>OU342741.1:103950159-105150159 GCA_910589775.1 Avena eriantha
GTTGGAGATATGCCCAAGAGGCAATAAATAACAGTGATTATTATTATATCTTTGTGTTTATGATGAATGTTTACATCCCATGCTATAATTGTATTATTAGGAACACTAATACTTGTGTGTTTTGTAAACATATAGAGTCCCTAGTAAGCCTCTTGTGAACTAGCTTGTTGATTAATTGATGATCATGGTTTCCTGATCATGGACATTGGATGTGATTAATAACAGTTATATCATTAGGAGAATGATGTGATGGACAGACTGACACACCCCCATAGTAAGCTATATAAGATCAAGTCATTAAGTTCGTATTGCTGTAAGCTTTCAAATACATAGTAACCTATTCCTTCGACCATGAGGTTATGTTAATCACCATCACCGGATGGATACTTTGATGACATCAAACGCCGCTTCGTAACTGGGTGGTTATAAAAAGTGTCATTGGGTATTTTGAAAGTATGTGTTGAGCTCATGACCAAGATTGGGATTTGTCCATCCATATGACGGATAGATATGCTCTGGGGCCCTCTCGTGGAATGTCATCTAGTTAGCTTGCAAGCATGTGACTAGGTCACAAGGGATGACATTCATGGAACGAGTAAAGAGTACTTATCAGTAACGAGGTAGAACTAGTATGGAGATACCGACGATCAAAACCTTGGATAAGTATAGTATCGCGAGACAAAGGGAATTAGTTTCGTATGTAAGTGGTTCAAATCGATCGCTAAGGTCATCGTTGAGTATGTGGGAGCCATTTGGATCTCCAGATCCCGCTGATGGTTATTCATTGGAGATGTGTCTCTATCATGTCTACATATTCACGAACCGTAGGGTGACACCACTTAAGGTTCGAAGTTGTTTTAAGTAGATATGGAATGTGCGTTGGAGACCGAATGTTGTTCGGAGTCTCGGAATGGATCCGGGACATCACGAGGAGATCCGGAAATGGTCCGGAGAATAAGATTCATATATAGGAGATCATTTTATGAGATAGGAAATGTTCCGGATGTTTTGTATGAGGATTCTAGAAGGTTTCGGAATGTTCCGGAAGGTTCTAGAAGATATCTTGGAGTTTGCTTTGAAAATCAAGATAGGGATCAAGGAGTCCTGGTGGGGTCAAGATACGGATTCGTGGGGGAGGAGGACTCCTCCCCCCACCTCCAATCCGCCGGCCTAGGGAGGAGAGGAGTCCTACAAGGACTCCCCTCCCCATGGCGCCATCCCCTCTTTAAATAGAGGGGCAGGGGCGCCCCCTCCTCCCACGCTCTCATAACGTCCAATCTCTGCCGCCTCTCTCCTCCACCATATTCTGCACAGGCATAGGCGAAGCCCTGCAGAATTCTCTACTCCACCACCACCACCACGCCGTCGTGCTGCTGGGATTCCGTGGAGAAGATCTACTACCCTCCGCTGCTCGCTGGAACGGGGAGAGGAAGGTCTGGTTTGACTCCGCACGTGTGACCGACTGCGGAAGCGCTGCCGAATCGTGGTGCCAGAAGGATCGTCAACTTGACCGAAGGCGGAAGCGCTGCTGGAACGCGACGCCGGAAGGATCGTCCACACGATCTTGAGATCGGCAAGTGATCGACTACATCAACCACGAGATCTAATCTCGTTAACGCTTTCGGATCTACGAGGATTAGTTCCCATCTATCTCGTTGCTCATGTCTAATAGATTAGATCTTGGCTTTTATCTAGATTAGATCTAGGTTTGTTCGTTCTTGCGGTAGAAATTTTTTGTTTTCCATGCTATGAACCCATCAGTGGTATCAGAGCCGTATCTATGCGTAGATCTGTTGCACGAGTAGAACACAATGGTTTTGTGGGCGTTGATGCTTTTGTTGTCGGTGTCTTAGCGTGTACTTTGCATCTTGCGGCATGGTGGGATGAAGCGGCTCGGGCTAACATTACATGTCATCGCACATGAGACTTGCTCCATGCTTGACGTGCAACTTGCCTTGCACAAGTGGCTTTGCGGGTGTCTGTCTCTCCCACCATAGTTAAGATTCAATTTACAATGAGCATCTTGACAACACTTGTATCAACGTTGTGGTCCTTGTTCGTAGGTAAGATCGGTCTTATGCGAAAGCCCCAAACCACGTAAAACATGCAAAGAAAATTAGAGGCGTCTAACTTGTTTTTGCAGGGGTTTTGTGATGTGATATGGCCAACATGTGATTGTGATTGTATTTGATGTATGCAATGATCCTTGTTGTAATATGGCAACCGGCAGGAGCCTAATGGTTGTCTTTAATTCTGTTAAGACCTGCGTGTCTATTCATCTTGTAATAGCTTTATTCCAAGTAGTTGTAATAGTTGCTGGTGGATGATGGACAACTATGAAGCGGCGCCACTGACCTTGACGCAATGCTGGTGATGATGGAGATCATGTTCGTGCTTTGGAGATGGAGATCAAAGGCGCAAGAAGAAAAGGCCATATCATATCACACTAATTATGAATTGCCTGTGATGTTAATCCTTTATGCATCTTGTATTGCTTAGATCACGACGGTAGCATTATAAGATGATCCCTCTCACTAAATATCAAGTAATAAAGTGTTCACCCTTAGTTGGCACCGTTGCTAAGACTCGTCGTTTCGAAGCATCTCGTGATGATCGGATGTGATAGATTCTACGTGTGCATACAACGGGTGCAAGCCAGATTTGCACATGCGGAAACTAAGGTTATCTTGACGAGCCTAGCATGTACAGACATGGTCTCGAAACACGGAATACCGAAAGGTAGAGCATGAGTCATATAATTGATATGATGAACATGAAGATTGTTCGCCGATGAAACTACATCTTCTCTCGTGAAGATCGGACTTGGTGTAGTGGACTTGGTTCGTGTAATCACTAAGACAATGTGAGGGATGTTGTTTTGAGTGGGAGTTCACCTAGTTAGTTTAATAATTAAATTTGAACTCAATTTGTCATAAACTTAGTCTAAACTACTTGTAAATTGTTGTAGATTATGGCGACCCCCCTCCATCAATTTCAATGCGTTCCTAGAGAAAGAAAAGCTTAAAAATAATGGAAGCAATTTCACGGACTGGTTCCGTGGACTAAAGATCGTCCTCAGGGCTGGTCAGTTGACCTATGTGCTCGATGCACCGCTAGGTGACCCACCTGCAGATAATGCCACACCGATGACGAAAAGAATGTTTTCGCCACTCGGAAGAATCATTACTCCACAGTTCAGTGTGCCATCCTGTACGGTTTAGAAGCGGAGCTCCAACAGCGTTTTGAGCACCACGACCCGTTCGAGATCATTAAGGAGCTCAGGCTAATTTTTGAGACTCGCGCGGCCATGGAGAGCTATGAGGCCTCCGAGAAATTCTTTAACTGTAAGATGGAAGAAGGAAGCTCCGTTAGCGAGCACGTGCTCACCATGTCTGGGTACGCTAAGAAGCTCCAAGAGTTGGGAATATCGATTCCTAATGAATTGGGGATTCAACCGTCTCCTTCAATCACTGCCACCAAGTTACAAGAACTTTGTGATGAACTACAACATGCACTGCATGAACAAGACGTTGCCTGAACTGTCGTCCATGCTAAAAACTGCTGAAGTGGAGATCAAGAAGGAGCACCAAGTGTTGATGGTCAATAAGACCACCAATTTCAAGAAACGGGGCAAGCCTAAGAACAAGGGCAACTTCAAGAAGGACGGCAAGAAAGCTGCCGCACCTGCTAAGAAGCCCAAGGCTGGTCCTAATCCTGAAACCGAGTGTTTCTACTGCAAGGGTGCTGGTCACTGGAAGCGTAACTGCCCCAAGTACCTGGCGGATCTGAAAAATGGCAACATCAAGAAGAAAGGTATATTTGATATATGTGTTATAGATGTGTATCTTACTAGTAATCGTAGTAGTGCCTGGGTATTTGATGCTGGTTCGGTTGCTCATATTTGTAACTCGAAACAGGAGCTGCGGAATAAACGAAGACTGGCAAGAGACGAGGTGACGATGCGCGTTGGAAATGGCTCCAAGGTTGATGTGATCGCCGTCGGCACGCTACCTCTACATCTACCTTCGGGATTAGTTTTAAATTTAAATAATTGTTATTTGGTGCCTGCGTTAAGCATGAACATTATATCTGGATCCTGTTTATTGCGAGACGGTTACTCTTTTAAGTCTGAGAATAAAGGTTGTTCGATTTATATGAGTAATATCTTTTATGGTAATGCACCTGAGATGAATGGTTTATTCTTATTGAATCTCGATAGTAGTGATACACATGTTCACAACATAGATGCTAAACGAATTAAATTGAATGATAATTCTACATACATGTGGCACTGTCGTCTTGGTCACATTGGAGTGAAGCGTATGAAGAAACTCCATTCAGATGGACTTCTTGAATCACCATATTTTGAATCACTTGAAAGATGCGAAGCATGTCTAATGGGAAAAATGACTAAGACTCCATTCTCTGGTACAATGGAGCGAGCTATAGACTTATTGGAAATAATACATACCGATGTGTGCGGTCCAATGAGTGTAGCATCGCGTGGTGGATATCGTTATGTTCTCACTTTCACGGATGAGTTGAGTAGATATGGGTATGTCTACTTCATGAAACATAAGTCCGAAACTTTCGAGAAGTTTAAGGAATTTCAAAGTGAAGTGGAGAATCATCGTAACAAGAAGATTAAGTTTCTGCGTTCTGATCGCGGGGGTGAATATCTAAGTTACGAGTTTGGCATGCATTTAAAGAAATGTGGAATACTTTCACAGTTGACACCACCGGGAACACCACAGCGTAATGGTGTGTCCGAACGTTGTAATCGAAATCTCTTAGATATGGTTCGGTCTATGATGTCTCTTACAGATTTACCGTTATCATTTTGGGGCTGTGCATTAGAGACAGCCGCATTCACTTTAAATAGGGCACCATCTAAATCCGTTGAAACGACACCGTACGAATTGTGGTTTGGTAAGAAACCTAAGTTGTCGTTCCTTAAAGTTTGGGGTTGCGAAGCATACGTAAAGAAGTTACAACCTGATAAGCTAGAACCCAAAGCGGAGAAATGCGTCTTCATAGGATACCCTAAAGAAACAATTGGGTATACCTTCTATCATAGATCCGAAGGCAAAGTTTTTGTTGCAAAGAATGGATCCTTTCTTGAGAAGGAGTTTCTCTCGAAAGAAGTGACTGGAAGGAAAGTAGAACTCGATGAGGTTATTGAACCTTCTCTGGGATTTGAGAGTAGCGCAGCACCGGAAGATGTTTTGGTGCCGCCTGCACCAATTGAAGAGGAAGCTAATGATAATGATCATGAAACTTCGAACGAAGTTACTACTGAACCTCGCAGGTCAACGAGGGTTCGTACCACTCCTGATTGGTATGACTCTACCTTGAACGTCATGTTGGTGGACAACGATGATGACCCTGCGACGTATGAAGAAGCTATGGTGAGCCCAGATTCCGACAAATGGCTAGAAGCCATGAAATCCGAAATGGGATCCATGTACGAAAACCAAGTGTGGACTTTGGTGGACTTACCGGATGGCCGTAAGGCTGTTGAGAACAAATGGATTTTCAAGAGAAAAACAGATGCTGATGGTAATGTTACCGTCTATAAAGCTCGACTTGTCGCGAAAGGGTTCCGACAAATTCAAGGAGTTGACTATGATGAGACATTCTCACCAGTAGCGAAGCTAAAATCTGTGAGGATTTTGTTAGCAATTGCTGCACATTTCGATTATGAGATTTGGCAGATGGATGTCAAAACGGCGTTCCTTAATGGTGATATTGAGGAAGAGTTGTATATGGTACAACCCAAGGGTTTTGTCGATCCTAAAGATGCTAACAAGGTATGCAAACTTCAGCGCTCCATTTATGGACTGAAGCAAGCATCCCGTAGTTGGAATCAACGTTTTGATAAAGTAATCAAAAACTTTGGATTTATACAAACTTATGGAGAAGCTTGTATTTACAAGAAAGTGAGTGGGAGCTCTGTAGCATTCCTAGTACTGTATGTAGATGACATATTGTTGATTGGGAATGATATAGAACTTCTTAATAGCGTCAAAACCTATTTGAATAATAGTTTTTCAATGAAGGATCTTGGCGAAGCGGCATACATTCTAGGCATCAAGATTTATAGAGATAGATCAAGACACCTAATAGGGCTTTCACAAGGTACATACTTGGACAAAGTTCTAAAGAAGTTTAGAATGGAAGATAGCAAGAAAGGGTTCGTGCCCATGTTGTCAGGTAAGACCTTGAGTAAAACTCAAAGTCCAGCTACGACAGAAGATAGAGAGAAAATGAATAAAATTCCCTATGCCTCGGACATAGGTTCTATCATGTATGACATGCTGTGTACAAGACCGGATATAGCACATGCTGTTAGTTTGACTAGCAGATATCAAAGTGATCCTGGAGAGGAACACTGGACAGCGGTCAAGAATATCCTAAAGTACCTAAATAGGACTAAGGATATGGTTCTTTCTTATGGAGGTGATGAACAGCTTGTTGTAAATGGTTACACCGATGCTAGTTGGAACACCGATCCGGATGACTCAAAGTCACAGTCGGGTTACGTATTTATTTTGAATGGTGCTGCAGTGAGCTGGAGGAATGCGAAGCAAAGTGTTGTGGCGAAATCTTCAACTGAATCGGAATACATAGCTGCTTCGGAGGCTGCACAAGAAGCCGTTTGGATGAAGGAATTCATTACTGAACTCGGCGTGGTTCCCAGTGCGTTGGACCCGATGGCCATCTACTGTGACAACACAGGTGCCATAGCTAATGCGCAGGAGCCAAGGTCACATAGCAAGCTGAAGCACATGAAGCTACGTTTCCACGCTATTCGCGAGTATGTCCGAGATGGTGACATAAAGATTTGCAAAGTACACACTGATCTGAATGTGGCAGATCCGTTGACTAAACCTCTCCCTAGGGCAAAGCATGACCAACACCAAAACGCCATGGGTGTTCGGTATATTACCATGTAATCTAGATTATTGACTCTAGTGCAAGTGGGAGACTGTTGGAGATATGCCTAAGAGGCAATAATAAAAGTGATTATTATTATATCTTTGTGTTTATGATGAATGTTTACATCTCATGCTATAATTGTATTATTAGGAAACACTAATACATGTGTGTTTTGTAAACATATAAGAGTCCCTAGTAAGCCTCTTGTTGAACTAGCTTGTTGATTAATTGATGATCATGGTTTCCTGATCATGGACATTGGATGTGATTAATAACAAGGTTATATCATTAGGAGAATGATGTGATGGACACACACCCATAGTAAGCGTAGCATAAGATCAAGTCATTAAGTTCGTATTGCTGTAAGCTTTCAAATACATAGTAACCTATTCCTTCGACCATGAGGTTATGTTAATCACCATCACCGGATGGATACTTTGATGACATCAAACGCCGCTTCGTAACTGGGTGGTTATAAAAGTGTCATTGGGTATTCTGAAAGTATGTGTTGAAGCTCATGAACCAAGATTGGGATTTGTCCATCCATATGACGGATAGATATGCTCTGGGCCCTCTCGGTGGAATGTCATCTAGTTAGCTTGCAAGCATGTGACTAGGTCACAAGGGATGACATAGCACGGAACGAGTAAAGAGTACTTATCAGTAACGAGGTAGAACTAGGTATGGAGATACCGACGATCAAACCTTGGATAAGTATAGTATCGCGAGACAAAGGGAATTAGTTTCGTATGTAAGTGGTTCAATCGATCGCTAAGTCATCGTTGAGTATGTGGGAGCCATTATGGATCTCCAGATCCCGCTGATGGTTATTGATTGGAGATGTGTCTCTATCATGTCTACATATTCACGAACCGTAGGGTGACACACTTAAGGTTCGAAGTTGTTTTAAGTAGATATGGAATGTGCGTTGGAGACCGAATGTTGTTCGGAGTCTCGGAATGGATCCGGGACATCACGAGGAGATCCGGAATGGTCCGGAGAATAAGATTCATATATAGGAGATCATTTTATGAGATAGGAAATGTTCCGGAGTGTTTGTATGAGGATTCTAGAAGGTTTCGGAATGTTCCGGAAGGTTCTAGAAGATATCTTGGAGTTTGCTTGAAAATCAAGATAGGGATCAAGGAGTCCTGGTGGGTCAAGATACGGATTCGTGGGGGAGGAGGACTCCTCCCCCCACCTCCAATCCGCCGGCCTAGGGAGGAGAGGAGTCCTACAAGGACTCCCCTCCCCATGGCGCCATCCCCTCTTTAAATAGAGGGGCAGGGGCGCCCCCTCCTCCCACGCTCTCATAACGTCCAATCTCTGCCGCCTCTCTCCTCCACCATATTCTGCACAGGCATAGGCGAAGCCCTGCAGAATTCTCTACTCCACCACCACCACCACGCCGTCGTGCTGCTGGGATTCCGTGGAGAAGATCTACTACCTCCGCTGCTCGCTGGAACGGGGAGAGGAAGGTCTGCTTCGACTCCGCATGTGTGACCGACTGCGGAAGCGCTGCCGAATCGTGGCGCCGGAAGGATCGTCAACTTGACCGAAGGCAGAAGCGCTGCTGGAACGCGACGCCGGAAGGATCGTCCACACGATCTTGAGATCGGCAAGTGATCGACTACATCAACCACGAGATCTAATCTCGTTAACGCTTTCGGATCTACGAGGGTTAGTTCCCATCTATCTCGTTGCTCATGTCTAATAGATTAGATCTTGGCTTTTATCTAGATTAGATCTAGGTTTTGTTCGTTCTTGCGGTAGAATTTTTTTGTTTTCCATGCTACGAACCCATCAGAAACAAGAGTCCAATTGTAGGAAGATAAAAGAAGGAACCCACCAAGCTGGGCACGAAGCCCCAACCTCGAATGCAACAGCCGCTACGCCAGCAGCTGCTACACCACATCAAGAAGTCTACCATCACCAATGAACGAGACTTTGCAATGCCACAAAGCACATCATGGTGAGTGGAACAAAGCAATCCCGCGGTCCTGTAGCTCATATCTCGGGGCCTAGGCGCCTTTAGAGCTACCTCTTATGGGCCTGGGGGCTACCGACACCCTCGCCGCCATTAGGGGAAAATTACATCAAGATAGCGCTGCCTGGTGACCCGTCCAACTCACACCGTGAAGGACCGACACATAGCTAGAAAGCTATGCCCATGTCTGAGCATGTTTGTACTAAACATCCTCGCACTAGATTATAAAGCAGTCTGAGTGTGTTTGTAAGTAATCCTTCATGTTATGTGCTCATGGTATCTCTACTGTCTATCGCGCGCGGGGGGTCTGGGTACGGTGCCTATGCGTAGGTCCATCCCGCCAGCACAAGGCTAAGTGATTAGATCTTTGATTCGTGGGACTGATCACCCCGCATGGGTCACCTCTCCAAGGTCCTTGGCGCTTGAAACTCCTCATGCAACACACATACATGAACCATAGTAGCCCATACTAGCATTCAACACACATCCTGCTGGCATGACGATGCCCTAGAGCAGGGCACGGAAGTAGTTTTAATCTACAAGGAGTTAGCCGAGGACCTCGTGAGGGGTCCCCTCTTGAGGCCCAAAAGGTGTCCTGATCGGAGACCTGCCTATGTTAGCAAAACAGAGCAGAAGGAGGTTCTCTAGGGGGGCATCGCAAGAGGTCCTTGTTGAGGTGCCACATGGCACGGTCACCTAAGACTTACAAAGGTTTAGCTCTAAGGGGGGCTGTCACAACACGCACATTGCAAGGAGCCATAAGGTGCCCTTGCCGAGGCCCCCTTGGTGCCCTTGTCGAGGCCCCCTTGGTGCCCTCACTGAGGCCCATGCGGTTCCCTTGCCTAGATCTCGCAGGTGACTCATAGCCTCGACCTCGCGTGAGGATCGCTCCAAGGCCCACAAGGTTCTCTCAACAAGGGTTTGCCTCTATTAGGCAAATAGAGCATGATGCATTCCCCAGGGAGGCTATCACAAGTTCTTTGCGAGGCATCATGAGGCATCGTCACCGAGGCCCACAAGGTGTCCTCACCCAAGTCTCCCCAAGACTTTTTCGCCAGATCCATCACGTGATGTGCCCCACGCGGACCTTGTGTGTCTACTCCCCAACTCACCTGAGGAACTCTGTGTAAGCCGCGTGACCCTCTCTGAGGTTTATAGGAACTCCTCGTCATCTCTCACGGAAAATACTGTCAGGCCCTAGCCTTAGAGCCAAGCGCCAGCCGGAACTGCATCCTTCGCTAGCTAATTATATGAACCACCCCTCCTCTATCTTGTACCTCGCAAGGACTAGGGTCTTGAGGCATAGACGACACATGACGCCTGAGAACTACTTAACTAAAATACACTTGCCTTGCACTAACCTCCTCACAGGAGTAGAACTTAACAGTTGCATGTTCATTAGAAAAGTGAGGGACAATATTATCGCCACTTCAATCCAAGTATAACAACTAAGAGGAGGAGGCGTTGTTCGAGGAGTCATCACCAACTTCGATAGGGGCATCATCCGAAGGTCTCGTAGGAATCTCCTGGTCCTTGTCTTCGACCTTCCTATCATAGATGGCAACCAAGGCCTGCACGTGATCCTAGATCTCATTTGCCAGCTTCGCAGCCACGCCATCCTCTGAGGGCTTGATACCGCCGCAAGATCAAGCTTCGGGTCAAGCTTGAAGAGGTTGCCAAAGATACGGATGGCCGTGGTGCCTAGGTGTTTGCGACACTCTTCATTGATCACGGCTGTCAAGTCCAGCTCGGTCGCCTCCAACTTCACCATGATCTCTTCGAAGAGGTTGAAGAACATCGGTGGCTCTTCATTTAGGTGCGTGGGAGGAATTTGCAAGCTCCCCACGCCGAGTCACTTCATGGTGTCAGCAACACGCTTGGCAAGGACGCAGAACATCTTGCATTGCTCCCACTTCATGATGGTATCGTGTTGCCTATTATCAAGAGCCTCCCCCACGAGCTGAACCACAGGACCCACCTGCCGCTCCAGAGACTCAACATCCTCGACACGTTCCAGCACCAGGGCGGCCAGGTCATCACGCGAGTGCTCCACCTGCTTGAGGATGGCGCTGATGCCCACCAGCCGCATCTTTAAAGATGTTTGCTTTTGATCAAGACGATGTTTCTGTGAGTCAAGCTTCACCCGATACTCCTTGTGGGCCTTCTCGAGTTTCACCTCGTATTCCGTGACGAACCTCTGAGTGATATTACCGGAGACCTTCTGCGTGATCTGCTCCCGTGTCTCCTGGTGCATCTAGGCGAGCTTAGCGTTGTCCTGCTCGACCTAGGCCTTCTGCTTGGCCTTGCCCCTCTTAAATTCTTGCTAGTTCTCTATGAGTTGTTCTTCCATCTACTCAAGACGGGTCCTCTCCAGGCTTACTTCATTCTCCTGGAGCACGAGGCCTGCCTCACGATACGACAAGTCACTACCAAGATGAAGATTCTCACCATGGTGAGCATCCACCTCCCTCTCGTGATGGGCAAGGGCCTCCTCGTGGCTTTCCGCAGCTGTCACGCGGTTGGCCACCACTTCTTCACCGACCACTAAGCCCCGCTCGTAGATGGTAAGGGACTCCACGTGGGCATTTGATGCGGCTTCACGGGCCACCAGAGCATTTTAACGAGCCGCTAGGCCTCTCTCCCAAGAGGCCAGCTCCTCGCTCATCAGCCTCCCACTCCCTAACACCACACAAGATCTCCTCCGCCTCCCGAAAGACATTTGCGTGTGTCTGCTCCAACTCCGTGAGGTCCTCGGTGTGGCACTGATACATTCGATCTGGATTACATATGTAGTATAGCTCTTTTTCCCTAGTAGACCTAGGTTATCGAATCCACGAGAAGCAAATGCGTAGTGAAGTTACTTTAACGGACCTTCAAGGGTTTTATAATTCCTTTTGTGTTTTTACCGGACTAGTAGCTTGTGCCTTTTTGTTGTTGTCGATGATGGAGAGAGAGGGCCTAGGGCGTTCAGTTTTACCTGTAGCTGTGCAAAAATATCTGATGGAAATAAAAGATAGAAATAAAGTATGTGTGTACTTGTTAGAGCAAGATAAATTATATGTGGGCAGTGCATTGATAATTGTTATTGCCTCCACAACCGCTTATAGCAATAACCTACTAGTCTCATCCATAGAAGAAAGAGCACTAATGGTATGCATAGTGATTTCACCGTTATTCCCAAGCAAATCCCTCACATACAACCGTACTACCCCTTCTATCATTGGGGTTCCCAACCTTCAGATCAGTCATCACTCATACTCCCTATACCTAGCTCAACCCTCGGGGTCTTGGGGTACCTGACAAGTCCTTGGATTGAGGCAAGAGAGGATAAAATAATCATCATGTCATACAAACTAATACACGATCCCATCTATGATAAATCACCTGCACAATTGCTACATGGCTAGGCCGAAGCCCTTAGCCCAAGGAGAATTACTCACGCATAGAGATGATATCAATAATCACAAACATTGTAATGAAAATCATGAGATTGATAGTAATAAACTTACAATGTCGCCAATCAAAGAAGAGATCTACTATTACAAGTGGTGGAGTACGGCTATGGAGATGGAGAAGGGTTTGGAGATCTGGAGGCGGCTAGAGATCTGTGGCAGAGAGGTCTGGCTTCTTCGGGGCTTGTTTTCTCATCGTCCGAGGCTTCTTTTTATAGGGGCCCCTTCACAAAAGTTGTTCTATTTGACCTAACGGTGGCGGTGCCAACTATACAACCGGAGCTATATGGTCGGAATTTTTGCTCCGGCCGTATAGTTGGTCGTTACGGCATCTGCCTTTGTTGTTCGTCTCTTGGTTTCTTCTGGTTGTTGGAAATCTCGGATCTTTGACTTTAATGTAGTGATTCCCTCCTTTAAACGACATTATCTGCGTAGGAAAAATATAAGAACAAAGGATTACATGCCCCTCTGAATATTAGCATTAGTGGTAGGGTTTAGAGAGATATTTCATCAAAAATATGATTGATATCCAGTTTAAATGTGGATGTAGATGGCTATATTTTAGAGCCATTAACCTCCCCAAGCTTAAACTTGATCGTCCTGAGCAAGAAAACCAAAATCAAAAAGGAACTCAGCATTTAAACTGAAATAACGAGATGGTGATCTTACTCATGATTAATAGTCGCATGTTTCATCCACTTCATAAATCTAAAAAACTTCAGCATAGATAGAGTAATGGCAAGCATATCATACGGGTTTCATGCATCCTTATAGCGCAACAAAATTATTGTAAAGATGGATGATCCAAATGAGTAAATTTTATTCCATGTCAAGTAATCAACTCATAGGCTTGCCTTTGAACAGTAAAGTATAATCATGTAGATTAAGAGTGTGAGAGTTGTCATGAAAAGCATATATACTAGAGTATCTCAATTCTCCCACATCAATGAATCAAGACTTTGCAAGCACTACTTTTCTATTCATTTTCAGTTTTTAAGTAATTGAGAGCATGCCAAATATTTTTATTAGTTTATCGGGCTATGATGGACACTCATAGCATCACTAAGGTTTTTGTTCCTTTCGCATAATGATTACTCATAATAGCCAGAGGAGTGATTCCATCATGATTACAGCTACCCGGGAGTGCCAAGAATCTTACCCACTAGAGCATTGCTGCATCACTGTTTAATCAACTCATAGCTGAAATCTAGGAGTTTCTTTCATGAAGATCGTTCGTAGGCCAGCGGAGTTGTTGGCATCCCATGAAGTTTGACATGCGTAAATCTATATCATCCTTATGATTAACAAGTCAAACTTTGGCATGCTCACAAAAACCGCTAAACATTAATTCAATCAAACAAATCCTTTCAAAGAGAGCTATCAAGTCAATCAACATTTTCAGTGGTGTCGAGTGTCTCTAGAAATAGGCCTTCAAGACTAAGCACTACAACACGCAAGTCTTCAATTGTGAGACTTTTTCTTATTACAATTGTTTAGCAATTTTTAGGCAAGACTTGGTTAATTATGAGAGCTAGAACAAAATGAGCCCAATTGAATACCCATGCAAACGATAATCTTACTATGATACAAAGACTCACTCCACCAATATAATATCTCAATTTATTACTAACTAGCATGAGTTTCTCAAACTTCAAAATTGGGAGTCATAAGGCATGCCTCTCATGTTTGGTTCCACTTTTCTTTTCCTTTTTTATTTGTTTCTTGGAAACTCGAAGTCAATCACCCTCCTACAAATATATGAAGACCTCGAGGCGAAAAGAAAAGAAAGAGGGAAAATAAGGAAAAATGGAGAAATATTTTTGTGATTTTTAAGAGAGGGAGTTTAAAGAATAGAAAATTAGCGGCAAAGCTCGGCTAGAAATTTTCGAAAGCAAAATAGAAAGAACTAAAGATAAAGTGTTGGGGAAACCAACACGAGTTCTTATAAACTTAAATAAAAATGTAACCTCGAAATAAATGAAAGTAAATAAACACCAAATAAAGATACATGAGGAAACTTCCCCAAGCTTAGGCTTTTGTAAGCCCTTCAAATCATTGTGGTGGCGGGAAAAGTCATTACTCCGGTTCACGAATTGAGTTGAGAGGTTACTTGTTGATTCTCGGAAGTTCAAAGAGAGGTTGTGCATCCTCTCCACAGTCCCTCCAAGTTCTTGGAAATCTTGGTATGTGGCGAACCGGGTTTGTGGCTGCTCCTCTTGATAAGGAACTTCTTGCTCCTCCTCTTGGTCCTCATCCTCTTCAGGAATCTCTTCCTCGGGTTGGTGCTACTCAAGCTGCGAATCATATAGCAAACATCCTTCCTCGATAGAGGAAAGACCATTAGGCATAGGAGCGGGGTAGATACGCCTAGCTCCAGCAATATGCAGGTAATAAACACCACCTATCCTAGTGAGCATTCCACAAGCCCTCAAGGTGGAGAAACCAACACGTGTCTCACCTAGTACTGGTTGCAATTCACCTAGATCAATGTCTAGGGCAGTGGAAAGCATGGTGATGACACCTCCTCTTGTGATTGGCCCTTGGCTTTGGGAGGCTTGCTGCTCCAGGTAGCACACAAGGATGGCGCCCAAGTTGAGTGATAGGTTGCAGTTGATGTAAGCAGCCTTTGTGAGGACTAGGATGTCCTCCTCGTTGAGTCTCGTGAACTCATTACGTGCCTGCAAGGTGTTAGCAATAACATAGAACAAATAGTGAATTGCAGGATGTTGAATATTCTTCCCCTTGTTGACTCTACTAGTGAAACTCATTCCATTATAGTATTGATCGGGGGGAGGAATTAAGCCAGTAAAGGATGCGTGTAAAGTATGAACATCATTGTTTGGCAAATTAAAGCATGCGCACCATTCATGTAATGTTAAGGTGTAGTTGTTGTTCATCAGACGGAAAGAAATAGTATCCTCTCCTTGTCATAGTTTAATGGTGCTTTGCAACGAACTCAGGAATTCAATGGTTAAGCGGTGATAAGTAGGTACATCATTGTACACAAAGTTTTGCAGGCTAGCTCTATTGCAAAGTAAATTAAAGTCATCAGAAATACCGAGTTGGTTCAATATAATGGGGCAAGCCCACTTGGTGGCCTTCACTTCGCGGTTCTTGATCTTGTTGAAGCGTTCACGATGGGCCTCATCCCTGAACCATATCCCCATGCGTTCCTGAGCGATAGCCCGAGAAGCGCTAGCGGTGGCACGAGCACGATTTTGGCTCCTTGTGTTCATCTTCTAGAACATTGAAGAAAGGAAAAATGAAACTTTTTGATCCAACAACAGTAAGTACAATATATTCCTCATCCAAGCACACTAAAGAATCTCCTCAAGATAATAATCTAGGCAAGAAAATCATGGCAATTGGTTCATAGTAGGTCTCCCCCTAGATTGATAATGACAGTAGATCAAAGATGAATTTGCAAAAAGTAATTGGAGGATCGGAGGAGAAACATACCGTAGATCACTTGTGTGCGAGGAAATCGAACGAAATTGAGTAGAGATGAAGATCCATTGAGGTTTTGAGAGAGTTTGGAGGTAGAAGAAAGAAAAAAGATTGAAGTTTTGGAGTTGGGAGTACCTTTGTCAACACCCGGATTTTTAATCCCAGATGCCTATTATGCCATACATCGCAATCCAAAGATTACCATTTTTGCGAGACATAACAGATTGGATATCATAATACATCATCCATTACAAACCATAATAAGGTCTTACACAAATAAAGGATCTCATGATCTAGTCTTAGTACAATCAATTAGCGGAATAAATAACGTAGCGGTGGGGTCCATCTTCAGTGTCACAGGCAATGCTGACGATGGGAGATGATCCTAGTTGTTGTAGCCGTCCTGCTGTCCTCCTTTAGTGTAGTCCTCCTCATAGTCTGGCCACGGGAATAGCCAGGGACAAAAGCCATGAGTACTCTTTAAGTACTCGCAAACTATCACTAACAAGTAAGGTAGTTCTAGCAGGATTGCTGTCGTTGTATTGGGAACGACAGTACTTGAGGAGGTTAGATAGAGGTGTGGGGACTAGCAGGGAAGCTATCGACGGCATTCGCAGGAGGGATTGGATACAAGCGAGTGTAGCGGGACGCAAGAAGTACCCAGGTTCGGGGCCCTCGTGATGAGGTAACGCCCCTACTCCTGCCGGATCTGACCATGTGGAATACACGAACTACAAGTGCTCCTTGAGCTATATGTGCTAGCTACTGCCTTAAATGCTGTATGACCAACCCTTTCTACTGAGGCCTTGCCTCTCCTTATATAGGCATAGAGGCAATGGTCTCCCTGACTAATCCGACTGGCGGGCCCCACACGCGGGCCCCAGCCGGCTGGTCATCCACAGTGTCTGGTATGGTATGTCTTGTCGGAGTACGAGCGGTATGGATGTCGTAGGCACAGTGGATGCCGTGCGAGCCTGTCGTCAGCACAGGCCACTGTTCCTGCATCATCCTCGCAAAGTCTTCGGTATGGCCGGGTGGTTGCCAGTCTTGTCATCGTACAGGGCGTACCGTGCACTGATACGCACGTCGTCCTGTCTCACTGATTGGGTCCGGCTACGTCGCTGTATCCGGCTGTCTCTTGCTGATCCGGCTACCGGGTGATAGCCGGCCTGTTTTACCCTGTCCGGCTACATCTGGTCAGCCGAACGCGATCCGACTGCCTGGCTTCTTGTCCGGTTTGGGTACCTGGGGATCATCCCCCCGACACTAGCCCTCGAGCATGCGTGGATTCCGCCCTTAGGAGAAATGTGCGCGCGCTCCTTCTTGTTTTTGAATTTGTGTCCGGCTGTGCTTGGTGGTTGCGCTACCCGTGACGTCAGTGCTGACGCCGGCCATGCGCGCACGCGCCATCATTGCTCTGTGGCGGGCAGCGTAACGTCCCGTCGCACGTCGCCTCGGGAAACCGCTGTCCGGCGCTTCGGTTCCTGCTCCGGGATCTTTTGCGCATCCTGCTTCGGCACACCGGATCCTGGGCGGTGGTTGGGGTGTGGGTTGCCTGGATGCGCGCCACGTGGCCCCGTCGACGGTTGCCCTTCCGGCCCTTTAAAGGGACGCCGCGGGGGAGGCAGTTCCTTTCGTTCGCTCCTCCGCTGCAGTCTCCTCCTCCCCCACGTGCTCCTGCTCCTGCGCCCTTGCCTTCTGCACCGTAGCCCGCTGCGCCACCCGCTCGTCGTCGTCGTCGCTACGGGCCACCACCAGTCTTCCGTCGTCACTCCCCACAGTCCGCTGGAGATGGCCGCCGACCGCGGGGCTTGGTGCGGCTCCTCCGTCACGGAGGACCACATCGCGAAGTACCACGCCACCCGCGTTCTTCCGCCGGCGGAGGAGGTGGCGGTGCGGTTGGCGCCGACGGGGGAGGTGTCGCCGCACTCGGCGGAGGGGGAGCGCGTCATCTTCCTCTCTCATCTGGCGCGCGGGTTCACCCTTCCGGTGAATCCCTTCCTCTTGACGTTGCTCGCCTTCTTCAACCTCCGTCTTCACCACCTCGGTGCCAACGCCATCGAGACGCTGGCGCACTTCATGGTGTTCTGCGAGAGCTATCTCGTGATCTAGCCGGATCTTGGGCTCTTCTGCCGGCTCTTCCGAGTCTGGCCGCAGGTGCAGTACACGAAGGGGCCGCTAGTCGTCTACGACGGCGCCTCCATCTACTCCCGCTCCCAATCCGGCTACCCCAAGTTCTTACTTCAGGACACGGTACGTCCGTGGCAGCAGTCGTACTTCTACGTCAAGAACATCACCAACGTCGACCAGATAAATCTTCCGGCCTTCCAGGATGTCGAGTCCAGCCGGCAGAACTGGGACTTGAAGTTCCACGACGACAAGGCGGAGACGGACGCGATGCTGCAGCGCATGTGCTCCCTCGTCACCTGCCGGCTAACCGGCCTGGACATCACTCTTAGCTGGATGTCTCGGCTGATGATGCCGATGCAGCAGCGGGTGCACAAGATGTGCTATTACTCCGGCCGGCTAGACCCGACCCGGCTGTCGCGCCGCGATCCCCGCTACCACAACTTGAAGGAGTGGTTGTGGACGATCAGCAAGGAGCGGCTGCCGGAGAACTGGAAGTTCAGTCTGGCGCCCTACAGCCGGGAGAACCGCGCGCCCCGGGTAAGTTGCTGTAGCCAGAAACTTTATTTGTTCTTTCTGTGTTGTTTTCCTATTCTGTCCGACTGACTTCTTGTATTCGGCAGATCTTCGCTTGCATCCTTCGTGGGGAGGGCGAGGCTCCCCTCGAGATATTCGTGCCTGACTTGCCCGAGCCGCGCGCTTGGCGGTCCGGCGAGGAATCGGACGGGGACGGTGATGCCTTTCCCAACCGGAATGACGAGCCGGCTGCCGACCCGCACGCGGAGGTGCACGAGGAGGAAGAGGCCACGCCGACCATGGACCCGGCGACGCGCTCTGCGACGGAAGGCGAGGCAGGCGAGAGCGGCTCCAGTCGTTCCGGCTCCCGCCGGCCTGCGACGAAGGAGCCGGCTCCCAAGAGGAGCCGGTCTGGTGCCCTGCCGCCAAGCCGCCTTGGCTGGAAGAAAGGGCCGCCCCCAGTTGTGCCGGGGTACGTTCCTTCTCCCCCTTTTTCTTTCGGTGATTTCTGTCTGCTAGACCTTTTTCTTCTTTTTCTGACTTTGGTTTATTTTGCCTTTGCCTTCTCCTCCTTCTCTTTAGCACGCTGGTCTCTTTCGGAGCCACCAGCCCGGCACGAGCGTCGGCCGGGTCGCCGCTCCGTGCCCCGACTGTGCCAACCGGCGCCTCTCCTTCTTCTGAGGCGCAGCCTTCGCCTCCCCCTCGAGCTGAGCCGACCGCCTCCCCCAGCTGGAAGGTCCCCAGCCGGAAGCGGAGCCCTCCCAGCCGAAAGGCTCCTCCGCGGGCGCGCGGGGTCTGCCGGCAAGGAGCTCGTTGTTGTTGGCGATGACAACTCCGACGAGGAGCCTGGGGAGGAATGTCGAACGACGGTGGTCGCAGTGAAGGAGTCCTTGGCCGTCAATGCCGTGGACGACGACGATTCCTCCACCGCCTCGCTGTCGGACCTTGCCGCCACGCTCGAGCTGGCGGTGAAGGAGTACCGGTTGCTGGAGGCCACAGCCGGCGGGAACCAGACGTTGGAGCAGAAGCTTGCTGCCGCCAACGGGACTTCCTAGAGTAAGCTCGCTTCTTTTTTTTTACTGATAGCCGGAATTTCCGCAGCCATCCTCGTGTGTGCTCAACACGAGATCGATCGCTTGAAGAAAGCGAACGACTGGCTGAGCAAGTCCAATTCCACTCTCCAGCTGCAGAACAAGGATTGGCACGCGAGGGTAGACGGTCTGGAGGCCACCATCAAGGAGCGTGATGCCTCGCTCGCTTGCCAAGCCGAAGCCTTCACCCTTCTCGAGGCCCAGAACAAGGACCAAGAGAAGGAGATCAAACGGCTGGCGATCAAGGGGAAGGCTCTGGTGGAGGATCTGATGCAGGTCGGCCACACTGCCAAGGGTGAGTTCCTTTTCCCGTCTTCCTTTCTTTCTGGATTTGGTAGCCGGATCTGACCCTTTTTCTGACATCCTTTTACCCTGGCATAGACCTGCTGGCCTACAACCGGCTGCAGGAGAACTGGCCGGGAGCGCAGCCGACGGCCCAGGAGCTCGTCGTCCTTCTTAGCGAGGAAGCTGCCAAGCTTTGTCAGGCGGCGCGGGACGTCTTCTCCTTCATGTGGCCGGAGGCTCCAGTTCCGGAGACGATGGCGTAGCTGGCTGCGAAGGTGGGAGAGGTGCCGGCTGCGGTGGACCGGCTGCGGGACTTGGCGGCGCGGGCCGGAGCGGAGATGGCTCTGGCCCTCATGCTCTCCTGGTACAAGGACGCCCGCGTCGAGAAGGTCAACGGTGGCTTCCGTGCCGGAGCCGATCTTGCCGCCATCCGCCAAGCCCATCCGGAGCTCCGCGGATCCGCCATCAAGATTGCCGACTACGTGGATCCCGACGAGGCGCTCACCGACTCGGAGTCCATCGGCACTCCTGAGGTGGAGGACCCGATGCCGCTGCCCGCAGGCGCTGGAACCGGATCAAGCTCCGCGCCTCCTCCTCCGCCCGAAGCTTCCGTCGTCCAAGATCTTCCTCACGGCAAGGGTCCTGCTGTCTAGTTATTGCCCCGGGATGCCGGGTGTATTTGTCTTGTCTTAGATATCCATGAACCTTGTCTGTCTGTACCGGCTATCTTTGACGCCGGGTAACTTATGGGAGCTTCGTCTCCCTTTTGTTTGTTAACGTTGAAATTCTTGAGTCTCCCTTAACTTGTGCGTTGAGTTTCCTTTTGATATTTTGCCGGCTTGCTCCGCCCGACTAACCTTGTCCGGCTACACACTCTTAGCCGGACGAACTACACCTCCAGTGGGGGCGCGCTAGCGCACCCACCTGGTGTCGTCCCCAAGATTTGGAGTAGCTGGCGTAGCCTGTTGCTTCGAATCTTCCTTATTTATCCCAAGTCTTCTAACTTTATCCGACTGGCCTCGTCCCAGTCGACTGCTTTCGTCGGCTGAACGCCTTCAGCCGGGGGAACTAACATTCTAGTGGGGGCGCGCGAGCGCACCCACTGGGTGTAGCCACCGAGATTCGGAGTAGCTGGCGTAGCCAGGTGCTTCGAATCTTCCTTGTCTTCTCTTGCTCCAGCCCTTGCCCTCACCTAGGCTCCGAACGGCCGGCTAAACGCCTTTAGCCGGTCAGGAACTACAAGATTCCCCTAGGGGCGCGCGAGCACACCTAGTGGGTGTAGCCCCCGAGATTCGGAGCGCTTGATGAAGGCAAAGACTTCGAATCTTCTTTCCTTCTCCTGAATTCCAACTCGAGGTAGTCGGACAAGAATGTACATACGCATACACACATGTCCACATAGGTTAGTAGGTTAGTCTGCCAAATTTTAGCCAGAGAACGACTTGTTTTTTCGAAAACTGGCTTGTCCCTTTCTATACACTTAGTCGCTTTCCCGTGTGCTCTGCTGTTTTCGCTGCGTCCTTGCCGGGCAGCCGGGTTGCGGTCTACAGTCGAAGGGAGCTGACAGTACATTGCACACGGTACTAATGGCTTAGCAGCTAGATTGGTTCGAATCAGTGGCAGGGCCGGGACGCCCGGTCTGCTACGTCTCCTCCCCATTTTCGTGTGGATGCCTCGGGCTTTTTCTCTTGCTAGCCGGACAGCCGAGTTGCGGTCTGTAGCTGAGACGAAGAGTGGGCCTCTGACATCGTCACACACTACTCAGCCGGTTTGTTGACTTAGCAGGCCGGGCCAGCCGGCGAGCCCCCGGGTAGGGGTTGCCGGAGCTAGAAAATTTGAACCAGAAAACAGGTGCACACACATTTCTAGTAAGGAGCCCCCGAGATTCTCGTGGGGGTCCGCATTTTCATTCATGGGGTTTTTGGGATACATACACTGCCTGTCGATTAGGTGTAAAACAGGCGCAGGAGGACCACGTTCCAGGGACGCTCGGTCTCCTCGTCTGATTTGTCCATCTTGTTCTTGCGCGGCTGCTGCGCGTCGATGAGGTAGTAGGAGTCGTTGGGCAGGGCCCGACTGATGATGAAGGGGCCCTCCCAGGGTGGTGATAGCTTGTGCATGCCCTTCGTGTCTTGCACCAGCCGGAGAACCAGGTCGCCCTCACGGAATGCGACTGGGCGGATCCAGCTTGAATGGTAGCGACATAGTCGCTGCTGGTACAGGGCTGATCTAGACAGGGCCAGCTCGCGGGCCTCCTCCAGGAGGTCCACTCCGTCCTCCCACGCCTCCCTGTTGGCCTTTTCGTCGTACAGGAGCTTGCGAGGGGAGTCAAACTCGATGTTGGCGGAGAGGACGGCTTCTGATCCGTAGACTAGGAAGAATGGCGTGTAGCCGGTTGACCTATTCGGCGTGGTGCGGAGGCTCCACATCACAGCCGGAAGTTCTTCGATCCAACATCCGGGTGACCGCTCTAACGGCTCGATGAGGCATGGCTTGATGCCGGCTAGCACCAAGCCGTTTTCTCTTTCGACTTGCCCATTGGATTGCGGGTGCGCGACGGAGGCAAGGTCTAGTCGGATGCCCTTGTTGCTGCAAAACCAGACGAAGGCCCCCTTGGCGAAGTTCGTGCCGTTGTCGGTGATGATGCTGTTGGGGTAGCCGAAGCGGTTGATGATGTCGGTGAAGAAGGTAACAAATGTCGCTCCATCCAGCTTCCGGATAGGCTTGGCCTCGATCCACTTTGTGAACTTGTCCACCACTAACAGTAGGTGGGTCATGCCCGCGCGTGCTCGCTTGAAAGGACCGACCATGTCGAGGCCCCAAACCGCGAAGGGCTAGGTGATCGGTATGGTCTTGAGTACCGAAGTTGGCATGTGCCTGAGCTACCCGAAGCGTTCGCACCCATTGCATGCGCGGACCAGCTGCTCAGTGTCCTCGAGGGCGGTGGGCCAATAGAAACCATGGTGGAATGCCTTGGCGACTATCGCCCTTGACGAAGCGTGGTGCCCGCACTCGCCCTGGTGGATATCTTTGAGTAGCCGGTAGCCCGTGTCCACATCAAGACATCTTTGGAAGATACCGGATACGCTGCACTTGTACAGCTCGCCGTTTATGATGGTGTACGTGTGCGCGCGGCGCCGGATTTGCCTGGCCTCCACCTCATCGTCCGGGAGTTCTCCATTGGCGATGTAGCCCATGAAGGGCTGTGCCTAGGATGGCACTTCCCGAATGACGAGGACGCTCTTGTCTTCCGGCTGACGGATATCGGGGGGTCGTCCGGGTGGCGTACTCGGGACGGCAGCCCCCGAGCCACTAGGCGAGCCGGCAGCCCCCGGGTCTTGCGAGCCGGAAGGCACTGCCTGGCCGGAATTGGTGCTTCGAATCTTCTTCTTCGGCGGTTCTGTCGGCTCTTCTTCTGCCGTTCCGTCAGCCGGAATGCTTCCTGCCCAGACGATGGAGTCTGATTCTGGTGACGAGTTGATGGATGGCTTGCGCAGGTGCTCCAAGGAGACCCCTGGTGGGATGGTCTGCCTGGTGGATCCGATCTTGGAGAGCGCATCGGCTGCCTCGTTGTTGATGCGGGGGACATGGTGAAACTCACACCCATCGAAGGAGGCGCTGAGCTTCTGGATGTGGAATCGGTAGAGAGCCATGTTTGCATCTCTGGCATCCCATTCTCCGGACACCTGCTGCACCACCAAGTCCGAATCACCGAAGCACAGGATCCGGTTGACACCGATCTCCTTGGCCAGCCGGAGCCCGTGCGCCAGTGCCTCGTATTCAGCTACGTTGTTGGAGGCCTTGAAGTGGATCTGCAGCACGTACTCTAGCCGGTCTCCTTTGGGCAAGGTGAGCACGATGCCGGCTCCCAAGCCCCCGAGCATCTTCGACCCGTCGAAGTGCATCCGCCAGTGGTCCGAATCCAGAACCGGTGGGAGATATTGGGTCTCGGCCCAGTCGACGAGGAAGTCTGCCAATGCCTGCGACTTGATCGTGAGCTAGGGCTCGTACTGGATGGAGTAGGCGGCGAGCTCGATGGCCCACTTGGCGACTCGGCCGGTGGCGTCCTTGTTGCCGATGATTTTCGAAAGGGGTGCAGTGCACACGACCTTAATCGGGTGCTCCTGGAAATAGTGCTTGAGCTTCTTGCATGCCAGGTACACACCGTAGCACATCTTCTGGTAGTGGGGGTAGTTCTGCTTGGAGAGGGAGAGAACCTCGCTGAGGTAGTAGATGGGTCTCTGAACCGACTGAGCCTTGCCTTCCTCGGGGCGCTCCACGACGAGGACGACGCTGACAACCCGGCTGATGGCTGCTATATAGAGCAACATCGGCTCCTTGCTAGCCGACGTGGCTAGAATCGGTGCTGTGGATAGCATGCGCTTGAGGTCGTGAAACGCGGTGTCGGCTTGCAAAGTCCAGGAGAACTTGTCCGTCTTCTTCATCAGCTGGTACAACGGGAGTGCCTTCTCCCCCAGCCGGCTGACGAAGCGACTGAGGTAAGCCAGGCATCCGGTGAACTTCTGGACCCCAAGCAGGTTCCTGGGCGGCTGTCTCCTCTCGATGGCCACGATCTTCTCCGGATTGGCCTCGATAACTCGCTGAGAAACGAGGAAACCGAGGAGCTGGACGGACGGTACTCCGAAGACGCACTTTTCTGGGTTCAGCTTCATCTGGTACTGGCGGAGGTTGCCAAATGTCTCTCCCAGATCTTTGAGGAGGGTGCGCTTCTCCTTGGTCTTGATGACCACGTCATCCACGTAAGCGTGCACATTTCGGCCTATCTTCGAGTGCAAGCATTTCTGCATACATCGCTGATAGGTGGCTCCTGCGTTCTTTAGGCCGAAAGTCATGGTTACATAGCAGAAAGCCCCGTAGGGGGTGATAAATGATGTCTTAATCTGATCTGCCGGGTTTAGCTGGATCTGATTGTACCCGGAATAGCAATCTAGAAAAGACAACAAATCATAGCCGGCTGTGGAATCGATGACTTGATCGATACGGGGCAAGGCGAAGGGGTGCTTCGGGCACGCCTTGTTCAGGCTGGTGTAGTCGATACACATGCGCCAGGTCTTGTTCTTCTTCAGCACCAAGACTGGGTTCGCCAACTAGTCCGGGTGGTACACTTCCATGATGAACCCGGCTGCAAGGAGCTGGGTGATCTCGTCACCAATTATCTTTCTCTTCTCCTCTGCGAACCGGCGCAGAGGTTGCTTGACTGGCTTGGCATCCGGACGCACATGAAGTGAGTGCTCGGCGAACTCCCTCGGCACACCCGGCATGTCCTTGGGGGACCATGCGAAGATGTCCCGATTCTCACAGAGGAAGTCGACGAGCGCGCCTTCCTATTTGCTGTCCAAGCCGGCACCAATGGTGACGAACTTAGTCAGATCGGAGGGGTCAAGCAGGATTCTCCTTGTCTCCTTTGCCGGCTGGAAAGCTCCTTCTCCAGCCGGTTTGCTGCTAGCCGGAATGTCCTGCTGGGCCATGGCCACATTGCGCATGATCACGAGTTTTTCTTCGGCTATGATGAGGGCCTATGCCAGTTTGGAACCGGCTGAGGCGCACTCCATCGACCGCCTGAAGCAGCCGGCGACGGTGATCACGCCGTGGGGTCCCGACATCTTCGTCTTGAGGTAGGCGTAGTGGGCGATGGCCATGAACTTGGCGAGGGCGGGGCGCCCGAGGAGAGCGTGGTAGGAGCTCGTCAGATTTACCACCTCGAACCAGATTGGTTCGCGGTGGAAGTTCTCCTCGGCCCCAAAGATGACGTCTAGCTGGATTTTCCACAGCGGGGCGCAGGCTGGCCCCGGCAGTACGCCATGGAACGTCATGGTAGTCAGGCGCAGGTCGCTCTCGCGAATGCCTAGCTTCTCTAGCGAGGACTGGTAGAGGAGGTTGAGGCTGCTGCCTCCGTCGATGAGGACGTGCGAGAATCGGCAGGTGCGCACGTTGGAGATGATGAGAGGGTCGAGCACCATGGCGTAGCCCCCGGGAGTCGGCAGATGCTCAGGCTGATCCGCCCGGCTCCAGGTGATGGGGGTTTCCGACCAGTTCAGGTACTGGGGGACCGGAGAGACGATGGCATTGACCTCCTTGGAGCGTCGCCTACGGCTGTGCTTGTCGTCCTGCTCCGTCTCGAAGATGTGGTAGGCAGCGTGCGGCTGGGGGTAGCCGTTGTTGTTGTTGCCGCTGTTGCCATCATTACTGGCTCCCCTAGCCAGTTTGAAGGGACCGCTATGCCACTTGCATGGGCCGTCAAACATTTGGTCGAAGGTGAGCCGTGGCTTCTGCCTTCTTGCCTCATTAGCCGGTGCGTCGGGCGCACCCTCCACAGCATTGACCTGCCGCGCGTGGTAGCGAGGCTTCTACTGTCCAGCCTGGCGGTCCCCATGGAACCGGTTGTCATTGCCGTGGCGTCTGGAGGATCCGGCTTCTCCTGCCGGGTTGCTTGGTCGGTCGCGAGCCGACTTCGTGGGAGTCGGACGGCCGTCCGCATTTACTCGGAGAGGCTTCTTCATGGCGGCATCCGCCATGGCGTACTGGTCTGCAACCGTCATGAGCTCCGCCATGGTTTTCAGGTCATCACACAGTAGCCGGTGGCAAGCATGGTGCCCTCTCGGCAACCTTCGATGAAGAAACTGATGGCTTGGCTCTCCAAGATGCCCTCGCAAGTATTGCGCAGCTCCGTCCACTTGGCGAGGTACTCGCGGTCGGTCTCGGGGTCGCCCTGGACGCATAAGGCCAGGTCGTGCGAGCTCCCTGGACGTTTGTACGTGCCATTGAAGTTGCGGACGAACACCTTCTCGAAGTCAGGCCAGGCGTTGATGCTGTTGGGCGCAAGGCTATTGAGCCATGTCCTTGCCGACCCGGTTAGCATGAGGGGGACGTAGCGCATGGCTGTGCGCTTGTTCCCGTGGGCGATGCCGATTGCCGTAGCATAGTCGGTCAACCAGTCTTCCGGCTTGTAACTACCTCGGTGAATTACGCTCTTAGTTGCATGCCTGGATGAGAGAGAGTGGTTAAAATAGTGCAGTGGGGCCCAGGGGCCACTCACAGGTAGACCTTTCGGCCGTCCTAACCACTTTCAGAACATCGGGACAAGAACGAGCGGTGTAATCGGCAGGCGAATGGATCAACTACATACACAAGTGAGTATGTATGCAAACCACCATACAACTGTTCACAGAGCCATTCCATCTAAAAGATAGAAATATTGCAATGCCATACGGCAAGATCCAAATATCCTAGATAGAGATAATAGTTTAGGATAGCTCCTCATACATCAAACATCAGAGTATCAGGCGGAAGCGGAAAACAAGATCCGAGTACGGATAAGAAGCAAATTGGCATAAGATGCCACATAAATAAACACATCCCGCCCACAGATCTCACGGATCCCTGTTCCCAGAATCTCTACACCGAGTGATCGTTGCCAACATCATCTGTCTCCTCCACCCAGTATCCATCTTGCGAGTACACCTGTTCATCTGAATCAAACAATTTATCGTTTGAGACCCTAGGGGTACTCAGCAAGTCTTTATGCCTCTAAAGGGGACATATACCTGGGGTGACGCAATTGCAGCAAAAGATAATAACTAGCAAGTCTAGAGATACTCGCTAACCATCCGCCTAACCAATGATAGACGGATGTCTGTTAATTAGAAACAATAGTTGTAAAAGTATAATTAACAGATCCATCCTCCTCCTCGCTTACCAACGAGAAAGCGGACGGACAACCCATCCGTTGGCAGTTTTATTAACCATTCCATGAGTATTGCACTATTTACTAATCAGGTAATTAGTCAGATTAAAAGCGGTACTTTAGTTATACTTGTCTATGATCGAGAAACTGTGCTCCAAGTCGTCCATAACCGCGGACACGGCTTTCAGAAATATTTACCCTGCAGGGGTGCACAAATAGCAACATTCACTCGATCAACCTCGGAAAAACCAACTCAAAACCCAACGAGGCATTCATGACAAAGCGATCACAGGATTCAGAAATATTTCAGGGGGCCACCGCATTAAGCTACCCGCAATGAAGCTAGCTGACTCCGAGATGGACTCAAGGTTTGCGCTAATGGCTGTAAACGACTGGGAACCCAAAAATGTGACTGGGCTTGTCGATACCGCGAAAACACTCCGCAATCCTTAAATAGTATAGGTGCTCCTCGCACAATCTTAAATGTAACAGTAAAGCATGGCATAAGTACATGATAGTAACAAAACCCCAAACTACTTTGTGGCCCCAAGAAATAGAAATGAAGCACGCTCTGGCTCAGGGGGTCCATAAGGCCTCCCGGATGTGGATAGTGTGAATAGTCAAGGAACAGGAATCAAGTACTCGGGGTCCTACGGGACACAAGTGAGCATGAAAAACCAAATAGCAGATATTGCTCACCGGTGCCTCTTTCATTAGTTATCCCATTACTACTCAGGTTCAGTTGTTTAGGTACCTCGTTATCCATCAGACACTCACATACCCTACACATGCTTTTCTACGACTCACATGGCTCAAACAACTCCTGTAGTAATGGCTCATGGGATGGAGAAACAAGCTTCGGTGGGGTTTAAAAGTAAGGCTATGCAGTACTTGGGATTCAATTTAATGCATTCGTGACTCAATGATGCAAGAATAAGATAGAGGCAATAGGTACTATATGTATGCAAGCATGTGGTAGTGCTTGCCTGGCAGCTCAGTTGAAGCGAGAGATGGATCTGGGTAGAACTCCTGTGAATCCTGGTAATTCTCCTGCTGGGCGTCTATTCGAAGAAGAACCAAACAAACAAGGGCCAACATAAATAAACTGCACAAGCATATGAATAAATGCGACAAGCAAACAAGCATGCCATGATGAATGATGCACAATTTACATGGCAATAAAGTAGCATGGCATGGGTGAGGTGTGGGGACAAGAATAATTCATTCTAGTATTTATCTGGTCAAGTTTTATTGCCATAAACAGTTCTGATTTTAATGATGTCATGATGCATGCTTCAATCCTGAACAAGGACTGCATAGATAGAACGGGCTCGTCGCGCTGATCGATTTAGACATATTATTTGTTGAATTTGGAGTTATAGATTTAAAGTCATTAATTAATTAAGAAAAAAGGCATTTTATTGTAATTTTATTTAGCTCGAAATTTTAAATTGCTCAAATTATATTTTGAATGGCATATTTGAATTCCTCACATTTTTCTGATTCAAAACATATATCATTTGTATTATTTGGATTTATAATTTAAAAGTTATTTAGAAACAGATTTGAATTTATATTTAAGCATTTTCTGAAATCATTTTATTTAAACAGAAAAACGTCAGGAATTTTTACACCCCGACAGAACTAGCCTCAGCCACAGACAGGTGGGCCAGCGCTGACTGTGCGGGGACGACGCGCAGAACCTTTTCTCACCGACACAGGTGCTAGCCCAGGAGGCCGACAGGTGGGGTCAGCGACCTCGCGGGTCCACCATGCGTGCGGCCAGCCGGTGGGCGACACGCGGCAGATCCAAGGACTGCGGGTCAAGGATTACAAAATCCCGGGAACCTTTTTGCAAAATTGCCACAGGGGCTGTCTGGTGGGCCCGGGGGTACTGCGGGTTGAGGCAAAAATGTGTGTGTGTGTGTGGGGGGGGGGGGGGTATTTGCAAAGCGGCGACGTCTACTGTACTTCTTCTCTGAATTTGTCTGTCGACCAGTCTCTGCTAGATAGGGGTGGGGCGCGGTGCAGGGATCGAACCCGCGACCTCGCGCGTGCGCGGCGGCGGCTACCGCTGCGGTGGCTTGGTGTTGTTGTAAGGAGGGGATTAGGCGGCTAGGTGAGGTGTGGAGCGGTGCGTAGACGTGCAGAAGCACACGCACACCGGCGCACCGAGAGCGTTCGACGCATTGACCGGCGCGACCAGGACGCGACGGCGGAAAGGGAGGTGTCTGGGGAGTTAGGTGCCTCACCGGGGTTGTGTCTGTGGTGTGGGCGCGGCTGGAGAAGCAGCGGATCGGCGGCGATGCAGAGACCGAGGGAGTTAGGGTTTTGGTCGGGGCACGTCGGTGCTCAGCGGTACATGGCTTCTCCTCCTCGGCTCCATGTACGGGGCGACGCAGGGGTTCACGCGGGTCCTCCTCGACACCCAAAACTCCACGCCGCTGGCTAGAACGAGTAGGTGGAGGTGGAGGCCGACGGTTCGGCGGTGGTGGAGAAGATCGGCGGTAGGGGAGAAGAGGGTTGGCGCAGAGGCCTGGAGGAATCTGGGCGAGGCGGAGGAAGTGTGGGGAAAGAGATAAAGGCGAGGGAGAGAGCGGATGATGCCATGGGGGATCGGGGTGAAAAAGGTGGCTCGGCCACCTTTTTGCTTCCTCCTTCACGTGCTCGACATGGGCGACCAGGGCAGGGAAGGGGTAGGGGTAGGGGCTGCCCGGTGGGCCAGGGAGAGATCACGGAGGGGCAGGCTCGGGTGTGGGGCCAGCATGGCAGGGAGAGAGAGAAAGAGAAAGAGAGGGTCGGGTAGGAGCTAGGGTTGGAGTGAGACTCGGGTTAGGGTTTAGGGTGGCATGGGGGTGGTAGGTTTGGGTAGGTAACTAGGTTAGGAAGGGAGGGGAGGCTCGGCATGGAGCCTAGCTAGGAGGGAGAAGGGTAGTGCCTCGTCATGGAGGTAGATCAAGGAGATGGTGAGGTTAGGGTTAGGGTAGGGAGGAGGGTTTATAGAAGGTGAGGTGTAGATTAGGGTTTACCCATCTCAAAGCAAACATGAGGGTGGCATGAGTTGGAAAAAGGTAGAGTAAATGGGTTTAGATTTTTGGGTTTGAGCATGGACAAAAATAAGATCAAGCAAGGGTTTAGGGTTTGGTGGTGATCCACCAAGATCAAACAAAATGAAAGAAGATGGTGAGATAAGGGTTTGGGAGAGAAAAGTGGAGCTCAACCAAAGTAAAAGAATCACTTGACATGATTTCCAAAGGTCCATGCCCCACTCCCAAAAGCAAATAAAACCAAAGAAGAATAATAGTGGTAATTTGCATGGCCCATGCACGGGCATTAATTGCCATGTTTTATTCTTGTGAAAGCAATAATAATGTAACAATGCATTATACACATGCATCCCAAAATATGGAGTAGATCCAAGCTAAAGGAAATAGAATTGGATCCATCCCAACCCACATGAGCTGGATTAAATGTCAAAAGAAAGTAAAAGCTCATGGGTAATTAGGATGGTGGAATTATAAGGTGGTGTCAAAGAAAAGTGATGGAGTTGAATAAAAGATATGCCCCCAACTCAACTTGGGCATAAAGCATTTATCAATAACCAAATACAATATATCAAGAGTCAAATACAATTACTAATGCATATGAGAGAAGAACCAAATGAAAAGGGGTTTTATATGATGCTCAAATGCAAGGTGGCATGATGACATGAGCATTATATAATTATGATGCAACAATTATATGTAGGAAGTAGTCATTATATTACTAGACCATGTAGCATTACATATGTTAGACAAATGGGATGCTACAACTCTCCCCCACTAAACAGGAATCTCGCCCCGAGATTCTAGGAAGAAGAAGAAGAAGACACGAAGAGGGTAGGATACTTGGCACGGAGCTCATCCTCGCATTCCCAAGTGGCTTCATCAACGGAATGGTGCGACCACTGCACCTTGCAGAACTTGATGGACTTGTTGCGAGTCCTTCTTTCTACGACTTCAAGGATTTTTATGGGGTGTTCTTGATAAGATAGATCTTCTTGGAGATTGATGAGTTCATGGTCCACGGTCCTGCCAGGATCCTTGAAACACTTCTTGAGTTGAGAGATATGGAAAACATCATGGACCTTGAGTTTTTCAGGGAGCTCAAGAGCATAAGCGACTTCTCCTCTTCTTCCACGAACTTTGAAAGGACCGATGTATCTAGGAGCCAGCTTCCCTTTGATACCAAACCGGTGCGTGCCTCTCATGGGAGTGATACGAAGGTAAACGAGATCACCAGGGACATACTCCATGTCCATGTGCTTTCTGTCATAGTTGCTCTTCTGGCGACTTTGAGCAATCTTCAGGTTTTCAAGAATGATGTGAACCTTCTCCTCCGCTTGAGTTACAATGTTGGGGCCAAACAAAGTTCTTTCACATGCGCCCGACCAACCAATCGGAGTTCTGCATTTGCATCCATATAGAACCTCAAATGGTGCCATCTTTAGACTTTTCTGGAAGCTGTTGTTGTAAGAGAATTCAGCATAAGGAAGACATTCTTCCCACTTCATGCCGAAAGAGATAACACAAGCACGGAGCATATCTTCCAGAATCTGATTGATCCTTTCCACTTGTCCTTGCGACTGAGGGTGGTAAGCTGTGCTGAAGTTCAATTTTGTTCCCAAAGCATTTTGGAAACTTCCCCAGAACTTGGAAGTGAAGATGCTTCCACGGTCTGAGCTGATCTCAAGAGGAACCCCATACAGAGAGACAATTCTGTTGATATAGAGCTCAGCCAACTGAATTGCAGAAATTGTTTCCTTGATAGGAAAGAAGTGAGCCACTTTAGAAAGCCTGTTGATGACAACAAAGATTGCATTGTTGCCCTTTTGCGACCTTGGAAAACCAGTTATGAAGTCCATCTCTACTTTCTCCCATTTCCATTCCGGAGGCTTCAATGGCTGTAGAAGACCGGAAGGTTTCTCATGGACAGCTTTAACTCTGCGGCAGACATCACACTCCAAGACGTACTTGGCATAATATCGTTTCAACCTAGGACATCAATACTGTGTTTTCAAGTCCATGTACATCTTAGTGCTGCCAGGGTGGATAGAAAGAACAGAATCATGCGCCTCCTTGAGAACTTGCTCTCTTAACCCCGGGTAGTTCGGAACAAACATCCGGTGTTCAAAGAAAAGAGTGCCTTGGTCGTCAACGTGGAAAGACTCATACTTCGGAAGCTGAATGTTGGAGATGAGCTTTTTAGTGTAAGGATCCCCAAGTTGAATGGAGCGAACTTTTTCTTCCAAGAGAGGGGTTGCCAGAAGGTCCAGTAGATACCCTTGACCCACAATTTCAAGGTTGAGCTTGCAGAATTCCTCGCACAAGAGAGGCTGTTGTTCTTCCACCATGAGGTTGTTGACATAAGCTTTTCGGCTGAGAGCATCGGCCATGACATTAGCTTTGCCCGGAGTGTAGTTGATGGTTAAATCGAAATCATTAATTGCTTCAATCCACCTTCTCTGATGAAGATTGAGATCAGGCTGTGTGAAGATATACTTCAGACTCTTGTGATCAGAAAAGATCTCACAACGGTTGCCAAGCAAGTAGTGCCTCCATACTTTCAAAGCAAAGACAACTGCTGCGAGTTCGAGGTCATGTGTAGGATAGTTGATCTCATGCGTCTTCAACTGTCGAGAGGCATAAGCAACAACTTGTTTTTCTTGCATAAGGAGCACACCCAATCCTTGCAATGAGGCATCACAGAATATCTGGAAAGGCTTTGATGTATCTGGAGGAGTCAAGACTGGTGTGGAAGTGAGCTTCTCTTTGAGTGTTTCAAAGCTTGCTTGACATGCAAGAGTCCAAAGGTATTTCTTGCCTTTCTTGAGGAGATCGGTAAGAGGCTTTGCAATCTTCGAGAAGTTCTGAACGAAGCGACGGCAGTAACTAGCCAAACCAAGGAAACTCCGGACTTCTTTGACATTTATGGGTGGAAGCCAGTCAACAATTGTCTTAATAGTTTCTGGGTTGATGGCAGTGCCCTTGGCAGAGATGACGTGACCAAGATAGGTGACTTGAGGCAGCCAGAACTCACACTTGGAGAACTTTGCATACAGGCGGTTCTCACGAAGCTTGTTTAGGACACACCGAAGGTGTTCTTCATGTTCTTCCTTTGACTTAGAATAGACTAGAATGTCATCCAGGTAGACCACAATGAACTTATCAAGATACTCCATGAAAACCGAGGTCATAAGCCTCGAGAGAGTTGCCGGTGCATTGGTGAGACCGAAAGACATGACCGTGTACTCGTACAGGCCATAGCGGGTGGTGAAAGCTGTTTTGGGAATATCTTCCTTGCGAATCTTGATTTGATGATATCCACTTCTCAAATCAAGCTTAGAGAATACCACAGCTCCAGCTAGCTGATCGAAGAGATCATTAATCCACGGAAGGGGATATTTATTCTTGATGGTTTTAGCATTGAGAGCCCGATAGTCAACACAAAGTCTATCAGTCTTGTCTCGCTTCTTCACAAAGATGGTTGGGCTACCCCAAGAAGAAGTACTGTGCTGAATGAAACCCAACTTCTCTTGTTCATCAAGCTGACGTTTGAGTTCAGCCAACTCAGCAGGACCCATTTTATAAGGCCGCTTGGAGATAGGAGCGGTACCAGGTTCAAGTTCAATCACAAACTCGACCTCACGATCCGGAGGCATACCTGGCAACTCTTCAGGAAAGACATCTGGGAACTTACAGACCACCGGAACACTCTGAATAGCTTCCATAGCATCATCATTCAGAACCGCCAAAGAGAAAAGCTGAATTGCAGGAGTCAGACTTGGAGAATAGACTATATGGCCTTCAGGAATTTTCAGAGAAACCGAGCGTTCAACACAATCAATCACAGCTGCATTTGCTGCTAACCAATCCATGCCCAAGATAACATCAATGTTAGAATTGCCCAGAATAATTAAGGAAGCCAGAAACGAAGAACCACCAATCTCAATTTGATTGTTATGGCTAATTTTAGAAGATGCCATTGTTGCTCCAGGAGAAAGGACCATTAAACGCTTGGGGAGAGGATCCATAGATAACCCATTCTCATCAGCAAAACTTGTAGAGACAAAAGAATGCGATGCACCAGAATCAAACAAAACTCGTGCAGGAACTGAGTTAACAGGAAGCATACCCATCACAACTCCAGATGCATGCTCAGCTTGAGCGACGTTAACACAGTTGGCACAAGCAACCGTAGACCCGGGCTTGGTTTTGATGTTGAGAGCCCGTGGTGGAGGTGCACGAACCATAGAAGAACTTGTCGCAGGTCTTCGAGGTGGTGGTGGAAGAGCTTTGTTGTTCATTGGACAATTCCAATGCTGATGCCCAGTGTTTCCACAAGTGTAGCAAGCACCAGGTGGACGTGGAGCAGCGTAGCCAGGGACTCCGCCAGGCGCTCCAGGGTAGTTGTGGTTGTAGCCCCTAGGAGCCGCGGTGAAGGAGTTTGGTGGCCTTGCCGCGTAGCTTGACGGTCTTGGTGGAGCCGGGAGCGACGGTGGAGTGTTAGGAACCCACACGCGGCGCTTAGAAGGAGCTGTCATAGCTGAAGAGCTTGCTGCATTGTGACTGTGTTTCTTTGACTCCTCAAACACCTGCCTACTTGCTTCTTCCTGCAGAGCTGTATGTTGGAGTTCCAGAAAAGACCCCGGCCTTGCATTAGTGATTGCATATTTGATTGATGCATTGAGCCCTTGCCTAAACCTCTTTTGCTTCTTTTTGTCATCAGAGATCTCATCGCCACCATACTGAGAAAGGTTCATGAAGTTTCTGATATAGGTATTGACATTGTCATTGCCCTGCTTGAGGTTGAGAAACACTTCCTTCATCCTTTCCATGAAAATCTCTGACAGATATTGCTCTTTGAAAGCCGCAGTGAATTGCTCCCAAGTAGGCTGAAAACCAGAGTGGTCTGCCTTGAGGTAATTTTCCCACCATTGAGATGCATCTCCCTTCAGAAGGTGAGTGGCACATTTTACCCATTCTTGCTCAGGAACATCCGCAGTCATCAGCAACCTTGACATTTCACGCAGCCAATCATCCGCATCAAGTGGCTGATCAGACACCTCAAATTGGCGTGGGCTGAACTTGAGAAAACTCTTGATGTCTCCTCGCTTGGGGGGTGGAGGTAGCGGAACAAACTCATTCCTCCTGACACTTTCTTCGAAGTGCTGCTGGTTCTGCTGCATTGTTCCCAAGGCATTAGCAATACTTGCCAACGCAGCCCCCAGTTCAGGTGGTATGTCCTCCTCAAAACGGCGTGGTGGTGCCATCCTATGATTGATATAAAACACAAGTCAGTACTATAATGGAGAATAATAATAATCCAAAATAGTACCAAAATGGAATTAATCAAGATTAAAGGATACAATTCACTAAGATGATATCAAAATATCAACAAAGTTCAAAGCACCTAGAAGATATTAAGCATATCGCACACGACTGAACAAGGAGTGTGGTACATAAGCTAATCAAATAAAAAATTTCCGCAAATTTCGGCATTAAAATACCACTATATGCGCAAAACCACTTCACGAATCAAGATTAGTAACTCTACCAATTCAGTATACAAGAACGAATGATAAAAGTAGTGGTATGGTCGCGACTCCATCCCGCACTCAAATCATTACTCCGCACATGAATCAGTAAAACACATATCCCAACACCTTCATTTTAAGATGAATCTAAAGATTAGTAACTACAGAAACGAACACCCCAAACAAGATACGTCGGATAACAAAGAGTAAGACAGATCGCATCGGTATACAATGAATCAGATAGATCGCATCGGTTTACAAAGGCCTGTCGGTATGGAATGTACCAACAGTTGATAACCAAAAGGCAGGTAGTGATAACATTTGGATGCAACAAATAGACAAGGAATTCACACACACACACACAACCTATGGTACTACGGAACCCAGAACACGTGAATCCTAGTTTGAATTTTAGAAGAGGATTGAAAACGTTACACTTCCTTACCAGAAAAAGGGTGGGTGGGTGGGTAAGAAGAAAATGGAAGCAGTCCTACTCTCATGTTTTGTTTTTCCCTAGTATACATAGCTACCAAAAATATTTGCTAGACTGACAACGACCATTTGGCTGAGACCCTAAAGGGCGGGATGGCTCTGATACCAACCGTAACTACCTCGGTGAATTACGCTCTTAGTTGCATGCCTAGATGAGCGAGAGTAGTTAAAATAGTACGGTGGGGCCCAGGGGCCACTCACAGGTAGACCTTTCGGCCGTCCTAACCACTTTCAGAACATTAGGACAAGAACGAGCGGCGTAATAAGCAGGCGAAGGGATCAACTACATACACAAGTGAGTATGTATGCAAGCCACCATACAACTGTTCACCGAGCCATTCCATCTAAAAGAAATAGAAATATTGCAACGCCATACGGCAAGATCCAAATATCCTAGATAGAGATAATAGTTTAGGATAGCTCCTCATACATCAAACATCAAAGTATCAGGCGGAAGCGGAAAACAAGATCCGAGTACGGATAAGAAGAAAATTGGCATAAGATGCCACATAAATAAACACATCCCGCCCACAGATCTCACGGATCCCCGTTCCTGGAATCTCTACACCGAGTGATCATTGCCAACATCATCTGTCTCCTGCACCCAGTATCCATCTTGCGAGTACATCTGTTCATCTGAATCAAACAATTTATCGTGTGAGACCCTAGGGGTACTCAGCAAGTCTTTATGCCTCTAAAGGGGACATATACCTGGGGTGACACAATTGCAGCAAAAGATAATAACTAGCAAGTCTAGAGATACTCGCTAACCATCCGCCTAACCAATGATAGACGGATGTCTGTTAATTAGAAACAATAGTTGTAAAAGTATAATTAACAGATCCATCCTCCTCCTCGCTTACCAACGAGAAAGCGGACGGACAACCCATCCGTTGGCAGTTTTATTAACCATTCCATGAGTATTGCACTATTTACTAATCAGGTAATTAGTCAGATTAAAAGCGGTACTTTAGTTATACTTGTCTATGATCGAGAAACTGTGCTCCAAGTCGTCCATAACCGCGGACACGGCTTTCAGAAATATTTACCCTGCAGGGGTGCACAAATAGCAACATTCACTCGATCAACCTCGGAAAAACCAACTCAAAACCCAACGAGGCATTCATGACAAAGCGATCACAGGATTCAGAAATATTTCAGGGGGCCACCGCATTAAGCTACCCGCAATGAAGCTAGCTGACTCCGAGATGGACTCAAGGTTTGCGCTAATGGCTGTAAACGACTGGGAACCCAAAAATGTGACTGGGCTTGTCGATACCGCGAAAACACTCCGCAATCCTTAAATAGTATAGGTGCTCCTCGCACAATCTTAAATGTAACAGTAAAGCATGGCATAAGTACATGATAGTAACAAAACCCCAAACTACTTTGTGGCCCCAAGAAATAGAAATGAAGCACGCTCTGGCTCAGGGGGTCCATAAGGCCTCCCGGATGTGGATAGTGTGAATAGTCAAGGAACAGGAATCAAGTACTCGGGGTCCTACGGGACACAAGTGAGCATGAAAAACCAAATAGCAGATATTGCTCACCGGTGCCTCTTTCATTAGTTATCCCATTACTACTCAGGTTCAGTTGTTTAGGTACCTCGTTATCCATCAGACACTCACATACCCTACACATGCTTTTCTACGACTCACATGGCTCAAACAACTCCTGTAGTAATGGCTCACGGGATGGAGAAACAAGCTTCGGTGGGGTTTAAAAGTAAGGCTATGCAGTACTTGGGATTCAATTTAATGCATTCGTGACTCAATGATGCAAGAATAAGATAGAGGCAATAGGTACTATATGTATGCAAGCATGTGGTAGTGCTTGCCTGGCAGCTCAGTTGAAGCGAGAGATGGATCTGGGTAGAACTCCTGTGAATCCTGGTAATTCTCCTGCTGGGCGTCTATTCGAAGAAGAACCAAACAAACAAGGGCCAACATAAATAAACTGCACAAGCATATGAATAAATGCGACAAGCAAACAAGCATGCCATGATGAATGATGCACAATTTACATGGCAATAAAGTAGCATGGCATGGGTGAGGTGTGGGGACAAGAATAATTCATTCTAGTATTTATCTGGTCAAGTTTTATTGCCATAAACAGTTCTGATTTTAATGATGTCATGATGCATGCTTCAATTCTGAACAAGGACTGCATAGATAGAACGGGCCCGTCGCGCTGATCGATTTAGACATATTATTTGTTGAATTTGGAGTTATAGATTTAAAGTCATTAATTAATTAAGAAAAAAGGCATTTTATTGTAATTTTATTTAGCTCGAAATTTTAAATTGCTCAAATTATATTTTGAATGGCATATTTGAATTCCTCACATTTTTCTGATTCAAAACATATATCATTTGTATTATTTGGATTTATAATTTAAAAGTTATTTAGAAACAGATTTGAATTTATATTTAAGCATTTTCTGAAATCATTTTATTTAAACAGAAAAACGTCAGGAATTTTTACACCCCGACAGAACTAGCCTCAGCCACAGACAGGTGGGCCAGCGCTGACTGTGCGGGGACGACGCGCAGAACCTTTTCTCACCGACACAGGTGCTAGCCCAGGAGGCCGACAGGTGGGGTCAGCGACCTCGCGGGTCCACCATGCGTGCGGCCAGCCGGTGGGCGACACGCGGCAGATCCAAGGACTGCGGGTCAAGGATTACAAAATCCCGGGAACCTTTTTGCAAAATTGCCACGGGGGCTGTCTGGTGGGCCTGGGGGTACTGCGGGTTGAGGCAAAAATGTGTGTGTGTGTGTGGGTGGGGGGGTATTTGCAAAGCGGCGACGTCTACTGTACTTCTTCTCTGAATTTGTCTGTCGACCAGTCTGTGCTCGACAGGGGCGGGGCGCGGTGCAGGGATCGAACACGCGACCTCGCGCGCGCGCGGCGGCTACCGCTGCGGTGGCTTAGTGTTGTTGTAAGGAGGGGATTAGGCGGTTAGGTGAGGTGTGGAGCGGTGCGTAGACGTGCAGAAGCACACGCACACCAGCGCACCGAGAGCGTTCGACGCATTGACCGGCGCGACTAGGACGCGACAGCGGAAAGGGAGGTGTCTGGGGAGTTAGGTGCCTCACCGGGGTTGTGTCTGTGGTGTTGGCGTGGCCGGAGAAGCAGCGGATCGGCGGTGATGCAGAGACCAAGGGAGTTAGGGTTTTGGTCGGGGCGCATCGATGCTTAGCGGTACATGGCTTCTCCTCCTCGACTCCATGTACGGGGCAACGCAGGGGTTCACGTGGGTCCTCCTCGACACCCAAAACTCCATGCCGCCGGCTAGAACGAGTAGGTGGAGGTGGAGGCCGACGGTTCGGCGGTGGTGGAGAAGACCAGCGGTAGGAGAGAAGAGGGTTGACGCAGAGGCCTGGGGGAATCTGGGCGAGGCAGAGGAAGTGTGGGGAAAGAGATAAAGGCGAGGGAGAGAGCGGAGGATGCCATGGGGGATCAGGGTGAAAAAGGTGGCTCGACCACCTTTTTGCTTCCTCCTTCACGTGCTCGACGTGGGCGACCAAGGCAGGGAAGGGGTAGGGGTAGGGGCTGCCCGGTGGGCCAGGGAGAGATCAAGGAGGGGCAGGCTCGGGTGTGGGGCCAGCATGGCAGGGAGAGAGAGAAAGAGAAAGAGAGGGTCGGGTAGGAGCTAGGGTTGGAGTGAGACTCGGGTTAGGGTTTAGGGTGGCATGGGGGTGGTTGGTTAGGGTATAACTAGGTTAGGAAGGGAGGGGAGGCTCGGCATGGAGCCTAGCTAGGAGGGAGAAGGGTAGTGCCTCGGCATGGAGGTAGATCAAGGAGATGGTGAGGTTAGGGTAGGGAGGAGGGCTTATGGAAGGTGAGGTGTAGATTAGGGTTTACCCATCTCAAAGCAAACATGAGGGTGGCATGGAGTTGGAAAAAGGTAGAGTAAATGGGTTTAGATTTTTTGGTTTGAGCATGGACAAAAATAAGATCAAGCAAGGGTTTAGGGTTTGGTGGTGATCCACCAAGATCAAACAAAATGAAAGAAGATGGTGAGATAAGGGTTTGGGAGAGAAAAGTGGAGCTCAACCAAAGTAAAAGAATCACTTGACATGATTTCCAAAGGTCCATGCCCCACTCCCAAAAGCAAATAAAACCAAAGAAGAATAATAGTGGTAATTTGCATGGCCCATGCATGGGCATTAAATGCCATGTTTTATTCTTGTGAAAGCAATAATAATGTAACATGGCATTATACACATGCATCCCAAAATATGTAGTAGAGCCAAGCTAAAGGAAATAGAATTGGATCCATCCCAACCCACATGAGCTGGATTAAATGTCAAAAGAAAGTAAAAGCTCATGGGTAATTAGGATGGTGGAATTATAAGGTGGTGTCAAAGAAAAGTGATGGAGTTGAATAAAAGATATGCCCCCAACTCAACTTGGGCATCAAGCATTTATCAAGAACCAAATACAATATATCAAGAGTCAAATACAATTACTAATGCATATGAGAGAAGAACCAAATGAAAAGGGGTTTTATATGATGCTCAAATGCTAGGTGGCATGATGACATGAGCATTATATAATTATGATGCAACAATTATATGTAGGAAGTAGTCATTATATTACTAGACCATGTAGCATTACATATGTTAGACAAATGGGATGCTACACGGCTTCATGCTGTTATCGTACTTGGGGGTGTCCCTGGGCAGGGAGAATTTATTCGAAAACGGCTCGTTCCAGATGCGGGGTCTGAAACAAACCGGGTCGGTCGAATCTTCCTCCTCCGTGACGCGTGCTTGAGCGAGGAGCTCTATGCGGTCGCGGGCATCCGGACAATCCGGGTTGGGCACTCCCACCCGGCCCGATAGACGGGAACCGGCTGGTCTGGGCGCTCCGGCTGGCGGAGGGGGAGGTGGCGGGTTGCTGTTCACCGTCTGCTCCTGGCGCGGCTGGCCCCTGTTGCCAGAGCTACGGCGCCTGCTGCGGGCCCTGGACGGCTGAGGGGAGGACGCCTGCTGGGTGTCACGCTACGCGCCCCTGCTGTTGGCAGGTAGCTTGCTCCCCTTGGAGTAGCTGAGGTCTTCCTACATCTGCCGATTGGCGCCGGCCTGCTCGTCCCCGACGCGGAGGAGCTCCTGCACGCGAGCGTGCTGGCGGGCCCGCTCCTCGCCTTCCAGGCTGGGTAGTTCCTCTGCCGCGGCTCGCACCGCGCAGGTTCTTGATGGGCGTGCTGTAGGTGGGCCGTGTGAGGGCAGGCACGGGATCCGGTTCCCCGTCCTTTTCCATTCTACCGCCCAGCTCGCCGCCCCGACGCCGTTCCTGGCCACACCGGCTCGGCTCCGTGGTAGCCGGAGTAAGGCCGTGCGCGCGGTCGTACTCGCGCCGGTTGATCTCGAGTTGCTTGCGGGCTGCCGCCAGCTCCATGGCCTCATGGAGGAGGATCTGTCTCTCCATGCTGAAGTTGGCCTCCGCTTCCTCCGGGTTATCCCCCAGGTTAACCGGCGTCAGGAGCCGATCAATGGGATCCTCCACCGGGTTCCGAGGCTACGGGGGAGCGGAAGTTCCGACCTCGTCCGCGCCTCGCTCCCGCGGCTGGCGGGGATGGGAGCTGGAACCGGCCATCATGACCTCCACGCCGCGGGATGCGGTGGAGGCGCTGCCGCCTGAGCGCGATAGCTCCGTGATAGAGACGATTTCCCTAGGGAAATGCTCTAGGACGGTGGCGACGTAGACGGGGAGATCGCTGAATAGCAGGACGGTGTCGTTCGCCGGGAAGGAGGTTCCGGCGAAGCAGGAGGCGTTGTCGATGATGCAGTCGAACTTGCCAAGCGTGAGCACCAGCCCGGAGGCCACGCGCTCACCGGCTGAAGTGCGGGGTCCCGTGCGGAACGTGACTCCGGTCGAAGCCATCTTGCCCCATGGTGGGCGCCAACTGTCGTTGTATTGGGAACGGCAGTACCTGAGGAGGTTAGATAGAGGTGTGGGGACTAGCAGGGAAGCTATCGACGGCGTCCGCAGGCAGGATTCGATACAAGCAAGTGTAGTGGGACACAAGAAGTACCCAGGTTCGGTGCCCTTGTGATGAGGTAAAGCCCCTACTCCTGCCGGATCTGACTATGTGGAATACACGAACTACAAGTGCTCCTTGAGCTGTATGTGCTAGCTACTGCCTTAAATGTTGTATGACCAACCCTTTCTCCTGAGGCCTTGCCTCTCCTTATATAGGCAGAGAGGCAACGGTCTCCCTGGCCAATCCGACTGGCGGGCCCCACACGCGGGCCCCAGCCGGCTGGTCATCCACAGTGTCCGGTATGGTATGTCTTGTCGGAGTCCGAGCGGTATGGATGTCGTAGGCACAGTGGACGTCGTGCGAGCCTGTCGTCAGCACATGCCACTGTTCCTGCGTCATCCTCGCAAAGTCTTCGATATGGCCGGGTGGTTGCCAGTCTTGTCATCGTACAGGGCGTACCGTGCACTGATACGCACGTCGTCCTGTCTCACTGATTGGGTCCGGCTACGTCGTCGTATCCGACTGTCTCTTGCTGATCCGGCTACCGGATGATAGCCGGCCTGTTTTACCCTATCCGGCTGCATCTGGTCAGCCGGTCGCGATCTGACTACCTGGCTTCTTGTCCGGTTTGGGTACCTGGGGATCATCCCCCTGACAATTGCTAACTCTAAGTTCATTTGTAAAGTTAAGTTTGAAACCTAAGCTGAGTTCAGAAACAAAGAAAGATAAAATAAAGTTTGAAAACACCTAAGTGGGAACTTAATTGTCATAGTCACAACTCTGTTGTGGTCAAGTCATGTCACAATTCATTTCATAAGTTGTTTTGAAAAAACATCTGACAACGGAACAGTATGGCCACTCCAACTATCCATAACCGCAGACGCGGCTATTCAAATAGTTTGACACTCTACAGAGATGGTACACTTTTACCACAAGATTCGATACATCTGTCAGGGATAACCATGAATCATCATACTTAGTATGCAGATAATCAAACATAACCTTTCCTTTACACACTCTAGTATAAGCACCTCTCCTATGAGTATGGCCCCCCAACCATGACCATCTGTCATCCTGGGCACTGCATAGGTGGACAACATTGAGAGGTAGCCTCAGCTCAAACCTCTCCCGCGAGGGAACTAATACTAATGCATATAAACTTCAGGCTAAGCCTTACCCAATTCAGGTATTGTGGTTGTACGGTAAAATTGGGATGGTATCGCATCAGAACCCAACCATCAATTTTGTAGAAGGGCTAAGGCTCATGCCTCAACATTTTCATCATCATAAACCATTTGTGTTTCTCAGCACATGTCAAAACATCTCAATAGAATGACTCATCATTCCAAGGTTTTCACAAGTCATTCTCACCAAGTATTCCCGTCTAAAGTGAATCCAGTTTTGGTTTAGCTCTAAACTACTAAGTTAAGAGTGTTCACTAAAGTGGGATGCTAATCTCACTCTCATGCCATAGAATGACATCTAAGTCTAACCATATAGGTCAAGTTTTATACTTTTTATGCTACCTATAAACAAGGTAAAAGGCTTTGGTAAAGTACAGAAGGTAAAGCTTGTAAATAAAAACTTGGAGTAGGTATAAGTCAAAGGGTTATAACCAAAGCATGCCTAATGCATTTGTTTAGGTTATCTAACTTGCAAGGGTTAGCTTGCATTGTTAATGATGGCTTGTAGTGGTTGAAGTTTTCTTCCTCCTCCTCTTGGTAGAACTCCTCCTCCTCAAAAGCTTGGTTGGTACTATCATCTATAAATACATACGGGATACATAATCACCAAACAATGCTTAACTAGTGTACTTAGCACACTAAGGTACACATTTTATGATCTATTATCATCACAAGCATTACAAGGTTTAATGAACTAGCTTCATTATTTTCATTTGAGAAAAGTAATTTCTACTCATTGAAGTTAACTAAGATTTAATATTCTCCAATTAAAATATGGGATCATGTGGACACATATCATCACCACATATTCTAACACATGGGAATGTAATTTAAAGGTTGGATCACATTTTAGTAAGTTTAAGTTTAATATTTAATGATTTAAAGTGACTAGAAATGCCTATATAGCATTATTTTGGTACTAGTCCAAAGTCACAGCATGCCAACCTTAATATTATTACGTATTCAGATAGGTATGGTTAAATGTGATTTTTGAGAGTTGGAATCAACTCAAAAGCTATTATGGTTGATTTTATAAAAATGTTTGAATGTGCAAAATCTTTTGTCTTGTTATTTTTACTTGGAGAGATCTCTAATTCTAATGATTTAAATACAACGGGCTTGCATAGAGATTTTCATTACCTTTCCAACAAAATTTGAATCACTCAATTTGGATTTGTATAACTCTCTGAATTGATTTTAAACTAAAGGACAGAACTAAGTTTCAATTAAAATAGAAAAAACATATATTTGAATTACTGGGTCGGCGCGGGAAACTAAATGGGCCGGCCCGTGTACACTCCGCGGCGATGAGGGCTGCTGATAGGGGTTCCCGCCTGTCAGTGACTCATTAAACGTGAAGCGGTACGGGACGATACGGACCACACGATTAGATCCTAGATCAATGGCTCACGGTCGTCATCGACGACGGACACGTCGCCGACGAGACTAAACCCTAGCGTGGTCGGTGGGGGTGTAGTTGGGACGTACCGGGGCTCCAGCTAGTGCGGCAAGGCAGGCAAACGAACAAGTCGACGACGACAGTTCTCCTGGTACTAGCGGTGTCCCGGGAGATGGCCTGGATTGTTGGCCCCTTCTCCTCCTTCCACGGCAGACTCCGACGAAATTCTGGCGCTACGGGTTGTGGCTTGCTCAGGTGGGGCTCTGGGAGTGCTCTGAGGGGGAGTGGATGAGACTGGTTTGAGGAAACGATGCTGGGAGGCGCTCTATTTATAGCGGGGTGAGACGACAGTGCAGCATGAGCGGTGCTCGCCGGTGACGACGGTACAACGGGCTAGGGGCTTGGGCGGTGGACTAGGACGATGGGTGGTTCCTGATACATTGCAAATGTATCTATAATTTTTCATGTTCCATGCTTGGTTTTATCCACTTTCTTGTGTTTTGTCCACACTTTGGAGTACTTTTCATATGATTTCTTGGACTATCCTATTAACAAGAGCCACAGTGCCAACTACCTATTTTCTGCTGTTTTTGGTTCCAGGAAAGTCAGAAAATGAATATTCTCGGAATCAGACGGGACAAAAGCCAAAGTGCCTATTTTCCGGAAGTCATCAGATGCTAGAATACGAGACGGAGAAGGGATGGGGGCCGGCCAGGCCTGACCCGCTCCAGGGGGTGGTCTGGCCGACCCCAGCACCCCCTCGGCCTCTCCTTCCGCCTATAAGATGCCCTCGGGACGAAAACCCTAAGTACCCGATCAAAAATCTATGAAAGAGTTTGTAGCCGCCGACATCTCCATCCCTAGATCGGGAGGGATCTGAAGCTCTTCTTGGCACCCTGCCGGAGAGGGGAATTCACCTTGGAGGGCTTCTTCATCATCATGCAAGCCTCCGGTGTGATGTGTGAGTAGTTCATCCTTGGACTACGGATCCATGTAGTAGCTAGATGGCTGGTTCTCCTCCATTGTGCTTTCATGTCTAGATCTTGTGATCTGCGTTCATGATCAAGATCATCTATTTGTAATTCTGCATGTTGTGTTTGTGGGGATCCGATGGATATTGAGATGCTATTTCAGATTGATTATTGATTCTATCATGTCTTTGTTATTTGTGATCTTGCATGCTTTCCGTTGTTAGTAGCTATCTTGGCCAAGTAGATGCTAGCAACTCCAAGAGTTAGTATTTATGCTCGATAGTGGGTTCATGCCTCTGGTAATCTGGGGAAGTGACAGAAATCTCTAAGATACTAGATGTGCTGTTGCTACTAGGGAGAAAATAACAATCCTTTGTTCATAGAACAATCGTATTGTTTACATTACACGCAATTCGTAAAGCAGTAATCTGTTGTTTGCAACTTAATACTTGAGGGGGTTCGGATGATAACCTGAAGGTGGATTATTAGTCATAGATGCAGTTGGATGGCGGTCTATGTATAATGTTGTAATGCCCAATCAAGTTCCAAAGGAGTCAAGATGATTAGTATATGCATGTATTGCTTTCTCGATGTTTGTCAATTGCCCCGCTGTAATTTGTTCACCCAGCATGTTATCTATCTTAAGGAGAGCCACCTCTAGTGATCTATGGATCCCGGTCCTTTCTTTTACATACAATCTACAAACTATTTACTGCTTTGTGTTTACCTTCTGCAAACTATTACTTCCTTCCATTCGATACGATACGTTTAATCCTTTGTTTTCAGCAAAACCGGTGAGATTGACAACCTCATCGCAAGTTGGGACAGAGTTCTATGATTGTGTTGTGCAGGTCTCCACGTTGCTGCTGGCACTGGTAGTGCGCCCTGCCAACGTTCAGCTAGCTACACCTTTGGGGTGTTTCCTTGCTCCTACTAGATTGATAACCTTGGTTTCGTACTGAGGTAAAACTTGCTGCTGTGCTCATCATACCTTCCTCTTGGGGTTCCCCAACGAGCTCGATATAAATTGGGCCATCAAGCATATTTTCTGGCGCCGTTGCCGGGGAGTCAAGGACATCTTCACAAGGGGAGTCCCTCATAACCAATCTCTTTACTTTGTTATTTTGTTTTGCTTAGTTTCTTTTTGCTTAGTTTTCTTGTTTCTTATTAAAAAACATAAAAAAATTAAGTCTCCTTTAGTTGTCACCTCTTCCTTAGCTCACCATGTTGATCCCTAAATTCACCCTGAAAGACCTTTCAATTGGTAGTGGTTCTATAATTGGGAAAGATAATATTGAAAAATTCTTTAATCATTATAGTAAACATGAGGATACTGATGATAGATCCCTTGCAGAACTTGCTCCAAACTATGAGATTGCTGCAGTTTCTTTAATTCACATGTTAGAAGCTAGGTTTTTTAACCTCAACCCCTTAATGCAAGTAATGTTTCTTAAGCTTAAAGAAATTGAGGACCCTGAAAAGAGGGATTTTATTCTAGAAACTTTGTTTAAGGAGTTCTATGATGTTGCCAAGGAAGCTAGGAAAGTATTTGAATGTTTCAATATGCTAGGATCATGTGTAGATGTTGTTGGTACACGAGAAAAGATGAACAAAACCAAACCTAATGGGGAGGAACCTAAGATACCAATACCCTTTAAACTAGTAGCAATGCATGAAGCCATAGAAAAGAATCTTGATTGGATCGTTCCTGAAAACCCGTTTGATGAAAGTAGTGAACCTAAGAGCACTGAGAGAGGATCCTCTAGAACTTATTTGGATGAGATACCTTGTCTTGTTGGAGATATTTCTCGTACTGATCTTAATGCTTCTTCATTTGAAAACACTTGATTCTTTTCTTGCTTCTTATGCCTAACTTAAAGTTTTAGATGAGTATTGGAAGTTATTACTTCTGTAATAACTGCTCCTTATCCTTTTTTATTTGCTTTTTGTGCCAAGAGTAACCCCTAATGAGAGAGAAGTAATGCTTGGGAAAGTTGCTGTCCCGAAACAGATTTTTATTCTTCACCGTAAAAATTCATGTAAAATCTCTGTACATTGGTTTGAGGCGTGAATTTTTGTGCTTCTGCCCCAGGTTGTTATCTAACTTTAGTTAGTTCAACACTTTTCTATTTGATCAACATAAGGTGTTCAAAAAAATTGGTTTTTACCTGCTGGTCTGTTTTGACAGATTTCTGCCATTATTTGCATCCGCTTCTTGTTGGTTCCTTTTTGAGTTCTCTTTGGGGAATTGAGCTTTTTGAGGGAAGTGCTACCGTAGCTTGTGTTTTAATGGAATTTTTATTGGTGTTGTAACCGAACCTAAAAGACTTATTATCTTGAGTGCACTAATGTTGCTAATAAAAAATGTGTGAAGTTTTGTATGAATAAAAATTTCAGGTGTATGGAAGGAATGAGTAATGAGATGAAGAATGGACTAAAGGTCAAGCTTGGGGATGCCACGCGTGTCACCCCAAGAAATATCCAAGAAGTACAAGCGTCAAAGCCTGGGGATGCCCAAGGCATCCCCTTCTTCATCAATAAAAATCCCAGGTTTCTTCCAAACGCTTCATTTTTATTGTTTCATGTACGGTTGTGTTGTTCTTGGAGCGTCTTCTTTTTTGTTTTCGTTTTGGTTTTTCGTTTGCTTGGTTTTCTTAGTTTTCTGAATAAATTGGTTGGACCCCCTCTTTCATAGTTTGGTTTGAAAATAGTTTGGTTTGGTTTGGAAAAGAGTAGGAAAGTTCATGCTAATGTGGTAAAAAGAGCTCGTTTTTAACTGTGGCCTATGCTCCGTCATGCCATGCTTGATATTGTTTTGGCTTTATGCTTAGTACTCTTTTCTGTAGCATGACTTGTTATAAACAATTGAGATTGCTTAATGTGCCTTGGATGAATCATGCGTTGTTTTAGCATATTAAAGCATAGTATAGTGGTATTCTCCTTTGATGTTTTATTTGGGTTGACTTGGCGCATGCTCACCCCATGTTATGACTATCTCAAGTCACCATAGCCTTTATGATCCTTTAGTTTTCAACTTGTAGTATCACTTTATACTTTGATCAATGATGTTTTGTCGCTCTGCATGATTGTGGCCATTATTGCTCTCTTAGTTTGTCGCTCCCAGTCTTTTGCTAGCCTCCACAACCAAGTATGAGTTCTACTCATCCATCCAACTCCCTAAACCAAGTTATTCCAAAGAGTCCATCATACCAACCTACTAGCTTATGCTATTCCAAGTATATTCATGCTTTTTTTACCTTCCAAATTAAACTTGTTATGAGAAAACTAGTGATTAAAGCTCTCACGAACTTGATGGCACACTTTACTTTTTTGCATCTAATAAACTTGAACCATTGGGTCCTTCTTTGTTGCGTATATGCTTGCTCTTTATAAGTTGAAATTAGCAGAACCATGTATCATGGGGAACGCTTTCAACATTGCACTTGTACTTTGTACCCCGTTGATATCATGTTCTTTTGCTTATGGATCCCGGCGGTGTGAAATAAAAGTGGAACTTGTAAGATCATGGAGTTTGTATGTGTGTTAGAGAAATGCCTGGGCCGCTAGCCTAAGCCATGCCTAATCATGGTGGAAACTTGCAGCATCACCATAATGAGCACTCTGTGAAGCATCCTCAATAAAAACCTATGCAAATAGCAAATAAAAAGATCGCTGAGATGCTTATTGTCTGCTTGCCTTGTCATTTTGATTATGGGATAGCTCTTGTATCATGTGCAAGGGGTACCCCATTAGCGGTTCTTTATGATACACATGTACTTACAATGACAAGAGCTTACTCGTGACTAAAGTTGAGTAGCATGAGGTTCGGTCTTAGTAAGTAAGGGGCATGAGATTTCGGTTTATAACTTGTCAAGCATATCCTCTTAGTTGTGTCACTTTAACCTTAATCACCTTCAAGATGCTTATGATAGGGGCAATGAGAGCTGAAAGCTACAAGTACCATAATTTTTGGAAGCTCTTTACGAGACTTGAATCCCTACTTCCTTCCATGAAGGCCTTTCTTCCACCATTATATTGAGTCTCCACCTTCTACCTTTATGCACCTACTTTGAGAGCATCGTGACCATTCTTAGTTCTATGTGCATTGTCCCAAGACTAGTTGATTGATGCATAACTTGATATTGCTTGTTTTAAACTATTTGTATCTAGTCACTCTTATGAACTTTGAAGGTGTCCTATGCATTTATATTTGCTACTCTATGAGGGACAAGCTAAATACTATTATGCTATGTTTTATTTATGTGAAACAAACAAACTTCTTGCAAAGAATTGTTATTCATGAATCTTTTGTTTGTGCCTTTTCATGTTGCATCATAGTTTCTTTGTGTTATTGCTAGAACTTTGTCTTTCATGTTATGATTGAAGTACTATGATCCCAGCTTTGAATGTTTTACAAATACTTTGATCAAGTCTTTGATGGTGCATGTCACCTCAAAAATTATTCTTTCTTTTTATCACTTACCTACTCGAGGATGAGCAGGAGTTAAGCTTGGTGATGTTGATACATTGCAAATGTATCTATAATTTTTGATGTTCCATGCTTGGTTTTATCCACTTTCTTGTGTTTTGTCCACACTTTGGAGTACTTTTCATATGATTTCTTGGACTAACCTATTAACAAGAGCCACAGTGCCAGCTCCCTGTTTCTGCTGTTTTTGGTTCCAGGAAAGTCAAAAAATGAATATTCTCGGAATTGGACGGGACAAAAGCCAAAGTGCCTATTTTTCTTGAAGTCATCAGATGCCAGAATACGAGATGGAGAAGGGCTAGGGGCCGGCCACACCACCTGGCCGCACGGCCAGGTCTAGCCCGCGCCAGGGGGTGTTCTGGCTGACCCCAGCACCCCCTCGGCCTCTCCTTCCGCCTATAAGATGCCCTCGGGATGAAAACCCTAAGTACCCAATCAAAAATCCATGAAAGAGTCTGTAGCCGCTGTCATCTCCATACCTAGATCAGGAGGGATCTGAAGCTCTTCCCGACACCCTGCCGGAGAGGGGAATTCACCCTGGAGGCCTTCTTCATCACCATGCAAGCCTCCGGTGTGATGCGTGAGTAGTTCATCCTTGGAATACGGATCCATGTAGTAGCTAGATGGCTGGTTCTCCTCCTTTGTGCTTTCATGTCTAGATCTTGTGAGCTCCGTTTATGATCAATATCATCTATTTGTAATTCTGCATGTTGTGTTTGCAGGGATCCGATGGATATTGAGATGCTATTTCAGATTGATTATTGATTCTATCATGTCTTTGTTATTTGTGAGCTTGCATGCTTTCTGTTGTTAGTAGCTATCTTGGCCAAGTAGATGCTAGCAACTCCAAGAGTTAGTATTTATGCTCGATAGTGGGTTCATGCCTCTGGTAATCTAGGGAAGTGACAAAAATCTCTAAGGTACTAGATGTGCTGTTGCTACTAGGGAGAAAACAACAATCCTTTGTTCATAGAACAATCGTATTGTTTACATTACCCCACAATTCGTAAAGCAATAATCTGTTGCTTGCAACTTAATACTGGAGGGGGTTCGGATATTAACCTGAAGGTGGATTATTAGTCCTAGATACAGTTGGATGGCGGTCTATGTATATGTTGTAATGCCCAATCAAGTTCCAAAGGAGTAAAGATGATTAGTATATGCATGTATTCCTTTCTCGATGTTTGTCAATTGCCCCGCTGTAATTTGTTCACCCAACATGTTATCTATCTTTAGGAGAGCCACCTCTAGTGAACTATGGATCCCGGTCCTTTCTTTTACATACAATCTACAAACTGTTTACTGCTTTGTGTTTACCTTCTACAAACTATTACTTCCTTCCATTCGATACGTTTAATCCTTTGGTTTCAGCAAAACCGGTGAGATTGACAACCTCATCGCAAGTTGGGGACAGAGTTCTGTGGTTGTGTTGTGCAGGTCTCCGCGTTGCTGCTGGCACCGGTAGTGCGCCCTGCCAACATTCAGCTAGCTACACCTTTGGGGTGTTTCCTTGCTCCTACTGGATTGATAACCTTGTTTTCGTACTGAGGGAAAACTTGCTGTTGTGCTCATCATAGCTTCCTCTTGGGGTTCCCTAACGAGCTCGATATAATTTGGGCCATCAGTTCCCTGGCGGTCATCATGGCGGTGCGCGTGCAGTGAAAAGCGGTCGGGAGATGTGAGTGGCGCGACACGCATGATGTCTCTGCCGACGGTGAACATTGCGGTGGCCGGCGACTACGGGGCACAGTTAGGGCAATGGGCGTGTCTAGTAGCTTCCTGGGGCGATGGTGATCATGTAGGTGGGCGGCGAGAGCGAGGCGGGGTCTGGTTGAGCGAGGGACCGTGCGTGCTCTACGAGCGGCGTCGGCATGTCAGACAAGTTCTAGGCGCGGCGGTTCCTGGCTGATCCTTGCTCTGTCTGTGGGCTAGGGCTGGCCTAGAGGTGGAGGTGGACCACGAGCGACACGTTGGGCAAGGTAGGCGAGGCTGGTGGCTGCTGTGGCGCGCTGTCGCCGGTGAGGTGCTCGAGTGGGCTCGGCATTGATGTCCATTACCATTTGGTCATGGGCACAGTGCTTGGCCGGGCTAGAAAGGGGTAGGGGATGCAGTGGAGAGGGTTTGGTGGCAATGTGGGAGACATGTTTGGCTAGGACACTGCTCACACTAGTGTTTTTGGTTTTGTTTGATCGGTTCCCACCAAGTGTTTGACAAAATGGCCGATAGAAATCAAATTTGGAATTTTGAAATGAAAATTTGTGGAGTGGTTTGTCACATGCTTAAACATCTAGGTTTGCTAGGGATTTTGAAATGGAGTTCATTTGGATGTTTTTTGAAATAGTGTGATCTTGATACACTAACTAGATTCAATTTTCAATTGTCATTTAAAATTAGAGTTTGAAAGTTTTTAGGAGATCATAAAGTGGGTCTTGGCACATAACTACTTGTACTAGCAAGGGGTGCAAAGATCCACAATTGTCTCTGTTGGAAATTGAGTGCTAGGAACACCCAAAGTGGGCTAGTTGCTTAAAATGGCAAAAGTGACCATTTCCTTATTTAATTCTTTTTGATTTCTTTTTCTTTGGGATTTGCTTGGGATGATCTAGATGATGTGACATTCATCATAGAACCATTTTACAACCATTAGAACACACAATCATGGCATTGCAAACAACTCCTATTTAAATGCAACACTCATATGCATGCTTAAATATTTTTAAATGGAAAAGTTTTTGTTAACCCTAAATTTGATGATTTGGATCTTAATACTCTTGGATTAAAGTTTTGGGATGTTACAAACCTTCCCCCTTAAACAAAATATTGTCCCGTGATTTAAGAAACAAAACTAGGAACTAAAGAGATCTGGGAACTCAGTCCTAATGTAATCTTCTCTCTCCCAAGTGGCTTCTTCTTCGGTATGGTTGCTCCATTGAATCTTGAAAAATTTGATACTCCGGGTCCTGGTGGTTCTGTAAGCTTCCTCTAATATATGGATGGGCACTTCACGATATGTCAGATCCTTGTTGATATCAACAGCTCGGTGATCGATGTTTTTGAACACTTCGGTCTTCTCCGACACTTCTAGGCATTTGCGAAGTAACGAGATATGGAACACATTGTGGATGGCTGACATCTCCTCTGGCAGTTCCAGTTGATACGATACTTCTCCTCGGCGGTTCAGAATCTTGAAGGGTCCGATATATGGGGGGGCTAACTTTCCTTTCAGACTAAAACATTGGGTTCCCTTCAATGGTGAAACCTTGAGATACACAAAATCTCCGATATTGAAAGTCAGGTCTCTCCTTCTTTTGTCAGCATAACTCTTCTGTCTGGATTGGGCGGTCTTGAGGTGCTCACGGACTTTGTGAACCTTCTCTTTGGCTTCTCCGAGAATGTCAGGTCCAAAAATCTAACTCTCTCCTACTTGTGACCAATTCAAAGGGGTACGGCACTTTCTTCCGTATAGGAATTCAAATGGTGCCATTTGCAAACTGGCTTGATAACTGTTGTTGTATGAGAATTCTACAAAAGGCAGGCAATCTTCCCATTTTGATCCATACTCTAACACACAAGCTCTCAACATATCTTCTAGGATTTGGTTGACTCTTTCAGTCTGTCCATCGGTTTGTGGGTGATAAGCTGTGCTAAAATTCAACTTGGTTCCTAATCCTTCTTGGACTTTTTGCCAAAATCTCGAGGTAAATTGGGTTCCTCGATCTGACACTATGGTCTTGGGGGTTCCATGCAGACTAACAATTCTCGCAATGTACAACTCTGCTAGCTTCGAACTCTAGTAGGTTGTCTTGATAGGTATAAAATGAGCTACCTTGGACAGTGTATCAACGATGACCCAGATTGATTCATTTCCCCTACTCGAAGTAGGCAAACCGGTGATAAATTCCATTCCGACGGAATCCCATTTCCATTTCGAAATGTGCAAGGGTTGCAACAGTCCCGCGGGTCTCTAATGTTCCGCTTTGAATCTCTGACAGATATCACACTTGGCGATGTAGCTTCCGATTTCTCTCTTCATCTTGTGCCACCAAAATTGCTCTTTCAAATCTTGATGCATTTTTGTTCCTCCGGGGTGGATAGAATAAAGGGTATCATGAGCTTCTTGCATGATAACTTGCTTCAGTTCCGAATCTGCTGGCACACAGGTATGTCCTTTGTACCACAGAACTCCTTCTTCGTCTTCGGTGAATCCAGGTACCTTTCCTGTACCAATACGATGTTTGACTTTGTCAATACTTTCATTTCCCTTCTAGGCTTCCTTGATTTGGCTAATCAAAGTGGGTTGAAGTTCAATGCTAGCTAAAAATCCCTTGCTAACTAGCTCAGTTCTAAACTACTCCAATTCCTCATACAAATTTGGTTGCTTCTCCTTGATCATGGTGTTTAGCCGACATGACAATCTGCTAAGAGCATCCACTACCACATGGCTTTGCCAGGGTGATAGTGAATGTCCAGGTCATAATCCTTGATTAACTCTATCCATCTCCTTTGCCTCATATTCAGCTCCTTTTGAGTGCAAATATACTTCAAGCTTTTGTGGTCTAAGTAAATCTCACAGCAATTACCCATAAGATAATGATGCCATGTCTTCAATGCCAAAACTATGGCTGCTAACTCAAGATCATGGGTCGGGTAGTTCTGCTCATGCTGCTTTAGTTGTCGAGATAGATAAGCGATGACTTTGCCTTCTTGCATCAATACACATCCGAGACCAATCTTGGATGCATCACAATACACATCAAATGGCTTCTTGATATCTGGCATGATCAATATTGGGGCTGAAATCAATCTCTTCTTCAGCTCTTGGAAACTTGCTTCACATTTGTCGGTCCATTCAAACTTCGTGTCCTTCTTCAACAATTGGGTCATGGGTCTTGCTATGCTCGAAAATCCTTCTACGAACTTGCGGTAATATCCCGCTAATCCGAGAAACGCACGGACTTGGGTTTGAGTGGTTGGGGCTTCCCATGCTTCAACATCTTTGATCTTGGTGGGATAAACAGCTATTCCTCCGGCAGACACAATATGTCCTAGGAATCCTACTTCCTTCAGCCAAAATTCACATTTTCTGAACTTGGCATACAACCGATGCTCTCTAAGGGTTTCGAGGATGATTCTCAGATGTTGCTCATGCTCTTCTTCTGACTTGGAGTAGATAAGGATATCGTCGATAAACACAACAACAAACTTGTCTAGAAAGTTCATAAAGATCTTATTCATGAGATTCATGAAATAAGCAGGGGCATTGGTTAATCCAAAAGACATGACCGTATACTTGTATAAACCATAACGAGTAGTAAAGGCGGTCTTAGGAATATCCGTTGCACGAATCTTAAGTTGGTGATAACCAGTCCTAAGATCAATCTTAGAGAACACATTTGCTCCAGTCAACTGATCAACTAGATCCTCTATCTTTGGCAAAGGGTACTTGTTCTTGATGGTGACGTCGTTCAGCTTCCTGTAATCTATGCATAAACGGTTGCCTCCATCCTTCTTGTCGACGAACAAAACAGGCGATCTCCATGGCGATGCGCTTGGTTGAATCAAGCCTGTTGGCAACATTGCATCCAACTGCTTCTTCAATTCCACTAACTCTGAGGGGTTCATCCTATACGGTCTCTGGGCTATGGGTCCGGTTCCGGGGATTAGTTCAATAATGAACTCAATATCCCTATCCGGGGGGCGTACCTGGCAATTCATCTGGGAATACGTCGGGGTATTCACATACTACTCTGACTTGGTCTATGGTGGGTAGGGCTAGACTCTTGTTGCACTTGAATTGACGGGGTAAGGTTTCAGATATATGCTCTACTGAGACTCCAGAGCTACTGGTCATGGTGATGACTTTCTTGGCACAGTCAATCAATCCTTTATGCTTGCACATCCAATCCATTCCTAGTACTACTTCCAAACCTTTGGTTCCAAGTCTATGAGATTGGCATAAAAATCTATCCCATGTATTCTGATAGGCACTACTTTGCAAATTTTTCTAGCCTTTGTAGTTGAATCGGGGATTTGAACTATCATGACATGCTTGAAATTGGTTGGGTGAATCTTACTAGTGCATGCAAATTCTTCGGTGACAAATGAGTGCGATGCTCCAGAAACAAACAACACTCTTGCTAAAACTGAGTTGACAGAAAACATACCCAACACTACATCTGGCGCTTCTTAGGCTTCTTTGGCGTTCATGTGGAAGAGGCGGCCATTGCGGTTGTGAGGGTTCCCTGGGGCGAATCTTCTTCCTGGTTGAACACGACGCTGCTGTTGAGCTGGGGCATTCACATTGGCAGTGGCGGCAATCTTCTTAGGACACTCATTGGAATAGTGACCCTTCACTCCACACTCGAAACAAGTGATCCGAGACTTGTCTTTTGCTGCCATGGGCACAACATTGCTTCCAGTTTTGGGTGCGGTGTTGTTGTTGTTGTTGCTCTTGGGAGGTGCACGGTTGAAATTGCTGGCGTTGCCAGGGTGATTGTTATTTCCTCCGCACTTCACATTTCCTCCGCTACGGTTGGGGTAGCTTGGGCGAGACATTGGGGGTCAATTGTTCCGCGGGGCATATCCGGCAGACGGGTTGGGACGATACTTCTGGTGACTATTGGATACAGCTTAGTGCATCATACGACGTTTGCGATTGTCATTTTCCTGGTTGATCTTCCCTTCCATCTGAATGGCAGAGTCGACTAGCTGTTCGAGATCCTCGAAACGGATGTTGACGAGGACAGTCTGCATCTCATCGTGCAGTCCGTTCAGGAATCTCTCCTTCTTCTTGGCCTCCATATTGATCTCATCGGGTGCATACCTAGCAAGGGACAAGAATCTGTCACGGTACTCCACTACAGTCATTCTGCCTTGCTTCAACTCTCTGAATTCATCCCTCATTCTGGTGACTAGACCCTGCGGCACGTGGGTGCGACTGAACTTGATTTTGAAGGCTTCCCATGTCATCACTTGACCATGGTTCATTGTGCAGGTGTTGTTCCACCATGCTCTTGCATCTCCTACCAAATAGTGGGTGGCAAAAAGAACTTTCTCGTTGTCATCAACTCTGGCTACTTCTAAGTTGTTCTCCATTGTCTGCAACTAGTCATCAGCATCCAGTGGGTTCTCCGAAGTGCTAAAGATTGGGGGATTGGTATTCTGGAAGTTTTTAAGCTTAGATCCTAGATGATCCTAATTTCCATGGTTCGGATTGTTGTGAGCCATTTGGGCAATCTGCTGCAGTATTGATAGATTAGCTTGGCGCTCTGCCCTACTAGCTTCACGATCTACAATGAGAGTCTGCAGAATCTGCAGCATTGGGTCTTGTGATGAGCTGCTCCCTCCTTGGTTTCCACGAGTCATCTGAAGATTGAGGTAGATAAAGGGGTAAGAGGGAAAGTTCTAAGGTTCATGGTTTTTATTTCAAAGCTAAAATTTTGATTTTGACTCAGGTTTTGCAACTAACTTCTTTTCATTCATTCAAGCAAAGCACATGATACAAACACACACACACACACCACAACATCAAAGGAAAATAGATGGTTTTAAGAACCATTCTACAAGCTATGATACAATGGGACTGATACTCCTCATTCTACGATAGTGCTCTAGTGCATCTACTCAGCATCGATGAAGTCGGAGTCATCATCGTTGGTGTAGAAGTCCACAACATCCTCCTCCAGTTAGTCATCATCATTGCTGAGATAGGAGTCAATATCCCCTTGGACATCTTCACCTTCCTCTTCTTCTTATTTTTCTACAAGCTGAGCTTCTTGCTCCTTCATGGTCTTCTCGAGGTCGGCCACCTTCTTGCAAAGACGGTCGATGGTGCGATCCTTATTTGCGCGTTGACGGCGAAGAGACTGACGATCCTAGACGAGCAGTGAGAAAGTCTGGGCCTTCTGGGCGGCAAGGGCAAGGTTGTTGTTGGCGACCTCTCTAGCATTGTCCAGCTCCTTCTGTCTGTCGTACAGTAGGAAGTCGAGGTTCTCCACTTGACGCTTCAATATTGGGTGACTTGGCATCTCTAGCGGCATTCCCATGGAATCACGCCTTGCATAGTGAACAAAGCGGGTTCCTTGGATTAGGTTGACACTCAGGGCACACAGACGTGCAAGAGCTCCATGCATTGCCCTGGCTAATCCATCTAGCCAGTTGTTCTCTCTCACAGAGAACTGAATCCTTCCAGATACTGGTGCTTCTATCTTGCCTCGAAGATCAGCAGTCACTAGCCACTGTAAATCTCCTCCTCGTGGACCCGGGAGTTGAGCTCCAAGAAATTCCAGATAAGGACACTCCAAGAACTCAGACAGTGAATCCAGATCCCTCTCGAAGATCAGTTGGCCTCCGTTGCCCAACAGATAGAACTTGCTGTATTGGGCTTCCATCTATAAGAATTTTGGATGAGAAAGTTAGTGAAGTGATCAAGTGTGTCAAGGTTTTATGTAGTAATGTAAGAATTTGGAGGAACATGAATTTTTTTGACAGAAAGAATTCCCAAGGGTAAGAGAGGAAATAGTTTTCATAAATACTCCCTTTGGTTTTTGAAACTAGGTTTTTGTTCGGACGTCCATTCTAACTAGGGTCTCCTATGGTCAGGATGGCTCTGATACCAACTTGTCAACACCCGGATTTTTAATCCTAGATGCCTGTTATGCCATACATCGCAATCCCGAGATTACCATTTTTGCGAGACATAACAGATTGGATATCATAGTACATTATCCATTACAAACCATAATGATGTCTTACACAAATAAAGGATCTCATGATCCAGTCTTAGTACAATCAAGTAGCGGAATAAATAACGTAGCGGTGGGGTCCATCTTCAGTGTCATAGGCAATGCTGACGATGGGAGATGATCCTAGTTGTCGCAGCCGTCCTGCTGTCCTCCTTTAGTGTAGTCCTCCTCATAGTCTGGCCACAGGAATAGCCAGGGACAAAACCATGAGTACTCTTTAAGTACTCGCAAACTATCACTAACAAGTAAGGTAGTTCTAGTAGGATTGCTAACTCTAAGTTCATTTGTAAAGTTAAGTTTGAAACCTAAGCTGAGTTCAGAAACAAGGAAAGATAAAATAAAGTTTGAAAACACCTAAGTGGGAACTTAATTGTCATAGTCACAACTCTGTTGTGGTCAAGTCATGTCACAATTCATTTCATAAGTTGTTTTGAAAAAACATCTGACAACGGAACAGTATGGCCACTCCAACTGTCCATAACCGCGGACGTGGCTATTCGAATAGTTTGACACTGTGCAGAGGTGGTACACTTTCACCACAAGATTCGATACATCTGTCAGGGATAACCCTAAATCATCATACCTAGTATGTAGATAATCAAACATAACCTTTCCTTTACACACTCTAGTATAAGCACCTCTCCTATGAGTATGGCCCCCCAGCCATGACCATCTGTCATCCTAGGCACTGCATAGGTGGACAACATTGAGAGTTAGCCTCAGCTCAAACCTCTCCTGCGAGGGAACTAATACTAATGCATATAAAATTCTGGCTAAGCCTTACCCAATTCAGGTATTGTGGTTGTACGGTAAAATTTGGATGGTATCACATCTGAGCCCAACCATCAGTTTTGTAAAAGGGCTAAGGCTCATGCCTCAACATTTTCATCATCATAAACCATTTGTGTTTCTCAGCACATGTCAAAACATCTCAGTAGAATGACTCATCATTCTAAGGTTTTCACAAGTCATTTTCACCAAGTACTCCCATCTAAAGTGAATCCAGTTTTGGTTTAGCTCTAAACTACTAAGTTAAGAGTGTTCACTAAAGTGGGATGCTAATCTCACTCTTATTCCAAAGAATGACATCTAAGTCTAACTAGATAGGTCAAGTTTTATACTTTTTATGCTACCTATAAACAAGGTAAAAGGCTTTGGTAAAGTACAGAAGGTAAAGCTTGTAAATAAAAACTTGGAGTAGGTGTAAGTCAAAGGGTTATAACCAAAGCATGCCTAATGAATTTGCTTAGGTTATCTAACTTGCAAGGGTTAGCTTGCATTGTTAATGATGGCTTGCCTTGTGTAGTGTAGTGGTTGACGTTTTCTTCCTCCTCCTCTTGGTAGAACTCCTCCTCCTCGAAAGCTTGGTCGGTACTATCGTCTATAAATACATACGAGATACATAATCACCAAACAATGCTTAACTAGTCTACTTAGCACACTAAGGCACACATTTTATGATCTATTATCATCACAATCATTACAAGGTTTAATGAACTAGCTTCATTCTTTTATTTGAGAAAAGTAATTTCTACTCATTGAAGTGAACTAAGATTTAATATTCTCCAATTAAAATATGGGATCATGTGGACACATGTCATCACCAAATATTCTAACACATGGGAATGTGATTTAAAGGTTGGATCACATTTTAATAAGTTTAAGTTTAATATTTAATGATTTAAAGTGACTAGAAATGCCTATATAGCATTATTTTGGTACTAGTCCAAAGTCACTGCATGCAAACCTTAATATTATTACATATTCAGATAGGTATGGTTAAATGTGATTTTTCAGAGTTGGAATCAACTCAAAAGCTATTATGGTTGATTTTATAAAAATATTTGAATGTGCAAAAGCTTCTGTTTTGTTATTTTTAGTAGGAGATATCTCTAACTCTAAATTATGTAAATCCAACGGGCTTGGATATATATTTTCATTACCTTTCCAACAAAATTTGAATCACTCAATTTGGATTTGTATAAATCTCTGAATTTATTTTTAAACTAAAGGACATAACTAAGTTTTAATTAAAATAGAAAAACATATATTTAAATTACTGGGTCAGTGCGGGAAACTAAATGGGCCGGCCTGTGTACATTCCATGGCGGAGAGGGCTGCTGACAGGAGGGTCCCACCTTTCAGTGACTCATTAAACGTGAAGCGGTACGGGACGATAAGGACCACACGATTAGATCCTGGATCAACGGCTCACAGTCGTCGTCGATGATGGACACGTCGCCGACGAGACTGAACCCTAGCGCGGTCGGTGGGGTGCAGTGGGGACGTACCGGGGCTCCAGCTAGTGCGGCAAGGCAGGCAAAAGAACAAGTCGACGACGGTGGTTCTCCTGGTACTGGCGGCGTCCCGGGAGATGGCCTGGATCGCTGGCCCCCTTCTCCTCCTTCCGCGGCAGACTCCGGCGAAATTCCGGCACTACGGGCTATGACTTGCTCTGGTGGGGCTCTGGGAGTGCTCTAAGGGGGAGTGGATGAGAGTGGTGTGAGGAAACGATGCTAGGAGGCGCTCTATTTATAGCGGGGCGAGACGGTAGTGCGGCATGGGCGGTGCTCGCCGATGACGACGGTACATCGGGCCAGGGGCTTGGGCGGTGGACTAGGACGGTGGGTGGTTCCCTAGCGGTCGTCATGGCGGTGCGCGTGCAGTGAAAAGCGGTCAGGAGATGTGAGTGGGACGGCGCACAGGATGTCTCTGCCGACGGCAAACTTTGTGGTGGCCGGCGACTACGGGCACGGTCGGGGAAATGGGCGTGTCTAGTAGCTTCCTAGGGCGGTGGTGATCTTGTAGGTGGGCGGCGAGAGCGAGACGGGGTCTGGTTGATTGGGGGACCGTGCGTGCTCTGCGGGCGGCGTCGACATGGCAGACAAGTTCCGGGCGCGGTGGTTCCTGGCTGCTCCTTGCTCTGTCCGCGGGCTGGGGCTGGCCTGGAGGTGGAGGTGGACCACGAGCGACACGTTGGGCAAGGTGGGCGAGGCTGGCGGCTGCTGTGGCGCGTTGTTGCCGGTGAGGTGCTCGAGTGGGCTCGGCATTGATGTCCATGACCATTTGGTCGTGGGCACAGTGCTTGGCCGGGCTAGAAAGGGGTAGGGGATGTAGTGGAGAGGGTTTGGTGGCAATGTGGGAGACATGTTTGGCCAGAACACTGCTCACACTAGTGTTTTTGGTTTTGTTTGATCGGTGCCCACCAAGTGTTTGACCAAATGGCCGAAAGAAATCAAATTTGGAATTTTAAATTGAAAATTTGTGGAGTGGTTTGTCACATGCTTAATCATCTACGTTTGCTTGGGATTTTGAAATGGAGTTCATTTGTATGGTTTTTGAAATAGTGTGATCTTTATACATACACTAGATTCAATTTTCAATTGTCATTTAAAATTAGAGTTTGAAAGTTTTTGGGAGATCATAAAGTGGGCCTTGGCACATCACTATTTGTACTAGAAAGGGGTGCAAAGATCCACAATTGTCTCTGTTGGAAATTGAGTGCTAGGAACACCCAAAGTGGGCTAGTTGCTTAAAATGGCAAAAGTGACCATTTCCTTATTTAATTCTTTTTGATTTCTTTTTCTTTGGTATTTGCTTGGGGATGATCTAGATGCTGTGACATTCATCATAGAACCAATTTATAACCATTAGAACACACAATCATGGCATTTTAAACAACTCCTATTTAAATGCAACACTCATATGCATGCTTAAATATTTTTAAATGGAAACGTTTTTGTTAACCCTAAATTTGATGATTTGGATCTTAGTACTCTTAGATTAAATTTTTGGGATGTTACAACCTTCCCGTGCGATTTTGTGGTTGGACGCAACTATAAGGGCACAACTATACGGGCAGAACATGGGTTCGGTCGTATAGTTGGCGTTCTGTCAAAATATTAGGTCTTCCTCCTGGCGGCGCAGCTATACGAACACAACTATATGGGCGGAACAAAATGTTCTGGCCATATAGTTGGTCATTAAACTGTTTGTCCCTGCGAAATAAAATTTGCCAAGGCATTGATATCTATGTGACCAGAACTATACGGCCGGATTTTTTATTCCCGCCGTATAGTTGGTCGTTAAACTATTAGTACATATGGAAAGAAATTGTACAGAGGCATCGATATCTATACGACTGGAACTATACGGCCGGAATTTTTATTCCCGCCATATAGTTGGTTGTTAAACTCTCAGTACATATTGCAGAAAAAAATTCGATGGTAAAGATAACTATACGACCGGAATTTTTATTCCTGTCGTATAGTTGGTCGTTAAACTCTCTATGTGCGTCAAAAAATTTCTGTTTCTTCGTAAACTATTTATTTTCCTGTAACTTAGTGATATACCTTGTTTTTGACAGAAATATTGTCGACCAACAATAGCATGAATAATGCAGAATTTCAAGTACTACCGAATTTCTTCTCCTCAAATGGAGTTTTCTAGCACTCTTTATTAAACATGAACTTAAACTAAAACTAAAAACTTAACTCAAACCTTAATTTAACATGGGTCACCTCCCATTTAGCTCTCTTTTATGGTCAATAGCTTGACGTTGATGATACTCACTTGGGCCAGATGAGTGGAACACCCACTCAAAAGTAATTGGCCTTCAAAGTGATAGCCTCCTTCTCGTCATGTTTGGCTTTCTTCTTCCTGGAGAAATGAATAACAAAAGGATCCCGGGAAGGCAATTGCAACTTCATGTTCCCTTCATGAAGGTTAATTAAAGACTTTATAGTTCTCAAGAAAGGATGGCCTAGTATTATAGGAGCAACAGTATCTTCAGGCATGTCAACTATAACGAAATCAATGAGAGCGGGACAACCTTTGATGTAAACTAAAGTGTTCTCCTTAATCCCTACAGCTTGTTTGTAGGTAGAATCTGCTAGATGCAATTTTAATTCAGTAATTTAAAAGGAGCCAAGATTTAACTTGTTAAAAAGACTCTTTGGAATTGTTGAGACGCTTGCACCTAGATCACAAAGTGCAGCTATCTCATTGGTTCCAATATTTATCTTAATAGTAGGCTCAAATATGTCATCTAGTTTAACAGGTAACTTTTCAGCGATTTTCTTGTATTCCTATTCAAGCTCGCGTACCTTAATTGCTACTTGATCAAGAAAGTGTTGATACATGGCTTCATCGTTACCTTCACTTACCGGAATTTTGATGTTGATCCTTTTTACGAGATCTTCGATGGTGTATCTTGGTGAAGGGACATTACTATAATCAAGTTCTTCAGGCTCCTCCCTTTGGATCCTCATCATTTTGAGTTCTTCAACAGGATTGGGCTCAACTTTACCTGCAAATTTAGCTAAAATGTGAGTTTGACTCGGTTATCTTACCTAGTTGTGCCTCAACGATCCTTGTTCTTTCTTGAAGGGCCTGCAAATCATTTCTCAAACTAACAGCTTGGTTAGATAATTTACCAAGCATAGCATCATGGTTCTCCATAATTTTGACTAGAATATTATTTTGTTCATTTTGTGAGTCCATGAAAGACTTAAGCGTTTCTTGGAGACTACCATTACTAGTTACCATATTATTGTTAGAGTTACTTGTAGGAATAGCATAATGTTTATGTGTAACATCCCAAATTTTTCATTTGAAAATCATCATGAGTGCATTCAAATCAGCATGGCATGTACTACATTGCATTAGACTTGTCCTCCAAAAATTTGGTGAAATTTTGAGACTTTTTGGAGCGCATTTGCTAATTCAAACAAAAACTAGAAAAGAAATTCGAATAGAAAAAAAGGAGGGAAAGAAATTCAAACAGCAGCGGCAGCAATCTGGCCTTTGGCCCAATCTGGCCCAACAGCCCACCCGGGCTACACCTCTCCCTTCTCTGTTTTTCTGCATGCCCCAGCAACCTACCCCTCCCGCTGATAGACCGACCCCACGCCACGTCACCCCACCACCCCATCGTCTTCAACCCCCGGCGACGAACAACCCCCCCTTCTCAGCCTTTTCGAAATCAAATTGATTCCGGCCGTTTCGCGTAGTAATTTCCCCGGAAACTGCTTCTACTTAATCCCCTTGCTCCTCCTCATCATTTCCCCCAGTCGCCACCCCCGGAGAGCCCCCAGGATCCCCTAGTTTCGAGCTCGAACCGCCGCTCACTGACGGCATTCCGACGATGATTCCGGTGAGCCCAGGCCGCCCGGCGCCCTCCCCTCTGTCCCGTCTGGTTCACCATACCCTAGCACACCTACTAACCGAACCACGTACTCCCTCTTGCTCCAGGTCGACGACACGGACCTAGTCCGGCAAACTCCCTCTGCCGCCACCGTCTGACGGCTTTTCCGGTAAGGGTAAGGTTCTCGCCGCTCCTTTTTGGCCACGGGCTGCTTGTGCTCGTCGAGGCGCATCGCACTGACCCCCTAATTCTTTTGTTTGAGCCCCAGGCCGTTGACTCCGACACTGAGCCGATACCTCCGCCGTCGACGCAACTCCGGCGAGGAATACTGAGCGAAGCAGAGCTCCCCTCTCTCCATCACGACCACCAACCAGATCGCCGAGACCACCGCGAACCCTCGGTAAGACTGCCTTTTCCCCTACCCCTCTAGAATCGCAGGAGCATAACTCATCTGACGTGCCGCCGCCGCGCGCCGTCGCTGGCGTTGCCAGTCTCCGGCAAGTTGTTTAGTAGCCGTTCGATCAAATCCTAGCGGATAGGATTAGATCACTAAACGAAAGGGTACGGGCTAATCAGATCCGTCCGTAGTCACTTAAGATCTGACGGCCCACAGCGATCGATCCGACCGAACCGGTACCAGCCCATAGGATAGCGCCACGTCGCCAGACTATTTTTGTTTAATTAGAAAATAGACTGATTTAGTATTTAACTTGGAAATTCAATAACTTTTGTTCCACAAAGCAGGAAAATACAAATTTGGTGTCTATGGATTCAGAAAAATGAGACCTTTATTATGGAGGCCTTGTTTCACCCTTTTGCCTCTAAAAAATTTGAATTATAGGCAGAATCTTTTTAGGAGTATTTTGTTCGCAGGAGCATTTAGATGAGGTATTCTGTCCTCAGTACTGTAGACTCTGTAAATTATAGAGTTGTGATAATATCATTGCATTTTGCATGCATTCTTGTTTTTGTAATGTTTTATTGATTGAATTATTATTGTTGTATTGATCTTGTGTAGATTGTGTGGATTGTGAAGTTTGTTGCTGTGAGGATTGTACCTATTTCCCTAGCTACCAAGGCAAGTGATATTTCATCCCATGTCCTATTTTTTTTACTATTGCACTAGTGATATTTTAGTAGATCTTAGCATGATAGAATTATTCATATGTTACTATGCTATGCTATCATATAGATTATATCTTGGTAGTATCTCCTAGTTGAAAGACTTCGTATGCTAGAGTGCTTAGCCATGCTATTAGAATTCGTGGGTGGATCATACACATAAGATAGTATGGAAAGATATTATTTTTGTTTGACTAAGAAAACAACTATTATTAATGAAACACCTGGGTGGAATGGGACTTGCTTGGATTATGTTGAGTGGTTACTCAGGGGCCATGTCTATGGTCAGCGGGCGTATCACACTTGTGGATGGCCACCCAGGAATAAAGAGATTGGGGACATTCTTGTCATAAAGCTTCCAGTGCAGCCACATGGCATATGGGCTCTGCCTTGACCAACTAAGTTGCAAGAACTCAGCCAGACGGACAGAAGGTGGTAGATGTGGTAGGATGGAACGCGTCCGTGGTGGTCTGAGGGATTGCTTCTGAAAAGTCTTGTCTCGATGCATGTCGAGTCTTGTGGGGAAAGTGCACCCCCTCTCGAGAGGGTAAAACTAAGTACTTAGCCGTGTCCACTGTTATGGACAACTTCTGAGCCTCAAGACAGTGAAGTAGTTCAATAATCTCCTCATCCAAATTTATCTAAGTTAAAAACTTGTGGGTGAACATGGGTAGAGGTTCAGTGATGTCTATCATTGGTACCTTAGTGTTGAATGAGAAAACTTACTCTTCAAAACTATAAGTTAAACTAGCTTTTAGCAAAGCCAGCCATAACCCCACTTAGCCATATATTCATGTAGTTGTTGGATTATACTAAGTATCTATGGTATCACTTGCCAATACAATTCCAAAGTATTGAACCTTGTGGCTGTAACTTATTATGTTGCAGGATACTCTGATGATGAGTAGGGTTGCGGGTCTACACTCGACATGCTTGCCTGTGGCACATGAAGACTAAAGACTCTATTATTATTATTCTATGTTATGTGAACTTGTGTCTTAGCCTTGGGCTAAGTGAGTTGTAAGAACCATTATACTCCTGGATGTGCGATGTAATAATGACCTTTGTTTCTGTGTACTTCATCTTAAACTGTGGGTGCTAGCAATTCGATCCAGGGACTAGCACTACAATCACAGGGATCTTACCTTATCATGGTGAGATCTTATAGATGGTATCAGAGCATCGTGTTGCCTGTAGGTTCGTGACCCTAGAATGGATTAGACTAAGGAAAATCCTTAGGAAAAATAACTCTATATTCCAACCTTACACTTGTATTTTCATCTCGTAAAACTTTCCCTAATCATCCTTCTCATATATTTTGTAGATGTCCACCATCAATGAATCTGTCAAGAAGGGACCATTGATGACTATGACCCTGGTGTGTGGGATAGAATTTCCCAATATACTCAAGAACCTCATGCTTGGCTTGGGAATGAATGGTGAAGCCGTGTACAAGGGATTTCCTGTGATAGACGAAGGACAAGAGTATTGGTGGGTGCAACTCCATTTGTACAAGGACAATGAGGATGACTCCAAGAGTACGGGATTCTGCATGTTCACCAACTCTGAAATGCACCCGTCATTCTTTGACTCTGCAAGGAATGCTGCATGGAGAGCTATTAAGGAACTTGGGGAGAGACTCAAGTATAGAATGCTCAATACCCAGGAAGATCTCAAGGAGGAGAAGCGTCTTGTCCAAGACTCAAAGGCCACTGTGAAACGCCTAAGTAAGGATATCATAGGCCTAGCTTTAGAGCTATGTGACCAGGACAAGCAGATTTCTGCCAAGGATGCCCAAATTGCCACCTTGGTTAAGGAATGACATATTAGTTGGACCACCCCCCTTGGCGTTTTATCACGTTAATATTTTGATCATACCAACTTATGTGTTATGGCAAAAATAAGTTATGTCTGGAACCTTGAGTGCTTGAGTTGAATAATGTATTGCTACTTGGATTGTTCTGTTGGTTGATTTTCTCATTTTGTGAATTGTGTTTACTTTCTCTATTGTGTGTTACTAATTTTCTCCATACTATGCAAAAGATGCCGAATTTTGTCTACAACACGACCGAGGATTTCAAGGGGACTCGATTTGGGACTCGCCTATTGGAGCTAGTCCAAGTGCTCGCTCTTCCAATCCCTACCATTCAGGGACTTCAGCTGAGGAAGTTTCAGAGGAAGGACTTATGGGGATTCAGAATTACCCAGCCAGGACGTGAGACAGAGCCCCAAACTGGGGAGATTACCTTCAAAATACTCCATGATGACATGGAGAGGGGCCTCGACGTCGCTATGCAGGAGCTGTTGGGACGCCTATGTGGACGTCACTCTTCTGAGATCAGGGGCCACTACTTCCATTTCTTTGGGAGGCGCGACGAGGATGGAAAGCCTATTGTGTTGGACGTGGCCACTAAGGATTCCATCAAGCCCGTGCTTCACTACCTCCAGGACTTAGAGAGCCTCATTAGACACCTTGATACTGATAGGACAAATGTGATGCTTAGCAACGATGAACTACGAGTCCAACTTAAGGAGAAGGACAAGGCCTTCCTGGAGTAGGAAAATCGAATCAAGGAAATGGAGAAGAAGTTTGAAGACCAAGAGAAGAAATTCAAGAGCCAAGAGAAGAGAGTTCAGGAGAAGATTAGAGACTTGGAGACCGAGTTAGAGCTTGAGGACATTGAGCTGGAAGCGGATCACGAGGTGATAGAGAGGCTACGCACTCAGAAGAGAGAGTTACAGACAAAGATTGATGCTCTGACTACAAGCTTGGAGGAATACAAGGCAGGGTTCGCAGCAGCAGGACTTGCACTAGTGGAGGAGGAAGTCGACATGGAGGAGTAGTGATGCTATTCCATCTACCTATCGTCTATTATTATTGAGTTGCATAAGTCATACCAATTTGTGGGTGACTATGCTAGTATGTTATTTTTGCAAACTCTGTCATTGCTGTGATGTTGAACTTGCATGTGCTTGTTTGATTGATTGTTGTTTTATTTGGGGTTATCTATCATTACTTACCCTTATTAAACCCACATATGCCTCCCCTACGCAACAAGGAGGATGAAAATAGCAATGGAATGCAGCAGATGATGGCTGCGCAGACCCAGTTGATGCAAATGATGACTCAATTCATGGCAACCCAGAATCAGAACAACAACAATAATAACAATAACAACAACCAGAACAATCCACCGCCTCTGGATATGTTGACCAGATTTCTAAGGCTAAGACCTGCTAAGTTCTCGGGTACCACTGACCCCATGGTAGCAAATGATTGGCTACGTTCTGTGAATAAGGACCTAGTCACGGTTGGGTGCACGGATGCAGAAAAGGTTAGATTTGCAGCACACTTGTTGGAAGGTCATGCAGCTGCTTGGTGGGATAATTTCCAAATTACCCACCCTATTGAGGAAGTGACATGGGCAATGTTTGAAGATGGGTTTCGCACCACTCACATCTCTGCTGGAATAATGGGGTTGAAGAAAAAGGAGTTTCATAACCTCAAGCAACGCCATCGTAGTATCTCTGAATACATCGAAGAGTTCAATAATTTGTCATGTTATGCACCCGATGATGTTGACACTGATGCAAAGAGAAAGGAGAAGTTCCTAGCTGGGCTGAATGATGAAATTTCTATGCAACTATCTGTTGCATATGTTCCAACTTATCAATCCTTGTGTGATAAAGCTACCATCCTAGAAAACAAAATGAAACAAGTGGAGGGTAGAAAAGGAAGCACCATTTTGATAAGTATGGATCAGGATCTCCTCACAAGCGCTCTCATGGTGCAGGAAGTGGGAGTTCAGGATTCCACAAAAATGGGAATCATAATAACCATCGTAAAACAACCACAACCATGATGGAAACAATCATCGTGGGCACAACAAAGGTGGATTCAGGAACAACCACAATGTTCATGGCCATGGAAACCAAAATGGACAGAATCGTCACAATTAGCCAGCAAAGAAAGACATCAGTCAGGTGGAATGCTTCAAGTGCAAGAAGACGGGGCACTATGCCAATGAATGCCCAGAGAAGAAGACTGATGGAGCTAAGCCAAACCCATTCCAAAAGGGTCATGTGAATCACATTAATGTGGAGGAAATCCAAGAAGGATCTGATGCCGTGATCGGTAAGTTCAAGATTAATTCATTTCCTGCACTTATCCTTTTTTATACTGGCGCATCGCATTCATTCATTGCAAGAGCATTTGTAGTGAAAAACGGACTCACCACTGAAACTATTGGATGTCCTATAAAGGTAAGTTCTCCGGGTGGAGAAATGATAGTAAATTCAGGGTGCTGTCATATCATCCTAGAAATTGGAAAGCACAAGTTTCCGATTAGTTTAATAATCCTAGAGTCCCAAGGATTAGATGTTATACTAGGAATGGACTGGTTGACCCGTTATGAAGGGGTGATTGATTGTGCCAAGCAGACTGTTATGCTTACCACCCCAGAAAAGAAGAGGATCAGGTTCAAGTCTAACTTTGAACCCAAGGGGAGCAAGGTTAATTCTCTTAAGGGGGTTAGCCTAGACAGTGTGCCAATAGTGAAGGAATACCCAGATGTGTTTCCCGAAGAATTACCTGGCATGCCACCAGATAGGGATGTGGAGTTTCTAATAGACCTACTGCCAGGAACAGGGCCTATAGCAAAGAGACCCTATAAGATGTCAGTTGACGAGTTAAAAGAACTCAAGAAGCAATTAGGAGAACAACTAGAAAAGGGATTTATCCAACCAAGTTCATCGTCTTGGGGAGCACCGGTCTTGTTTGTTGAAAAGAAGGACCGAAGTTAGAGGCTATGCATAGGTTATCGTTCACTTCATGAAGTGACCATAAATAATAAGTATCCCCTGCCGAGAATAAATGATCTCTTCGATCAGCTAGAGGGAGCATGTGTGTTCTCAAAAATTGATCTTCGATCAGGATACTTTCAACTAAAGATTAGAGAACATGACATACCCAAGACTGCATTCACCACTAGATATGGGTTGTATGAATATACAGTGATGCCGTTTGGATTAACTAATGCACCAGCCTATTTCATGAACATGATGAATAAGGTATTCATGGAATTCCTTGACAAGTTTGTAGTGGTATTCATCGTTGATATATTGGTATATTCCAAAAGCAACAAGGAACATGAGGAACATCTACGCCTGATTCTAGAGAAACTCAGGGAACACAAGCTTTATGCCAAGTTTAGTAAATGTGAATTCTGGCTGAATGAAGTGGGTTTTCTTGGGCATATAGTATCTGGAAATGGTATAGTTGTTGATCCAGCAAAAGTGGCAGCTGTGACAGAATGGGAACCTCCTAAATCGGTTAAAGAAATCCGTAGTTTCCTTGGCCTAGCAGGGTACTATCAGAGGTTCATTGAAAACTTCTCTAAGATAGCAAAGCCCATGACTGATCTGCTAAAGAAGGAGAAGAAGTTTAATTGGACAGAAGCTTGTGAAACCAGCTTTCAGGAATTGAAAAAGAGACTTGTGTCAGCACCAGTGTTATGTTTGCCAGTTCTTGAGAAATATTTTCAGGTCTATTGTGATGCATCTCACCAAGGACTGGGAGGTGTACTAATGCAACAAGGTAAAGTTGTAGCCTATGCATCAAGACAACTCAAAAATCATGAAGTAAATTATCCTACTCATGATCTAGAGTTGGCATCAGTTGTGCATGCACTAAAAACATGGAGGCATTATCTAATGGGAAAGCGTTGTGAAATGTTCACCGATCACAAGAGTTTGAAATATATTTTTACATAGAAAGATCTCAACATGAGGCAAAGAAGATGGATAGAGCTTATCAAGGACTATGACTTAAGTTTGCAATACCATCCTCGAAAGGCAAATGTTGTAGCCAATGCATTAAGACACAAAGCCTATGTAAATGGTCTCAACAAAGGAGAGTTGCTGAAAGAGTTGTGTGCCCAATTTAGAGAGCTGAGACTCGAAATTGTGCCTGAAGGGTGAGGTGCAGCCCACACTAATGGATAGAATTCAAGAAGCCCAAAAGTTGGACAAAGAAATAGATGAAATCAAAAGTAAAGTTAGTGAAGGAAAGTCAAAAGGATTCCATGTAGATGAACAAGGAATCTTATGGTACGAAAAACGTATCTGTGTTCCGCAGGATCTTGAACTTAAGAAGTTGGTCTTACAAGAAGCACACAACTCACCATATTCAATTCATCCTGGCAATACTAAGATGTATATGGATGTTAAGGAGAGGTTTTGGTGGAATAATTTAAAGAAGGACATAGCAGAGCATATTGCCTTGTGCGACGTGTGCAGTTGTGTAAAGGCAGAACATCAGAAACCAGCAAGATTATTACAACAACTACCAATACCTGATTGGAAATGGGATAAAATTGGCATGGACTTTATTACTGGACTGCCTAGGACCAAATCTGGATACGATTCCATATGGGTTATCGTTAATCGCTTGACAAAAGTGGCCCATTTCATACCAGTAAAGACCACTTATACAAGTGCAAAGTTAGCCAAGATTTACATGAATATAATTGTATGTTTGCATGGGGTACCTAAAAGTATCTTGTCTGACAGAGGGACTCAATTCACTTCACACTTTTGGCGACAACTTCACGAGTCACTAGGAACTCGGTTAGAATTCAGCACTGCATTTCATCTGCAAACAGATGGGCAGACAGAAAGGACCAATCAAATATTAGAAGATATGTTGAGAGCATGTGCGTTAGATTATGGATCCAGTTGGGATGAAAGTCTACCGTACGCAGAGTTTTCTTACAATAACAACTATCAATCAAGTATAGAAATGGCTTCGTTTGAATTTCTTTATGGAAGGAAATGTACTACACCACTACTATGGAATGGAGTAGGAGAAAGAAATTTGTTCGGACCTGACCTAATCCAGGAAGCTGAAGAAAAATTCAAGATGGTAAGGGATAGGCCAAAGGTAGCTCAATCTCGGCAGAAGAGCTATGCTGATCCAAAACGTAGAGAGGTTACCTATGAGGTTGGTGATAGAGCTTATCTCAGAGTATCACCACTTCGTGGTGTAAAGAGGTTTGGAATCAAAGTAAAACTCGCACCGCGCTATGTAGGACCTTTCAAGATTTTGAGCCGCAGAGGAGAAGTAACATATGAAATAGAATTATCAGAGTCTCTATCAACAGTTCATAATGTATTCCATGTCAGTCAGCTGAAAAAGTGTCACCCAGAGATGGAAGAAACCTAGTTGAAAGACACTATACCATTGGAGGAAGTTCAGCTAGATAATGATCTCACTTATGAAGAGAAACCTATTAAGATTCTAGAGACTGCAGAAAGAATTACCCGTACCAAGACCATCCGATTCTGTAAAGTACAGTGGAACCATCACACTGAATCAGAAGCAACATGGGAGCGAGAGGATGAACTTTGGAGAGATCACCCTCACCTATTTGCTAGCCAAACCGAATCTCGAGGGCGAGATTCATATTAAGGGGGTTAGATTTGTAACATCCCAAATTTTTCATTTGAAAATCATCATGAGTGCATTCAAATCAGCATGGTATGTACTACATTGCATTAGACTTGTCCTCCAAAAATTTGGTGAAATTTTGAGACTTTTTGGAGCGCCTTTGCTAATTCAAACAAAAACTAGAAAAGAAATTCGAATAGAAAAAAGAAAAGGAGGGAAAGAAATTCAAACAGCAGCGGCAGCAATCTGGCCTTTGGCCCAATCTGGCCCAACAGCCCACCCGGGCTACACCTCTCCCTTCTCTGTTTTTCTGCATGCCCCAGCAACCTACCCCTCCCGCTGACAGACCGACCCTACGCCACGTCACCCCACCACCCCGTCGTCTTCAACCCCCGGCGACGAACAACCCCCCCTTCTGAGCCGTTTTGAAATCAAATTGATTCCGACCGTTTCACATAGTAATTTCCTCGGCAACTGCTTCTACTTAATCCCCTTTCTCCTCCTCATCATTTCCCCCAGTCGCCACCCCCGGAGAGCCCCCAGGCTCCCCTAATTTCGAGCTCGAACCGCCGCTCACTGACGGCATTTCGGTGACAATTCCGGTGAGCCCAGGCCGCCCGGCGCCCTCCCCTCTGTCCCATCTGGTTCACCATACCCTAGCGCTCCAGGTCCTAGCCGAACCACGTACTCCCTCTTGCTCTAGGTCGACGACACAGACCTAGTCCGGCGAACTCCCTCTGCTGCCACCGTCTGACGGCTTTTACGGTAAGGGCAAGGTACCCGCCGCTCCTTTTTGGCCACAGGCTGCTTGTGCTCGTCGAGGCGCATCGCACTGACCCCCTAATTCTATTGTTTGAGCCCCAGGCCGTTGACTCCGACACTGAGCCGATACCTCCGCCGTCGACGCAACTCCGACGAGGAATACTGAGCGAAGCAGAGCTCCCCTCTCTCCATCACGACCACCAACCAGATCGCCGAGACCACCGCGAACCCTCGGTAAGACTGCCTTTTCCCCTACCCCTCTAGAATCGCCGGAGCATCACTCATCTGGCGTGCCGCCGCCGCGCGCTGTCGCTGGCGTTGCCAGTCTCCGGCAAGTTGTTTAGTAGCCATTCGATCAAATCCTAGCAGATAGGATTAGATCACTAAACGAAAGGGTACAGGCTAATCAGATCCGTCCGTAGTCACTTAAGATCTGACGGCCCACAGCGATCGATCCGACCGAACCGGTACCAGCCAATAGGATAGCGCCACGTCGCCAGACTATTTTTGTTTAATTATAAAATAGACTGATTTAGTATTTAACTTGGAAATTCAATAACTTTTGTTCCACAAATCAGAAAAATACAAATTTGGTGTCTATGGATTCAGAAAAATGAGACCTTTATTATGGAGGCCTTGTTTCACCCTTTTGCCTCTGAAAAATTTGAATTATAGGCAGAACCTTTTTAGGAGTATTTTGTTCACAAAAATTGTTCTATAAATTATTTTTGAGTATTTCTTATGCATTTAGATGAGGTATCCTATCCTCAGTACTGTAGACTCTGTAAATTACAGAGTTGTGATCATATCATTGCATTTTGCATGCATTCTTGTTTTTGTAATGTTTTATTGATTGAATTATTGTCGTTGTATTGATCTTGTGTAGATTGTGTGGATTGTGAAGTTTGTTGCTGTGAGGATTGTACATATTTCCCTAGATACCAAGGCAAGTGATATTTCATCCCATGTCCTATTATTTTTTTTACTATTGGACTAGTGATATTTTAGTAGATCTTAGCATGATAGAATTATTCATATGTTACTATGCTATGCTATCCTATAGATTATATCTTGGTAGTACCTCCTAGTTAAAAGACTTCGTATGCTAGAGTGCTTAGCCATGCTATTAGAATTCGTGGGTGGATCATACACATAAGATAGTATGGAAAGATATTATTTTTGTTTGCCTAAGAAAACAACTATTATTAATGAAACACCTGGGTGGAATGGGACTTGCTTGGATTATGTTGAGTGGTTACTCAGGGGCCATGTCTATGGTCAGCTGGTGTATCACACTTGTGGATGGCCACCCAGGAACAAAGAGATTGGAGACATTCTTGTCATAAAGCTTCCAGTGCAGCCACATGGCACATGGGCTCTGCCTTGACCAACTAAGTTGCAAGAACTCAGCCAGACGGACAGAAGGTGGTAGATGTGGTAGGATGGAACGCGTCCGTGGTGGTCTGAGGGATTGCTTCTGAAAAGTCTTGTCTCGATGGATGTCGAGTCTTGTGGGGAAAGTGCACCCCCTCTCGAGAGGGTAAAACTAAGTACTTAGCCGTGTCCACTGTTATGGACAACTTCTGAGCCTCAAGACAGTGAAGTAGTTCAATAATCTCCTCATCCAAATTTATCTAAGTTAAAAACTTGTGGGTGAACATGGGTAGAGGTTCAGTGATGTCTATCATTGGTACCTTAGTGTTGAATGAGAAAACTTACTCTTCAAAACTATAAGTTAAACTAGCTTTTAGCAAAGCCAGCCATAACCCCACTTAGCCATATATTCATGTAGTTGTTGGATTATACTAAGTATCTATGGTATCACTTGCCAATACAATTCCAAATGTATTGACCCTTGTGGCTGTAACTTATTATGTTGCAGGATACTCTGATGATGAGTAGGGTTGCGGGTCTACACTCGACATGCTGGCCTGTGGCACATGAAGACTAAAGACTCTATTATTATTATTATTCTATGTTATGTGAACTTGTGTCTTAGCCTTGGGCTAAGTGAGTTGTAAGAACCATTATACTCCTGGATGTGCGATGTAATAATGACCTTTGTTTCTGTGTACTTCATCTTAAACTGTGGGTGCTAGCAATTCAATCCAGGGACTAGCACTGCAATCACAGGGATCTTACCTTATCATGGTGAGATCTTACATTATGAAAATTAGGATTGTAACTCTTCTTCCAAGCAGGGTTGTAATCATTAGGAGCTATGAAGTCTATTTCTTCTATATTTGTTTCGGGGGTGGCTCTTACCTGAGTTTCCTTATCTTTTACGGCTAGTGTGAGCTCATCCAACTTAGCATTGATATCTTCGTTCTCTTGTGGTGAGACAGAGTTCACCTTCTTCGTGTTTGATCTTTCAACATGCCATTGGGCATGGTTGTCTTGCATATTGTCCAGCAGCTGCTTTGCTTCGGTAATATGTTTACCCATAAATGTTTCTCTAGCTGTAGTATCAAGCGTAGACTTAGACACATGATTAAGAGCATTATAAAATAAATGGAGGATTAACCAATCTTCCGTCCCATGACTAGGACAGTTTCTTAGGCATTGTTTCAGCCTCTCCCATGCAAGCGCTAGTGGCTCACGTTCTTTCTGTCTAAAGCTAGTAATATTAGATCAAAGTTGCATAGCCTTTGCATGTGGGAAAATTTTAGTCATAAAGAAAGAAGTACATCCCACCCATGATGTAATAGTATTTTTAGACAAAGATAACAACCATTCTTTAGCTCTCCCTCTTAGAGAGAAAGGAAATAGACGTAATTTGACCGCATCAGGGTCAACGTCTTTTATACGCATCATATCACATATTTCAGTGAAAGTATTTAAGTGCATACATACGTCTTCAACAACTGAGCTTCCAAATTGATTCTGTTGAACCAAACATAAGTAATGGGGCTTAATTTCATAGTCATCAACAACGATTGTTGGCTGAGTAATAGGAGTATGAAAATAATCATTATTGGGAGTAGCAACATCCCTAAGCTTCTTTTCAGCCATACTTCCTATGTTTTTGGGTTTTCTTTGATTAAAAATTATAACAGTAAAAACAGGAATTTAAAGACTAACTAATTTTTTTGGTTTATCAAATAAAGACTAAAAGTAAACTAACAAAATTAAAAACAAGAATTAAAACTAGCAAGGTTCCTAATAACCTTACTAGGGTAGCTATTGCTTCCCCGACAACGGTGCCAGAAAAAGGGTTGATACCTTCGATCCGGATTACGGATGTAGTATAGCTCTTCTTCCCTAATAGACCTAGGTTATCGAATCCACAGGAAGCGAATGTGTAGTGAAGTTACTTTAATGGAACTTTGGGAGTTTTAGAATTCCTTTTGTGTTTTTACCAGACCAGTAGCTTGCATCTTTTTGTTGTTGTCGATGATGGAGAGAGAGGGCCTAGGGCGTTCGGTTTCACCTGTAGCTGTGCAAAAACATCTGATGGAAATAAAAAGTAGAAATAAAGTATGTGTGTACTTGTTAGAGCAAGATAAATTATATGTGGGCAGTGCATCCATAATTGCTATTGCTTCCACAACTACTTATAGCAATAACCTACTAGTCTCATCCATAGAAGAAAGAGAACTAATGATATGCATAGTGATGTCAGCATTAATCCCAAGCAAATCCCTCACGTACAACCGTAATACCCCTTCTGTCACTAGGGTTTCCAACCTACAGAATAGTCATCACTCATACTCCCTATACCTGGCTCAACCCTCGGGGTCTTGGGTACCTGGCACGTCCTTGGATTGAGGCAAGAGAGGGTACAATAATCATCATGTCATACAAACTAATACACGATCCCATCTATGATAAATCACATGCACAATTGCTACATGGCTAGGCTGAAGCCCTTAGCTCAAGGAGAATTACTCACGCATAGAGATGAGATCAACAATCACAAACATTGTAATGAAAATCATGAGATTGATAGTAATGGTCTTACAATGTAGCCAATCTAAGAAGAGATCTACTATTACAAGTGGTGGAGTATGACTATGGAGATGGAGAAGGGTTTGGAGATCTGTGGCAGAGAGGTCTGGCTTCTTCGGGGGCTTTTTTTCTCGTTGTTCAAGGCTTCTTTTTATAGGGGTCCCTTCACGAAAGTTGTTCTGTTTGACCTAAAGGTGGTGGTGCCAACTATACGATTGGAGCTATACGGTCGGAATTTTTGCTCCGGCATTATAGTTGGTCGTTACGGCATCTGCCTCCATTGTTCGGCTCCTAGTTTTTCTGGTTGTTGGAAATCTCGTATCTTCAACTTTAATGTAGTGATTGCCTCCTTTAAACGACATTATCTACGCAGGAAAAATGCAAGAACAAAGGATTGCATGCCCCTCTAAATATTAGCATTAGTGGCAGGGTTTTGAGAGATAATTTCATCAAAAATATGATTAATATCCAGTTTAAATGTGGACATAGATGGCTATATTTCAGAGCCATCAGGCACCCATGTTCATATGTCACCACCTTGCGCAGCCGCTGATCTGCCACTGCTAGGCGGCTATGCTCTGCCGCCAACCCATGACTCGTCGCTCGCCAGCAAAGCAATGAGTCGGTCTTAGCTAGTGTGCAAGGCCTGAATGGCCAACACAGTATAACTCTAGCGGTTGCCATTACCATAGGACACCATCAGCGCCCAGTGAATTGGGGGCATCCTTTGGCAAACCTCCGGTAGCCCTCAAGCTCTTGGTCATCTACCACGGCGCCATGGGAGCTCCCTTCTCCCGCCGCGAAGCATAGGGGGCTCGTACCAGAGTCCTCCCTATAGGGCCCTGGCTCTTCGGACAGGTTAACGACGAAGGGGTCTTCTGGTGTAGCCACCCGCTTCCCCTCCACCACACTCTCCCTCATCACCGCTCGACGTTCTTCCTCATGACGGAACTCCTTCGAAAACCGCTCATTTTCCTCGACCTCGGCGGAGTCAGCGGTGGAGGACCGCTCCATCGCCTCCTTGATACGTTGCAAACATATCTATAATTTTTGATATTCCATGCTTGGTTTTTATCTACTTTCTTATGTTTTGTTCCAACTTTGGAGTACTTATTATACACTTTCTTGGACTAACCTATTAACAAGATGCCACAGTGCCACTTGCCTGTTTTCTGCTGTTTTTGGTTCCAGAAAGTCAGCAAATGAATATTCTCGGAATTGGACGGGACAAAAGCCAAAGTTGATATTTTACTAGAAGAGTCACAGAGCTAGAAGACGAGATGGAGAGGGGCCACATGGTGGCCACACCACCCATAGGTGCGGGTCCCCCTGGCCGCGCCAGGTCATGGTGTGGGCCCCCTGGCCGGCCATCGACCTTGCCTCTTTCGCCTAGATATCTCCCCCGATGCAAAAACCCTAAATAGGCAAGCCTCCAGCCACGAAAAGCTCCGCAGCGCTGCTGCCACCGAAGGAGAGATTCGGGGGACAGAACGTCTCTGTTTCGGCACCCTGCCGGGATGGGGAAGTGCCCTCGGAGCCATCTCTAGAGATCTCCACCACCATATCCATCGTCGTTGCTGATTCCCATGATAAGGAGGGAGTAGTTCTTCCTCGAGGCTAAGGTTTCTACCAGTAGCTATGTGTTCATCTCTCTCTCTCTCTCTATGCATGATCATATTGTGATCATGAGCTTTGTAATCAAGTAGATCTACCTTGCTACTCAAGTGCTTTAATAGATCTTTGCTCTCCCCATGTGTGTGAAAGTGACAGCATGCACACCATGGTGGCACTTAGGCTAGAGATTATAAATACTTGTTATGAGTTATATTTGGAGTTGGATGTCTTTATGAAATTGTGGTGTTTGTTGGAACCATCTAGTGCTCAAGGTGATAGTGTGGGGTTATCTAGATAGGAAAGACTTACTTTGAGGTGTGCTGTTATAGCCCTACCATGGATTAGAGTGTCCAACCAGAGAGTAGTTTAGAGTACTATCATGAAGATAATATATTTATATGAGAGTGTTCACTAGTGAAAGTATGATCCCTAGGCCTTGTTTCTAAGCATTGAAACATCGTTTGCAACTAGATCTGTTACATGTTTGCTTGCTTCCATCTTTATTTCAGTTTTCCTTTAGTCTCTTCCACGCCATCAAGCTATTTTCTAGCATCGTTATCACTTATAATTATCCATACTACTTGTATTTCACTATCTCTTTGCTGAACTAGTGCACCTATACACCTAACAAGTGTATTGGGTCTGTTGGGGACACAAGAGACTTCTTGTATCTTGATTGCAGGGTTACTTAAGAGGGGATACCTTTGACCACTTCCTCTCTGAGTTCGATAAACCTTGGGTAATCCACTTAAGGGAAAACTTGCTATTGTTCTACAAACATCTGCACTTGGTGGACCAACAAATGTCTACAAGAATAGAAGTGCATAGACATCACTCCTTCTCCTCCACGAGGCGAGAAGACTCAGCAAGGTGGACGACCTTCGCAATCCTCTCCTCTTCCACTGAGGCATGCACACTTTCTAGATCCATAGGGGAAGCTTGAGGGCCCGCGTCATTACCCTCCAGGGCAACCGCCTCCTGAGCCGTCGTTGTGGGCTCCGCAAAACCAACCACGCATGGTGCCTTGGTGCTAGGGTGCACTCCGGCGGGCACATCGCCCTTACCAGGGCCGGATACATCATGCGCCTACTTGGTGAAAGATCATGGATGCCTCCTAGAGGAGGGTGAATAGGTGGTTTAAAACTTTTACAAGATGGGCTTAACAAAGGTAGAATAAAACTAACATTTTCTTTTGTCAAGCACAAAGCATATATATACTATGGTTCACCTATGTGCACCAACAATTTATGCTAAGCAAGCAACAAAGTGATAATAAGAAAGGTTAATTCAAGCACGAAGGCTATCACAATGTAAAGTGCATAAGTAAAAGGCTCGGGTATAGAGATAACCGAGCCATGCGGGGAAGATGATGGTTTATCGAGTTCCTCCCAATAAGGGAGTACATCTCGTTGGAGGGGTGGGCGGTACTAAGACCACTAGCGCCACAAGAGGCCTCACCCTATTCTCCTGAGCACCTGATCCACTATGGGACACTTGAGGGCGGTCACCAAACCCTTACAAGATTGGGGAAATCTCCACAACTTAATTGGAGGCTCCCAATAATCACCACAAAGGCCACACATCCGCCTAGGGTTCCAAGAACCCAAGAGTAACAAGGTTCTTGATTTCACCAACCAAATCCTCCAAGGAGAACTCAAACTGATGCACCTAATGCAATGACAAGTCCTTCACTCCCAAATTCCACCAAAGCTACAAAAGCTATTGGTGGAATAAGAGAGGAAGAACACTAGAGGAAAAACCACAGAAGTCTCCAAGATCTAGATCCCAATATGTGCCCCTCACTTAGAGGGGAGATGGATTGGTGATATTGTAGATCTAGATCTCCTCTCTCTTTTCCCTCAAATAGACGCAAGAATAATGGGAGGGAGAGGGAGTAAGAAAGCTCAATAGGATCAACAATGGAGGGGGCAAAGAGATCAAAAGGATAAGTCCAATGGAGAAGAAAGGCCCCCTTTTATAGGGGGCCGAAATCTGCCTGTTGGACAGCTACGACGCTCGGTAGTACCGGACCTAGCAGTGGTAGTACCAGAAATGATCGGTGCTACCGGACTGGTACCGGAAGTGGTACCAGGCGAAAATGAGTCATACTCAGACACCATCGATAGACACGCTGCACGATCTGGTACTACCGCCAAGCGGTACTACTAGAGGTGGAGCGGTACTATCGGAAGCTACGGTAGTGCCATCCAGGTGGTACCGGTTGGGCAAGAGGAGGAGCCTCAACTTGTAGTTGGGCTCTGACCCATCCGGTACCGCTGTGCGGTACTACCAGTGCCAAGCGGTACTACTAGACACAAGGTCTGGTACTACTGGACACGACTGGCTGATCTGGCAACATCAGCAAATGCGATAACTCGAGCAACCAAACTCCGGATTGGATGAAAACATTTTTTTGGAAAGATAACGACTTGTTGGAAATATTGGATACCACCAAGGGGGCATGTCAAGTATTATTATGTGAGATACCTCCCTTGGTGTGGAGCAGGAAAAACCTCCAAGATCAAAAACACGATAAGATATACAAGGGCTTGTTATGAAGATTAGCACAAGCTCTAGAAATTAACTTGGATAAGATCCTAATAACAACCAAGAAATATGATGCTAAGTCTACAAAGGTTTGATCTCACTCTGAAATATACGATCGAGTTACTCACTCGAGAGCCCCTCTTGATAGTATGACTATCTATCCCAAACCCGGTCTCCCAACATGAGACCGGTAAAAGGGAAAACCTATCAAGGTCATACCTTAGCCTCGAGCATTCCACTTGAGCTTGATGTAGATGATCTTGTCCTCCCCTCAAGATGGAACATCTTTTTTTATTGCTCTTGATTGCGCACACTTGATGAAGACTTGTGACTTGCTCCCCCATACATCATGGGAAGCCTCTTCTTTGATCTTGTCTTCATCGATCCATGATCACCAAGGATGGCAAGCTTCAAGCACGAGATCTTCTAGATATGGCACACCTTGAGCTTGCACATCATTTCTTATAACTTCATTTGGGTGATGTCTTGAATATACACATGATAAGCTCCATCTTCTTCTCCAAGACACACTTGATCTTCTATTATTTATTCTTCTTCTACATGATTCCACAATGCCCAAAGCCCTTGGACATTTATTTTGATCATCATTTCTTCAACCTTGAAACCAACACATGGTCCAAGCGATGCCAATGGAAAATTCCTACAAGTGTAACTCAATGCACATATTAGTGCATAGAGATTATCATTAATTAGCAAAACCACACATGGGGCACACATGCACTTTCACTTGGGCTTCTTCGCCGCTAGTAGACCCTTGGAAGGCCACAAGGGTCATAAGAAAATAGAAAGTGAATGCCAGCCCAGGGCCGCACTGAAGAAGAACATATTCATAAGTAACCCTCTAGCGCCCATACACCCTCTAGAAGATGCGTGAATTCCTCCCGCTCGATGTTGCCCTGTCGCCAAATGCCCTCTTCGCAAGAGAGGGATCAGGGGTGGCTTCCGCCTCTAGCATCACCACATCAATGTCAGCCGAGCCTCCTACAAGGAGTTTAGCTACCACTGCTTCTCCTCCTAGTCCTTGCAAGGGTGCGCTGGATCCTCCTTCCGTCATGGTGGCGCTGCCCAAGGCCTTGGCCTCCGCAACACACTCAACCCCTCGAGTGGGTGTAGTGGAACCTTCTACTGGTCTCTCTGGAAGTGCCCCAAGCATGCCCCCATTCATTGAATGCGGGCATATCCACTAGAATCCTGGCCCTCCAGGCCGTCGACCGATGATAAAGTGGCAGCGCCGTCTCCTGCGGGACTGGTACTGATTCCTCGCTAAGGTGAATCTTCACCGATAGATCAGCAACCTCCGGGGAGAGAGCCTCCGGGTGCAGCTTGATCTTGTCACCGGGGCCCGAGTAAGCCCACAACCCAAAAGGATGGTCTTGGAGCGGAGCGATGTGGCTCGTAAAAAACTCCTTGAATACAATGCCTCCCATCAAGCCCCTATTACGGAAAACCCGGAGGTCCCTCGCCACCTCGCGAGCCTCCATGCTTGGGAACTGGAGACATACTGATGAGACGGACACCACTGCCAGCATCTTCGGGACCTTGAACTGTAGGTTCGTCATGCGAATATCCATCCGAACACAGTAGGAGCGGAATTCGCTGATCGGCTCCCTTCCACACAAGGGAATGTACATTGACTCCATCCCTTCGGCGGTGCGGAAGGAAACGCACCCAAAGCACTTGTTCGGTGCGACAAGGCGCAACTGGTATAAGTGTCAAAACATCACCATGAAGGGCTTAAACCCAAGAAAACCCTTGCAAAAGAAGGAAAAGATGGATGCAATGGAAATGGAGCCAGGCTCTAGGTGAAGGGCAAGAATCTAGTAATGCTCTAGAAGCGCTAGGAAGAAAGGAGAGAAGGGCGACACTAGCCCCGCTTGGATGAAATGTATGAAGAAAGTATAGGAGGAGGAAGGGAGAGTGGTCGGGTCCATCGCCCCGTGCCACACGGGTGATCCCCCACTTATTGTCCTTGCTAGCCACCAGGTGCCAGAGCTTGTCGAGGCCCTCCTTGTTGATGATCTTAGAACTCCCCAGAGCAGGGCATGGACCGGCTGAGGCTGCCGGACCCCTCACAATGGACCTGCTTCGCTTGGACACCATCGCAAGGAGGAGAGCACTAGAGTGGGGAATGCAGGCTGGATAGGGAAAGACGACGAGCACCCAGGAGAAAATGGTGCAGCGGTGGAGTGATGGAGAAGTAAAAAAACCAGTGCCAAAGGCGCGCCTTTTGAAGCAGCACGCATGGTTCCCTAGGAAGCTTTGATGGGGTGCCAGTTCAGATCCAACGATGTGGCATTCACTCGCGGTTAGACTTTTGTGGCAGGGATGCACCGCCCGGGCCCCACACTTTCACGTGTGGCTCTCCGGGCCCGCCAGTTGTCTAGGGCCCTTGTCCCTTCACATATAAGATGTGCATGGCCTAGACGCCCGGGGGATGCTGTTGGGCCAGGGGTTACCAGGGTACCACCACCCACTTACTGTCGGGCCTCTTTGCAAGGTAGATCTCCCCAAGGAAAAGGGCGCCTCAAAATATCTCCAATGAGTCACCAAGAGGTGGCTCTTGGAGAAGGAGAAACACCTCGTGATGGAACCGCACGAAGCGCACTTCAGTGAAGGGGTCGTCATGTTTAGGAGGAGGCAGAAGGGGACCATTATGCTTCCCCCTACTCAAGGAAAGGATCTTCTTCTACTTCGAGCTAGGAGTGGCTGATAGGACCTGCGCCTAGGGGGATCACCCCTCTTCATTGCACCAGAGGAGCGTGTAGGAGGTAGAGGGGAAGATTCTCACGGTGCCTAGCGGTAGACCGGGTCCATGGCAGGAGACAATTGTGCCCTAACTGCCCCTGTTGCGATTGCCTTATGGAAGAGAATTGGGGAGCCTATAAAAGGGGGCATAGTGGCACCTAAGAGATGGGTTTCTTTCACCTCTAGAAACCCTAGATCTGATCGCATGATCAACACCTTGTACTGTAAACCTCAACAAGTACTACAAGCAATCTAGACAAGCAGGAGTAGGGTTTTACACCACACGGTTGCCTAAATCTGGGTAACTCTCTGTGTTACCCTTGCTATGTTTTATCTGTTGTTTCCTCGCCAGGCTTTAGGAAGATCTGTGGAGATCGTGTTTAGCCCCAGTGTTTGATTACATCCTACTTCATGAGATACCCTACCGGGACAATCTCCAAAAATATACGCTCTGAGGTTAGCAAAAAGCATGTGCGGGGAACATAGAGAAAGCATACATTCCATGGGTTCTTCCTGGGAATATATTCCCCAAAGTCTATGATTGGTGAGAACCATGAATAGCAAGATTGAGGTGTATCCGAGGTGACCTCATGAGAAAATCAGTATGGCTAGGGGGCTTCCCCTAAGCTTTCCCTAGTTATCACGAGGATCTTGTCCTCTGTGTAAGGCATGTCCGCAAGACGCAACCATTTGCTGGTTGAGTAGTGGATCATGGTTAAGGATGGGCCCTGTAACATCCCAAAACTTTAATCCAAGTGATCAAGATCAAATCTACCCAATTTAGGGTTAACAAAAACTTTTCCATTTAAAAATCTTTAAGCATTCATATGTGTGTGTATTTAAAATAGGAGTTGTTTTGAATTGCCATGTTTGAGTGATCTATTGATTGTAAAATAATTCTAAGGTGAATTACACATCATCTAGATCATCCCCAAGCAAATACCAAAGAAAAAGAAATCAAAAAGAATAAATAATGGAAATGGTCACTTTTTCCATTTTAATCACCTAGCCCACTTTGGCTATTCCTAGCACTCAATTTGAAACATAGATAATTGTGGATCTTTGCACACCTTTCTAGTACAAGTAGTGATGTGCCAAGGCCCACTTTGTGATCTCCCAAAAACATTTGAACTCTAAATTTAAATGACATTTGAAAATTGAATCTAGTTCATATATATATATATCACATTTTTTCAAAAACCACTCAAATGAACTCCATATCAAAATCCCAAGCAAACCTAGAAGCTTAAGCATAAGATAAACAACTCCATCCAAAATCAGATCAAAATTCGAATAAAAGTTTCATGCGGCCATTTGATCGAACAGGTGGCAGGCAAGATTTTTCTGCCTAACTAATACTATTTAGAGATCAATGCATTGTCGAGTTTTTAGCCTCCATTTGGTTCCCCTGTCTCCCCTAGCTCTAACCAACCCTCACCGGCCTACCCCTTAGCCTGGAGCAGCAGTTGCGCGCCGCCCGTTTATGGTCGCCGCCGGCCGAGCATTCGCAGCTCGCAGCAGACCGCGTCGCGCCATTCCAGCTTGCCCACTAGCTCTGCCCAACCCTACCGCGACTCCCTGTCCACCCCTCGATCAATGCTAGCCCCTGGACCACCCTAGAGCAGCGCCGCCCTTTCTCTCTGCGCCATGCGCAGCGCACGCCAGAGCGCCCTCGCCGCCAGCACACCACAGACCGCGCCTTGACACCAAACCGTGCACGCCGCTCTGCCTTAACCCCCTCAACCCGCCAGACATGGCCGTACACCGCCGCGCGACCCACAGTCGTCGGGAGCCGCGTCGAGCACCGCCTTTGTCTCCTAGAGCGCGGGAAGCTCCCAACCAATTGCCACTGCCCCTAGCATCGCCATTACACCATAGAGGACTGCCAGTAGACCGCCCACCGTCCGCCTACCTTGCCCACGCCGGTAGCTAATTATATCGTTGTCACCGACGAGCTCTGCCCACACCCGTCGGTCCCCTCGTCGAGCCTATATAAGGAGGGCACCCCTAGCCGCAATCGCCTGTAAGATCTCACCATAATAAGGTAAGATCCCTGTGATTGCAGTGCTAGTCCCTGGATCGAAAATGCTAGCACCCACAGTTTAAGATGAAGTACACAGAAACAAAGGTCATTATTACATCGCATATCCAGGAATATAATGGTTCTTACAACTCACTTAGCCCAAGGCTAAGGCACTTAAAGTTCACATTACATAGCATAATAATAATAGAGTCTTTAGTCTTCATGTGCCACAGGCAAGCATGTCGAGTGTAGACCCGCAACCCTACTCATCATTAGAGTATCCTGCAACATAATAAGTTACAGCCATAAGGGTCAATACATTTGGAATTGTATTGGCAAGTGATACCATAGATACTTAGTATAATCCAACAACTACATGAATATATGGCTAAGTGGGGTTATGGCTGGCTTTGCAAAAAGCTAGCTTAACTTGTAGTTTTTGAAGAGTAACTTTTCTCATTCAAACTCTAAGGTACCAATGATAGATATCACTGAACCTCTACCCATGGTCACCCACAAGTTTTAACTTAGAGAAATTTGGATGAGGAGATTATTGAACTTCTTCACTGTCTTGAGGCTCAGGAATTGTCCATAACCGGGGACACAGCTAAGTACTTAGTTTTTACCCTCTCGAGAGGTGGTGCACTTTCCTGACAAGACTCGACATGCATCGAGACAAGACCTTTCAGAAGCAATCCCTCAGACCACCACGGACGCGTTCCATCCTATCACATCTACCACCTTCTATCCGTCTGGCTGAGTTCTTGCAACTTAGTTGGTCAAGGCAGAGCCCATATGCCATGTGGCTGCACTGGAAGCTTCGTGACAAGAATGTCTCCAATCTCTTTGTTCCTGGGTGGCCATCCACAAGTGTGATACACCAGCTGACCATAGACATGGCCCCTGAGTAACCACTCAACATAATCCAAGCAAGTCCCATTCATTAATATTAGTTGTTTTCTTAGTCAAACAAAATAATATCTTTCCATACAATCTTATATGTATTTTCCACCCACGAATTCTAATAGCATGGCTAAGGACTCTAGCATACGAAGTCTTTCAACTAGGAGATACTACCAAGATATAGTCTATAGGGTAGCATAGCATAGTATAGTAACATGTAAATAATCCTTATCATGCTAAGATCTACCAAAATAACACTAGTGCAATAGTGAAAATAATAGGACATGAGATGAAATATCACTTGCCTTGGTAGCTAGGGGAATAGGTACAATGCTCACAGCAACAAACTTCACAATCCACACAATCTACACAAAGAACAATACAACAACAATAATTCAATCAATAAAACATTACAAAAATATGAATGCATGCAAAATGCAATGACATGATCACAACTCTAAACTTACAGATTCTACAGTACAGAGGTTAAAATACCTCATCTAAATGCATAAGAAAATACCCCAAAACAATTATAGAACAATTTTATGAGCAAAATACTCCTAAAAAGGTTCTGCCTATAATTCCCATTTTGTAGAGGCAAAAGTGTGAAACAAGGCCTCTATGATAAAGGTCTTATTTTTCTGAATCCATAGACACCATTGCATTTTTATGAATTGTGGATCAAAAGTTATGGATTTTCTAAATTTAATACAAAATCTGTCTAATTTTCTATTTAAACAAATAACCTGGGCGACGTGGCGCAATTTCATTGGCCTGTACCAGTTCGGTCGGATCGATCGCTGCGGGCCATTGGATCTTAAGTGATAACAGACGGATCAGATTAGCCCGTACCGGTTCGTCCACGATCTAATCCTAGCCGCAGACAAACGATCTAACGATCCCTAGCAGCCTGGCCGAAGACGGGTGGCGCTGACCGGCTGCGCGCGGCGGCCGAGCGTCGGCCGATGAGGTTCCAACGATTCTACAAGGGCTGGGAGACCGTGGACACGTACCAGAGGTCGAGGAGGTCGTGGCGGTCTCGATGGAGGTCACTACGGCGTGGGGGGTGCGGTGGCTTGGCCTTGATCCCTCGCCGGAGTTGCGTAGACGGCAGAGCTCGCGGCTCGGTGTCGGAGACGGTGACCTAGGGCTTGAACCAGCCATCAAAGGGGTCAGCGAGATGCGCAAGGATCTGCACGACCTAGCAAAGACCAAAAGGAGGCGGCGGAAACCCTAAGCTTACCGGAAAACGCGATGACGGCGGCGGCAGAGAGGGTTCGCCGGAGTTGGACCGCGTCGTCGACCTGGTGCAAAAGAAGGCACGTGGCCAGGATTAAAACACGCGTTAGGTCACCGCAAGCAATACAGAGTAGAGAGGAGGGCACGACGTGGCCGGGGCTCACCGGAATTCTTGCCGGAGTTGCTTCGGTCGGCGGCGGTTTGAGGTGGCAATTGGGGAGCCTGGGGGCTCTCCAGGGGCAGTGGCTGGGGAAATCTGTCGAGGAGGGGGTGGGGATTAAGAAGGGGCCAAAGCGGTGGCGATTTACTCGCGGTAACGCTCGCAATCAAAGGGACATGGAAACGGCAGAGGAGGAGAGAGGGCGCCGGCCGTTCGCGTGGAAGATGCTGAGGTGGCATCGACGTGGCGTGGGACCCGGTGGTAAGTGGGTGGGGGTGAGCTGAGGGGGTGTGCGAAAAGCAGAGAGGGGGAGAGGGAGTCCGGGTGGGCTTAGCTGGGCCGGATTGGGCCAAAAGGCCAAAAGCTGCTGCTGTTGTTTAAAAACCTTTTCCCTCCTTTTCTTTTCTTTTTTGAATTCATTTCTAGGTTTTGTTTGAATTTAGCAAAAGTGCTCCAAAAAGTCTCAAAATTTCACCAAATTTTTGGAGGACAAACCTAGTGCAAAGTAGTACATGCCATGATGATATGAATGCAATGAAGATGATTTTCAGATGAAAATTTTGGGATGTTACAAAGCTAACCCCCTTAATATGAATTTCGCCCTCGTGATTCGGGTTGGCTAGCAAATAGGTGAGGGTGATCTCTCCGAAGTTCATCCTCTCGCTCCCATGTTGCACTGCACTTTGCAGAATTTGATGGTCTTGGTACGGGTAATTCTTTCTGCTGTCTCCAGAATCTTAATAGGTTTCTCTTCATAAGTGAGATCATTCTCTAGCTGAACTTCCTCTAATGGTATAGTGTCTTTCAACGAAGTTTCTTCCATCTATGGGTGACACTTTTTCAGCTGACTGACATGGAATACATTATGAACTGCTGACAGAGATTCTGGTAATTCTATCTCATATGCCACTTCTCCTTTGCGGCTCAAAATCTTGAAAGGCCCTACATAGCGTGGTGCTAATTTTCCTCTGATCCCAAATCTCTTCACACCACGAAGTGGTGATACCCTGAGATAAGCTCTATCACCAACCTCATAGGTAACCTCTCTATGTTTTGGATCGGCATAGCTCTTTTGCCGAGATTGGGCTACCTTTAGCCTATCCCTTACCATCTTGACTTTCTCTTCAGCCTCCTTGATTAGGTCTGGCCCGAACAAATTTCTTTCTCCTACCCTATTCCATAGCAATGATGTAGTACACTTCCTTCCATAAAGGAATTCAAATAGAGCCATTTCTATGCTCGATTAATAGCTGTTATTATAGGAAAACTCTGCGTATGGTAGACTTTCATCCCAACTAGATCCATAATCTAACGCACATGCTCTTAGCATATCTTCCAATATTTGATTGGTCCTTTCTGTCTGCCCATCAGTTTGCAGATGAAACGTAGTGCTGAATTCTAATCGAGTTCCCAATGACTCATGAAGTTGTCTCCAAAAGTGTGAAGTGAATTGAGTTCCTCTATCAGACACGATACTCTTAGGTACCCCATGCAAACATACAATTCTATTCATGTATATCTTGGCTAGCTTTGCACTTGTATAAGTGATCTTCACTGGTATGAAATGGGCCACTTTCATCAAGCGGTCAACGATAACCCAGATAGAATCGTATCCAGATTTAGTCCTTGGCAGCCCGGTGATAAAATCCATACCAATTTTATCCCATTTCCAATCGGGTATTGGTAGTGGTTGCAATAATCCTGCCGGTTTCTGATGTTCCGCCTTTACACGACTGCACACGTCGCACAAGGCAATGTGCTCTGCTATATCCTTCTTTAAATTATTCCACCAAAATCTTTCCTTAACATCCATATACATCTTGGTGTTGCCAGGATGAATTGAATATGGTGAGTTGTGCGCTTCTTGTAAGATCAACTTCTTAAGCTCAAGATCCTGCGGAACACATACGTTTTTCGTACCATAAGATTCCTTGTTCATCTCCATGGAATCCTTTTGCCTTGCCTTCACTAACCTTACTTTTGATTTCTTCTATTTCTTTGTCCAAATTTTGGGCTTCTTGAATTCTGTCCATTAGTGTGGGTTGCACTTCCAAGGATGCAAGATACCCTTCAGGCACAATTTCGAGTCTCAGTTCTCTAAATTGGGCACATAACTCCTCCGGCAATTCTCCTTTATTGATGCCATTTACATAAGCCTTGCGGCTTAATGCATCGGCTACGGCGTTTGCCTTTCCAGGGTGGTATTGCAAACTTAAATCGTAATCTTTGATAAGTTCTAGCCATCTTCTTTGTCTCATGTTGAGTTCTTTCTATGTAAAAATGTATTTCAGACTCTTGTGATCAGTGAACATTTCACAATGTTTTCCCATAAGATAATGCCTCCATGTTTTTAAGGCATGTACAACAGATGCCAACTCTAGATCATGAGTAGGATAGTTCACTTCATGATTTTTGAGTTGCCTTGATGCATAAGCTACAACTCTACATTCCTGCATCAGTACACCTCCTAATCCTTGGTGAGATGCATCACAATATACTTGAAAGTCTTTCTCAAGGTCTGGCAGGCATAACACCGGTGCTGACACTAGTCTCTTCTTCAACTCCTGAAAGCTGGTTTCACATGATTCCGTCCAATTAAACTTCTTCTCTTTCTTTAGCAGTTCAGTCATAGGTTTTGCTATCTTAGAGAAATTTTCAATGAACCTCTGGTAGTACCCTGCTAGGCCAAGGAAACTACGGATTTCTTTAACCGATTTAGGAGGTTCCCATTCTGTCACAGCTGCCACTTTTGCTGGATCAACAGCTATACCATTTCCAAATACTATGTGCCCAAGAAAACCCACTTCATTCAGCCAGAATTCACATTTGCTGAACTTGGCATAAAGTTTGTGTTCCCTGAGTTTCTCTAGAATCAGGTGTAGATGGTCTTCATGTTCTTTGTTGCTCTTGGAATATACCAATATGTCATCGATGAATACCACTACGAACTTGTCAAGTAATTCCATGAATACCTTATTCATCATGTTCATGAAATAGGCCGGTGCATTTGTCAATCCAAATGGCATCACTGTATACTCATACAATCCATATCTAGTGGTGAATGCAGTCTTGGGTATGTCATGTTCTCTAATCTTTAGTTGGAAGTATCCTGATCGAAGATCAATTTTTGAGAACACACGTGCTCCCTCTAGCTGATCGAAGAGATCATTTATTGTAGGCAGGGGATATTTATTCTTTATGGTCACTTCATTAAGTGAACGATAATCTATGCACAACCTTTGACTTCGGTCCTTCTTCTCAACAAACAAGACCGGTGCTCCCCAGGACGACAAACTTGGTTGGATAAATCCCCTTTTCAACTGTTCTCCCAGCTGTTTCTTGAGTTCTTTTAACTCGTCCACCGACATTTTATAAGGTCTCTTTGCTATAGGCCCAGTTCCTGGTAGTAGGTCTATCAGAAACTCCACATCCCTATCTGGTGGCATGCTAGGTAATTCTTCAGGGAACACATCTGGGTACTCCCTCACTATTGGCACATTGTCTAGGCTAACCCCCTTAAGAGAATTAACCTTGCTCCCCTTGGGTTCAAAGTTAAACTTGAACCTGATCCTTTTCTTTTCTGGGGTGGTGAGCATAACAGTTCGCTTGGCACAATCAATCACCCCTTCATAACGGGTCAACCAGTCCATCCCTAATATTACATCTAATCCTTGGGACTCTAGGATTATTAAACTAACCGGAAACTTGTTCTTTCCAATTTCAAGGATTATCTGTCGGCACCCAGAATTTACTATCATTTCTCCACCCGGGGAGCTTACTTTAATGGGACATCCAATGGTTTCAGTGGAGAGTTCGTTTTTGATTACAAATGCTCTTGAAATGAATGAATGCGATGCGCCAGTATCGAAAAGGATAAGTGCAGGAAAGGAATTAATCTTGAACTTACCGATCACGGCATCAGATCCTTCTTGAATTTCCTCCACATTGATGTGATTCACATGAACCTTTTGGAATGGGTTCGGCTTAGCCCCATCAGTCTTCTTCTCTGGGCATTCATTAGCATAGTGCCCTGTCTTCTTGCACTTGAAACATTCCACCTGACTGATGTCTTTCTTTGCTGGCTGACTGTGACGGTTTTGACCATTTTGGTTCCTATGGCCATGACCATTGTGGTTGTTCCTGAATCCACTTTTGTTATGTCCACGATGATTGTTTCCATCATGGTGGTGGTTGTTGTTATGATGGTTATTATGATTCCCATTCTTGTGGAATCCTGAACTCCCACTTCCTTCACCATGAGAGCACTTGTGAGGAGATCCTGATCCAGACTTATCAAAATGGTGCTTCCTCTTTCTACCCTCCACTTTCTTCATCTTGTTTTCTAGGATGGTAGCTTTATCACACAAGGATTGATAAGTTGGGACATATGCAATAGATAGTTGCATATAAATTTCATCATTCAGCCCATCTAGGAACTTCTCCTTTCTCTTTGCATCAGTGTCAACATCATCGGGTGCATAACGTGATAAATTATTGAACTCTTCGATGTATTCAGAAATACTGCGGTGGCGTTGCTTGAGGTTATGAAACTCCTTTTTCTTCAACCCCATTATTCCAGATGAGATGTGAGTGGTGCGAAACCCATCCTCAAACATTGCCCAAGTCACTTCCTCAATAGGGTGAGTAACTTGGAAATTATCCCACCAAGTAGCTGCATGACCTTCCAATAAGTGTGGTGCGAATCTGACCTTTTCTGCATCCGTGCATCCAACCGTGACTAGGTTCTTATTCACAGAACATAGCCAATCATTTGCTACCATGGGGTCAGTGGTACCCGAGAACTTAGCGGGTCTCAGCCTTAGAAATCTGGTTAGCATATCCAGAGGTGGTGGATTATTCTGGTTGTTGTTATTGTTATTATTGTTGTTCTGATTCTGGTTTGCCATCAATTGAGTCATCATTTGCATCAATTGGATCTGTGCAGCTATCATCTGCTGCATTCCATTGCCATTGTCATTGTTATCCTCGTTGTTGCGTCAGGAAGGCATCTTTGGGTTTAATAAGGGTAAGTGATGATAGATAACCCAAATAAAAACAACAATCAGACAAACAAGCACATGCAGGTTCAACATCACAACAAGGACAAAGTTTGCGAAAATAACATACTAGCATAGTCACCCACAAGTCGGTATGAACTATGCAACTCGATAATAATAAAACAATAGGTAGATGGAATAGTATCACTACTCCTCCATGTCAACTTCCTCCTCCACTAGAGCAAGTCCTGCTGTGGCGAATCCTGCCTTGTATTCCTCTAAGCTTGTAGTCAAAGCATCGATCTTTGTCTGTAATTCTCTCTTTTGTGTGCGTAGCCTCTCTATCACCTCGTGATCTGCTTCCAGCTCAATGTCCTCAAGCTCTAACTCGGTCTCCAAGTCTCTAATCTTCTTGTTCTTCTCCTGAACTCTCTTCTCTTGGCTCTTGAATTTCTTCTCTTGGTCTTCAAACTTCTTCTCCATTTATTTTATTCGATTTTCCTGTTCCTGGAAGGCCTTGTCCTTCTCCTTAAGTTGGACTCGTAGTTCATCGTTGCTAAGCATCACATCAGTCCTATCATTATCAAGGTGTCTGATAGGGCTCTCTAAGTCCTGGAGGTAGTGACGCACGGGCTTGATAGACTCCTTAGTGGCCTCGTCCAACACAATAGGCTCTCCATCCTCGTCGCGTCTCCCAAAGAAGTGGAAGTAGTGGCTCCTGATCTCAGAAGAGTGACGACCACATAGGCGTCCCAACAGCTCCTGCATAGCGACGTCGAGACCCCTCTCCATGTCATCATGGAGTATCTTGAACGCAATCTCCCCGGTTTGGGGCTCAGTCTCACGTCCTGGCTGGGTAACTTTGAATCCCCATAAGTCCTTCCTCTGAAACTTCCCCGGCTGAAGTCCCTGAATGGTAGGGATTGGAAGAGCGAGCACTTGGACTAGCTCCAACATACGAGTCCCAAAGCGAGTCCCCTTGAAATCCTTGGCCGTGCTGTAGACAAAATTCAGCATCTTTGGCATAGTATGGAGAAAATCAGTAACACACAATAGAGAAAGAAAACACAAGTCACAAAATAAAATTTCAACCAACAAAACATTCCAAGTAGCAATACATTATTCAACTCAAGCAATCAAGGTTCCAAACATAACTTATTTTTGCCATACCACATAGGTTGGTATGTTCAAAATACTAACGTGATAAAATGACAAAGGTGGTGGTCCAACTAGTATCTCACTCCTTCTTAACCAAGGTAGGTATCTGGGCATCCTTGGTAGCAATCTGCTTATCTTGGTCGCATAGCTCCAAAGCTAGGCCTATGATATCCTTACTTAGGCATTTCACAATGGCCTTTGAGTCTTGTACAAGACGCTTCTCCTCCTTGAGATCCTCCTGAGTATTGAGCATTCTATACTTGAGTCTCTCCCCAAGTTCCTCAATAGCTTTCCATGCATCATTCATTGCAGAGTCAAAGCATGACGTGTGCATTTCAGAGTTGGTGAACATGTAGAATCCCGTACTCTTGGGATCATCTTCCTTGTTCTTGTACAAATGGAGTTGCACCCACCAATACTCTTGTCCTTCATCTAACACAGGAAATCCCTTGTACACGGCTTCACCATTCATTCCCAGGCCGAGCATGAGGTTCTTGAGAGCATTGGGAAATTCTGTCTCACACTCCAGGGTCATAGTCATCAGTGGTCCCTTCTTGACAGATTCATTGATGGTGGACATCTACAAAAATCGATGAGAAAGGATGATTAGGGAAAGTTTTATGAGATGAAAAGACAAGTGTAAGGTTGGAATATAAAGTTATTTTTTTCCTATGGGTTTTCCTTTGTCTAATCCATTCTAGGGTCACGAACCTACAGGCAACACAGTGCTCTGATACCATCCGTAAGATCTCACCATAATAAGGTAAGATCCCTGTGATTGCAGTGCTAGTCCCTAGATCGAAAATGCTAGCACCCACAGTTTAAGATGAAGTACACAGAAACAAAGGTCATTATTACATCGCATATCCAGGAATATAATGGTTCTTACAACTCACTTAGCCCAAGGCTAAGGCACTTAAAGTTCACATTACATAGCATAATAATAGAGTCTTTAGTCTTCATGTGCCATAGGCAAGCATGTCGAGTGTAGACCCGCAACCCTACTCATCATCAGAGTATCCTGCAACATAATAAGTTACAGCCACAAGGGTCAATACATTTGGAATTGTATTGGCAAGTGATACCATAGATACTTAGTATAATCCAACAACTACATGAATATATGGCTAAGTGGGCTTTGCAAAAAGCTAGCTTAACTTGTAGTTTTTGAAGAGTAAGTTTTCTCATTCAAACTCTAAGGTACCAATGATAGACATCACTGAACCTCTACCCATGGTCACCCACAAGTTTTAACTTAGAGAAATTTGGATGAGGAGATTATTGAACTTCTTCACTGTCTTGAGGCTCAGGAATTGTCCATAACCGGGGACACGGCTAAGTACTTAGTTTTTACCCTCTCGAGAGGTGGTGCACTTTCCCCACAAGACTCGACATGCATCAAGACAAGACCTTCAAGAAGAAATCCCTCAGACCACCACGTACGCGTTCCATCCTATCACATCTAGCACCTTCTGTCCGTCTCGCTGAGTTCTTGCAACTTAGTTTGTCAAGGCAGAGCCCATATGCCATGTGGCTGCACTGGAAGCTTCGTGACAAGAATGTGTCCAATCTCTTTGTTCCTGGGTGGCCATCCACAAGTGTGATACACCAGCTGACCATAGACATGGCCCCTGAGTAACTACCCAACATAATCCAAGCAAGTCCCATTCCACCCAGGTGTTTCATTAATATTAGTTCTTTTCTTAGTTAAACAAAATAATATCTTTCCATACAATCTTATATGTATTTTCCACCCATGAATTCTAATAGCATGGCTAAGCACTCTAGCATACGAAGTCTTTCAACTAGGAGATACTACCAAGATATAATCTATAGGGTAGCATAGAATAGTATACTAACATGTAAATAATCCTTATCATGCTAAGATCTACCAAAATAACACTAGTGCAATAGTGAAAATAATAGGACATGAGATGAAATATCACTTGCCTTGTTAGCTAGGCGAATAGGCACAATCCTCACAGCAACAAACTTCACAATCCACACAATCTACACAAAGAACAATACAACAACAATAATTCAATCAATAAAACATTACAAAAATATGAATGCATGCAAAATGCAATGACATGATCACAACTCTAAACTTACAGAGTCTACAGTACAGAGGATAAAATACCTCATCTAAATGCATAAGAAAATACCCCAAAACAATTATAGAACAATTTTTACGAGCAAAATACTCCTAAAAAGGTTATGCCTATAATTCCATTTTTTTAGAGGCAAAAGTGTGAAACAAGGCCTCTATGATAAAGGTCTTATTTTTCTGAATCCATAGACACCAAATTTGCATTTTTCTGAATTGTGGATCAAAAGTTATGGATTTTCTAAGTTTAATACAAAATCTGTCTAAGTTTCTATTTAAACAAATAACCTGGGCGACGTGGCGCAATTTCATTGGCCCGTACCGGTTCGGTAGGATCGACCGCTGCGGGCCGTTGGATCTTAAGTGATAACAAGCGGATCAGATTAGCCCGTACCGGTTTGTCCACGATCTAATCCTAGCCACAGACAAACGATCTAACGGTCCCTAGCGGCCTGGCCGGAGACGGGCGGCGCTGACCGGCTACGCGCGGCGGCGGAGCGTCGGCCGATGAGGTTCCGGCGATTCTACAAGGGCTAGGAGACCGTGGACACGTACTAGAGGTCGAGGAGGTCGTGGCGGTCTCGATGGAGGTCACTGCGGTGCGAGGGGTGCGGTGGCTTGGCCTTGATCCCTCGCCGGAGTTGCGTAGACGGCGGAGCTCGTGGCTCGGTGTTGGAGACGGCGACCTGGGGCTCGAACCAGCCAGCAAAGGGGTCAGCGAGATGCGCAAGGATCTGCACGACCTAGCAAATACCAAAAGGAGGTGGCGGAAACCCTAACCTTACCAGAAAACGCGATGATGGCGGCGGCAGAGAGGGTTTGCTGGAGTTGGACCGCGTCGTCGACCTGGTGCAAAAGAAGGCACATGGCCGGGGTTAAAACGCGCATTAGGCCACCACAAGCAATACAGAGCAGATAGGAGGGCACGGCGTGGCCGGGGCTCACCGGAATTCTTGCCGGAGGTGCTTCGGTCGGCGGCGGTTTGAGGTGGCAATTGGGGAGCCTGGGGCTCTCCAGGGGCAGTGGCTGGGGGAATCGGTCGAGGAGGGGGTGGGGATTAAGAAGGGGCCGAAGCAGTGGCGATTTACTCGCGGTAACGCTCGCAATCAAATGGACATGGAAACGGCAGAGAAGGAGAGAGGGCGCCGGCCGTTCGCGTGGAAGATGCTGAGGTGGCGTCGACGTGGCGTGGGATCCGCTGGTAAGTGGGTGGGGGTAAGCTGAGGGGGTGTGTGAAAAGCAAAGAGGGGGAGAGGGAGTCCGGGTGGGCTTAGCTGGGCCGGATTGGGCCAAAAGGCCAAAAGCTGCTGCTGTTTAAAATCCTTTTCCCTCCTTTTCTTTTCTTTTTGAATTCATTTCTAGGTTTTGTTTGAATTTAGCAAAAGTGCTCCAAAAAGTCTCAAAATTTCACCAAATTTTTGGAGGACAAACCTAGTGCAAAGTAATACATGCCATGATGATATGAATGCAATGAAGATGATTTTTAGATGAATTTTTTTGGATGTTACATCGCCACACCATTCCACTCCCCTCTCTCCACTGATCGTTTCCCCTCTCTCGCCGGAGCCGGTCGAGCAGCCCATCGCCGGAATTCCATCGGAGGCAGCCGCTGCAGAGGAGGAGAAGTTGTAGTCGATTTCGTCCACCTCAGCCCCTGCCACGACCTTGCATGAGTCCGCTGTCATCCACCAGTTCGTTTGCCCGCCTCGCCGCACTAGCTGGTGACGTGTCCGTCGTCGACGACGACCGTGGACCGTTAGATCTAATTCTAATCGTGTGGTTCTTATCGCCCCGTACCGCTTCGCGTTTGATGAGTCACTGACAGGTCGGACCCCCCAGTCGCAGCCCTCGGTGCTGCGGAGTGTACACGGGCCGGCCCATTTAGTTTCCCACGCTGACCCAGTAATTCAAATATAGGTTTTTTTAATTTATTTAAAACTTAGTTCTGTCCCTTAGTTCAAAAATCAATTCAGAGAGTTTTACAAATCCAAATTGAGTGATTCCAATTTTGTTGGAAATATAATTTAAATCTCTACCTAAACCCGTTGGATTTAAATCATTTAGAGTTAGAGATCTCTCCTAGTAAAAATAACAAGACAGAAGCTTTTGCACATTCAAACATTTTTATAAAATCAACCATAATAGCTTTTAAGTTGATTCCAACTCTCAAAAATCACATTTAACCATAATACATGAATATGTAATAATATTAAGGTTTGCATGCAGTGACTTTGGACTAGTACCAAAATAATGCTATATAGGCATTTCTAGTCACTTTAAATCATTAAATATTAAACTTAAACCTATTGAAATATGATCCAACCTTTAAATCACATTCCCATATGTTAGAATATATGGTGATGACATGTGTCCACATGATCCCATATTTGAATTGGATAATATTAAATCTTAGTTATTTTCAATGAGTAGAAATTACTTTTCTCAAATAAAAAGTATGAAGCTAGTTAATTAAACCTTGTGATGCTTGTGATGATAATAGATCATCAAATGTGTACCTTAGTGTGCTAAGTAGAGTAGTTAAGTATTTTTTGGTGATTGTGTATCCCGTATGTATTTATAGACGATAGTAACGACCAAGCTTTCGAGGAGGAGGAGTTCTACCAAGAGGAGGAAGAAAACTCCAACCCCTACACTACCCAAGGGAATCTAGCACTATACAAGTTAACCCTTGCAAGTTTTGCAAGCATAGAACTTCAAGTAAACTGAGCAAGCTATTGTTAACAAGTTAGACTTGAGCTAGATAACCCAAGCAAAATGCATTAGGCATGCTTTGGTTATACCATTTTGACTTATACTTACTCCAAGTTTATTTCCAAGCTTTACCTTCTTTACTTTACCAAAGTCCTTTACTTGTTTAAAGGTAGCATAAAAAGTATAAAACTTGACCTATCTAGTTAGATTTAGATGTCATTCTATGGCATGAGATTGAGATTAGCATCCCACATTAGTGAACACTCTTAACTTAGTAGTTTAGAGCTAAACTAAAACTTGATTCACTTTAGATGGTAGTACTTGGTGAAAATGACTTGTGAAAACCTTGGAATGATGAGTCATTCTATTGAGATGTTTTGACATGTGTTGATAAATACAAATGGTTTATGATGATGAAAATGTTGAGGCATGAGCCTTAGCCCTTTTACAAAACTAATGGTTGGGTTCGGATGCGATACCATTCCAATTTTATCGTACAACCACAATACCTGAATTCGGTAAGGCTTAGCCAGAAGTTTATATGCATTAGTATTAGTTCCCTCGTGGGAGAGGTTTGATCTGAGGCTACCTCTCACTGTTATCCACCTATGCAGTGCCCAAGATGATAGATGGTCATGGTTGGGAGGCCATGCCCATAAGAGAGGTGCTTATACTAGGGTGTGTAAAGGAAAGGTTATGTTTGATTATCTGCATACTAAGTATGATGATTTAGGATTGTCCCTGACAGATGTATCGAATCTTGTGGTGAAAGTGTACCACCTCTGCAGAGTGTCAAACTATTCAAATAGCCGCGTTCGCGGTTATGGACAGTTGGAGTGGCCATACTGTTCCGTTGTCAGATGTTTTCAAAACAACTTATGAAATGAATTGTGACATGACTTGACCATAATAGAGTTGTGACTATGACAATTAAGTTCCCACTTAGGTGATTTCAAACTTTATTTTATCTTTCTTTGTTTCTGAACTCAGCTTAGGTTTCAAACCTAACTTTACAAATGAACTTTGAGTTAGCAAACCTACTAGAACTACCTTACTTGTTAGTGATAGTTTGCGAGTACTTAAAGAGTACTCATGGCTTTTATCCCTGGCTATTCCCATGGCCTGACTATGAAGGAGACTACCAAGAGGAAGGACCACAGGATGGCTATGATAACTAGGACTATCTTCCATCGTCAGCATTGCCTATGACCCTGAAGATGGACCCCACCGCTACGCTTATTAATTATTCCACTGCTTGTTGTATTAAAACTGGATCATGAGATTCTTTATTCGTGTAAGACCATGGTTTGTAATGGATGATGTACTATGATATCCAATCTGTTATGTCTCGCAAAAATGGTAATCCTGGGATTGCGATGTATGGCATAACAAGCATCTGGGATTAAAAATCCGGGTGTTGACAAGTTGGTATCATAGCCATCCTAACCATAGGAGACCCTAGTTAGAATGGACGTTCGAACAAAAAATTAGTTTACAAAAACCAAAGTGAGTATTTATGAAAACTATTTCCTCTCTTACCCTTGGGAATTCTTTCTCTCAAAAAAATTCATGTTCCTCCTTATTCTTACATTACTACATAAAATTTGACACACTTGATCACTTCACTAACTTTCTCATCCTAAATTCTTATAGATGGAAACTCAGTTCAACAAGTTCTACCACTTGGCAATGGAGGCCAGCTGATCTTCGAGAGGGATCTTGATGCACTATCGGAGTACTTGGGACGCCCGCATCCGGAGTTTCCGGGAGCTCAACTTCCTGGACTCCCAGAAGGAGACTTACAATGGCTAGTAACCGCTGATCTTCGAGGCTAGATAGAAGCACCAACGTCCGGATGGATCCAGTTCTCCGTGAGAGAGAACAACTGGCTAGATGGATTAGCTAGGGCAATGCATGAAGCTCTCGCACGTCTGTGTGCCATGAGTGTCAACCAAATCCAAGGAACCCGCTTTGCTCACTATGCAAGGCGTGATTTTATGGGAATGCCCATGGAGATGCCAAGTCACCCGGAGTTGAAGCGTCAAGTGGAGAACCTTGACTTCTTGTAGTACAACAAATAGAAGGAATTGGACAATGCTGGAGAGTTCGCCAACCACAACCTTGCCATTGCCGCCCAGAAGGGCCAGACTTTCTCACTGCTTGTCAAGGATCGTCAGTCTCTTCGCCGTCAACACGCAAAGAAGGATCGCACCATCGACCGTCTTCGCAAGAAGGTGGCCAACCTCAAGAAGACCATCAAGGAGCAAGAAGCTCAGCTTGCAGCAAAAGAAGAAGAAGAGGAAGGTGAAGACATCCAGGGAGATATGGACTCTTACCTCAGCAATGATGACGACTATCTGGAGGAGGATGCTGTGGACTTCTACACCGACGATGATGATTTCGACTTCATCGATGATGAGTAGATGCACGAGAGCACTATCGTAGAGTGAGGAGTATTGGTCCCATTGTATCGTAGCTTGCAGAATGGTTCTTAAAACCATCTGCTTTCCTTTGATGTTGTGGTGTGTGTGTGTTTGTATCGTGTGCTTTGCTTGAATGAATGAAATGAAGTTAGTTGCAAAACCTGAGTCAAACTCAAATTTTAGCTTTTGAAATCAAAACCATGAACCTTACCCCCTTTATCTATCTCAATCTTCAGATGACTCGTGGAAACCCCGGAGGGAGCAGCTCATCGTAGGACCCGATGCTGCAGATTATGCAGATGCTAGTTGCCGACCGTGAAGCTAGCAGGGCAGAGCGCCAAGCCAACCTAGCAACTCTGTAGCAGATCGCTCAAATGGCCCAAAACAACCAAGGCCATGGAAATCAGGATCATCAAGGATGCAAACTGAAGAATTTCCAGAATACCAATCCCCCAATCTTTAGCACTTCGGAGAACCCACTGGATGCTGATGACTGGTTGCAGACAATGGAGAAGAACTTAGAAGTAGCCAGAGTTGATGACAACGAGAAAGTTCTTTTTGCCACCCACTATTTGGCAGGAGATGCAAGAGCATGGTGGAACAACACCCGCATAATGAACCATGGTCAAGTGATGTCATGGGAAGCCTTCAAAATCAAGTTTAGTTGCACCCACGTGCCACAGGGTCTAGTCACCAGAATGAGGGATGAATTCAAAGAACTGAAGTAGGGCAGAATGACTGTAGTGGAGTACCGTGACATATTCTTGTCCCTAGCCAGGTATGCACCTAATGAGATCAACACGGAGGGCAAGAAGAAGGAGTGATTCCTGAACGGACTACATGATGAGATGCAGACTGTCCTCACCAACATCTGTTTCGAGGATCTCGAAGAGCTAGTCGACTCTCGCATTCAGATGGAAGGGAAGATTAACCAAGCAAACGACAACCGCAAGCGTCGTATGATGCACCAAGCTGGATCCAACAGTCAGCAGAAGTACCGTCCCAACCCTTCTGCAGGATAGGCACCGCGGAACAATCGACCCCCAATGTCTCGCCCAAGCTACCCCAACCGTAGCGGAGGCAATGTGAAGTCCGGAGGAAACAGCAATCACCCCGGCAACGCCAGCAATTTCAACCGCGCACCTCCCAAGAACCACAACAACAATAACAAAAACAACACTGCACCCAGAACAGGAAGCAATGCTGTGCCCGTGGCAGCAAAAGACAAGTCTCAGATCACTTGTTTTGAGTGTGGAGTGAAGGGTCACTACTCCAATGAGTGTCCCAAGAAGATTGTCGCCACTGCCAATGTGAATGCCCCAGCTCAACAGCAGCGTCGTGTTCAACCAGGAAGACGATTCGCCCCAGGTAACCCTCACAACCGCAATGGCCATCTCTTCCACATGAACGCCGAAGAAGCCCAGGAAGCGCTAGATGTAGTGTTGGGTATGTTTTCTATCAACTCAGTTTTAGAAAGAGTGTTGTTTGATTCTGGAGCATCGCACTCATTTGTCACAGAAGAATTTGCATGCACTAGTAAGATCCACCCAACCAATTTGAAGCATGTCATGATAGTTCAAATCCCCGGTTCAACAACAAAAGCTAGAAAAATTTGCAAAGTTGTGCCTATCAGAATACATGGGATAGATTTTTATGCCAATCTAATAGTACTTGGAACCAAAGGTTTGGAAGTAGTACTAGGTATGGATTGGATGTAAAAGTGACGAGGGTTTAACTCATCAATGCCCATTGTTATGGATTTGGGTTTTGGAGAAGGAGGGAGCGCTGGAGACATCTATCGGCTAGCAAACAAGCACACATGGGACAAAGGATTTACCCAGGTTCAGGCCTCGTAGAGGTCCCTACTCCTGCTTGTCTGCTCGTGGAATTATCGAAGGAGTCGAAAGTTACAATGGTGCGCAGATGCAATCTGGCGAGGGTTGTGGAAACTAGGGTTGCGTGTGTCCTCTTCGCCGCCCCCACCTAGCCTTTATATAGATGGGCTAGGTCTCGGGTAGCAGGTCGAGTCGGTTACAAGTTAGGGTTTTTCCCCTTCAAACTTTCCATCTTTAACTTCTTCTTGTTCTTCAAGCAATCGAGATTCCGTAGGCCACTCGAATGCCTTGTTTTGGGCCTTAGCGACACCATGGGCCTGTACGTATTTGGACCGTATATACCAAGCTCTAGTACCTGCAGGGTATACCCATGTCAGTAGCCCCCGAGTGTCCAGTGGAATCGCAGATTCGACTGGGGACTTTTTGAAGTCTTGGAGTGCCTGAGTGCATTTCGACTGCTTTTATTTGTGTCATAGGGATTGTTGATATACGCGTCTGATATAACCGAAGTATCGGTATCAATTAACCACCTTAGGGTGAAATAACGCAATCTACTCGAACTCGAGTCCCCGGACTCGAATCCGGAAAAGTGTTGGCGTAATTTGACTCAGGCCGCGGAGGTCTTACAGGAGTCGAATTCCAGTTATATGGGTGTGAGCACTCGACGCGTCCGTCAAGGCATGTTCATCGTACCTGTAGGCACGGATATATTTCTGGTAGTGCGCAGCTAATGCGTTGCCAGGCCTTATTCAGGTCTTACCTTCACGCTGTAAGCGCGGCATCTGAATTTTATCATCGCGGAGACGATTCGGGTGGCCCAGGAGACGCAGTCTCTTTATAGGGAAAATTATGAGGCGGTGTCGCCATGGGCTTCGAGTGCGGATGTTATCAACACACAGCTTTCTGTATAAATAATCATAGGGTGCGTGACCAGCGCTCCCTATGGGAGTAGCCCCCGAGTGCCTGGTTGAGTCGAAGACTCAGGAAGGGACTAAATAGCCTTTGCGACTGCTGTCGTCTTTTGCTTGCTCGTTTTAGTCAAATTTGTTTCCAGCGCTCCCTATGGGAGTAACCCATGTCCATAGTCGAACCGTATTTCAAGTGGTTGGGTTTACTTTTGATTGTCCATGTTCCTGAAAAAAGAAAAGAAAATCGTAGGGTGCGCGACCAGCGCTCCCTATGGGAGTAGCCCATGAGTGCTTGGTGGAGTCGAAGACTCCAGCAAGGACTAAGTAGTCGAATTTTTTCCACTGCGTAGCTTTGATGACGTCAGCACTGACGCTTGCATGACCTCAGTTGCCCGCGTGAGCGAGTTTGACGGGACGTGACGAGCGGTGGGTCCCACTTCCTGACTTTTATTTGACTGGGCATGCGTAATCTTTATTATAACTGCGCCTCCTCGATTTCCGTGCGTAATGGGAGTAGTGGAGGGACGGTTCGTGCTTCCTCTTCTCCACGTGTCCAACGCGATGTGTGCCACGCGTCTGGTAGGGTTTTTTCTGAGCCGTTGGATCGCATCTTCCAAGGGTTAAGTAGCGGCGCTGCGACGGTAATTTTCCCATCTACGCTCTTTCTTCCTTGATGTCATCGCCACTGTTGCTCTCTGCTTCCTTGCGCTCTTTCTTGCTGCGGCGCTGGACCAGCTCCGCATCTTCCCCAGCTACTTCCTCCGTTCTCACCGCCGTCGCGCAATGGGAAAGAAGAAGGGAGAGTTGTTGTTGATTCCGCGGCCACCACTGCCGCGGCGAAGAAGAAGGGTGGCTCCGCTGCTGCGGGCACCAACACCGCTGCCGGCGGGAAGAAGAAGGTCGCGGGCACACGCGTGACAAATGGTGCTTGGTGCCCTTCCATCATCAAGGCGTCGGATCTCCGTCTTCTTCGCCAAGACGGAGTTATCTCCGCAGCAGTCGCCGATACGCGCGTCCCCAGCGGTGAGGCCATTCCTACTCCTTCTGCTGGCTTTCGAGTGATGTTTCTTGCATTCGTCATTCGTGGTCTTTCCTTGCCTCTCCACCCCTTTCTTAGGGGTCTTCTTTGTTTCTACGGGCTCCAGCTCCATCAGCTGTCTCCAAATTCGATTCTCCACATCACCTACTTCATCACTCTTTGTGAGTGCTGGCTTGGAATCAAGCCACACTTTGGTCTTTTCAAGCGCATTTTTAAATTGAAGCGTCAGTCCCCATCTGGCTCTTTAGTTTATGACGTAGGTGGTTGCGGAATCCACGTCGACCCATCCGCCACCTACTTCGACATCAAGCTCACCAAGTCAGTCCAGGGATGGAGGGACAGATGGTTCTATGTCCGTGATCAGAAGTCCAAAGATGAGCACTTTGGACTCGTGCCCTTCGATCCTGTGACTCGCTGCAAGAAGATGCGTTCCTGGAAGAACGTAGTTATGCCTGGCGAGCTCGCGGAGACAGACGTGCTGTATCAACGCGTCTGCGACCTCGAGAGTCGCATAGGCGCAGAAGAGGGAGGCTGCGCCCTTATCCGAACCTGGCTGCGCCGTCGCGTCCAACCCCTTTAGGCTAGAGTTCATCCCATGTTTCAATGGGCTGGCGCCGATGATGCCACTCGCGTGTCTGCCGATGGCATATCCGCGAGTGAGGTGGATAAGAGGGTTTGACTGGTCACGAAGTACACCGGCAAGGATGTGCTTCCGAATGAGCCAGTTGTTCCTCCTTTTGATGCTTTGAATCCTCCTCCTGAGGTACAGTTGTGCTACGCAGTAGCTTATTTTCTCGATTACTTTTCTGTTGCTTACTTGATTTTTGCTGATTTTTGTTGTCTGTATGCAGGATTGGGCGGTGTCGCCGTGTATGCCTCCTCTCCCTGAGGGGGTTATTCCTCGAGAAGCTTTGGAAGAGGACGAGTCTGAGTTGACTGTCCCTTCTGATGTGGAGGAGGAAGCCCCCGAGTCCGAGAGTCCGGAAACTCGCAAGCGTTCGCGCAGCGAGGATTCGGACGCGTCGTCTCCTTCGACTCCAGAAGGTACGGGTGGTGGTGCGGAGTTGCCAATTCCTGCCATCCCTTTGAGGACTGTGGCACCGTCTTCTCGCAAGAAGATGTGATTGCCTAAGGAGTCTTCGTCGGAGGGCGGAGGCCACGTTTGATCTTGACAAGTTTGACTGGTAAGTTTTCAAGTTCATTTGCTCTTCTCTGTTTTCTTCTTTTTGACTTGCCCTGGAGTTTTCCTTTGCTCAAGGTAAGTTTTGCTCTTGTAGTGAAGAGGCGTCGTCATCTTCTGGCGACGTCAAGTTTTTGAAGGAATCTGGAGTCGCGACCTCAAAGGCCAAGAAGGAGGTTAAGCACGCTCCTTCCCCTCCAGTGGCGGCCCACTCCGGGCACAACTCTTCTAGCTCTCCCCACGCAGGGGAGCATCGAATGGTTACCCGGATGACGACACAACAAACATCTTCGGAGTCGTTGGAGGACGATGTAAGTATAGTTGTTTCCTCCTTTGTAGTGTCGCAGTCGATGTTATATATTTCCTATGATGGTTCTTTGGTTGTGCGGCAGCTCCTTGTAAAGGAAGCCGCGCAAGTGGCAGAGCAAGTGATGGTGATGGGTCGCCAGCATGCAATGCTAGAGACGCGTCACCGCGTGGTCGAAAGTGAGTGTTCTACACTTATTCTTTTTCGTCTTCTCCTTTGTTTGTATAGTCGGCTGATAGTCAACTTTCGATTGCCATGTAGCTGAACATAACGCTTTACTACGCAACGTCGCCACCTTGGAGAAAACGCTTGCCGCGGCTGTGAAGGGTCGCGACGAGGCACTCGCGGCTCGTGACGAGGCATAGAAGCGTGAGGAGGATCTGCGTGCCTCCTTTGCGGCCAGGGAGAAGTTGTTCGAAGAACAACACTCTCAGTCGCCAAGGCTCTCTCAGGTATTTTTTTCTTGTGGATATTGTTGTCCTTCTCTGCGTCGAATGTTTTTGTTGGTGACGTTGAAGTTTTGATCCATGTGTGGGTTCATGTACAGATGCTGGCGATTTGAGCTTCGACCCACAGGCCCTTCGTCGCGATGACGCTCTGGCAGGTGCGGTGGCTGCAGTCGAGGACCATAGTGCCGCCGTCCAAGATACACTTTCCAAGGCCAAGGTCGCCCTCAGTCGCCTCCGGGAGGAGTTGATGCCGAAGGCGGAGCTGGTCGATAATATGGACGAGCTGGCGGAGTCACTCGCCGGGGGTGTGCCTTCCACCTACAAGAACTCCCTCCGCGCGGCTGGCGCGACCATGTCACTCACCATGGTGCGGGCCCACGGAATCGAGATCGATCCCTCCACGGTCTCGAAGGCGATGCCTGTTGGCGCAGATGGTCAGCAGGTAGTCTTTGCTCCTTTTGCGACTTCCTGTGGCAAATATGGGCATCACTTGATAAATACTGTCGCGAAGTACTCGGAGGAGCTCCAACGTGCTAAGAAGGCGGCGAAGGCTTCGGCCTCAGGGGCCGGCAGAAAGTCAGTGGCATCTGACACTGCCACGGATTGGATGAAGCCCCCGAAGCCTTCGAAGTCGAAGAAGCCAGCTGCTCCGTAGTTAGCTTTTTGTAATAGTTGATTAATTGTCCTTTTGTTTAAGAACATGCCTACTGGCGAGTGTGTCTGTTGATACTTATGCCGGTCTGGAATGCATCTGACCCTTTTGCCTTTGTGTTGATTTAGTCACCTTATTTGCTTCTATCTTGACTTGTGGTAGGGTACATCAAGTGATCCCGTGGGGGGAACCCAGGACTCGCCATCTCTTGGTGATACAGTGGCACCACCGCGCTCCAGGGTAGAGGAGCTATCCTTGCTTTCGCGACTTCGTGACCGCGTGAAGCAGCTGGAGCGTGAGTTGCCTGTGATCCGCGGTAGCGCAGACGTGTGGAAGTCGAAGGCGGAAAAAGCCGCCGCCCACGAGCAGTATCTTCTTGGCGAGGTGGCGCAACTAGGCGACTAGTTTAAGTGTTAGTTTGCCTATTCTCATCTTTTCCTTTGTAGTTTCTCGCAGCAGTACGTTGTGCTCATGCTATTGATGCTGCTTCGTGTAGTTGTTAGCGCGCGCCATCCGCAGGAGGAGAAGGATAGAATTGCCATTCGCCTTCATGATCTCACCCAGGAGCAACTTCAAGAGAGTGGATACTTCTGGGTAGATCATGATCGTGTGGCTGCGTTGGCGACACTGCAGGATCGCGAGACGCGAGTGCTGCTTTTTCTGAAGAAGTCGCAGTCATGCCTGAAGAACATTTATAGGGCGATGTTTCCGCTGGACGACACTCCATCAAGCCTGTGGGCTCTTCTTGCCAAATTTCAAGATCCGTCCGCGGTTCGCGAGTGCGTGAGGCAGCAGTTGGTGGCTGGTGCCAAGGCTGCCCTCTCAATGGTGCGATTGCACAGGCCTGACATGGATATTGCCGCCATTGCCTCTGGGCCGCCAGCGCCACCAGCAGGATCTGCCTGGAATATGTTACCGCACTATCAGGCAATGGACCGTCCAGCAGAGGAGATCATCGACTTCTTTGAGGAACAAACCAATGTTCATCTGTTCCAAGAGTAGCCAAATTTGTATACTGCACATAAGTGTACTTGTGTTGTAAAGTTCGTATAGATGTTGTAGATAATTAATTGTCGAATGTGTATAAAGAGTTCTGTGAGCGTGAGGTGCGTTGCACTATGCGAGTCCTTTTCGTTAGCCTGGCCATCTTTTATCTCGGTCCCTTATCAACCTGTCAGGTGCGTTGCAGCTGAGTTGAGGTCGTGTTTTAAGGGTTTCGATTGATGTACCAGCTACTCAGGATACCGCATTTTGGTTTGAAGAACAGATGTGTATAGGGTGGCGCAGGCCCCGAGTATATAAATTGAAAAAGTAAAGGAGAACACAGAGTTTTGGGGCACTTAGCTTTTATTTATTCGAAGAATAGTGCGAGGTACAATGTGTGGCTAAGTAGCCCTGGCTGAGTAGCCTTATTTGCAATGTAAAAGTAAAAACAAACTAAGGGTAGAAGCGTCGCAGCTGTGCTACGTTCCAGGGGTTGGAGTATGCGACTCCTGTCTCTAAATCTTTAAGGGGATAGGCGCCACCTGGGATTACTTCTGTAATCACGTACGGTCCTTCCCAGGGGTACTCGAGCTTGAGATGCCCTTGCTGCTTCAGTCGCAAGACCAGGTCACCTTCGCCGAAGGATTTGGGGTGAAGCCTCCTACTGTGGTAGTTACGCAGGTTCTGCTGGTAGATCGTGGATATTTCTGCGGCGATTTCCCTTGCTTCGTCAAGGAGGTCGACGGAGTCTTCGAGTGCGAGGGATGATTCCTGTTCGCTGTAGGCGACCACGCGTGGCGCTTTGTACCGTACTTCGGCGGGTAGCACTGCCTCTACTCCGTGCACCATAAAGAATGGCGTGTAGCCCGTGGCGCTGTTTGGAGTTATACGTAGGCTCCAGAGTACGGATTGCAGTTCATCCGGCCAGCAGCCCATGGCTTGTTCGAGTGGTTAGAGGAGTCGGTTCTTGGTGCCGCTGTAGACGAGCCCGTTTGCCTTTTGCACCTGACCGTTGGTCTGTGGATGCGCTACTAAGGCATAGCTGCTGTTGATCCCTAGGTTCTCGTAGAATTCTTGGAACTCCTTAAATGTGAAGTTCGTCCCGTTGTCGGTGATGATGCTATGTGGCACCCCGAAGCGGTAGACGATGGACTCAAAGAATTTGACTGCGCTGTGCGCGGATTGGTTGGTTACTGGCATGGCCTCAATCCACTTGGTGAATTTGGCAACTGCGACCAAGAGGTAGACGTAGCCTCCTCGCAAGGACCTTGGAAGCTTGCCGACCATGTCGAGCCCCCATTGCACGAAGGGCCAGGCCAATGGGATTGGCCGTAGCTCTGCGCCCGGTGCGTGCGGCTTGTCCGCGAATCGCTGGCAAGCGTTGCATTTTTGAAAAATATCCTTGGCGTCATGCATGGCCGTAGGCCAGTAGAATCCAGCTCGTAGAGCTTTGGCCACGAGGGCGCGACTGCCAGCGTGGTGCCCACAGGTCCCTTCATGGATGTCGAGGAGAACTGCTCTTCCATCGGCCATGGAGATGCATCATTGTAGCACTCTTGTAATGTTGCGTTTATACAGTTCGCCGTTGATAACGGCGAATGCCTTGGAGCACCGCGCGATGTGTCGTGCATCTGTCGGATCGTCTGGTAGCCTATTGCTGAGGAGGTACGTGATGTACGGCTGCGTCCATGATTGCTCAATCAGCATGACACTCATAGGTCCTTCGAGTCCGGTGTCCAGCTCCAAGTCATCGAGTGCCATGGGCTCATTGGGTGGTGTAACCCCCGAGTCTGTTGCTGCGCTTGTTTTCTTCTCTGCGGCCTTTGGCTTGATGGAGCGTTCGCATATGCGCTCGAGAAATACCCCAGGTGGTATGGGGGCGCAGGTAGAGCCTATGTTGGCGTGTGCGTCCGCCTCCTCGTTGCTTTCACGACCTACGCTTCGTAGCTCGCAACCATCAAAGTCTCCTTCGAGTGTATCATAGAGATCGCGGTACACGATCATGTTATCATTCAGTGCGTCGCACTCATGCATTGTTTGGTTGATGACCAACATGGAGTCGCCATATATGATGAGCCTCTTAGCATCGCAAGCTTTGGCCATCCTCATCCCGTGCAATAGGGCCTCGTATTCAGCCTCGTTGTTTGAGGCCGTGAACTGCATTCGCATGATATACTTCAGCTTGTCCCCTTGAGGTGATGTCAGTATGACACCTGCACCTGCTCCGTCTTTCCGCTTGGACCCATCGAAGTGCATTGTCCAGAGGTAGGAAATATCTAGCTTGTCCGGGAGTTGGTTCTCCATCTAGTGCACGAGGAAGTCAGAGAGAACTTGCGACTTGATTGCGTCGCGTTTTTCGTACGTGATGTCTCATGGAGACAATTCTATTCCCCAAAGCGCGACTAGCCCCGTGGCGTCAGGGTTATTGAGGATATGTCCCAACAGGGCGTTGCTGACTACCACGATTGGGTGTTCCTGGAAGTAGTGGTGCAGTCGCCAGGCGGTCATAAAGACGCCGTACGCCAGCTTCTGGTAGTGCGGGTACCGCTGTTTTGTTGGCGTGAGGACCTTGCTGAGGTAGTAGACTAGGCGTTGTACGCCATGGACCTTGTTTTCCTCAGCCCGCTCGACGACGAGCACTGTGCTAACCACCTGGTTGGTGGCGGAGATGTACAGCAATAGTGGTTCCCTTTCTCGTGGAGTCACCAACACTGGCGAAGTGGATAGCAGGCGGTTGAGATCTTTGAATGCTTCTTGTGCTTCATTGGTCCACTCGAATTTTTCAGCTTTGTAGAGGAGCTGGTAGAAGGGCAGTTCCTTTTCACCCATCCGACTGATAAATCGACTGAGGGCCACGATTCTTCCGGCCAGTTGCTGGACGCCTCTTATGTTCTTCGGCTTCTCCATGGCCAGTATGGCTTTTATCTTCTTCAGGTTAGCCTCGATTCCCCTCGCGGAGATGAGATAGCCAAGTAGCTGCCCAGATCGTACGCCGAAGGCGCATTTGTCCGGATTGAGCTTGATCCGGTAGCGGTCGAGGTTGGCGAAGGTTTCGCGCAAATCATCGATTAGAGAGGCTTCCTCCTTAGTCTTGATTACTATGTCGTCGACATAGACTTGGATGTTGCGACCCAGTTGTTCCTTGAGGCAAGCCTGCATGCACCGCTGGTAGGTGGCTCCCGCGTTTTTTAGCCCGAAGGGCATTGTGTTGTAGCAGAACACACCAAAGGGCGTTGTAAACGCTGTTTTCTCTTGATCTTCCTCCTTCATTCGAATTTGATTATAGCCTGAGTAGGCGTCGAGGAAGCAACGCTCGCATCCCGCGGTGGAGTCGATGATCTGGTCGATCCGTGGCAGCGGGAAGTGATCATTTGGGCAGTGCTTGTTCAGAGAAGTGAAGTCCACGCACATCCGTAGGATATCCGTGTCCTTTTTTGGTACCAGCACCGTATTGGCGAGCCAAGTGCTTTCCTTGATCTCGCGTATGAACTTGGCCTCAAGGAGTCTGTTGATCTCCATTCCGACTGCCTGTGCCCGTGGCTCAGACAGTCGCCTGATTGTTTGCTTGACTGACCTTGCGTCAGGGTTGACGTTGAGTGCGTGCTCGGCGAATTCCCTGGGAACTCCTGGCATGTCCACAGGACACTAGGCAAAAATTTCCCAGTGCTCATGGAGGAATTCGACGAGCGCGAGTTCCTATGCGGGACTCAAGTTGTTGGCGATGAGGGTCGTCTTGGCGGGATCCGATGGATGGACCTGCACCTTCTTTGTGTGCACAGATGAGTCGAAGGAGAGGTCATGTGAGCTTGGCCTGCTCAGGGGGGCAGACTGTTGTCTGTCGTCTCTTTCAGTCTTGCGAGTTCCTCCTGCATGCCAAATGACTGGGAGATTCTGTTGAATTCCCTGTCGCAACTGTCAGATCGCTCAAAGCTCCCGTTGATCGTGATGACACCGTTGGGGCCTGGCATTTTCATCTGCAGGTAGGCGTAGTGGGGCACTGCCATGAACCTAGCGAACGCGACGTGCCCGAGGATGCAGTGGTATTGTGAGGGCCAGTCGACGACCTCAAAGTCAATGCGTTCGCGCCGGAAGTTCTTCGGCGTGCCGAAGATGACGTCGATGTTGATTTTGCCCAGGGGGTATACGCCTTTCCTTGGGACGATGCCATGGAACATTGTGTCCGATGTCTCCAGGCAGGTTAGAGGGATCCTCATCGCTCGCAAGGTACTCGTGAATATGAGGTTGATGCCGCTTCCGCCGTCCATGAAGACGCGACTCATGTCGAATCCTCCAATTTGCGCCTCGAGTACAAGGGGGCAATGACCTGGGCGAGGTATCTGAGGCGGGTGGTCGCGTTTGTTGAAGGTGATGCATGACTCGCTACCACTGAGGTACTCAGTGGTGGATGGTGGCGAGTGCGTGACCAAGTTGACTTGGCGAGTGATGGCCTTCTGCACCCTATTGGAGGGGCGCCCTTTTTGGATCATCATGGTACCCATGGCCCGTGGGTACGGTTCTCCTCCGTGGTGTTGGTCCGGTGCGGCTCCGTTTGGGGGTGGTCCAGGTGGTGGTGGTGGTGGTGTGCCATGTGCCACGGCGCCTGGAGCGGCTCCGTAGCCTCTTTCGACTGCGTTGCGGTTCATCCGAACCAATCCCTCGTGTAGCTTGAGGAACTCGCGGCAGTCTTTGAGAAGGTGGCTGGACTTTCTCTTGCCGCCATGCTTGTCGATGTAGAAGTGTACCGTGCATGGCCCGGACAGTTTATCCTCGATGGAGGTCGCCGGTGCCTCATCACGAGTGCGGCATTGCCATACTTGCGTGGTTTTCCTGGAGTCGCGGTATCCGCCGCTAGGTATCCGCTGTTGCGGTTATCGTCGCGTCTATCGGCATAGCCGGCTGCGATCATGTTGACGTCGTCACGATCGTCGTAGATGCGCATACGACGCTTGCCTCGGCGGTCGCGTCTGCGTTCGAGTTCCGCCTCCTCATCGGAGTGAGCGCGATTCTTCACTGAATCTTCTCCATCGTCCCACCGATTCGCGATCTCCATCAGGTGGTCGATGGTCTGGGGCTTTGAGCGGCCCAACTCCTCCCTGAGCTCTAGGCGGCAGACGCCACCATTGAATGCATCAATCGCGTGGTCTTCCGAGATGTTTTCCGCGGAGTTCTTGATGATGGACCACCTTTGGATGTATGAGCACAGCGATTCACCAGATCTTTGCTGGCAGCATCTCAGTTCTTTGATTGATGCGGGCCGCTTGTACGTGCCCTTAAAGTTGCGCACGAAGCTGTAAACCAGCTCGTCCCAACTGCGAATGGATCCGCGTGGGAGGTTATTGAGCCATGCTCGGGCGGCGCCCTGCAGCTGTAGCTGCAAACATTGCATGGCAGTACTTCGACTGCCTCCGTGGAGCCTGACGGAAGAGATGTGGTCCTCCAGCCAGATCTTGGGGTCCTGTAGACCGTCGAATTTCAGGTTCTCCAACGGGAGTTTAAACCCTTTGGGCATCCGCTTCTGCCTAATGGATCTGCTGAAGCATCTGGCGCCGCAGAGCTCCCCATCTTCTTCTTCCGTGTTTGTCGACCGAGCACGTCGTGCCCTTGACTTGTCGATCTTGCGCTGCGTGAGGTCGTCGCGCGCATCGTAGTCACGATCATGTCGACGTGAGTGGCGGCGCCAAGATAGGTCGTGACTGTCGTCGCTGGATGAGGGCGAGGAGTGGCACTTTGCTAGCGCTTTGCCCTTTTTTGGGTCTGGTGTTGGCTCCTTGTCGAGGGCGGCCTCGATTAATACCAAGCCCGCGCTCGTAGATCGTTGCATGGCAGTTCGGGGATCTCCAGCTGGCGGCTGGTTGTTGAGTAGGTACATGGTGGCTGCCGTCACCGCAGCCTGCGGCGTTCTGGGAACCACGTTGCCTCTCGTGTCGACTGTCATAGAGCCGAAGTCGAGGACTTTCGTGGCCTCTATGCGCTCTTGTTCGGTGAGGTGAGCCATCCGCGACTGCCTCTTCTTGGCGAGGTATTCATTGCCCTTTGAGGAGGATCCTCCGTAGGAGGAGAGCCCGGCGCGACGAAGGCTCGATTCGTCCGCTGCCTTTTTACGCGCCTCAAGTTGCGCTATTGTTTGCACCTGGCGCTTGAATTCTTCCTTCAAGTACCAGTGGTAGCCCATCAGCAGTTCTTGCAGGGACCCAAAGGGTAGAGGTGTGCCCCGTAGGGCCTCGCGGCAGCGAGCCCACTCTTGCTCGTTGATCTTGATTATGACGCGTTCGCCGGTTTGCTCATTGATTATGCTGGGAGGTTTGACTGCTCCTTCGTTGTTGACGGGAATGCGATTGCCACCGTTACCGCCGTTGCCACCGTTGCCGGCGTTGGGTGGATCGGTGTTGTTGCCAGGGTCACCACCGTTGTCGCGATTGGCAGAGGTGTCGCCTGCGTTGACGACGGCGCACATGAAGTGATTGGGGAAGCTGTTGCTTCCACAACTCTCAGATCCGGAACCGTATGTTCCATCTTCAGTGGCCAGATCGCTCAGATCGGAATCGCGACTACTGTCGCTGACCGTGTTCTCGACTGCCACCGGAGCGTTGAGCTCGCTGAGGGTGCCGATCGATGGAGGGAACCATGACGCCGGGGCAATCACCGGTGCTGTCGGTTGATCAGGCATGCGAAGCGTGCCCATCTGACAAACTTGGAAGCGGAAGCTCCCAATCGCCAGGCTAATTCCGTCGCCTACGGACTCGAAGGCCGGGCGGGTGACCAGCGTGTGGACGATGAAGTTGAAGGCGCCGAAGAGCTGGCGAATCTCCGCTGTTGCGGAGTGAGATCGCAGTTGATGGGGCCGAAGAAGCCGCAACATCAGCACTCCCAATTCCCACAGACGGCGCCAATTGACGAGGGTTTAACTCATCAATGCCCATTGTTATGGACTTGGGTTTTGGAGAAGGAGGGAGCGCTGGAGACATCTATTGGCTAGCAAACAAGCACATAGGGGACAAAGGATTTACCCAGGTTCAGGCCTCGTAGAGGTCCCTACTCCTGCTTGTTTGCTCGTGGAATTATCGAAGGAGTCGAAAGTTACAATGGTGCACAGATGCAATCTGGCGAGGGTTGTGGAAACTAGGGTTGCGTGTGTCCTCTTCGCCGCCCCCACCTAGCCTTTATATAGATAGGCTAGGTCTCCGGTAGCAGGTCGAGTCGGTTACAAGTTAGGCTTTTTCCCCTTCAAACTTTCCATCTTTAACTTCTTCTTGTTCTTAAAGCAATCGAGATTCCGTAGGCCACTCGAATCCCTTGTTTTGGGCCTTGGCGACACCGTGGGCCTGTACGTATTTGGACCGTATATACCAAGCTCGAGTACATGCAGGGTATACCCATGTCACAAAGCATAAAGGATTGATCGACTGTGCCAAGAAAGCCATCACCATGACTAGTAGTTCTGGAGTCTCAGTAGAGCATGTATCTGAAACCTTACCCCGTCAATTCAAGTGCAATAAGAGTCTAGCCCTACCCACCATAGACCAAGTCAGAGTAGTCTGTGAATACCCCGACGTATTCCCAGATGAATTGTCGGGTATGCCCTCGGATAGGGATATTGAGTTCATTATTGAACTAATCCCCGGAACCGGACCCATAGCCCAGAGACCCTATAGCATGAACCCCTCTGAGTTAGTGGAATTGAAGAAGCAGCTGGATGCTATGTTGGCAACATGCTTGATTCAACCAAGCGCATCGCCATGGAGATCGCCAGTGTTATTCGTCGATAAGAAAGATGGAGGCAACCGGTTGTGCACAGATTACAGGAAGTTGAATGAAGTCACAATCAAGAACAAGTACCCTTTGCCAAAGATAGAGGATCTATTTGATCAGTTGATTGGAGCAAATGTGTTCTCTAAGATCGATCTTAGGACTGGTTATCACCAACTTAAGATTCGTGCAACGGATATTACGAAGACCGCCTTTACTACTCGTTATGGTTTATATGAGTATGCGGTCATGTCTTTTGGATTAACCAATGCCCCTGCTTATTTCATGAATCTCATGAATAAGATCTTTATGAATTTTCTGGATAAGTTTGTCGTTGTGTTTATTGACGATATCCTTATCTACTCCAAGTAAGAAGAAGAGCATGAGCAACATCTGAGAATCATTCTTGAAACCCTTAGAGAGCATCGGTTGTATGCCAAGTTCAGCAAATGTGAGTTTTGGCTGAAGGAAGTAGGATTCCTAGGACATATTGTGTCTGTCGGAGGAATAGTTGTTGATCCCACTAAGATCAGAGATGTCGAAGCATGGGAAGCCCCAACCACTCAAACCCAAGTCCGTGCATTTCTCGCATTAGCGGGATAGTGCCGCAAGTTCATAGAAGGATTTTCGAGCATAGCAAGACCCATGACCCAATTGTTGAAGAAGGGCAAGCAGTTTGAATGGACCGACAAATGTGAAGCAAGTTTCCAAGAGCTGAAGAAGAGATTGATTTCAGCCCCAATATTGATCATGTCGGATATCAAGAAACCGTTTGATGTGTATTGTGATGCATCCAAGATTGGTCTCGGATGTGTATTGATGCAAGAAGGCAAAGTAATCGCTTATCTGTCTCGACAACTGAAGCAGCATGAGCAGAACTATCCAACCCATGATCTTGAATTAGCAGCCGTAGTTTTGGCATTGAAGACATGGCGTCATTATCTTATGGGTAATCGCTATGAGATTTACTCGGACCACAAAAGCTTGAAGTATATTTTCACTCAGAAGGAGCTGAATATGAGGCAAAGGAGATGGATAGAGTTAATCAAGGATTATGACCTTGACATTCACTATCACCCCGGCAAAGCCAATGTGGTAGCGGATGCTCTTAGCAGATTGCCATGTAGGTTAAACACCATGATCAAGGAGAAGCAACCAAGTTTGTATGAGGATTTGGAGCGGTTTAGAACTGAGCTAGTTAACAAAGGATTTCTAGCTAGCATTGAACTTCAACCCACATTGATCAGTCAAATCAAGGAAGCCCAGAAGGGAAATGAAAGTATCGACGAAATCAAACGTCGTATTGGTACATGAAAGGTACCTGGATTCACCGAAGACAAAGAAGGAGTTTTGTGGTACAAAGGACGTATCTGTGTGCCAGAAGATTCAGAACTGAAGTAAGTTATCATGCAAGAAGCTCATGATACTCTTTATTCTATCCACCCCGGAGGAAGGAAGGTGTATCAGGATTTGAAAGAGCAATTTTGGTGGCACAAGATGAAGAGAGAAATCGGAAGCTACATCACCAAGTGTGATATCTGTCAGAGAGTCAAAGCGGAACATCAGAGACCCGCGGGACTATAGCAACCATTGCAGATTCCCGAATGGAAATGGGATTCCGTTGGAATGGACTTTATCACCGGTTTGCCTACTTCGAGTAGGGGAAATGACTCAATCTGGGTCATCGTGGATAGCCTATCCAAAGTAGCTCATTTCATACCTGTCAAGACAACCTACCAGAGTTCGAAGCTAGCAGAGTTGTACATTGCTAGAATTGTTAGTCTGCATGGAACCCCCAAGACCATAGTATCAGATCAAGGAACCCAATTTACCTCGAGATTTTGGCAGAAAGTCCAAGAAGGATTAGGAACCAAGTTGAATTTCAGCACCGCTTATCACCCGCAAACTGATGGACAAACTGAAAGAGTCAACCAGATCCTCGAAGATATGTTGAGAGCTTGTGTGTTAGAGTATGGATCAAAATGGGAAGATTGCCTGCCTTTCGCAGAATTCTCATACAACAACAGTTATCAAGCCATTTTGCAAATTAAACCATTTGAGTTCCTATACGGAAGAAAGTGTCGTACCCCTTTGAATTGGTCGCAAGTAGGAGAGAGTCAGATTTTTGGACCCGACATTCTCCGAGAAGCTGAAGAGAAGGTTCACGAAGTGCAAGAGCACCTCCAGACCGCCCAATCAAGACATAAGAGTTATGCTGACAAGAGAAGGAGAGACCTGACTTTCAATGTCGAAGATTTCGTGTATCTCAAGGTTTCACATTGAAGGGAACACAATGTTTTAGTCTGAAAGGAAAATTAGCCCCCAGATTTATCGGGCCCTTCAAGATTCTGAATCGCCGAGGAGAAGTATCTTATCAACTGGAACTGCCTGAAGAGATGTCTGCCATCCACAATGTGTTCCATATCTCGTTACTTTGCAAATGCCTAGAAGTGCCCGAGAAGACCGAAGTGTTCAAAAACATCGATCACCGAGCTATTGATATTAATAAGGATCTAACGTATCGTGAAATGCCCATATGTATCCTAGAGGAAGCCTTCAGAACCACCAAGACCTGGAGTATCAAATTTCTCAAGATTCAATGGAGCAACCATACCGAAGAAGAAGCCACTTGGGAGTGAGAAGATTACATTAGGACTGAGTTCCCAGATCTCTTTAGTTCCTAGTTTTCTTTCTTAAATATCGGGACGAGATTTTGTTTAAGGGGGGAGGTTTGTAACATCCCAAAACTTTAATCCAAGTGATCAAGATCAAACCTACCCAATTTAGGGTTAACAAAAACTTTTCCATTTAAAAATCATTAAGCATTCATATGTGTGTGCATTTAAAATAGGAGTTGTTTTGAATTTCCATGTTTGAGTGATATATTGATTGTAAAATGATTCTAAGGTGAATTACACATCATCTAGATCATCCCCAATCAGATCCCAAAGAAAAATAAATCAAAAAGAATAAATAATGGAAATGGTCACTTTTGCCATTTTAATCACCTAGCCCACTTTGGCTATTCCTAGCACTCAATTTCAAACGGAGATAATTTTGGATCTTTGCACCCTTGCTATTACAAGTAGTTATGTGCCAAGGCACAGTTTGTGATCTTCCAAAAACATTTGAACTCTAAATTTAAATGACATTTGAAAATTGAATCTAGTTCATATGTATAGATCACACTTTTTCAAAAACCACTCAAATGACCTCCATCTAAAAATCCCAATCAAACCTAGAAGATTAAGCATAAGATAAACAACTCCACCAAAAATCAGCTCAAAATTCAAATAAAAGTTTCATGCGGCCATTTGATCGAACAGGTGGCAGGCAAGATTTTTCTGCCTAACTAATACTATTTAGAGATCAATGCATTGTCGAGTTTTTAGCCTCCATTTGGTTCCCCTATCTCCCCCAGCTCTAACCAAACCCTCACCTACCTACCCCTTAGCCTGGAGCAGCAGTTGCACGCCGCCCGTTTATGGTCGCCGCCGGCCGAGCATGTGCAGCTCGCAGCAGACCTCGCCGCGCCATTCCAGCTTGCCGACTAGCTCCGCCAAACCCTACCGCGACTCCCTGTCCACCCCTCGATCAATGCCAGCCCTTGGACCACCCCAGAGCAGCACCGCCCTTTCTCTCTGCGCCATGCACAGCGCACGCCAAAGCGCCCTCGCCGCCAGCACGCCACAGACCGCGCCTCGACACCAAACCACGCACGCCGCTCCGCCATAACCCCCTCAACCTTCTAGACATGGCCATGCACCGTTGCGTGACCCACAGTCGCCGGGAGCCGCGTCGAGCACCGCCTCTGTCTCCCAGAGCGTGGGAAGCTCCCGACCAATTGCCACCACCCCTAGCATCGCCATTATGCCATAGAGGACTGCCAGCAGACCGCCCACCGTCTGCCTACCTCGCCCATGCCGGTAGCTGCCTGTATCACCGTCACCGACGAGCTCCGCCCACACCCGTCGATCCCCTCGTCGAGCCTATATAAGGAGGGCACCCCCAGCCTCAATCGCCACACCATTCCACTCCCCTCTCTCCACTGATCATTTCCCCTCTCTTGCCGGAGCCACTCGAGCATCCCATCACCGGAATTCCACCGGAGGTAGCCATTGTAGAGGAGAAGAAGTTGCAGTAGATTTCGTCCAACTCAGCCCCTGCCGCGACCTCGCCTGAGTCCGCCATCGTACATTAGTTCGTTTGCCCGCCTCGCCGCACTAGATGGAGCCCTGGTACGTCCCCAGTAGACCCCCACCGACCGCTTAGTGTTCACTCTCGCCGGCGATGTGTCCGTCATCGACGACGACCGTGGACCGTTAGATCTAATTCTAATCGTGTGGTTCTTATCGCCCCGTAGCGCTTCGCGTTTGATGAGTCACTGACAGGCGGGACCCCCTGTCAGCAGCCCTAAGCGCCATGGATTGTGCACGGGCCGGCCCATTTAGTTTTCCGCGCTGACCCAGTAATTCAAATATAGGTTTTTCTATTTTATTTAAAACTTAGTTCTGTCCCTTAGTTAAAAAATCAATTCACAGAGTTTTACAAATCCAAATTGAGTAATTCCAATTTTGTTGGAAAGATAATTTAAATCTCTATTCAAGCCCGTTGGATTTAAATCATTTAGAGTTAGAGATCTCGCCTAGTAAAAATAACAAGGCAGAAGATTTTGCACATTCAAACATTTTTATAAAATCAACCATATTAGATTTTGAGTTCATTCCAACTCTTAAAAATCACATTTAACCATACCTATCGGAATATGTAATAATATTAAGGTTTGCATGCAGTGACTTTGGACTAGTACCCAAATAATGCTATATAGGCATTTCTAGTCACTTTAAATCATTAAATATTAAACTTAAACCTATTAAAATGTGATCCAACCTTTAAATCACATTCCCATATGTTAGAATATGTGGTGATGACATGTGTCCACATGATTCCATATTTTAATAGGAGAATATTAAATCTTAGTTATTTTCAATGAGTAGAAATTACTTTTCTCAAATAAAAAGAATGAAGTTAGTTAATTAAACCTTGTGATGCTTGTGATGATAATAGATCATCAAATGTGTGCCTTAGTGTGCTAAGTATACTAGTTAAGTATTGTTTGGTGATTGTGTATCCCGTATGTATTTATAGACGATAGTAATGACCAAGCTTTCGAGGATGAGGAGTTGTACCAAGAGGAGGAGGAAGAAAACTTCAACCACTGCTCTACCCAAGGCAAGCTAGCACTATACAAGTTAACCCTTGCAAGTTTTACTTGCAAGCCTAGCACTTCAAGTAAACTGAGCAAGCTATTGTTAACAAGTTAGACTTGAGCTAGATAACCCAAGCAAAATGCATTATGCATGCTTTGGTTATACCATTTTGACTTATACTTACTCCAAGTTTATTTCCAAGCTTTACCTTCTTTACTTTACCAAAGTCATTTACTTGTTTAAAGGTAGCATAAAAAGTATAAACTTGACCTGTCTAGTTAGGTTTAGATGTCATTCTATGGCATGAGATTGAGATTAGCATCCCACATTAGTGAACACTCTTAACTTAGTAGTTTAGAGCTAAACCAAAACTTGATTCACTTTAGATGGGAGTACTTGGTGAAAATGACTTGTGAAAACTTTGGAATGATGAGTCATTCTATTGAGATGTTTTGACATGTGTTGAGAAACACAAATGGTTTATGATGATGAAAATGTTGAGGCATGAGCCTTAGCCCTTTTACAAAACTGATGGTTGGGTTCGGATGCGATACCATTCCAATTTGATCGTACAACCACAATACCTGAACTGGGTAAGGCTTAGCCTGAAGTTTATATGCATTAGTATTAGTTCCCTCGTGGGAGAGGTTTGAGCTGAGGCTACTTTTCAATGTTGTCCACCTATGCAGTGCCCAAGATGACAGATGGTCATGGTTGGGAGGCCATGCTCATAGGAGAGGTGCTTATACTAGGGTGTGTAAAGGAAAAGTTATGTTTGATTATCTGCATACTAAGTATGATGATTAAGGGTTATCCTTGACAGATGTATAGAATCTTGTGGTGAAATTGTACCACCTCTGCAAAGTGTCAAACTATTCGAATATCCGCGTCCGCGGTTATGGACAGTTGGAGTGGCGATACTGTTCCGTTGTCAGATGTTTTCAAAACAACTTATGAAATGAATTGTGACATGACTTGACCACAACAGAGTTGTGACTATGAGAATTAAGTTCCCACTTAGGTGATTTCAAACTTTATTTTATCTTTCTTTGTTTCTGAACTCAGTTTAGGTTTCAAACCTAACTTTACAAATGAACTTAGAGTTAGCAATGCTACTATAACTACCTTACTTGTTAGTGATAGTTTGCGAGTATTTAAAGAGTACTCATGGCTTTTGTCCTAGCTATTCCCGTGGCCAGACTATGAAGGATACTACCAAGAGGAAGGACCGCAGGATGGCTATGATAACTAGGACTATCTTCCATCGTCAGCATTACCTATGACCCTGAAGATAGACCCCACCGCTACGCTTATTAATTATTCCGCTGCTTGTTGTATTAAGACTGGATCATGAGATCCTTTATTCGTGTAAGACCTTATTATGGTTTGTAATGGATGATGTACTATGATATCCAATCTGTTATGTCTCGCAAAAATGGTAATCCTAGGATTGCGATGTATGGCATAACAGGCATCTGGGATTAAAAATCCGGGTGTTGACAAGCCCGTCTTGGTTACTATAACACCTAGGTATTTTACTGCCCATTTCTACATCCCTAGGAACCTAGTTTCTTACCGTATCCTTTATCAATAGGGATGTGTCCTTACTAGGCGATAAACACTCAAGAGGCTCGGGGCCTAGCACCAACTCGCCAGTAAGAGTTCAGCTAGCCGCCATCGTGTGGGATGTAGTCAGCTTAGCAACAAAAGAGTAAGAATGCAACAGATCACAACTTTAACAAGACAAAGCTACATAATGATATGTCTTATGCATACGACAACACATGGTAGAGTGTAATTTACAATAAAAACATGGATGCGAGCAAGAGGAAATAACTATTTCTGCTTCAAGAAGGGCACCATGTGATCCATGATCAACGTGACTTTGTTGGACACTGCCTCTTCTGTAGCCCTTAACGATGTCTTTGGGATGGCACCGAACTTCAAGGTAGATGATGGCCCAAAATATATCGAGCTCCTTGGGGAACCCCAAGATGAAGGTATGATGATCACAACAACAAGTTTTCCCTCAGTTATGAAACCAAGGTTATCGAACCAGTAGGAGCAAGGAAACACCTCCAAGGTGTTGTTGCCAACTTGGAATCCTGCACAACACAACCATAGAACTTTTCCCCAACTTACAATGAGGTTGTCAATCTCTCCGGTTTTGCTGAAAAGAAAGGATTAAACGTATCGAGTGTAAGAAAGTAAAAGCTTGTAGAAATTAAACAGAAAACAGTAAACAGTTGTAGATTTATGGTAAAAGAAAGGACCAGGGTCCATAGTTCACTAGTGGTGGCTCTCCTTAATATAGATAACGTGTTGGGTGAACAAATTACAGCGGGGCAATTGACAAACATCGAGAAAGCATACAATCATATACTAATCATCTTGACTCCTTTGAGATTTGATTGGGCATTACAACATTATACATAGACCGTAATCCAACTGCATCTATGACTAATAATCCATCTTCAGGTTATCATCCGAACCCCCTCTAGTATTAAGTTGCAAGCAACGGATAATTGCACTACACATTGCGTGTAAAGTAAACAATATGATTGTTCTATGAACAAAGGATTGATGTTTTCTCCCTAGTAGCAACATCACATCTAGTACCTTAGAGATTTTTGTCACTTCCTCAGATTACTAGAGGCATGAACCCACTATCGAGCATAAATACTAACTCTTGGAGTTGATAGCATCTACTTGGCCAAGATAGCTACTAACAACAGAAAGCATGCAAGATCACAAAGAACAAAGACATGATAGAATTAATAATCAATCTAAAATAGCATCTCAATATCCATCGGATCCCCGCAAACACAACATGTAGGATTACAAATAGATGATCTTGATCATGAACGGAGCTCACAAGATCTAAACATGATAGCACAAACGAGAAGAACCAGCCATCTAGCTACTACATGGACCCGTAGTCCAAGGATGAACTACTCACGCATCACACCAGAGGTTTGCATGATGATGAAGAAGGCCTCCAGGGTGAATTCCCCTCTCTGGCAGGGTCCTGGGAAGAGCTTCAGATCGCTCCCGATCTAGGGATGGAGATGACGGCGGCTACAGACTCTTTCGTGGATTTTTTTGATTGGGTACTTAGGGCTTCTATATCGGATGCATCTTGTAGGCGAAAGGGGAGGCCGAGGGGTGCCCTGGGTGGCCGCACCACCCCCTGGCATGGGCTAGGCCTGGCCATGTGGCCAGGTGGTGTGGACACCCTCTGGCCCCTCTCCGTCTCGTATTATGGCTCCGTGTCCCCCTCAGTGAAAAACTGACTTTAGCTTTTGTCCCGTCCGATTCCGAGGATATTCATTTTCTGACTTTCCTAGAACCAAAAACAGCAGAAAATAGGAATTTGGCACTGTGGCATCTTGTTAATAGGTTAGTCCAAGAAAGTGAATGAAAATACTCCAAAGTTGGAACAAAACATAAGAAAGTAGATAAAAACCAAGCATGGAACATCAAATATTATGGATACGTTAGCAACGTATCAACATCCCCAAGCTTAAATCCTGCTCGTCCTCGAGTAGGTAAGTGATAAAAAGAAAGAATAATTTTTGAGGTGACATGCACCATCATAAACTTGATCAAAGTATTTGTAAAACATTGAAAGCTAGGATCATTGTACTTCAACATAGCATGAAAGACAAAGTTCTAGCAATAATACATAGCAACTATGTTGCAATATGAAAAGGCATAAACAAAAGATTCATGCATAACAATGCTTTGCAAGATGTTTGTTTGTTTCACATAAACAAAACATAGCATAGTGGCATTCAGCTTGTCCCTCATAGAGTAGCAAACATAAATGCATAAGACACCTTCAAAGTTCATAAGAGTGACTAGATACAAGTAGTTTAAGAACAAGCAATATCAGGTTATGCATCAATCAACAAGTCTTGGGACAATGCACATTATACTAAGAATGTCCACTATGCTCCCTCAATTGGTGCATAAAGATAGAAGATGGAGACTCAACAAAAAAGTAAAAGAAAGGCCTTCATAGAAGGAAGTAGAGATTCAAGTTTCATAAAGAGCTTCCAAAAATTATGGTACTTGTTAGCTTTCAGCTCTCATTGCCCCTATCATAAGCATCTTTAAGTGATTAAGGTTAATGTGACACAACTAAGAGGATATGCTTGACAAGTTATAAGCCGATATCTCATGCCCCTTACTTACGAAGACCGAACCTCATGCTACTCAACTTTAGTCACAAGTAAGCTCTTGTCATTGTAAGTACATATGTATCATAAAGAACCGCCAACGGGGTACCCCTTGCACATGATACATGAGCTATCCCATAATCAAAATGACAAGGCAAGCAGACAATGAGCATCTCAGCAAATTTTTTATTTTTTATTTGCATAGGTTTTTATTGAGGATGCTTCATAGAGTGCTCATTATGGTTATGCTGCAAGTTTCCACCATGATTAGGCATGGCTTAGGCTTGCGGCCCAGGCGTTTCTCTAACACACATACAAACTCCATGATCTTACAAGTTCCACTTTTATTTCACACCGCCGGGATCCATAAGCAAAAGAACATGATATCAACGGGGTACAATGTACAAGTGCAATGTTGAAAGCGTTCCCCATGATACATGGTTCTGCTAATTTCAACTTATAAAGCGCAAGCATATACGTAACAAAGAAGGACCCAATGGTTCAAGTTTATTAGATGCAAAAAAGTAAAGTGTGCCATCAAGTTCGTGAGAGCTTTAATCACTAGTTTTCTCATAACAAGTTTAATTTGGAAGATAAACAAAAGCATGAATATACTTGGAATAGCATAAGCTAGTAGGTAGGTATGGTGGACTCTTTGGAATAACTTGGTTTAGGGAGTTGGATGCATGAGTGGAACTCATACTTGGTTGTGGAGGCTAGCAAAAGACTGGGAGCAACAAACTAAGAGAGCAATAATGGCCATAATCATGCAGAGCGACAAAACATCATTGATCAAAGCATAAAGTGATACTACAAGTTGAAAACTAAAGGATCATAAAGACTATGGTGACTTGAGATAGTCATAACATGGTGTGAGCATGCTCCAAGTCAACCCAAATAAAGCATCAAAGGAGAATATCACAATACTATGCTTTAATATGCTAAAACAACGCATGATTCTTCCAAGGCACATTAAGCAATATCAATTGTTTATAACACATGTCATGCTACAACAAAGATCACTAAGCATAAAGCCAAAACAATATTAAGCATGGCATGACAAAGCATAGGTCACAGTCAAAAACAAGCTCTCTTTACCACTTAAGCATGAACTTTCCTACTCTTTTCCAATCCAAACCAAACTATTTCAAAGCTAATGTATGAAAGAGGGGGTCCAACCAATTTATTCAGCAAACTAAGAAAACCAAGCAAACGAAAAACAAAAACGAAAAAGAAGACGCTTCAAGAACAATACAACCGTGCATGAAACAATAAAAATGAAGTGTTTGGAAGAAACCTGGGATTTTTATTGATGAAGAAGGGGATGCCTTGGGCATCCCCAAGCTTTGACGCTTGTACTTCTTGGATATTTCTTGGGGTGACATGCGTGGAATCCCCAAGCTTGAGATTTAGTCCATTCTTCATCTCATTACTCATTCCTTCCATACACCTGAAATTTTTATTCATACAAAACTTCACACAATTTTTATTAGCAACATTAGTGCACTCAAGATAATAAGTCTTTTAGGTTCAGTTCCAACGCCAATAAAACTTCCATTAAAACACAAGCTACTGTATCACTTCCCTAAAAAATCTCAATTCCCCAAAGAGAACTCAAAAAGGAACCAACAAGAAGCAAATCCAAATAATGGCAGAAATCTGTCAAAACAGACCAGCAGTTAAAAACCATTTTTTTCGAACACCTTCTGTTGCTCAAATCGAAAAGTGTTGAACTAACTAAAGTTAGATAACAACCTGGGGAAGAAGCACAAAAATGCACGCCTCAAACATACGTACAGAGATTTTACCTAAATTTTTACGGTGAAGAACAAAAATCTGTTTCGGGACAGCAACTTTCCCAAGCATTACTTCTCTCTTATTAGAGATTACTCTTGGCACAAAAAGCAAAAAAAGGATAAGGAGCGGTTATTATAGAAGTAATAACTTCCAAGACTCATATAAAACTTTTGGGTTATCTCCCAATAAGTACTTTTCTTTAACGCCTTTAAGTTAGGCATAAGAAGCAAGAAAAAGAATCAAATATTCTCTAATGAAGAAGCATTAAGAGCAAATTTTGTTTTCATAGGAGAAACAAAAGAGATACTTCTCTCTCTTCTTAGGTAAGTGTTCTATACCTGTCGTTGTATTGGGAACGGCAGTACCTGAGGAGGTTAGATAGAGGTGTGGAGACTAGCAGGGAAGCTATCGACGGCGTCCGCAGGCGGGATTGGTTACAAGCGAGCGTAGCGGGACGCAAGAAGTAGCCAGGTTCGGGGCCCTCATGACGAGGTAAAGCCCCTACTCCTGCCGGATCTGACTATGTGGGATATACGAACTACAAGTGCTCCTCGAGCTGTATTCTCTAGCTACTGCCTTAAATGCAATGAGACAAACCCTTTCTACTGAGGCCTTGCCTCTCCTTATATAGGCAGAGAGGCAAAGGTCTCACTGACCAGTCTGACTGGCGGGCCCCACAGGCGGGTCCCAGCCGACTAGTCATCCACAGTGTCCGGTATGGCTTGTCCTGTCGTAGTAGGAGCGGTATGGCTGTCGTAGGCACAGTGGACGCCGTGCGAGCCTGTCGTCAGCACCGGCCACTGTTCCTGCATCACCCACGCAAAGTCTTCGGTATGGCCGGGTAGTTGCCAGTCTTGTCACCGTATAGGGCGTACCGTGCACTGATACACACGCTGCCCTGTTCCATTGATTGAGTCCGGCTATGTACCCGTATCCGGCTGCCTCCTGCTGATCTGGCTACCAGGGGATAGCCGGCCTGTCTTGCCTTGTCCGGCTGCATCTGGTCAGCCGGACGCGCTCCGACTGTTTTGTTTCTTATTCGGTTGGGATACCCGGGGATCATCCCCCTGACACTAGCCCCCGAGCGCGTGTGGATTCCGCCCTTAGGCGAAATGTGCGCGCGCTTCCTCTTGTTTTTGAATTTGCGTCCGGCTGAGCTTGGCGGTTGCGCTACCCGTGACGTCCGCGCTAACGCCGGCCACGCGCGCATGCGCCATCATTACTCTGCGGCGGGCAGCGTAACGTCCCGTCGCACGTCGCCTCGGGAAGCTGTTGTCCGGCGCTTCGGTTCCCACTCCAGGATCTTCTGCGCATCCTGCTCCAGCACATGGGATCTTAGGCGGTGGTTGGGGTGTGGGTCGCCCGGATGCGCGCCACGTGCCCCGTCGACGGTTGCCCTTCTGGCCCTTTAAAGGGACGCCGTGGGGGAGGCAATTTCCTTCCTTCGCTCCCCCGCTGCCATTCCTTCTTCCCCGCGTGCTCCTGCTTCCGCGCTCTTGCTCTCTGCGCCGCCCGCTAACCATTGTCTTTGTTACGGGCCACCGCCACTCTTCCGTCGCCGCTCCCCCTCATCAACCGGAGATGGCCGCCGACCGCAGGGCCTGGTGCGGCTCCGCCGTCACCGAGGACCAGATCGCGAAGTACCGCGCCACCCGCGTCCTCCCGCCGGCGGTGGAGGTGGCGGTACGGCTGGAGCCGGCCGGGGAAGTGTCGCCGCATCCGGAGGAGGGCGAACGCGTCATATTCCTGTCCCATCTGGCCCGTGGGTTCGCCCTTCCGGTGAACCCGTTCCTCTTGACCTTCCTCGCCTTCTTTGACCTTCGTCTCCACCACCTCGGCGCCAACGCAATCGGGACGTTGGCGCATTTCGTTGCTTTCTGCGAGAGCTACCTCGGGATCCAGCCGGATCTCGGGCTCTTCTGCCGGCTCTTTCGAGTCCGGCCGCAGGTGCAGTTCACCCAGGGGCCCTTAGTCGTCTGCGGTGGCGCCTCCATTTACTCCCGCTCGCAGACCGGCTACCCCAAGTTCCTTCTTCACGATACGGTGCGACTGTGGCAGCAGTCGTACTTCTACGTGAAGAACCTCACCAACATCGACCGGATCAATCTGCCGGCCTTCCAGGACGTCGAGTCTAGCCGGCAGAACTGGGACTTGAAGCTCCACGGCGACAAGGCGGAGATAGACCAGATGCTGAAGCGCATGCGCTCCCTCATCCACTGCCGGCTGACTGGCCTGGACGTCACTCTCAGCTGGATGTCCCGGCTGGTGATGTCGTTGCAGCAACGAGCACACAAGATGTGCTACTATTCAGGCCGGCTGGACCCGACCCGGCTGTCGCGCCGCGATCCCCGCTACCACAACCTGAAGGAGTGGGTGTGGACGATCACCAAAGAGCGGCTGCCGGAGAACTGGAAGTTCAGCCTGGTGCCGTATACGTGGGAGAACCGCGCGCCTCGGGTAAGCTCTTCTAGCCGGATGCCCTTTTGATGTCTTCTTGTTCTTGTTCTTTGTCTTCGTCTAGCTGACTTTTGTGTTCGGCAGATGTTCCCCTGCATCATCCGCGAGGAGGGCGCTGTGGCCCTCGAGGAGTTCGCGCCCAACCTGCCCGAGCCGCGCGCCCGGCGGTCCGGTGAGGAATCGGATGGGGATGGCGACGCCTTCCCCAGTCGGAACGACGAGCCGGCTGCCGACCCGCACCCGGAGGTGCACGAGGAGGAGGCCGTGCCGACCGTGGAGCCGGCGACACGCTCCACGACGGACGGGGGAGCGGGTGGGAGTGGCTCCAGCCGCTCCGGCTCCCGCCGTCCCGCGGCGGAGGAGCCGGCGCCCAAGAGGAGCCGGTCTGGCCCCCCACCGCCAAGCCGGTTCGGCACCCTGTCGTCAAGCCGTCTTGGCCGGAAGAAGGGGCCGCCTCCTGTGGTGCCGGGGTATGTTCCTTCTCCCCCTTTCCTTTCTGTTTGTTTGCCCAGCCGGAAGTCCCCCAGCCGGAGGCGAGGTCCTCCTAGCCAGAAGGCTCCTCCGCGGGCGCGCGGGGGGTTGCTGGCAAGGAGCTCGTCGTCGTTGGCGACGACAACTCCGATGAGGAGCCCGGGGAGGAGTGGCAGGCGGCGGTGGTCGCAGCGAAGGAGTCCCTGGCCATCAACGTCGTGGATGACGACGCCTCTTCCGCTGCCTCGCTGTCGGACCTTGCCGCCACGCTTGAGCTGGCGGTGAAGGAGATCCGGCTGCTGGAGGCCACAGCCGGCGGGAATCGGTCGTTGGAGCAGAAGCTCGTTGCCGCCAACGGGACCTCCCAGAGTGAGTTCACTTTGTCCGGCTCCTTCCCCTTTTTTTGGGGGGGACTGGTAGCCGGTTTGTTGTAGCCATCCTCGTGTGCGCTCAACGCGAGATCGATCGCTTGAAGAAGGCAAACGACTGGTTGAGCAAGTCCAACTCCACTCTGCGGCTGCAGAACAAGGACTGGCACGCGCGGGTGGACGGTCTGGAGGCCACCATCAAGGAGCGCGACGCCTCGCTCGCCAGCCGGACTGAGCCTTTCTCCCTTCTTGAGGCCCAGAACAAGGACCAAGAGAAGGAGATCAAACGGTTGGCGCTCAAGGAGAAAGCACTGGTGGAGGAGCTGATGCAGATCGGCCACACCGCCAAAGGTGAGTCTTCTTTCCGTCTCCTTTTCTTTCCGGATCCGGTAGCCGGATCTGACTTCTCTTTTCTGACAGCTTTTTACCCTGGCATAGACCTGCTGGCCTACAACCGGCTGCAGGAGAATTGGCCAGGAGCGCAGCCTACGGCCCAGGAGCTCGTCGTCCTTCTTGGCGAGGAGGCTGCTAAGCTTCGCCAGGCGGCGAGGGACGTCGTCTCCTTTGTCTGGCCGGAGGCTCCGGTCCCAGAGACAATGGCGCAGCTGGCTGCGAATGTGGGAGAGGTGCCGGCTGCGGTGGACCGGCTGTGGGATCTGGCTGCACGAGCCGGAGCGGAGATGGCCTTGGCCTTCATGCTCTCTTGGTACAAGGACGCCCGCGTCGAGAAGATCGACGGAGGCTTCCATGCCGGGGCTGACCTTGCCGCCATCCGCCAAGCCCATCCGGAGCTCCGCGGGTCCGCCATCAAGATCGCCGACTATGTGGACCCCGACGAGGTCCTCATCGACTCGGAGTCCGCTGGCACTCCTGATGTGGAGGCCCCGATGCCGCCGCCTGCCAGCGCCGGGACCGGATCAAGCCCCACGCCTCCTCCACCGCCTAAAGCCTCCGCTGGCCAAGATCTCCCCCACGGCAAGGGTCCTGCTGCCTAGATATCGCCCCGGGATGCCGGGTGTAATTGTCTTGTGTTGTACACTTGTAAACCTTGTCTGTTTGGGCCGGCTGTCTTTGACGCCGGGTAAGTTGCGAGAGTTTCGTCTCTCTTTTGCTTGTTATTGTTGAAATGCTTTTTCCTTACTTGTGCGCTGAGTTTCTTTTTGCCATTTTGCCCGGCTAACCTTGTCCGGCTACACGCCTTTAGCCGGATAACCTACACCTCCAGTGGGGGCGCGCAGGCGCACCCACTGGGTGTAGCCCCTGAGATTCGTAGTAGTTGGCGAAGGCAGGTGCTTCGAATCTTCCTTCTTTCCCAGTTCTTCTGTCTTTATCCGACTAGACTCGTCTCAGTCGGTTGCTTTTGCTGGCTGAACCCTTTTAGCCGGGGGAACTAACATTCCAGTGGGGGCACGCGAGTGCACCCACTGGGTGTAGCCCCCGAGATTCGGAGTAGCTGACGTAGCCAGGTGCTTCGAATCTTTCTTGTCTTTTTCTTGCTCCAGCCCTTGCCCTCACATGGGCTCTGAATGGCCGGCTAAACGTCTTTAGCCGGTTGGGAACCCTAAGATTCCACTGGGGGCGCGCGACCGCACCCAGTGGGTGTAGCCCCCGAGATTCGGAGCGCTTGATGAAGGCAAGGACTTCGAATCTTCTTTCCTTCTCCTGAACTCCGACTCTAAGTAGTCGGAGGCACGTACGTACGCATACACACATGTCCACATAGGTTAGTAGGTTAGTCTGCCAAATTGTAGCAGGAAAACGGCTTGTTTTTTCGAAAACTGGCCTGCCCCTTTCTAGACACTTAGTCGCTTTCCCGTGCGTTCTGCTGTTTTCGCTGCGTCCTTGCCGGGCAGCCGGGTTGCGGTCTGCAGCCGGAATCGAAGGGAGCTGATAGTACATTGCACACGGTACTAAAGGCTTAGCAGCAGGATTGGTTCAAGCTAGTTGCAGGGCCGGGACACCCGATTTGTCGCGTCTCCTCCCCGTTTTTCGTGTGGGATGCCTCAGGCTTTTGCTCTTGCTAGCCGGACAGCCGGGTTGCGGTCTGTAGCTGAGACGAAGAGTGGGCCTCTGACATCGTCGCACAGTACTCAGCCGGTTTGTTGACTTAGCAGGCCGGGCCAGCCGGCGAGCTCCGGGTAGGGGTTGCCGGAGCTGGAAAATAATAACCGGAAAACAGGTGCATGTATATTTCTGGCAAGGAGCCCCCGAGATTCTCGTGGGGGTCCGTATTTTTATTCATAGGGGTTTCGAGATACATACACTGTCTGGCGACTAGGTGTAAAATGGGCGCAGCAGGGCCACGTTCCAGGGACGCTCGGTCTCCTCGTCTGACTTGTCCATCTTGTTCTTGCGTGGCTGCTGCGCGTCGATGAGGTAGTAGGAGTCGTTGGGCAGCGCCCGGCTGATGATGAAGGGGCCCTCCCAGGGTGGCGATAACTTGTGCATGCCCTTCGTGTCTTGCACCAGCCGGAGAACCAGGTCGCCCTCGCGGAATGCGAGTGGGCGGATCCGGTTTGAATGGTAGCGATGTAGTCGCTGCTGGTATAGGGCTGATCTGGACAAGGCCAGCTCGCGGGCCTCCTCCAGGAGGTCCACTCCGTCCTCCCGTGCCTCCTGGTTGGCTTTTTTGTTGTAAAGAAGCTTGCGAGGGGAGTCGAACTCGATGTCGGCAGAGAGGACGGCTTCCGATCCATAGACCAGGAAGAACGGCGTGTAGCCGGTTGACCTATTCGGCGTGGTGCGGAGGCTCCACAGCACAGCCGGAAGTTCTTCGATCCAACATCTGGGTGAACGCTCCAACGGCTCGATGAGACGTGGCTTGATGCCGGCTAGCACTAAGTCGTTTGCTCTTTCGACTTGCCCGTTGGATTGCGGGTGCGCGACGGAGGCGAGGTCCAGCCGGATGCCCTTGTTGCTGCAGAACCGGGCGAAGGCCCCCTTGGCGAAGTTCGTGCCGTTGTTGGTGATGATGCTGTTGGGGTAGCCAAAGTGGTTGATGATGTTGGTGAAGAAGGTGACAACCGTCGCCCCGTCCAGCTTTCGGATAGGCTTGGCCTCGATCCACTTCATGAACTTGTCCACCGCCACCAGCAGGTGGGTCATGCCCGCGCGTGCTCGCCTGAAGGGACCGACCATGTCAAGGCCCCAAACTGCAAATGGCCAGGTGATCGGTATGGTCTTGAGTATCGAAGTTGGCATGTGCTTGAGCTTCCCGAAGCGCTGGCACCCATTGCATGCGCGGACCAGCTGCTCAGCGTCCTCGAGGGCGGTGGGCCAATAGAAACCATGGCGAAACACCTTGGCGACTATCGCCCTTGACGAAGCGTGGTGCCCACACTCGCCCCGGTGGATGTCCTTGAGTAGCCGGTGGCCCGTATCCGTATCATCACATCTTTGGAAGATTCCGGATACACTGCGCTTGTATAGCTCGCCGTTTATGATGGTGTATGCGTGCGCGCGGCGCCGGATTTGCCTGGCCTGCACCTCGTCGTCCGGAAGTTCTCCGTTGGCGATGTAGCTCATGAAGGGCTGTGCCTAGGATGGCACTTCCCGAACGACGAGGATGCCCACGTTCTCTGGTTGACGGGTGTCCGGGGGTCGTCCGGATGGCGTATCTGGAGAGGCAGCCTCCGAGCCGCTGGGCGAGCCGGCAGCCCCTGGGCCTTGCGAGCCGGAAGGCGTTGCCCGGCCGGAATTGGTGCGGGTCTTCTTTTTTGGTGGTTTTGCCGGCTCTGCTTCCGCCGTCCCGCCGGCTAGAACGGTTCCTGCCCAGACGATGGAGTCCGATTCTGGCGACGGGTTGATGGATGGCTTGCGCAGGTGCTCCAAGGACACCCCTGGTGGGATGGCCTGCCTGGTGGATCCGATCTTGGAGAGCCCGTCGGCTGCCTCGTTGTTGACGCGGGGGATGTGGTGAAATTTGCACCCGTCGAACGAGGCGCTGAGCTTCTGGATGTGGAACCGGTAGAGAGCCATGTTTGCGTCTCTGGCGTCCCATTCCCCGGATACTTGCTGCACCACAAAGTCCGAATCGCCGAAGCACAGGATCCGGTTGACACCGATCTCCCTGGCCAGCCGGAGTCCGTGCGCTAGTGCCTCGTATTCGGCTACGTTGTTGGAGGCCTGGAAGTGGATCTGTAGTACATACTCCAGCCGGTCTCCCTTGGGCGAGGTGAGCATGATGTCGGCTCCCAAGCCCCCGAGCATCTTTGATCCGTCGAAGTGCATCCGCCAATGGTCCGAATCCGGAACCAGTGGGAGATACTGGGTCTCGGCCCAGTCGACGAGGAAGTCCGCCAACGCTTGCGACTTGATCGTGAGCCGAGGCTCGTACTGGATGGAGTAGGCGGCAAGCTCGATGGCCCACTTTGTGACTCGGCCGGTGGCGTCCTTGTTGCCGATGATTTCCGAAAGGGGTGCAGTGCACATGACCTTACTCGGATGCTCCTGGAAGTAGTGCTTGAGCTTCTTGCATGCCAGGTACACGCCGTAGCACATCTTCCGGTAGTGGGGGTAGTTCTTCTTGGAGAGGGAGAGAACCTCGCTGAGGTAGTAGACGGGCCTCTGAACCGGCTGAGCCTTGCCTTCCTCGGGGCGCTCCACCACCAGGACGACGCTGACGGCCCGGCTGATGGCTGCTATATAGAGCAACATCAGCTCCTTACTAGCCGGCGTGGCTAGGACCGGTGTTGTGGATAGCATGAGCTTGAGGTCGTGAAACGCGGCATTGGCTTGCGAAGTCCAAGAGAATTTGTCCGTCTTCTTCATCAGTTGGTACAACGGGAGTGCCTTCTCCCCCAGCCGACTGACAAAACGACAGAGGGAAGCAAGGCATCCGGTGAACTTCTGGACTCCAAGCAGGTTCCTGGGTGGTTGCATCCTTGCGATGGCTGTGATCTTCTCCGGATTTGCCTCGATACCTCGCTGTGAGACGAGGAAACCGAGGAGCTGACCGGACGGTACCCCGAAGACGCACTTCTCTGGGTTCAGCTTCATCCGGTACTGGCGGAGGTTGCCAAATGTTTCTCCCAGGTCCTCGTGGAGAGTGCGCTTCTCCTTGGTCTTGATAACCACGTCATCTACGTAAGCGTGCACGTTTCGGCCTATCTGCGAGTGCAAGCATTTCTGCATACATCGCTGATAGGTGGCGCCTGCGTTCTTTAGGCCGAAAGGCATGGTTACATAGCAGAAAGCCCCATAGGGGGTGATAAATGATGTCTTAATCTGATCAGCCGGGTTCAGTCGGATCTGATTGTATCCGGAATAACAATCTAAGAAAGACAACAAATCACAGACAGCCATGGAATCGATGACTTGATCGATACGGGGCAAGGCGAAGGGGTCTTTAGGGCACGCCTTGTTTAGGCTGGTGTAGTCGATATACATGCGCCAGGTCTTGTTCTTCTTCAGTACCAGGACTGGGTTCGCTAGCCAGTCCGGGTGGTACACTTCCATGATGAACCCGGCTGCAAGGAGCCGGGTGATCTCGTCACCGATTCTCTTTCTCTTCTCCTCCGCGAACCGGCGCAGAGGTTGCTTGACCGGCTTGGCAACCGGACGCACGTGAAGTGAGTGCTCGGCGAACTCCCTCGGCACACCCGGCATGTCCTTAGGGGACCACGCGAAGATGTCCATATTCTAACGGAGGAAGTCGACGAGCGCGCCTTCCTATTTGTTGTCCAAGCCGGCGCCAATGGTGACGAACTTGGTCGGATCGGAGGGGTCGAGCAGGATCCTCTTCGTCTCCTTTGCCGGCTGGAAGGCTCCTTCTCCAGCCGGCTTGCTGCTAGCCGAAATGTCCTGCTGGGCCATGGCCACATTGTGCATGATCACGCGCTTCTCCTCGGCTATGATGAGGGCCTCTGATAGTTTGGAACCGGCTAAGGCGCACTCCATCGATCGCCTGAAGCAGCCGGCGATGGTGATCACGCCGTGGGGTCCCGGCATCTTCGTCTTGAGGTAGGCGTAGTGAGGGATGGCCATGAACTTGGCGAGGGTGGGGCGCCCGAGGAGAGCGTGGTAGGAGCTCGTCAGATTTACCACCTCGAACCAGATTGGTTCGCGGTAGAAGTTCTCCTCGGTCCCGAAAATGATGTCCACCTGGATTTTCCCCAGCGGGGCGCAGGCTGGCCCCGGCAGTATGCCGTGGAACATCGTGGTAGTCGGGTGCAGGTCACTTTCGCGAATGCTCAGCTTCTCCAGCGAGGACTGGTAGAGGAGGTTGGGGCTGCTGCCTCCGTCGATGAGGACGCGCGAGAATCGGCAAGTGCGCGTGTTGGAGACGATGAGGGGGTCGAGCACCATGGAGTAGCCCCCGGGAGTCGGTAGATGCTCAGTCTGATCCGCCCGGCTCTAGGTGATAGGGGTTTCCGACCAGTTCAGATACTGGGGGACCAGAGAGGCGATGGTGTTGACCTCCTTGGAGCGTCGCCTGCGGCTGTGCTTGTCGTCCTGCTCCGTCTCGAAAATGTGGTAGGCGGCGTGCGACTGGGGGTAGCCGTTGTTGTTGCCACCGTTGCCATCATTGCCGGCTCCCCTAGCCGGTGGTGGAGGCGGGGGACGCGGATGGTTGCCCTGGTCCTTTAGCTGGCGGGTCCAGCTGCAATTCCGGGTGGTGTGTGTAGCCGGCTTGAAGGGACCGCTATGCCACTTGCACGGGCCGTCGAACATCTGGTCGAAGGTGAGCCGTGGCTTATGCCTTCTTGCTTCATTAGCCGGCGCGTCGGGATCGCCCTCCACAGCATTGACTTGCCGCGCGTGGTAGCGAGGCTTCTGCTGTCCGGCCTGGCAGTCCCCATGGAACCGGTTGTCGTTGCCGTGGCGTCTAGAAGGTCCGGCTTCTCCAGCCGGATTGCTGGGTCGGTCGCGAGCCGGCTCCGTGGGAGTCGGTCGTCCGTCCGCGTTTACTCGGAGGGGCTTCTTCATGGCGGCATCCGCCGTGGCGTACTGGTCCGCAACCGTCATGAGCTCCGCCATGGTCTTTGGCTCGTCACACAGTAGCCGGTGGCGAAGCATGGTGCCCTCGCGGCAACCCTCGATGAAGAAGCCGATGGCTTGGCTCTCTAGGATGCCTTCACAAGTGTTGCGCAGCTCCGTCCACTTGGCGAGGTACTCGCGGTCGGTCTCGTGGTCGCCCTGGACACACAAGGCCAGGTCGCGCGGGTGCCCTGGGACCTTGTACGTGCCATTGAAGTTGCGGACGAACACCTTCTCGAAGTCAGGCCAGGCGTTGATGCTGTTGGGCACGAGGCTATTGAGCCATGTCCTCGCTAACCTAGTTAGCATGAGGGGGATGTAGCGCACGGCTGTGCGCTTGTTCCCGTGGGCGATGCCGACTACCGTAGCATAGTCGGTCAACCAGTCCTCCGGCTTCATGCTGCTGTCGTACGTGGGGGTGTCCCTGGGCAGGGAGAATTTATCCGGAAACGGCTCGTTCCGGATACGGGGTCCGAAACAAACCGGACCAGTAGACTCTTCGTCCTCTGTGACGCGCGCTTGAGCGAGGAGCTCGATGCGGTCGCGGGCATCCGGGCGATCCGGGTTGGGCGCTCCCACCCGGCCCGAGAGATGGGAACCGGCTGGTCTGGGCGCTCCGGCTGGTGGAGGGGGAGGTGGCGGGTTGCTATTCACCGTCTGCTCCTGGCGCGGCTGGCCCCTGTTACCGGAGCTGCGGCGCCTGCTGCGGGCCCTGGGCGGCTGAGGGGAGGACGCCTGCTGGGTGTCACGCGGCGTGCCCCTGCTGTTGGCCGGTAGCTCGCTCCTCCTAGAGTAGCTAAGGTCCTCCTGCACCTGCCGGTTGGCGCCAGCCTGCTCGTCCGCGACGCGGAGGAGCTCCTGCACGCGGGCTTGCTGGCGGGCTCGCTCCTTGCCCTCTAGGCTGGGCAGTTCCTCTGTCGTCGCTCGCGCCACGCGCAAGTTCTTGATGGGCGTGCTGTAGGTGGGCTGTGCGAGGGCGGGCACGGGATCCGCTTCCCCGTCCTTTTCCAACCTACCACCAAGCTCGCCGCCCCGATGCCGTACCTGGCCGCGCCGGCTCGGCTTCGCGGTAGCCAGAGTGAGGCCGTGCGCGCGGTCGTACTCGCGCCGGGCAATCTCGAGCTGCTTACGGGCTGCAGCTAGCTCCATGGCCTCATGGAGGAGGATCTGTCTCTCCATGCTGAAGTTGGCCCCCGCCTCCTCCAGGTTATCCCCGAGGTTAACCGGCGTCAGGAGCCGATCAATGGCATCCTCCACCGGGTTCGGGGGCTGCGGGGGAGCAGAAGTTCTGACCTCGTCCGTGCCTCGCTCCCGCGGCTGGCGGGGATGGGAGCTGGAACCGGCCATCATGACCTCTGTGCCGCGAGGTACGGCGGAGGCGCTGGCGTCTGAGCACGGCAGCCCCGCGAGAGAGACGATTTCCCTAGGGAAACGTTCTGGGACGATGGCGACGTAAACGGGGAGGTCGCCAAATAGCAGAACGGTGCCGTTCGCCGAGAAGGAGGTTCCGACGAAGCAGGAAGCGTTGTCGATGACGCAGTCGAACTTGCCGAGCGTGAGCACCAGGCCAGAGGCCACGCGCTCACCGGCTGAAGTGCGGAGTCCCGTGCGGAACGTGACTCCGGTCGAAGCCATCTTGCCCCACGGTGGGCGCCAACTGTCGTTGTATTGGGAACGGTAGTACCTGAGGAGGTTAGATAGAGGTGTGGGGACTAGCAGGGAAGCTATCGACGGCGTCCGCATGCGGGATTGGATACAAGCGAGTGTAGCGGGACGCAAGAAGTACCCAGGTTCGAGGCCCTCGTGACGAGGTAAAGCCCCTACTCCTGCCGGATCTGACTATGTGGGATATACGAACTACAAGTGCTCCTCGAGCTGTATTCTCTAGCTACTGCCTTAAATGCAATGAGACCAACCCTTTCTATTGAGGCCTTGCCTCTCCTTATATAGGCAGAGAGGCAAAGGTCTCACTGACCAGTCCGACTGGCGGGCCCCACAGGCGGGTCCCAGCCGACTAGTCATCCACAGTGTCCGGTATGGCTTGTCCTGTCATAGTACGAGCGGTATGGCTGTCGTAGGCACAGTGGATGCCATGCGAGCCTGTCGTCAGCACCGGCCACTGTTCCTGCGTCACCCACGCAAAGTCTTCGGTATGGCCGGGTAGTTGCCAGTCTTGTCACCGTATAGGGCGTACCGTGCACTGATACACACGCCGCCCTGTTCCATTGATTGAGTCCGGCTATGTAGCCGTATCCGGCTGCCTCCTGCTGATCCGGCTACTAGGGGATAGCCGGCCTGTCTTGCCTTGTCCGGCTGCATCTGGTCAGCTGGACGCGCTCCGACTGTCTTGTTTCTTATTCGGTTGGGATACCCGGGGATCATCCCCCTGACAATACCTTTCTTGAGTGGGAGTTGATATTTAATGGTGCCTTCTTTCATATCAATAATGGCACCACCAGTTCTAAGAAAAGGTCTTCCCAAAATAATAGGACAAGAAGCATTGCATCCAACATCCAAAACATAGAAATCAACGGGGACATAGGCATTCTTAACCATGATAAGAACATCATTAAGACTCCCCATGAGTTTCTTTTTAGCATTATCATCAAGTGGGACATTCAAATAACAATTTTCAAGTGGTGCCAAATCAGGCATATCATAAATCTTTCTAGGCATAATAGAAACACTACTATCAAGATCACATAAAGCTTTGAAATCAAAATCATTCACTTTCATATTAATGATGGGTTCCCAACCATCTTCTTGTTTCATAGGAATAGAAGCTTTATGTTTCATCTTTTCTTCTTTAATTTCTCTGAGAGCATCAGTAATGTGTTTTGTAAAAGCCATATTCATAGCACTAGCATTAGGACTTTTAGCAAGCTTTTGTAGGAACTTAATTACTTCAGAGATGTTGCAACCATCAAGATCAAAATCATAATTATCATCTAAAGTAGTAGAGCTATTACTAGCTTCAACACTAGTGGTAGTGATAGTAGAAACACTAATGTTTCTAGCAATTTCATCTTCTCTCTCCCACTTAGCATGCAATTCAGCTAATAGTCTAACATTTTCATCAATTCTAACTTGTATGGCATTAGTAGCAGCAAAGAGATTCTCAATAGTTTCAGGTTTAGCAGCCATTTTATTCAAAGACGATTGTGCTTCAGCCAATGATGCTATATTTCTGTAAGCATTAGAGAGTTTTTCTTCAATAGTTTTATTGAAAGCAGTTTGTTTACTAATAAAATCTTTAAGCATAACTTCAAGTTCAGAGGGTGCACTCCCATTGTTGTTGTAGGAATTTCCATAAGCATTACCATTGTGGGAGGATATGGCCTACAGTTATTATTACCAAAACTATTCCTGTAGGCATTGTTGCTAAAATTATTATTTCTTATAAAGTTCACATCAACTTGCTCTTCTTGAGCAACCAAAGAAGCTAAAGGAACCTGATTTGGATTAATATGACCTTTCCCATTAACAAGCGAAGACATAATAACATCAATTTCATCACTCAAGGAGGAGGTTTCTTCAACAGAATTTACCTTCTTACCTTGTGGAGCTCTCTCGGTATGCCATTCAGAATAGTTAACCATCATATTATCCAAAAGCTTCATTGCAGCACCCAAAGTAATGGTCATAAAGTACCTCCAGCAGCAGAATCCAATAGATTTCTTGAAGAATAGTTTAGTCCATGAGTGGGACAATTCTTTACCAAAGATTTCATTCTTTCCCAACCTTGAGCAACATGTTCATTATCAAATTGTTTAAAGTTCATTATTTCACTTCTCATAGATATAATCTTAGCAGGAGGATAGTATTTTCCAATGAAAGCATCTTTGCATTTAGGGACTAATGTAAAAAGAATCAATATTCTATTATGCATAAGGAATGTTATGCATTTTGTGAAAATCCAAAGTAATATCCAGTATGATGAATGTCGGGCCATGGATTTTAGGGGTACCCTAGCACGCTGGTGGCTAGGCCGCCGCCCGGGGTTATAATAACCCAACATGGGGCACGTCAGGCCTCATCTGCGCTCCATGCGGGAACCTCGAGAGGAGGCACCCCCGAGATTGGGGCACCCTCCTATAGGCCCCCTCCTTTCACGAGGGCACTCGTACCCTTAGGACCCAACTAGGGTCCCCGCGACAAGATCATTAGGCGACCCACGTGTTGAGCCGATCACATTGTGCACGTCGAAAAGGAGGAGATGATGTCTAGCCGCATCTGTGCTAGAGAAGCGTTGACGCCATCCGCGTTGGCCTCCTCTCTCTTTTTACTACTTTGATGCAAGGATACGGTGGGCAGAGGAATACGCTAGTGGCGACCACGACTTTATGATGGACGGGAAGCTGTGAAGACCCTAAACCGAGTCCATGTAAGGGATCTTGTAGACCAACATCCTTTGGACAGTAATGCGGTAACCCTTCCTGCCTAATGAATTTGGGAAGAGGTCTGATGCCTCTATAAAAGGAGAGCTACCCCAACCTTATAAAGGGACCGATCCTTAGGGTCTGAAACCCTGGACATTCTCTTGTCATCACACCCTTGTAAAGCAACACGAGCAATACAACCAAGAAGGAGTAGGGGCTTTACCTCCTCATGAGGGTCCCAAACATAGGTAAAGAACCCTCATGTCTCCTCTTTGTCGTGGTGTGCTTCGTCACCTCCATTATCATGTCAAAGATCTAGATGCATGTTCAGTCCCCTCTCGAATCAAGGGTTTGTCGGTGCCCTTGTTACATCAGGACGCCGATTCTCCGACATTTGGCGCGCCAGGTAGCGGGTTGAGGCGGATTTTATCTGGATCATTGTTGTAGACATCACCATGGTGGCTCAGACTAGGATGAGTGCCGACCTGAGAGGAGGTTCATGCCATGCCCTGCGCCGAGAGCTGCACTGCTCAAGGCCCAAAGGCTGCTCCATTCCACTCCGAGGGAAGCTGAGAGGGGCGTGTGGTACACTCGCCTCGCAGAGCTCCTGGGTAGTCCGGACCCTATGCCCGCACCTATAGCCGGGGGATGACCCTCAAGCATTGCACCAAGTGCCTGACAAGTGCGCGTCGGATGCCCCATAACTCCAGGGGTCGTCGCCTGCATACTCGGCGGGTCACAAGCGCCCGCCTTCGGTTGGCACTTCAAGCAACTCTCTCCTTCAACATGGAGGACCACCCCGAGGCTCAGATGGTCACGACAACCGGTCTCCTTCAACATGGAGGACAACCCTGTCTCCACCCGAGTAGTGGGGATCATACGAATGGTATGCACCCCCACCATCAATGGCATTGCCGTCCCCAAGACGGTCATCGACGAAGACGCCGTACTAAACATGCTCTCAGAGGAGGCATTCGAGAAGATGCAAATACCGTGCACCCGACTAATGCTCGCACTACCTTTCTCCAGGGTAACAGAAGGAACCATCATGCCCATCAGGTAGGTGTGGCTTGTAGTCATGTTTGGAACACACAAGAACTACCGCATTGAGCTGGTCGACTTTGATGTCGCTCTTGTTGGTCTACCGTACAACGCCATCCTAGGTTATCCAGCCCTGGCTAAGTTTATGACGGTCACTGATAGCTATGAGATTCGACATATTTTTGATGGTTTTTATTGATAGTTTTCTTCTGGATTTGATCGTTTTCTAGCTTTACCTAACGCTAATACTTCGGTAGCAAAGAAAACTTGGTTTTTAATGTGTGTTTCAGGTTCTGAACATCAACAGAAGGTTCTAACAAGGGAAACACAATATTCAGGCAAAAACAAGCAAGTCTCTTTTTGGAAGCAATCAAGGGAGGGAAACAGACGCTTTAACGAGCAACTATACGGCGGGAACATTTTTCCGTCTGTATAGTTCCCGCCGTATAGCTGCCGCCACCTCCATGTTGTCAAAAGGGATAACTTCCGTGAAGAGGCCAAATGCGAAATCATAACACAGCAGCCGCATTCCATCCAGGAAGGAGAAAGAAGCATTCCAGAGAAGGGGATGGCGTTCTTCATCTCGCTCCACGATCTTTGACCTCCTAGCAATCACACCCTCATAGCCATTACTTGTACTTGAGAGAGAGAGAGAGATCTTCACCTTGCAAGATTAGGGTTTGAGATTGTTTCTTCCTATCTTGAATTGTGTTGGATTACTTTTCTATTCCTATTGTGGATCTCCATGGTAACATTGAGAAGAACTCCCTATATTCAATTATATCGATGATTCTTTCTTCTCTCATGTGTGAGTAAGTTCCCTGGGCATGGGAGATGTAAGGGATTGGTGAGATGTGATGTGCCTCCATATATTTTCCATTAGTTTGTGATTGATTTTAATTACTATATATGTGCTTGACTATCTATGGGATGCCTAATGCTTGTTGTCCAATTAAGGGACCAGACAACATGATGCTTTATTCTACATAGATAGGATCTTGTTCGTTAGTAGACCGGCAACCCCCGAGTGACATGGGGATAAACTAGTTGACTCGAGGATAACGAGGAACCACCATGCTTATTGCCTTAGTCTGATCCAAGGAGCTTAATTGCTAAGAAACCTGAAGGGTCTTAATCGTCTAGTGTCTGACCATGGTTTTGGTAACAGACTAGTAGGATTACTGAAGTTGGGATGAAATCTACCAACAGGAGTTCCGGCTAATTATGGGTTGCTCGCCTACACATATACTTATAAGTTTATAATTGTTACACTTATCACTCGTCCACCTGGCACAATCACTATCACCATGAACTGTATCGCCATGCGCCTTCTTTGTCATTTGCAGAAAACAACAAACAATCAAATCGTTCTTTACTTTTATGATTTTTATTTCTGAAGTTTACATTTTAGTTTTATTTAAATACATATAGTTTAATCCAAATTCCATTCTCATTTCCACACTTGCAGTCAATTCACTCGAAGACCCGTGACAACTTTGGGTGTGACAGAGACTTCATTCATAAACACTTACCTTTGGGCTCCCTATGGCATCGATATCTATACTTCGAATCTAGCTACAAACGATCTATGCACTTGCAGACATCAAGCTATTTTCTGGCGCTGTTGCTGGGGAGCTAAGCGCTAAGTGTGTGTCTCTTGACATTTCAGGTGTTACTACTACAAAATGGTCTCCCTAGGAGACAAAGGGTCTACACGCTTTGGTAGGACCCATTTACCAGATTATTTTGAGCACGTGCCTATTCAAAGGCACGAAGAAAGTATTGAAAAACTTTTATGATCAGACAAAGTTGAAGTTGAAAACCTGAGTGATTTTATGGAAATCATGTCCATTTACAAGACAACTCCTAAGAAACCTGAGAAAACTCTTAGGGCATATAGTGCTCCAAATGCTGCTTTCCTTAAACAACCAATAGAATTTCCTAACCCTGGAGTTAGAGAATATCGATTTGATGGTGGAATTATTAAAACTTTGCAGGAAAAAGCTTTTAGTGGAAGGGAAGATGAAGACCTAGGAAGACATATTAGAGAGTTTGACGATTTGATGACAACACTTGGACCAAAAGGTTTGCCAAGAGATTTCTCTTGTCTAATTTTTTCCGTTGGTCTCTTAAAGGTAAAGCTCTAGACTGGTTATATTCTCTCCCTCATCATTACATTAAATGTTGGGAAAATTTGTCAAATTCATAAATAGGTTTAATCCTTTTAAAAAGGTAACTGAAACTAGAAAGAATATAGGAAACTTTAGTCAGAGCGTGGGAGAAAACTACCCATAAGCCTAGGATAGATTCTTTGGAATGATCAATAGAATTCCTAATCGTGGCTATTCTGAATCAACTATTTGCCATTTATTTTACCATGGTCTTAATACTCAAAGTAGAGAGTTGCTCGACTTATTAGCAGGAGGATCGATTAATACTTTAACTGTCAAAGCATGTGTGGAATTAATGTCTACTAGGGCTAAGAATGATTCTATATACAATCTTGATTTCGACACTTAGCTGGAAAAAGGGATGCTTCATATAAATCCTGATCTTATGTCTGAAGTATGCAAAACAATGAAATAAAAAGGTATACCTTATGAACTTATTAAGGAAAACAAAGTAGACTTGTTACAAGTTTTTACTGAAGATGATGAAACTAGAATTTTTTTTCAAGAATTAAAACATCGACAAGCAAAATCTCATAATAACCTGCATAAGCATTTTCAAAAACATAAAAAGATTTTGGCAGAACTCATAGAAAATTAAGATGAGATTGACCAAGAAAATTATTTCACAAGTATCTTAGTATGATTGAAACCCAATGCGAACAAATAGCATCTGGTTATCAAATTTTTCTTCGAGATGATATAGATATTCCTATTTCTACTAATGTTGTTACAAGAAGAGGTGCAGTTGTTACAGGACCATTAGGACCACCAGAATATGAAGCTGAAAAAGAGCGAAAGGAGAAAGCCTTGCTCAAAGCAAGCCAAGAAGATGATACACTAGTGGATCGTCAAGATGAAACTGCTCAAGAAACACAAGATCAAACCAACGAGGACCAAAATGATGCACAAGATGGCCGTTACGACTCTGATGTAGAGATGGTTGATCCAAGAGAAGAAAAAGAGACAAGCAATGAATATGAAGTTGTTGTAGTAAAAAAGAAGAAAAGCGATAAGCAACAACAAAAGAGCCTGACTCCCCACAAAAGGTAAAGATAAGAATAAGAAAGGTGAGCAAAAGCTTCCTTATCTAGATCAAAAAAAGCACCGGATCAGGTAATCTATGATTCTTTCAAAAAGGCACTTGGTGATCTTCGTCTAGAAATTCCATTTGCGGATGCAATAAAAGTTCCCACCTATTCTAAATTCCTCCGTGATATTATTAGCAGAAAGAAAGAAATAACTGAAACCGTTGCCATGGTGACTAGTTATCCTGCTAATGGGAAGCTATTGTCTAAATCGAGAGATCCCGGAATACCAACTATTTCATGCTGAATTAGCAAAACTGATATTCACAATGCCTTGTGTGATTTAGGTGTAGGAGTTTGTGTAATGCCATATTCCATCTATAATTTTTTTTGGATTAGGGGAGTATTCCCTTACTACTATCACTTTATAGATGGCTAACAAGTTGCTTGAAGGAGTTCACCTATGAGTTCCTTTCCTCCTTCGATGATGACCACACGGAGAAAGGTAATGCATGCACGGTAAGCTTCACCATGAACCAGCGGCACTATGAAATATCTTTTGAACAATTTTGCAATGCTCTTGGCTTCCCTTGCAATGGGGAGTCAACTGTTACTAACCAATACAGCGTCACAAGTGGAGAAACTTGGGAAGTTGTTTCTGTTAATGGTGGCAGGGACTTCTACCAGAAAAAGATGTCCACCATTCAGAACCCAACCATTCGCTACTACACCTTGTTCCTTGCCAACACACTACTGGGAAGATGAAATACCGGTTCCATGGCTAATGCGGACATGGCAATGATCACCAAGGCACTCTTACCCAATGCACCGCAAAGCCCCAATCCAGCAGCTCTACTCATCCAGCATTTTCATCACCAGAGCAACAAGACGAAAGGTGACATTCGCATTAGTGGATTGGTAACCGCCTTGCCCATGCATTAAATATTACATTACCTGTTATGCAACCTGTTGATGGCTCCAAACTTATGGACGTCAAGTATTTAACTACTTGTGGCTTCCTTGGTGTTTACCAAGATAACATGAGGCTCCGAGCATATCAGTTTAGTTATCTTGGTGATGCACAGGGTGAGCAGGTTCCGTTGCCCTGTCCACAAGCCTTCTCGATTGTGGAGAAGGACACTTGGATCCTCACCAACGATCAAGTGATGGAGATCATGGATGAACTCCAGCCTGATCAAGAGGAAGATGAAGAAAGAGAGCAACAGGATAAGGATGAGCAGGAGCATGAGGATGAACAGGGATACAACCCTGCTTGGGAGGGACAGCAGCAGCAAGGGGGACCCTAGGACCCATGGCCCAACCAGCCGCAGTAGGGGTCCAACTACGTCCCCTATCAAGAATGTTAGCATCTCAACCAGCGCGTTGGGGAGATTGACCACACTCTACAAGGAGTGAATGAAGATGTGAATGCCTTAACTCAATACTTTAGTCACTTCATGACCAACTTTCACAACTACTATCAGCAGTATCCGCACCAGCTGCCAAATGACGGCAACAACTAAGCCTAGCAATAGCCTAAGCTTGGGGGAGGTTTGAAAACCTCCAAACCTTGCATTCATATTTATATTTCTTCTTTTGATTTATTTTACTTGTTCCAAATTGCATGTTTACTTTCATTTTGCATTCCCAAAACAAATAAAATTAACTATAACTTTTATTGCGAGTTCGTTTCTTTATTTCTCTCGGAGATTGCTCAATTTAGGTGACTTGGCAATATGGAAATATAGAGGGGGTTCGACTCAAGTACGAGAGCGAAGCAAGCAAGCGGAGGTATTGTCTAACAGACGGATTTTTAATCCCAGATGCCTGTTATGCCATACATCACAATCCCAGGATTACCATTTTTGCGAGACATAACAGATTGGATATCACAGTACATCATCCATTACAAACCATAATAAGGTATTACACGAATAAAGGGTCTCACGATCCAGTCTTAATACAAACAAGCATCGGAATAATAAGCGTGGCGGTGGGGTCCATCTTTAGTGTCACATGCAATGCTGGTGATGGGAGATAGTCCTAGTTGTCGTAGTCGTCATGATGTCCTTCCTCTTGGTAGTCCTCTTCATAGTCTAGACACGGGAATAGCCAGGGACAAAGCCATGAGTACTCTTTAAGTACTCGCGAACTATCACTAACAAGTAAGGTAGTTCTAGTAGGAAATGCTAAGTTCTAAGTTTATTTGTAAAGTTAAGTTTGAAACCTAAGCTGAGTTCAGAAACAAAGAAAGATAAAATAAGGTTTGAAATCACCTAAGTGGGAACTTAGTTGTCATAGTCACAACTCTGTTGTGGTCAAGTCATGTCACAGTTCATTTCATAAGTCTTTTTGAAAACATCTGACAACAGAACAGTATAGCCACTCCAACTGTCCATAACCACGGACGCGGCTATTCGAATAGTTTGACACTCTGCAGAGGTGGTACACTTTCACCACAAAATTTGATACATCTGTCAGGGATAACCCTGAATCATCATACTTAGTATGCAGATAATCAAACATAACCTTTCCTTTACACACTCTAGTATAAGCACCTCTCCTATGAGCTTGGCCTCCCAGCCATGGCCATCTGCCATTATGGGCACTGCATAGGTGGAAAAAATTGAGAGGTAGCCTTAGCTCAAACCTCTCCCGCGAGGGAACTAATACTAATGCATATAAACTTCCGGCAAACCTTACCCAATTCAGGTGTTGTGGTTGTACGGTAAAATTGGAATAGTATCGCATCTGAACCTAACCATCAGTTTTTATAAAAGGGCTAAGGCTCATGCCTCGACATTTTCATCATCATAAACCATTTGTATTTCTCAACACATGTCAAAACATCTCAATAGAATGACTCATCATTCCAAGGTTTTCATAAGTCATTTTCACCAAGTATTCCCATCTAAAGTTTTCAAGTTATTGGTTTAACTCTAAACTACTAAGTTAAGAGTGTTCACTAATATGGGATGCTAATATCAATCTCATGCCATAGAATGACATCTAAACCTAACTAGATAGGTCAAGTTTTATACTCTTTATGCTATCTATAAACAAGGTAAAGAACTTTGGTAAAGTAAAAGAAAGTATAGCTTGTAAGTAAAACTTGGGGTAGGTATAAGTCAACATGTATAACCCAAGCATTCCTAATGCATCTTGCTTAGGTTAACTTGCATCTAGTGATGGCTTGCCTTGGTTGGTGAAGTGGTTGAAATTCTCTTCCTCCCCTTCTTGGTAGAACTCCTCCTCCTCGAAGACTTGTTCGGTATTATCGTCTATAAATACATACGGAATACACAATCACCAAACAATACTTAACTAGTCTATTTAGCACACTAAGGCACACATTTGATGATCTAGTATCATCACATACATCACAAGGTTTAATGACTAGTTTCATTTATTTTATTGGAGAAAAGTAATTTCTACTCATTGAAATTAATTAGATTTAATATTCTCCAATTAAAATATGGGATCATATGGACACATGTCATCATCACATATTCTAATACATGGGAATGTGATTTAAATGTTGGATCACATTTTAATAAGTTTAAGTTTAATATTTAATGATTTAAAGTGACTAGAAATGCCTATATAGCATTATTTTGGTACTAGTCCAAAGTCACTGCATGCAAACCTTGATATTATTACATATTCAGATAGGTATGGTAAGATGTGATTTTTGAGAGTTGGAATCAACTCAAAAGCTATTATGGTTGATTTTAGAAAAATGTTTGAATGTGAAAAAGCTTTTGTCTTGTTATTTTTTCTAGCATAGATCTCTAACCCTAATTTATTTAAATCCAATGCTCTTGGATAGATATTTTCATTATCTTTCCAACATAATTGGAATCACTCCATTTGGATTTGTAAAACTCCTTGAAATGATTTTTCAACTAAAGGACAGAATCTAGATCAAGTCTAAATTGAAAAAGATTTATTTGAATCTACTCGGGCGCGTGGGGACACTAATGGGCCGGCCCGATTTCACTCCGCAGCGCTGAGGACAGCTGAAAGGGGGGCTCGCATGTCAGTGGATCTTTAAACGCGAAGCGGTACGGGGCAACGTGGACCGCATGATTAGAACTAGGATCTACGGCTCACGTTCATCGTCGACGACGGACATGTCGCCAGCGAGGTGGAACCCTAGCGGCTCGGTGGGGGTGCAGTGGGGGCATACCAGGGCTCCAGCGAGTGCAGCGATGGGGGCGATCGAACGAGACAACAATGGCAGACTCAGGTAAGGTCGCGACAGCTCCGGGGGTGGACGAAATCGACAGGGACATCTCCTCCTCTGCTGCGGCTAACTCCGATGCAATTCTGGCGACTGGCTGCTCGAGCGGCTCCGATGAGAGAGGGGAAATGATCAGTGGTGAGAGGGGAGTGTGGGGTTGTGGCAAATGAGGCTGGGGGTGGCCTCCTTATATAGGCTCGTCGATGGGACCGAGAGGGCGACGGCGAGCTCGTCGGTGACGACGACACAGGGTGCTATAGGCGTGGGCAAGGTAGGTGGACGGTGGGCGGTTCCCTGGTGGTCAGCTACGGCTTAATGGTGATGCTAGGGGCGGTGGAAAACGGTCAGGCACGTATCGCACTCTGAGCGGCGGAGGCGGTGCTCGACGCGGTTCACGGCGCCTGTGGGTCACGCGGCGGGAAAAGGGCTTGTCTGGCGGGGTGCTAGGGTCAATGCAGAGTGGCGCGCACGGGCTGTGGTCGAGAGGCAGTGTGTGTGGGCCTGCCGGGGATGGCGCTCTGGCGCGCTCTGTGTCTGGCGTAGAGGCTCAGTGCGGGGGTGCTCTGGGTGGTCTAGGGGCTAGCTACGCTTGGGGACGGGACAGGGGAGTGCGGTAGGGTTTGGCGGAGCTAGTGGCACACTACTAGGAAACAACTTATCAGCGGCGCACCTTTTTTCACTATCTGTGGCGCATTTCCTAGTCGCCACTGGTACGTCGCCACTGATAACTACCTTCTGTGGCATTTCAAAATGCGCCATAGAAGTCTCAAACTTCAGTGGCGCATATGGCCAATATGCGCCATAGAAGTTTTTTTCCAAAATTAAAAAAAGGCGGGCCAGATCTCAAACTTCTGTGGCGCATATGGCCAATATGCGCCATAGAAGTTTTTTTCAAATTTCAAAAAAAACCCGGGCCAGATCTATATCTGGCCGGAGTTGGTGGTGGTGGTGGTGGCTGGTGGCTAGAGGAGGGCTAGGAGGAGGTTGCCGGAGTTGGTGGTGGAGGAGAAGGAGGAGCTCGCCGGAGTTGGTGGTGGAAGAGGAGGAGAAGGAGGTCGCCGAAGTGGTGGTGGAGGAGGAGGTCGCCGGAGTTGGTGGTGGAGGAGGAGGAGGTGGTGGTGGTGGTGGTCGCCGGAGTAGGTCGCCGGAGTTGGTGGTGGAGGAGAAGGAGGAGTAGGAGGAGGAGGAGAAGTAGGGAGGGGAGAAGTGTGGAGGGGAGAAGTGGGGAGGGGGAGAAAAAGGAAAAACGGAGGGAGAAGGGCGCTGGCGGGATTCAAATTTCGAATCCCGCCCAAGACTTCTGTGGCGCATATGGGGGAAATGCGCCACAGAAGTTTCTCGCCCTTTTTTATTTTTTTGCAGGAAAAAATCTTCTATCTGCCATAACTTTTTACTCTTTTGGAATTTGGGGAATCTATAAAAATCGAGGAGAAAATTTCAAGACGATCATTTTGATAGGTTAAAGATTTTTTTCCGACATCGTATGCAAAAGTTAGAGCCGTTTTACCGTGCCATGACCTATTTTTACAAAATACATCAAAATTTATGTTTTTCAATTTTGTCTAGATCTATACCCTAAAATCTAACTACAACTCAAAGGAATCTAACTACACATGCGCCACAGAAGTTTCTCCTGTTTTTTTGCTGCTTGGTCCCATCAACCTTTTGTGGCGCATATGTCTATATGCGCCACAAAAGTTTGGCACTTCAGTGGCGCACACGAAAATATGCGCCATAGAAATATGGACTTCTGTGGCGCATATTGGTTTTGTGCACCACTGAAGTGCCAAACTTATGTGGCGCATTTTTTCTAGTGCGCCACTGATATATATCTGTCTGCGCATAATTTTACATATGCGCCACTGAATATCTTGTCTATCTATAAGATGTTTCCTAGTAGTGGCGGTGCTGGATTGGCGCGGCACGGTCCGTGGCGCGTTGCCCACGCTCGGCCGATGGCGACCAAGAACGGGCGGCGCGGCACTGCTGCTCTAGGCTGGTTGGTAGCTTAGTTAGGGTCTGGTTAGAGTTAGGGGGGACAAGGGGACCAAATGGAGCCCAAAAACTCGACAAAGCATTGATCACTAAATAGTAATAGTTAGGCAGAAAATTTGTGCATGCCACCTGTTCGACAAAATGGCCGCATGAAACAAACTTTCAAATTTTGAGATGATTTTTGGTGGAATTGTTGGTCTTATGCTTGAGCATCTTTGGTTGCTGGGATTTGTCAAGTTGAAGTCATTTGAGTGGTTTTTGAAAAAGTGTGATCTAGGTACCTACACTTGATTCCATTTTCAAATGTCTTTTAAATTTAGAGTTTAAATGTTTTTGGAAGATCACAAGGTGGGCATTGGTACATCTTTACTTGTACTAGCATGGGGTGCAGAGATCCATAGTTGTTTATGTTTGCAATTGAGTCCTAGGAACACCCAAAGTGGGCTAGTTGATTAAAATGGACAAAGTGACCATTTCCATTTATTAATTATTTTTGATTTCTTTTCTTTGCATTTTGCTTGGGAATGATCTAGATGATGTGGCATTCATCTTAGAATCATTTTACAACCATTAGAACAAACAAACATGGCAATTCAAAACAATTCCATATTAATGGAACACACATATGCATGCTTAATTATTTAAATGAGAATTTTTTTTTGTTAACCCTAAATTGGGCGATTTGGATCTTGATTAACCTTGATTAAAGTTTTGGGATGTTACAAACCTTCCCCCCTTAAACAAAATCTCATCCCGAGATTTAAGAAAGAAAACTAGGAACTAAAGAGATCTGGGAACTTAGTCCTAATGTAATCTTCTCGCTCCCAAGTGGCTTCTTCTTCGGTATGGTTGCTCCATTGAATCTTGAGAAATTTGATACTCCGGGTCCTGGTGGTTCTGTAAGCTTCCTCCAATATGCGGATGGGAACTTCATGATACGTTAGATCCTTGTTGATGTCAACAGCTCAGTGATCGATGTTCTTGAAAACTTTGGTCTTCTCCGGCACTGCTAGGCATTTGCGAAGTAACAAGATATGGAACACATTGTGGATAGCTGACATCTCTTCTAGCAGTTCCAGCTGATACCATACTTCTCCGCGGCAATTCAGAATCTTGAAGGGTCTGATATATCTGGGGGCTCACTTTCCCTTCAGACTAAAACGTTGTGTTCCCTTCAATGGCGAAACTTTGAGATACACAAAATCTCTGACATTGAAAGTCGGGTCTCTCCTTCTCTTGTCAGCATAACTCTTCTGTCTAGATTGGGCGGTCTTGAGGTGCTCACGGACTTTGTGAACCTTCTCTTCGGCTTCTCGTAGAATGTCGGGTCCGAAGATCTCACTCTCTCCTACTTGCGACCAATTTAAAGGGGTACGACACTTTCTTCCATATAAGAACTCAAATGGGGTCATTTGCAAACTGGCTTGATAACTGTTGTTGTATGAGAATTCTGTGAAAGGCAGGCAATCTTCCCATTTTGATCCATACTCTAACACACAAGCTCTCAACATATCTTCTAGGATTTGGTTGACTCTTTCGGTCTGTCCATCAGTCTGCGGGTGATAAGCTGTGCTGAAATTCAACTTGGTTCCTAATCCTTCTTGGACTTTCTTCCAAAATCTCGAGGTAAATTGGGTTCCTCGATCCGATACTATGGTCTTGGGGTTCCATGCAAACTGACGATTCTAGCAATGTACAACTCTGCTAGCTTCGAACTCTGGTAGGTTGTCTTGACAAGTATAAAATAGGCTACCTTGGACAGTCTATCAACGATGACCTGGATTGAGTCATTTCCCCTACTAGAAGTAGGCAAACCGGTGATAAAGTCCATTCCGACGAAATCCCATTTCCATTCTAGAATCTGCAATGGTTGCAACAGTCCTGCGGGTCTCTGATGTTCCGCTTTGACTCTCTGACAAATATCACACTTGGCGATGTAGCTTCCGATTTCTCTCTTCATCGTGTGCCACCAAAATTGCTCCTTCAAATCTTGATACATCTTTGTTCCTCCGGGGTGGATAGAATAAAGAGTATCATGAGCTTCTTGCATGATAACTTCCTTCAGCTCCGAATCTGCTGGCACACAGATACATCCTTTGTACCACATAACTCCTTCTTTATCTTCGGTGAATCCAGGTACCTTTCCTGTACCAATACGACGTTTGATTCCATCGATGCTTGCGTTTCCCTTCTGGGCTTCCTTGACTTGGCTAATCAAAGTGGGTTGAAGTTCAATGCTAGCTAAGAATCCTTTGCTAACTAGCTCAGTTCTAAACTGCTCCAACTCCTCATGCAAACTTGGTTGCTTCTCCTTGATCATGGTGTTTAACCTACACGGCAATCTGCTAAGAGCATCCGCTACCACATTGCCTTTGCCGGGGTGATATTGAATGTCAAGGTCATAATCCTTGATTAACTCTATCCATCTTCTTTGCCTCATATTTAGCTCCTTCTGAGGGAAAATATACTTCAAGATCTTGTGATCTGAGTAAATCTCACAGCAATTACCCATAAGGTAATGCTGCCATGTCTTCAAAGCTAAAACGACGGTTGCTAACTCAAGATCATGGGTAGGGTAGTTCTGCTCATGCTGCTTCAGTTGTCGAGATAGATACGCGATGACTTTGCCTTCTTGCATCAATACACATCCGAGACCAATCTTGGATGCATCACAATACACATCAAACGGCTTCTTGATATCTGGCATGATCAATATTGGGGCTGAAATCAATCTCTTCTTGAGCTCTTGGAAACTTGCTTCACATTTGTCAGTCCATTCAAAATTCTTGTCCTTCTTCAACAATTGGGTCATGGGTCTTGTGATGCTCGAAAATCCTTCTACGAACTTGCGGTAATATCCCGCTAATACGAGGAATCCACGGACTTGGGTTTGAGTGGTTGGGGCTTCCCATTCTTCAACATCTTTGATCTTGGTGGGATCAACAACGACTCCTCCGGGAGACACAATATGTCTTAGGAATCCTACTTCTTTCAGCTAGAACTCACATTTGCTAAACTTGGCATACAACTGCTGCTCTCTAAGGGTTTCAAGGATGATTCTCAGATGTTGCTCATGCTCTTCTTCTGACTTGGAGTAGATAAGGATATCGTCAATAAACACAACGCATAAAGATCTTATTCATGAGATTCATGAAATAAGCGGGAGCATTAGTTAATCCAAAATACATGACTGTATACTCATATAATCCATATTTGGTTGTAAAGGCAGTCTTTGGAATATCCGTTGCACAAATCTTAAGTTGGTGATAACCAGTCCTAAGGTCGATCTTAGAGAACACTTTGGCACCAGTCAACTGATCAAATAGATCCTCTATCTTTGGTAATGGGTACTTGTTCTTGACGGTGACATCATTCAGCTTCCTATAATCTATGCACAAACGGTTGCCTCCATCTTTCTTGTCGACGAACAAAACAGGCGATCTCCATGGCGACGCGGTTGGTTGAATCAAGCATGTTGCCAACATAGCATCCAGTTGCTTCTTCAATGCTACTAACTCTGATGGGTTCATGCTATAGGGTCTCTGAGCTATGGGTCCGGTTCTGGGGATTAGTTCAATAATGAACTCAATATCCCTATCTGGGGGCAGACCGGGCAATTCATCTAGGAATACGTCGGGGTATTCACAGACTACTCTGACTTGATATATGGTGGGTAGGGTTAGACTCTTGTTGCACTTGAATTGACGGGGCAAGGTTTCAGAAACATGCTCTACTGATACTCTAGAGCTACTAGTCATGGTGATGGCTTTCTTGGCACTGTCGATCAATCCTTTATGCTTTGACATCCAATCCGTTCCTAGTACTACTTCCAAACCTTTAGTTCCAAGTACTATTAGATTAGCATAAAAATCTATCCCATGTATTCTAATAGGCACAACTTTGCAAATTTTTCTAGCTTTTGTAGTTGAACCAGGTATTTGAACTATCATGACATGCTTCAAGTTGGTTGGGTGAATCTTACTAGTGCACGCAAATTCTTCGGTAACAAACGAGTGTGATGCTCCAGAATTAAACAACACTCTTGATAATACTGAGTTGATAGAAAACATACCCAGCACAACATCTGGCGCTTCTTGGGCTTCTTCGGCGTTCATGTGGAAGAGACGGCCATTGCGGTTGTGAGGGTTCCCTCGGGCGAATCTTCTTCCAGGCTGAACACGACACTGTTGTTGAGCTAGGGCATTCACATTGGCAGTGGCGGCAATCTTCTTGGGACACTCGTTGGATTAGTGACCCTTCACTCCACACTCGAAATAAGTAATCTGAGACTTGTGTTTTGCTGCCACGGGCACATCATTGCTTCTAGTCCTTGGTGCAGTGGTTTGTTGTTGTTGGACTTAGGCGGTGCACGGTTGAAATTGTTGGAGTTGCCAGGGTGGTTGTTATTGTTTCCTCCGGTCTTCACATTTCCTCTGCTACGGTTGGGGTAGCTTGGGCGAGACATTGGGGGTCCATTGTTCCGCGGGGCATATCCTGCAGATGGGTTGGGGCGATACTTCTGGTGACTGCTGGATCCAGCTTGGTGCATCATTCAACGTTTGCGGTTGTCATTGGCTTGGTTGATCTTCCCTTCCATCTGAATGGCAGAGTTGACTAGCTCTTCAAGATCTTTGAAACGGATGTTGGCGAGTACATTCTGCATCTCATCATGCAGTGTGTTCAGGAATCTCTCCTTCTTCTTGGCCTCCGTGTTGACCTCATCAGGTGCATACCTAGCTAGGGACAAGAATATGTTACGGTACTCCACTATAGTCATTCTGCCTTGCTTTAGCTCTCTGAATTCATCTCTCATTCGGGTGACTAAACCCTGGAGCACATGTGTGCGGCTGAACTTGACTTTGAAGGCTTCCCACGTCATCACTTGACCGTGGTTCACTGTGCGGGTGTTGTGCCACCATGCTGTTGCATCTCCTGCTCGATAGTGGGTGGCAAACAGAACTTTCTCGTTGGCATCCACTCCGGCAAATTCTAAGTTGTTCTCCATGGTATGCAACCAATCATCAGCATCCAGTGGGTTTTCAGACTGGCTAAAGATTGGGGGATTGGTATTCTGGAAGTTTTTGAGTTTGGATCCAAGATGATCCTGATTTCCATGGTTCTGATTGTTGTGAGCCATCTAGGCGATCTGCTGCAGGGTGGCTAGATTTGCTTGGCGCTCTACCCTAATAGCTTCATGGTCTACAATGAGCGTCTACAGAATCTGCAACATTGGATCCTACGATGAGCTGCTCCCTCCTTGGTTTCCACGAGTCATATGAAGATTGAGATAGATAATGGGGTAAGAGGGAAAGTTCTAAGGTTCATGGTTTTGGTTTCAAAGCTAAAACTTTGAGTTTGACTCAGGTTTTGCAACTAACTTCATTTTCATTCATTCAAGCAAAGCACACAGTACAAACTCACACACACCACAACAAAAGCAAAACAGATGGTTTTAAGAACCATTCTGCAAGCTAAGATACAATGGGACCGATACTTCTCACTCCTACGATAGTGCTCTAGTGCATCTACTCATCATCGATGAAGTCGGGGTCATCATCGTCGGTGTATAAGTCCATGGCATCATCCTCCAGGTAGTCATCATCATTGCTGAGGTATGAGTCAATATCCCCTTGGATATCTTCTCCTTCTCCCTCTTCTTCTTTTGCTGAAAGCTGAGCTTCTTGCTCCTTGATGATCTTCTCGAGGTCGGCCACCTTCTTGCAAAGACGGTCGATGGTGTGATCCTTCTTTGCGCATTGACGGCGAAGTGACTGACGATCCTTGACAAGCAGTGAGGAAGTCTGGGCCTTCTGGGCGGCAATGTCAAGGTTGTGGTTGGCTAACTTCCTAGCATTGTCCAATTCCTTCTATCTATCATACAACAGGAATTCGAGGTTCTCCACTTGACGCTTCAACTCCGAGTGACTTGGCATCTCCAGCGGCATTCCCATAGAATCACGCCTTGCATAGTGAGCAAAGCGGGTTCCTTGGATCAAGTTGACATTATGTGCGCAAATACGAGCAAGAGCTTCATGCATTATCCTGGCTAATCCATCTAGCCAGTTGTTCTCTCTCATGGTGAACCGAATCCTCTCAGACATTGGTGCCTCTAACTTGCCTCGAAGATCAGCAACTACTAGCCATTGTAAGTCTCCTCCTGGGGTCCATTGAGTTGAGGTCCAAGGAATTCCGGATGCGGACGCTCCAAGTACTCAGACAGTGCATCAAGATCCCTCTCGAAGATCAGTTGGCCTCCGTTGCCCAACTGGTAGAACTTGTAGTACTGAACTTCCATCTATAAGAATTTAGGATGAGAAAGTTAGTGAGGTGATCAAGTGTGTCAAATTTTAGGGAGTAATGTAAGAATTTTTGAGGAACATGTATTTTTTTGAGAGAAAGAATCCCAAGGGTAAGAGAGGAAATAGGTTTTCATAAATACTCACTTCTTTGTTTTTGAAACTAAGTTTTTGTTCGGACGTCCATTCTAACTAGGGTCTCCTATGGTCAGGATGGCTCTAATACCAACTTTTCAACCCCTAGATTTTTAATCCCAGATGCCTGTTATGCCATACATCGCAATCCCAGGATTACCATTTTTGCGAGACATAACAGATTGGATATCACAATACATCATCCATTACAAACCATAATAAGGTCTTACACAAATAAAGGATCTCATGATCCAGTCTTAGTACAAACAAGGAGCGAAATAATAAGTGTAGCGGTGGGGTCCATCTTTAGTGTCACAGGCAATGCTGACGATGGGAGATGATCCTAGTTGTCGTAGCCGTCCTCCTTCAGTGTAGTCCTCTTCATAGTCTGGCCACGGGAATAGCCAGGGACAAAGCCATGAGTACTCTTTAAATACTCGCAAACTATCACTAACAAGTAAGGTAATTCTAGTAGGAAATGCTAAGTTCTAAGTTTATTTGTAAAGTTAAGTTTGAAACCTAAGCTGAGTTTAGAAACAAAGAAAGATACAATAAGGTTTTAAATCACCTAACTTGGAAATTAGTTTTCATAGTCGCAACCATGTTGTGGTCAAGTCATGTCACAATTCATTTCATAAGTTATTTTGAAAACATCTGACAACGGAACAGTATGGCCACTCCAACTGTCCATAACCGCGGACGCGGCTATTCGAATAGTTTGCCACTCTGCAAAGGTGGTACACTTTCACCACAAAATTCGATACATCTGCCAGGGATAACCCTGAATCATCATACTTAGTATGCAGATAATCAAACATAACCTTTCCTTTACTCACTCTAGTATAAGCACCTCTCCTATGAGCTTGGCCTCCCAGCCATGGCCATCTGCCATCCTGGGCACTACATAGGTGGACAACATTGAGAGGTAGCCTCAGCTCAAACCTCTCCCGCGAGGGAACTAATACTAATGCATATAAACTTCCGGCTAAGCCTTACCCAATTCAGGTATTGTGGTTGTACGGTAAAATTAGAATGGTATCGCATCCGAACCCAACCATCAGTTTTTATAAAAGGGCTCAGCTCATGCCTCAACATTTTCATCATCATAAACCATTTGTGTTTCTCAACGCATGTCAAAACATCTCAATAGAATGACTCATCATTCCAAGGTTTTCATAAGTCATTTTCACCAAGTATTCCCATCTAAAGTGATCAAGTTTTTGGTTTAACTCTAAACTACTAAGTTAAGAGTGTTCACTAATGTGGGATTCTAATATCAATCTCATGCCATAGAATGACATCTAAACCTAACTAGATAGGTCAAGTTTTATACTCTTTATGCTATCTATAAACAAGGTAAAGAACTTTGGTAAAGTAAAAGAAAGTAAAGCTTGTACATAAAACTTGGGGTAGGTATAAGTCAAAATGTATAACCAAGCATGCCTATGGAATATTGCTTAGGTCATCTTCTATAATTCTAGCTTGCAAGGGTTAGCTTGCAGTGTTAATGATGCCTTGCCTTGGTTGGTGCAGTGGTTGAAATTCTCTTCCTCCTCTTCTTGGTAGAACTCCTCCTCCTCGAAGACTTGGTCGGTACTATCGTCTATAAATACATACGGGATACACAATCACCAAACAATACTTAACTAGTCTATTTAGCACACTAAGGCACACATTTGATGATCTAGTATCATCACATTCATCACAAGGTTTAATGAACTAGTTTCATTTATTTTATTTGAGAAAAGTAATTTCTACTCATTGAAAATAACTAAGGTTTAATATTCTCCAATTAAAATATGGGATCATATGGAAACATGTCATCACCACATATTCTAATACATGGGAATGTGATTTAAATGTTGGATCACATTTTAATAAGTTTAAGTTCAATATTTAAATGATTTAAAGTGACTAGAAATGCCTATATAGCATTATTTTGGTACTAGTCCAAACTCATTGTATGCAAACCTCAATATTATTACATATTCAGATAGGTATGGTCAAATGTGATTTTTGAGAGTTGGAATCAACTCCAAAACTATTATGGTTGATTTTAGAAAAAATGTTTGAATGTGAAAAAGCCTTTGTCTTGTTATTTTGCTAGGAGAGATCTCTAACTCTAATTGATTTAAGTACAATGGGCTTGGATAGCTGTTTTAATTATCTTTCCAACAAAATTGGAATCATTCATTTTGGTGTAGTAGAACTCTCTAAATTGATTTTCAAACTAATGGGTCGAAACTAGATTTAGTTTAAATAGAAAAATCTAAGTTTGAAATACAGGGCCAGCACGGGAACACTAATGGGTCGGCCTAGTTTCACTCCGCGGTGCAGAGGACAGCTGACAGGGGTATCCCGCATGTCAGTGGCTCTTTAAACGCGAAGCGGTACGGGGAAATGTGGACTGCACAATTAGAACTAGGATCTACGACTGTGGCTCGTCGTCGACGACGGACAGGTCACCGGCGAGGTGGAACACTACCGGCTCGGTGGGGGTGTAGTGGGGGCATACCAGGGCTCCATCACGATGGGGGTGATCGAACGAGGCGACGACGGCGGACTCAGGCGAGGTCACGGCAGCTCCTGGGGTGGACGAAATCGACCGGGGCTTCTCCTCCTCTGCTGCAGCTAACTCCGAGCGACTGGCTGCTCGAACGGCCCCGGCGAGAGGTGGGGAATGATCAGTGGTGTGAGGGGAGCTGAGTGGTGTGAAGAAATGGTGATGGGGAAGGCTCCTTATATAGGCTCGACGTGGGGACTGAGAGGGCGACGGTGAGCTCATCGGTGACGACGACACAGGGTGCTAGAGGCGTGGGCTGGGTAGGCCGATGGTGGCTTGCCTCCTGGCAGTCAGCTACGGCTTAAAGGCGACGCTAGGGGCGGTGGCAGTTGGTCGATAAAGGTTATCGCTCTGCGCGGCAGAGGCGGTGCTCGACGCGGCGTGCTGTGGCTACTGGTCGCGCGGCGGGAGAAGGGCGTGTCTGGCGGGGTGCTGGGGTTATGGCGGAGCGGTGCACGCGAGCTGGGCGCAAGGCGCGGCTTGTGCGGGCTTGTCGGGGATGGCGCTCTAGCGTGAGCTGGGACCGGCGTAGAGGTGGTGGGCGCGAGCGATGTGAGGTGGGCCAAGGGCTGGCTATGGCCATGGGGTGGACAGGGGGTCGCAGTAGGGTGTGGCGGAGCTAGTGGCGGTGCTGGATTGGCGCGGCGCGGTCTGTGGCGCGTTGCCCACGCTCGGCCGACGGTGACCAAGAATGGGCGGCGCAGCACTGCTTCTCTAGGCAAAAGGGTAGGTTGGTTATGGGCTGGTTAGAGCTAGGGGAGAAAAGGGGACCAAAATTAGACCAAATACTCGACAATGCATTAATCAACAAATAGTGTTAGTTAGGAAGATTTTTTTGCATGCCACCTGTTCGACACAATGGCCGCATGAAACAAAGATTTGAATTTTGAAATGATTTTTGGTGGAGTTGTTGGTCTTATGCTTGAGCATTTCTGGTTGCTGGGATTTGTCAAGTTGAACTCACTTGAGTGGTTTTTGAAAAAGTGGGATCTAGATACATACACTTGATTCCATTTTCAAAAGTCATTTAAATTTAGAGTTTAAATGTTTTTGCAAGATCACAAAGTGGGCCTTGGTACATCTTTACTTGTACTAGCAAGGGGTGCAAAGATCCATAATTGTTTCTGTAACATCCCAATTTCAGCAACCCTGATTAGTTGACCAGAATGCAAAAATCAGGGGAAAAAAACTTTTTCTTGCTCATTGGTGCAGTGATTGCTGGTCGCTTATTTGTGCTTGAGCATATGTGAGTGTATCTAATGATGCTCCATACCTCATCCTCAGTTGACAAAAGCTATTTACCAAAACTACCCTGGCTCATTTTACATATTCTCAAACGTTCTGGCATTTCAAAACATGAGCCAAGATGCATTTGCAACCAAAACTATTTTAGTAGCTTCTATTGACATAAATATGGAGAAATATATAATATAACCTCCTTATGTTTCCAAGACAGAACCCTCAACTAATCTTATCTCTAGTCTTCACAAAACACCTGTGCTAAGCTTTTGAATTCTACTCTTGGTAGAGGTACCAAGGACTCTCATCTTATTCAGAACTCCACCTCTTCAAAATACCCATCCCTACCTCAAGCTAAGCTTGATGGTTGCCATAGAAGTAGGTTTACTTTGTTTGTAAGATGAGTTGCCTTGATCTGCTGTCTGATGAGTTGTTTTGATCTACTGATTGACTTGTTTGCTTAGGAAGTAGTATGAGCCACCCTAGGAGCTCGTCACTAGGATCAATGGGTTTCCCAAGTCTCCCCACCCTAAGCCAGTATACCAAGCAAGATCAAATCTCTAGATACTAGGGATCACCTAAAACCCTTAACCAGATCCATTCTAGAAGCTTCCAAGTCCATGAGGACCAATGACAAGCATGGATCCCTGCTACTCAATCTACACCTCAACATCATCCACTTGTTGATTCTCTGATACCTTGCCACCCCTCCAGGAACTTTCCCTCTCCTACTCTAGTCAAAATCCTCAAAACTGCCAAATTTGGCAAAGTCTAGAATATGTTCCAACATCACATTTTTGAATGCCTCCTTTTCTCAAACCCTGTGCATTTTTGGAAATGCACCTGAACCATTTTGTTAACCATCCTAAGGAATACCAAGGCCCACCATCGTCCCTGGTTAGATCCTCTTCCAACCCACTTGTTCTTGATGGTTTTGCAGACAAGAAAATAAGTTTTCCTACAAATCTAGTCATCATGCCTACTTTGATAGAAGCTCACACCCTCATCCAGCCTCCTATGGACCAACTCTCTGCATGGTTGTGATCTAATAAAATAAATCTACCAAGATCTACTTCACTTGTTCCAAGTGGATCTCTGTGCTGCTTAAACCCACTTGGTTTATAAGGCATCATGATTCATTTTGCCTGGCAGCCTTAATTTCATCAAACTTTGTCATCACTTCTAGATCGCCTCAAATTCAATTAATTCAAACTCCTTCTTCCATGATCATCTCTATGACCTGGTCTACCCTCCCATCTATCCCTTGCACCAAGGTGAGCTCTGAGCTCCAAGATGCAAGCATGTTTTGGTGGTATAAAAATAACATCACCCTAGATCCTCAATACCTTGTTCCTCCATCTAATTCAAGTTGGAATTCCATCCACAAGGTTGAAAATGCTTGCTACACCTTGTATACATCATCTACCTTGATCATCAAGATTTATCAAATCTTCTCCATAATTATTATGGCTCCAAATCTATTTAATTCCTTTAATAGTCAAAGTCTCCAAAGCCCTCCTCAATGGAAGGTTTGGTTTTTGCCAAAACACTTCCCCAACTTTTGGCTCATGTGAGTTCCACATATCATGCCCTGTCTTTCCATCTCAAAAAAAAATATTTTTGAGAAGCTTTATTATTTCTTTTTGCCCATTTTCTTAAATGGCTGAATTGGAATAATAATTGTTTTAAATAGTTTTATGCCCCAATAAATCTTGGGAAAATTCCCTTAAGTGTGTATTCACATTTGGGACTCTCTCAACCTAGAAACCAACCTTGTCCAATGTAAAAATATCAAATAATCTTCTAGAAACTATTTCTGCCCTTTTTGAATAAAGGGATCTATAAGGACTAAAACCCCACTTAAGAATCTCAATTAAATCCTAGGAGTCTACCATGACCTCATCTAACTACCAGTACCATTTCCTCCTCTGGTCCAATGCAAGTTTTTGAACCTTCTTCATAACCAACAATTGGATCAATTTTGCCAACCAAGCAAATCCATTACTCAAACCAATTCCAAATTTCATCAAAACTTGCTCAATACTTATCCTCAACATCAGGACACACCCCTGGTTGACCAGCACTGTAGCTCCACCTCAATCCTTCCCATTTTACCCTTGGACTAGTAGTAAGAAAGAGAGAGACAACAAATCTTACAAGGATCTACTTAATTAATCACCACAACTACCACCCCCTCCCTCTCTGATCCAGCAAGACCAAAACCCCTTCCTACCCCTCCCCACCGATCCCTGGACCAATCCCTGGCCAGCATCCCATCTCCACCATGTCCAAATGGGTCTTTTACATCATCTACCTCTCCTCCCTAGTATATATGGCTAGAGGCCTCCCCCAGCTCGCCCCTGCCCCTCATTTTCTACCTCTCCCATCCACTCACTCTCCCTAGGCTCCACTCCCTCTCCTCTGCCCTGTGCTGCCCAGGAGAAGAAGAAGGAGAGCTCTCGGCCTCCTTCAAAATCGAGTAAGGCTCCTTCTCCCTTGCTCCATTTCCTCTGCATGTCTGCTCATGTGTTCTCCTCCTCCTCTACCTGATAGTACCTTTCATTTTGCCCAGGACCTACTCCATTGTCCTTGCCAGTGAGCTCTGACGAGGTCGCTCTCGGCCGCCGTCGCGCGAGCTGCTTCTAGTGGACCTCTGCCGCCGTGCCGCCCATCGATCTGCTCGCCGTCGTCGATCGCGTTGCCCTGCAACCTCCCCGTCGCCTCCCGAGCCCTCTGGTGAGCTCCCCGCCCTGCGCCACCCTCTGCTAGGGTTAGCTCGCATCGCCAGCGAGCCCAGTGGACGACGACGCTGCGCCGTCCATCGCCACTTAAACTGACGGCCGAGATCTGCCGATGCCGCTTCAGCCGCCCCCCTCTCGCTGACTGGCGGGCCCCGCCAGTCAGGTTAAATCCGCGGCTCCCGCGCACCCCGCTGACCGACGTGGGCCGAATCCACCCCTGCGACCCATTTCCCCTTCAGACCCAGCCCAGCTACTCAGTTGCCTTTTTCTTTTATGTTCAGATCCAGAGAAATACCAGTAGGTTTAAATCCTTTTGAAAATGTAAATGAAATCCAAATGACCAGATTCAAATTTCTGGTTGCTCCCTGATGTTTTCTCAAACATGCAGAGGCAACCCCTAGTCCAAATTAAATTCCATTAATTACTGGAATTTATTCTGCTGCCAAGTATACTTTGCACTAAATAAATTCCTTAGGGAGTTTTACAACTCCATATGAGATGAACCAAAGCTCCTCTGATAGGTATTTGACATACCTATCATCCAGCACAGGTCCTATGCCAAGGTGAACTGAGGTGTGCCTTGGAGAAAAATACCAAAATCAGCCTTTATATGCCTTGGATAAATTCTCTAGGTCAAACCAGATGTGGTAATGACCTAATTCCACCTCCCAGTACATCATAGCGTCAACATCTATCAAATCCTAGCAGGTCAGAATTTATTGAGCTATGGTTGAATATTAGTGATTTAAATACTTTTGTAAGGGTATATTTCCACTAAATAAATCCCTCCAGGAGTTTGACAACTCCAAAGTGAGTGAATCCAATTCCTATAGAAAGGTATTCTAAATTCCTACCACATGCCCCTGGAATAAACTCAGTAGCTTCTGTAAAATTAATTTGGTGAAAAAGAGAAAAACATTACAGAACTGCCTTTGATGATTTATTAAGGGCATTATCGTAATTGTTTAGACTTGATTCCAACTCTAGGTGGTTCAGTACATCAAACAATACCTAACCACCCAAGGAAATAATTTTCGGAGCTCCAGAACTCTTCTGGTGAATTATTTCCTCAAACTAGAGTTATTACCACTATAAAAATCATAATTGAACCTAGGTATTTGAAAATCAAGTGAAACCACTTGTGTTAGTTTTGTTGTCAAGATCTATCTTAGGATATCATTGTTGCATATTGGTATCCTACAGATCTCAGCACCCCAGCCCAAGTTCATAGTATTTATCCTAGACATCTATCTTCCAAGAGAAAAACACTACAATGGCAAATTAGTAATTCCACTATCAATAGCCAACTCCTCCCCAAAACCTACCAAGTTCAGTAGTACCCCTTATGTTTGCTTGCTGTATGGTTTGATGCTTGTTTCCCTTGTATTGATTGTGGAGTTGTCTGCTTGCGTGTATACCCGATGCCGACGATAGTGTGAGTGTTTGACGACAAGAAGGAAGGGACTTCTTATTATTAATTATTGGGTATTCTTGGTTATCTAAAGAAGTCCAGGGACTTATTGCTGATCACAAGCAAGCCACCATTCCTGAACTCTGATATATGTCCTATTCTCTTTTACCTAATTTATATCCTCTTTATAAATTGCATTATCTACCTGCATGTCTTGTTTTACAAATACTGCGATAGTAACTTGGCTCCTCCAAGTTATGACTTTGTGTCCTTCGTGACACCACCCTGATGTACCTACCATTTTATCCCTTTAGATCGAGAGTGTGATGGTTAGCATCCTACCTCAGTGGAAAACCCCGGTTTTGAGTTAACAAACTGTTTTGGGGATTTACCCCACTACAAATATTTCGAAAACTGTTTTGTAAAACCCTTGGGAAGAGGCATCATTCCAAGCAGATGTTTCAACAAAAGAAACGGTGTTGATGACAAATGAGAAAGTGAAGGGATGTTCTACGCCTTTACCGGAACAATTTTTATCAGCGCAACCACATTACCCCAGGTGCTAGGGCTTAGCTCGTAGTTTGTCTGCATTAGCCGAGGCAGCTTATACCATGCTTATAGGGAGAGATCCCTGGAATTCCGGGAAGGCGCTACCAGATCTCGGATCTGAAGCCTGTTGCTTCCTTCGGCAAGAGTGAGCCTGTACTGGCAGGAGGCCGGTGCAACAATTGGGTCTCCCGCGGGCGGTATGATTTGGAGTACGGAAGGAAGTGGAGTCACCAGATTTAACGTATACGCCAAGTTGCGGCTTGGGTATGTGTGTGTACGGAAGGCAGGACTATGGATGGGAGCCACATACTCATTGCCGGGGAGAACAAACCCGAAAGGAAGAGCATACCTTTGCTAGGGTCGACAAGCGAAAGGTTAGGTTTGATTATCCGGACCCCCATCTACAGTGGTAGTGGGCCGTGGTTGTATCCCGGCAGATGTATTGATTCTTGTGGGGAAAGTGCGCAAACTCTGCAGAGTATAATCTATTCGAATAGCCGTGTCCACGGTCAAGGACGGTTGTAAAGGTATTGGCTAGGAGTACCCAAACTGTGCTTGTTTGGGAAACCCGAGTTCGAAAGCTTTGTTTTGACCCGAGGTGGTCAAAGAGGGTTAAAAAGGGGTTTTACTCCAAAACTGTTTTCAAAACTCTTTTTCAACAAAGATATGGAGATGTCTTGATTTATAAAACAAAGGCATATTTCAAAACTCTTTTTCAACAAAGATATGGAGATGCCATAAAACTTCTGAGTAGTGTAGGCTTTACAAATACAACCCTAGATAGAACTATCTCGCCACAGCCAGACTTGCATTTCCTTACTTCATTTATCCTGGTGGTTTGCGAGTACATTCAAAAGTACTCACGGCTGTGTCCCTGGCTATTTACTTTGCTAGACTTTCAGAAGTTCGATGTCGGAGGAGTAAGAGGACGTCCAGTGAGCTAGGTTGTCTTCCCAGTCAGTTGCATGTAGGTTGAGGCACGATTGGGCTCTGGGCGTGATGATGTTCCGTTGCTAAAGATGTTGTAGCCATAATGGCATTTATGTAAGTCTTGTAATTCGTTCTGTTTTGGATGTTTTAATGATACCTTTCGGTTATGTTCCATGGCTCACTGATCATGGGAACATGGATGTATGCATAACAGGGATTTCTCGGATGAATAAGCCGGGGAGCCCACAGTTTCTGTTTGAATTTGAGTTCTGGGAACACCCAAAGTGGACTAGTTGATTAAAATGGCCAAAGTGACCATTTCCATTTATTAATTCTATTTGATTTCTTTTTCTTTGGATGTTGCTTGGGAATGATCTAGATGATGTGGAATTCATCTTAGAACCATTTTACAACCATTAGAACAAGAAAACATGGCAATTCAAATCAATTCCATATTAATGCAACACACATATGTATTCTTATTTATTTAAATGGGAAAAAGTTTTTGTTAACCCTTAATTGGGTTATTTGGATCTTAATATATTGGATTAAAGTTTTGGGATGTTACAGGTATGACATTCCTTTCATCACCTTTTCTGCAACCTTAAATTGATCCTACAATTATTTACTCGCTTGCACTAGAGTCACTCCCCACTTAGCTTGTTATCCTATAAATTCTATTCCTTTGCTAGTGTCTCCTTTTTAGCTTTGAAACAATGAGCAATGAACTTGGTTAAAAATACTTCCTACATTTTTACAACAAGAAAAAGCATTCAAAAGATGACTTGAGTCCATGTTTAGCCCAAAGAATTTTATTTTAGAACTACTCCATCCCATTTGAGCTTAATATAAATAGGCTCGATAGTACCCTTGAATGAAATTGTTTGATAAAATGGATGCTTCGAAATAGTAGAGATTATGCCACTGCTTTTTCTAAAAATTACCATAAGATATTGCTTTATGCGTGTCATTACAACATTGTCGTTCTCCATGGCGAACTATTAACTTCGCTGGCCAACGAACGATCTAAATGTGGGAAACCACTTGATTTCAGCTATTGAGTTATGTAAACGTCTGTAGCAGCAATGTTATGACACGGTAAAATTTTAGTCTCCTCGTGGTTTCACGTTCCAAGTGAAGTTGTAGTACTCCTCTAACCCATTATTGCTCAACAATTATTTATTGGCATGGTCACGAGTGCACAACACAGTCCCAATTAACATGTTAAAAATAGTGGCATGATTTCTCTATGAAAGAGCTAAAGCTTTTGAAAGGCAAGGAAAGGAAAAAAGGTGCTTTGAGAGTCTTGAAATTTTGACATGGGAATAGATGAGTTGCTCTTAAATTGAATGTTTTGGTGCCAACTTGAGTATTCTTAATTGATTAAAGAAACAAGAGCAAAAAGTTTTCATCTCTCAACAAAGAGAGACACCAAAAGAATTTGTCTCATTTTCCTATATAAACTTTTGACACTTGCTCGGGCATATGATTTATTTGCTAGCAAGATATACGTGGTTAGGAAGTGGACTCAGTGCAATCTTGTGAATACTTGTATGATCATGTTTAAGATTGCAGGAATTGTGAAGAAAAGAATTTGACACCAATTCAAGCTTGTAAGTTCGTTTATTTCAGTCTCGAATCTCCGTTATTCTTCCTTATTTCCTTATCACTCGAGGGCGAGCAACATCTAAGCTTGGGGGAGTTGATAGCTATGAGATTCGACACATTTTTGATGGTTTTTATTGATGGTTTTCTCCCGGATTTGATTGTTTTCTAGCTTTACCTAACGCTAATACTTTGGTAGCAAATAAAACTTGGTTTTTAATGTGTGTTTCTGGTTCTGAACATCAATAGAAGGTTTTACCAAGGAAAACACAATATTCAGGCAAAAACAATAAAGTCTTGTTTTGGAAGCAATCAAGGGAGGCAAACAGACGCTTTAATGAGCAACTATATGGCGGGAACATTTTTCTGGCCGTATAGTTCCCGCCGTATAGCTGCCGCCACCTCCATCTTGTAAAAAGGGACAACTTCCATGAAGAGACCAGGGACGAAAACACAACACAACAACCACCATCACATCTAGAAAGGAGAAAGAAGAGATTCAGAGAAGAAGGGGAAGGCATTCTTCATATCGCTCCACGATCTTCGACCTCCTAGCCAACACACCCCCATAGCCATTACTTGTACTTGAGAGAGAGATCTTCACCTTGCAATACTAGGGTTTGAGATTGTTTCTTCCTATCTTGAATTGCGTTGGATTACTTTTCTATTTCTCATTGTGGATCTCCACGGTAATATCGAGAAGAACTCCCTTTATTTAATTATATCGATGTTGCTTTCTTCTCTCATGTGTGAGTAAGTTCCTTGGGCGTGGGAGATGTAAGGGATTGGTGAGATGTGATGTGCCTCCATATATTTTCCATTAGTTTGTGATCGATTTTAATTACTATATTATGTCTGCTTGACTATCTGTGGGATTCCTAATGCTTGTTGTTCAATTAAGGGCCCAGACAACATGATGCTTTGTTCTACATAGATAGGATCTTGTTCGCTAGCAGACCGGCGACCCCCGAGTGACACGAGGATATCAATGGAAAACTAGTAGACTCGAGGATAATGAGGAACCACCATGCTTATTGCATTAGTCTGGTCCAAGGAGCTTAATTTCTAAGCAACCTGGAGGGTCTTAATCGTCTAGTGTCTGGCCATGGTTTTGGTAATGGACTAGTAGGATTATTGAAGTTGGTATGAAATCTACCAAGAGGAGTTCCGGCTAATTATGGGTTACTCGCCTACACATATACTTATAAGATTACAATTGTTACACTTATCACTCATCCACCTAGCACAATCACTATCACCATGAACCGTATCTCCCCGTGCCTTTATCGCCATCTGCAGAAAACAACAAACAACCGAATTGTTCTTTACTTTTATGCTTTTTATTTAAATACACCCAGTTTAATCCAAATTCCATTCTTGTTTCAACACTTGCAGTCAATTCACTCAAAGACCTATGACAACTTTGGGTGTGACAGAGACTTCACTCGTAAACACTTACCTTCGGGCTCCCTGTGGGATCGATATCTATACTTCGAAACTATATACAAACGATCTGTGCACTTGTAGACATCACTGACGTAGCACTTTAGGAGTTGAAGAGAATACTCTCCGGCGCACCAATACTTGCAACACCGGTATCAGGGGAGCCTATGTTAGTTTACATGGTGGCAACCAACCGAGTAATCAGCATCAGCATCGTGGTGGAGCGCAAAGAGCCAACGCATGAACACAGAGTTCAGCGACCAGTTTACTACGTAAGCGAGGTCTTGACGGAATCCAAGCAGCGTTACCCGCACTACCAGAAGATAGCTTATGGAGTTTTCCTTGTTTCACGGAAGCTAAGGCATTACTTCCAGGAGCACCCCATCACAGTGGTGAGCAAAGCTCCCCTGTCTGACATCATCAATAACAACGACGCTACAGGAAGAGTGGCAAAGTGGGGCATTGAACTTGCCACCTTTGAAATCACCTACAAGAGACGCGACGCTATCAAGTCACAGACATTGGCGGATTTTATTGCAGATTGGACAGAACTACCAGAAGACACTCCTATGCTAGAGCTAGAATATTGGGTCGTGCACTTTGACGGATCAAAGCTACTCAATGGCTCGGGGGCTGGTGTATTACTATAATCACCAATAGGGGAGAAGCTGAAATACGTCCTACAGATCCACTTCAATGCTACCAACAACATGGCAGAGTATGAGGCCCTCATTCACGGACTTCGAGTAGCCAAGGGCATCAAGCGCATATTTTGCTATGGAGATTCTGACTTGGTTGCCTAGCAAGTAGCTGGCACCTAGAACACACGGAACCCTATGATGGCGGCATATCGAGACGAAGTAGACGAGATTGCCAAGTTCTTCGATGGCTACGAAGTCAAGTACGTCAAAAGGGAGGAAAATGAGGCGGCAGATCTTCTATCAAAGCTTGGATCGGCTCGCCGACCAATTCTGCCAGGCGTTTTCTTGGAGCATTTACGGACCCCATCCATGAAGGGAACGGACCCCGACAAACCGAATAGAGTGGACTCATTCGTTAACATAGTAACAATGAGCTCTCCGGCTTAGATGAAACCGTTCATGGACTATCTACAAGACGGAACTTTGCCTGCCAACGAAGTCGAAAGCCGGCAAATAGTACGAAGAGCAAAAGGCTATGTCATCATTAATGGCTAGCTATACAAAAGAAGTACCATAGGAGTATTCCTTCGATGTGTCTCCCAGCAGCAAGGTATTGATATCCTTAGAGAAATACATCTCGGAGATTGCGGGCATCATGCCACTCCCCCATCATTGGTGGCTAAGGCCTTCCGACAAGGATTCTACTGGTTAACTGCCAAGGCGGACGCTAACAAGTTGGTACAAGCATGTCTTGGGTGTCAGTTCTATGCAAGACAACCAAGTGTTCTAGCCGAAGAATTGCGAACCATACCAATAACTTGGTTGTTTGCAGTTTGGGGCTAGACATGGTAGGACCTTTGCAAACAACACCCTGTGGATTTACACACTTGCTAGTAGTAGTGGATAAGTTCACAAAATGAAGCTAAACCCATTACAAAGCTCGATGGGGCAACAACCCTAAAGTTTGTCCGAGATCTAGTGGTGAGATTTAGTCTCCCACACAGCATCATCACCGACAACGGGAGAAACTTGTCTCTCGGGGAAGTTGAGGAGTATAGTCATGAAAAAGGCATCGGCCTTGACCTAGCATTTGTGGCACATCCACAGTCTAATGGACAAGTTAAACGGTCCAATGGACTAATTCTGCACGGTATCAAGCCACGCTTAGAGGCACCGCTACACAGAGCAGTTGTAGCCTTGGCGGAGGAATTGCCATCTGTATTGTGGAGTTTACGAACTACACCCAACAAATCCACCGGCTTGACTCCTATATTCATGGTTTATGGAGCAGAAGCCGTCCTGCCATCCGACATCCTCCACGATGCACCAAGAGTCGTCGCTTACGAGTAGGATGATGCTGAAGAATCTAGCCGCTTATCTATGGACCTACTCGAGGAAGAGCACGTGCTGGCATGCTAGAGATCCGCCATCTACCAGCGGAAGCTACGTGGCTATCATAGTTGCCGCGTTAGGCATCGCTCATTTAAAGAGGGGGATTTGGTGCTTAGACTCAAGCAGGAGAAATCACACAAACTATCCCCACCTTGGGAAGGACCGTTATTGCTAAATGGTTCCTATTACCTCGTCGATATTCGCGAGTTGAAATATAGGACAAAAATCGCAAGTGCAAGCAACGTGACTCCAATGATGATTACCCGGAGACAGATCGGCCATGGAACATAGCAGCGCTATGTCCGTTTTACACTTAGCATATTTTATATTATGTAATAAGTTTTTTGTATGATCAATGAAATAAAGCATTTGGTTCATTCATATTCTCTGAGTCTTTTACCTCCTTTAGTTATTCATGTTTGGATCATATAAATACTTTATGCGCAAGTTTGCATTTGCACTTGTGAGTTATCTGGTCTACACGTTTTTTGAAGTTTTTATGTGGATTCCGGAGTAGTGACTTCTTGATGAGTGCATATTTGTATCATGTTTTATATTATTATTTTGTATTATAGTGGTAGGATCTTGGTATTTTATGGTGTTTGCGCACATGTTTTATCTCTATTTTCACCAGGATCAAGACAGATGATGGATACAATGGACACAATTCTTGGAGCAATTGTATTGGGGAGAAAAGGAGTCAAAAACAACGTAAATCACTTATTTGGGAAATATAAAGAACGCCAGAAGAAAACCCGAAGCGATCGAGGCATCTAGAAGGTTTAACAACCAACTATACGGCGTGAATAATTTTTCGGCCGTATAGTTGGCGCCGCCACCACCTCCTCAAATAGTTTCACCCTGTGCAACTAGATCGGGGAGACTACATACAGAACACCTAGAAATCGCCAAAACCTCACCTCCGGAAGGCATCTGGAGGCGGAACTTGCCCAAGGGATCCATCTTCACCCTATGCAGGTCTAGGAGGCCAAGGCATCGATCTTCATCTTCATCAACAGCTGCACCACCATCATATCCATCCATCCCATCTTCACCCCATCTAGATCTTGTTGTAATTTCCGTACTCGTTGTGGATTTATACAAGAACTATTCATTTATAATTGCTTCCATTGCCATGATGTTGATTGTCTCCATGTATGAGTAGATCATTAGTTCTTGGGAGATGGAGAAACCCTAGCATATGATTGAGATAAGATAGATATTATTATGTTATACATCATTATGTGCATGTGTTAATCGTCTTCATCTTGATGTTGGGAGTTGTGCACCTCCTTAATATTTCCCTCTTATGGGGACACGATGAAGGGGATTACTTGTTGGTAGACGGAGGGATGATAACACTTACTGTGACTATAAATTTGTTGTCATTCTTTATGTACTAACTTGGGGAAACAAGGAGAACTCATAAAGCCATGTCCATGCCATGGGAGAAATCCCTTAATAGCGGGATAATACGATTGATGTCATTTATCTGTCAGCTGTGGTTATGAAGGATGATGTGAGCAGTGGTTGCTGCCTACTTGTCCATATATGGAGCTCCTCCCACATACATACATATCATGAGAATATTTGTTATAATAATCTTGATTGCTTCGTCTAAATTGCTAGCGGTGTATCCACCACTCCCTGAGAATGCCTTTTTCCCTATTGCAGTTTCAAGATCTTTTATACACGCGATTCTTACTTTCTGTATTGTTTCACTTTACTTTAATTGCTTCATTCAATCAAAAACCCAAAAATAATTCTACTTTTCTTGCATCTCAAAGTTATTCCTTAAGTACTTCGTTTAGTTTTAGTTAAGAGCATTTTAGTCTTTCGCCAACTGCTTCATGTGAGATCGATATCTTTATTTTGAAACTAGCTACAAACGATATGTGCACTTGCAGTCATCAAGCTATTTTCTGGCGCTGTTGCCGTGGAGATTAGCGCTATAAGTCACTTTACTTTTAGTTATGTACTTTTTTGTACTAATTTTTAATTTAAGTTGTAGGACCGTAATAATGGACAACACTCAGCATTTAATCTAGCTTGAGGCAGTAAGGAAAATGGGTTCGCCCATGGACGCTTTTATAACTATCAATAAAATCATAAATCCGGATGGAATTGAGATCCACCCTTTATTATTTGAACTACTACACTCTAAAAAATTTGCAGGAACCGATGAAGAGAGTCCATATGGACACTTGCAATTTTTTGAAGATGGTCTTTGTTCATTTATATTCGACAACTGTAATCTTGATATGGTTAAAACCCAGTTGCTTAGACAAACTCTTTCTAATAATGTTTGCGACTGGTATAGATCTTTTTGTGCAGAAGCACCAAGGACTTGGACAGAATTGACAACCAATTTCCTATCAAAATATTACGTAGAAAGCAAAGCTCACAGGATGAGAGGTATTATTATCAGTTTCAAACATAGTCCTGATGAGAGTTTATATGAAGGGTATCTAAGGTACAAAAGCTATTTAGATAATTTCCCCCATCATCGGGTTAATCACTCACACTTTTTATGAAGGGCTTAATAATAAAATAGAATGAACCTAGACACCGCTTCTAATGGTAGTTTTCTATCTTATACCTATGATGAAGCCTAGAAATTAATAATGAAAATGAGGGAGACAACAGAAAATTTTAAAAATGAGGAGAACATTACGAATAGTTCTTCTGGATATGCTTGTGTTGACGATTTCCTTGCAGATGAAAGGACTTGTGCAATGATTAAAATCCTTGGTATTGATTCTTACTTAGTAAATAAAATTATTGAGAATTATGCAAGGCATTTACAGGTACCTACATAATGGGAACCCCATAAACCCCTTGAAGAAAATAAGCGTGCAAGAGAAAGTGTGCAAATGGAAGACTTCTCCTATACACCTATTCAAGAGAATATCAAGAAAAAGCAAAAGGAGGAAGAACAAATAAAGAGAAGATTAAAGAGACCAGAAAAGAACCCAGAAGCTACCAATATAAATAATGTTATATTGAAGGATCTTATGGAAGCACGGTAGTGGATAATGAAGTGGTTATGCCAGACTTTGAAACCTCAGAGTTCATCGAAGGTAAGGTACGAGGTAACGAAACTTCTAAACCTATGACTCCTATATATTGTGGAGAAACGTTCTTATATGGAATTTGTGAGCCAATTTCCGCTATAAACATTATGCCTTCATCACTTTATGAGGAACTTCGCTACAATTTAAATAATCCAGAAGTGGAACCAGTAGACACTACTATTAAATTGTCTAATAGAACTATTATAAAACCGGAAGGTGTTATCAGAAATATCTATGTCTTTATTGGATCACTCATGTACCCCCTTGATTTTCATATTGTTGATATGCCTCGAGATTCTTTTTGTCCTATTCTTTTAGGCGGGCCTTTTGTTCCATAACCAAAGCTCGAATTGATAATAAGAAGGAGACTATTTCACTGATGTTTGGAGAAGAGGAAATGACATTCCACTTCGCCAAACTAAAGAAGATGCCACATGAAGTGGAAGATATCAAGGAAGAGAAAACGATTGCCGAGTTGGCCGCAATTCATTTTAGTACTCCACAGGATGAATTAGAGAGGAGCCTAATTAATTGGGAGGAAGCACCAGATGATGAGGAGAGAGAAGACATGGATGATTACCTTGATTCAGTTTCAGAAGCACAAAATCCACATGGCTATGAAGAACTGGTAAGAAAAGGAGATGAAGAACCTCCACCAATTGAATTGAAACAAATTCTAGACGATATGAGGTATGAGTTTTTAGATAATGAAAATAAATGTCCTGTTATTATTAGTAAAAATCTATCACAAAATGAAACAAATAAACTCATTTTGGCCTTGATTAAGCATCATGAAGCCTTTGGATATAGTCTAAGTGATATTAAAATAATAGATCCATCTATTGTAACACATAATATTACCATGCTTGATGATGCTGAACCTGTAGTTGACACGCAAAGAAGGCTTAATCCGAAAATGAAGGAAGTAGTAAGAAAAGAGGTTATACGCTTATTAGATGCTGGCATAATATATCCTATTTCTGACAGTAACTGGGTTAGCCCAGCTCATTGCATACTAAGATAAGGGGGTCTTGATTCTCCTATAAATAAGGATGGTGAGCTAGTTCCCGTAAAACCTATTGTTGGATATCGCATGTGCATTAATTTTAAGAAACTAAACCATGAGACACGGAAAAATCAAAAACCTATACCATTTATGGATAAAATTTTAGAAACACTTAGTAATAATTCTTATTTTTGCATTATTGATGGTTATTTTGGATATTCTCAAATTGCTATGCAACCAGAAGATCAAGAGAAAACAACTTTCACTTGCCCTTATGGCAGATATGCTTATAGATTAATTCTGTTTGGCTTATGTAATGCAACTGTGACATTTCAAGAATGTGTTTTAAAAATCTTTAATTATCTTGTTGAGAAGACTATGGAAGTTCTAACAAATGACTTTGTTGTTTGGGGAACAACATTTGATAATTGCCTCTACATTTAACCAAAGTTTTGCAGAGATGTAGGCAATCAAATTTGGTTTTGAATTGGGAACAATGTCGTTTCATGGAAATAGAAGGTAAAGGTTTTGGGCATAAGGTTTTGGAGAAGAGTATAGAAATAGATAAAACTAATATAGATGCTATAGAAAATCTTCTAATACCTCAGGACATAAAAAACTTAAAGTGTTTCTAGGACATGCGGGTTTTTATAAGCATTTTATAAAAGATTTTGCTAAAATAGCTATTCCTCTCACCAACCTTCTTGAGAAAGAAACTCCATTCTACTTAGATCATGACTGTAGTGCAGCTTTTGAGAACCTTAAAAACAAATTAGTTTCAGCACCCATCATGCAATCTCCAAAATGGGATGAACCTTTCGAAATCATGTGTGATGCTAGTGACTATGCTTTAGGGGTTGTGTTAGGACAATGAGATAAAAAGAATTTAAATATTATTTATTACGCTAGTAGAACTCTTAATAAGATTCAGAAAAATTATGCTACTACAGAAAAAGAGTTCCTAGCTATATTTTTTGCTTGTGATAAATTTAGATCTTACATCATTAATTCTAAGGTAATAGTTCATATGGATCACCAAGCTTTGCGCCACCTCCTTTGTGAAAAAGGATGTGAAGCCTAGGTTGATTAGGTGGGTTTTATTACTACAAGAATACGATTTGCAAATAGTAGATAGGAGGGGTAAGGATAATCCGGTAGCAGATCATCTCTCTAGGATGGAGGGAATAATTAATAACCCCGTACCTATAAATGAGTCATTTCCAGGAGAATATTTAGCAAACATTGAAATTGCTGACCCTTGGTTTCAAGATTATGATAACTATCTCGCAGTAAAATTTATACCTCCTAGCATGACAAGAAATCAAAGAATGAAATTCCTTAATGATCTTATATATTACTTTTGGGATGATCCATATCTATATCGTCATGGACATGATGGAATGATTCGGAAGTGTGTTCCTAACCATGAAATGAATGCAATTTTTCCAGCTTGTCATGATAGCCCGTATGGAGGACATCATGCAGGCAAGCAAACTGCAGCGAAGGTACTTCAATCCGGATTCTATTGGCCCACCTTGCTCAAGGACGCACACAGGTATGTAGAACACTGTGATGCTTGCCAAAGAAGGGGTAATATAGGTAGGATACAAGAGATGGCAATGAATTATAGTCTTATAATCGAACCCTTTAATGTATAGGGAATGGATTACATGGGACCTTTTATAGAATCAAATGGTTACACTCATATTCTTGTTGCTGTCGATTATGTTACTAAATGGGTTGAAGCTATTCCAAAAAGCCATCCAGATGCAACCGCCTCAGTGAAGATGATCAAGGATGTTATATTCCCCAGGTTTGGAGTTCCTAGATTTTTAATCACTGACGGTGGTTCTCATTTTATGAAAGAAACTTTCAGGAAAATCCTCAGCAAATATGGAGTAACTCACCGTGTTGCATCACCATATCATCCTCAAACGACTGGTGAAGATGGAACTCTCCAATAGAGAACTAAAGACCATACTCGAGAAGACGGTGGAAAAATCAAGAAAAGATTGGTCATATAAGTTAAATGACAATCTACGGGCATACCATACTGCGTCTAAAAATCCAATAGGTATGATACCTTATAATATGGTATACGGTAAGGCATTCCATTTACCTTTAGAATTGGAACACAAAGCTTTTTGGGCGATCAAGAACCTAAACTCTAATCTTAAAACAGCGGGAGAAAAATGTTTATTAGATATTCATGCTTTAGATGAGTTTAGAAGTGAGGCTTATGAGAATGCTAGATTGTTTAAAGAAAAAGTGAAAAGATCGCTTGATAGAAAAATAGAAAATAAGGCCTTTAAAAGTGGAGACAAGGTGTTGCTCTATAATTCCCGCCTTAAGTTATTTCTAGAAAAGCTTAGATCAAAGTGGGAAGGCCCCTATATAGTTGAAGAAGCTTATTCATCGGGAGCAATGAAGCTCCAGGGAAAAACACCCTCTCTTTCATGGGTGGTAAATGGACAACGCTTGAAGCATTATCGAGCAAAACAAGATATAAGTGCAGACACCATACATGTGATCAACCCAGAAGAGGTGATTAAGCAAAGGTATACAAGGAATGGCAACTGCAAGAAGGATAGAATCGAGACGAAATGAGCAACACTATGGTCAAGCTATTGACCATAAAAGAGCGCTTCATGGGAGGCAACCCATGCGAAATAAAGGTTTGAGTAAGTTTTTAAATTTTCAATTAAGTTTTAGTTGAGCTTGTGGTAAATAAGGAACTTATAAAGCTCTAGCGAAGAAAAGGAGGATTGATAATGCTGAAATCCCGTTCAAGGGATGCTAATATTGGTCGAAAATTTAAGCTGTCATTTTTCTCTCAAAACTTGATATTTCATTAAGTTTCAGATTAATAAAGAGTTCTCATAGAAGCAGGTAATTTTTAGTGGATTCCGAAGGTTTAACGACCAACTATATGGCGGGAATAAAATTCCAGTCGTATAGTTTTGGTCGTATAGATGTTTTGACATCACCCCTTCCATTTATAAAAGGTACATCAGGTTTAGCGACCAACTATACAGCGAGAATAAAAAATTTGGCCGTATAGTTTCCGTCGTATAGATATCAATGCCTTCATCAAAATTCTTTTCTAGGGTACTGAAAGTTTAATGACCAACTATACAGCGGGAATAAAAATTCCAGCTGTATAGTTGCCATCTTATAGTTATCGACCTGTCTCCAAAAAAAATATTCGGAGTACTGAAGGTTTAACGACCAACTATACGGCGGGAATAAAAATTCCCGCCCGTATAGTTTCGGCCGTATAGTTGGTTCCACCGTAGAAGGAAATCTATAGTTGGTTCATAACTATACGGTGGGGCCTACGCGGGTCGTGCCCACATAGTTGCTCGTTACGAACGGCAGCTAGGGTTTTTGACCTCCCCTTTTAAAGTTGATCGCATCTAACCTTTTTCATTAAGTTTTCACAGAGCTACAGCCTCCAGCCTCGAAAAATCCTCGCCATCCCAATACAAGCCCCTTCTAACAACATCCGTGCAGCGAAGCCATGCAGCCTTTCCATGTCAACAAGATTTGGAGGAAGATAGAAGAGAATCCCGTGAAGAGGATCAAAGAAGTAGAACCTAAAGGATCATCATCGTCCAGCCTGGTGATCAAGCTTCTCCCAAATTGGGAGGACATGTTCTCGCAAAGGATGGAGATGATGAGGCAAGCAGAGCGGGGAAAGAGCAAGGATGAGTTTCTCCCTAATCCATGTCGTCACAACATCGGATCCTATTATAAACCTCATCTCGGTCCGTCGCCTCTTAAACCTAAGAAGGTGCAGCAAGATGAAATTCATGATAAGATCTATCAACTGGAAAAAGCTTGGAAAGCATGTGTTGAAACAATTGGAGAAGGGATTGACTCCTACTGGATGATGATCAAAGACCTTAAGAAAAAGGTCAATGACATCGATGGTAGAGTTGGTTTCTTGATTAAAACTGTTTTTGATTTGACACATGAGAAGAAATTCCTCCATAAGAAAATTTTGAAGCTTAAATACGACATGCCGAGCTCAGCATCCGCCTTGCAAGCATAGCTAAAGTTTGCAACACAGGGGAATAAGGCAATACTCTTCCTACCCAGGAGGAGGGATAGGTACCAACATGGAGTTATTTGATCCTACCTAGCTTGATTCCAAGCTTGGGGAGATCTTTAAGACCTTGTAATCTATCTTATAAGTTTTATATTACTATTTTAGTTTTGCATTAGTTCGAGCTTAGAAACAAAGTTTGCATCATTTGAATTCCCTTAAGGAATAGTCGATCCCATTTGTGAAATTCCGAGTTTATTATCATATATGGAGCATTATTGAGTTTGTGCTTGTCTTATTGGATATATGAATGGCTTGAGTATAATTTTACTTGCACTTGATGATAGCAATAGGAGTCTTCCACACCATTGGTATTAATGGAACATATAAAGATTATTTAAATCAATATGTTGTAAGTTCATGGTTTGATTTACAAAAGTAAAAATAATTTGATCAGTTAAGTTGAGAAAGAAGCCTTGAACGGAGGAAATTTTTTAAAGTGCTATTAAAATAGAGTGTGAACAAGTTGAGGTAGAGTCTTCAAGTCATAAAGATGCTTCATATACAATTGGAATTTGATAATTGAGATCATTAAACTTTGAATTCCTACATGAAGTGGAATGTATGGCTAGCTCCTTTGCACATCACTTAAACAAAAGTGTGAGCATATTTATATATAAAAAAGAGCGAATGTGCAAAGAGCAAATAGGCATATACCACTATATTCTAGTAAGACAAAGAGACGTTTTGAGATTTTGAATCCCAAGTGAATATGTTAATCCTAAAACACTTGGGACTACCTCGCTAACTCATTCGGTCAAACCGAATACTTTTACATCATGTTGAGATTCATCTTTTGTGAACTATTGATCAATAAGGTGTGGAAGCCTTCTAATATTACTCAGCTGGTTTGAGTAAGGTACTATTCATGAACTCATTCCTATGTATCTTATAGGATAAACACATGCTGTAGTTGCCTCATTTATTTTATTGACTCAGCTTCATGAATATGAGGATCACATTCACTAAGCTAGACTTGCTCGGGACGAGCAAGAGTCTAAGCTTGGGGAAGTTGATGAGCGCATATTTGCATCATGTTTTATATTATTGTTCTGCATTATAGTGGTAGGATCTTGGTATTTTACGGTGTTTGCTTGCATGTTTTATGTCTATTTTCACTAGGATCAGGACAGATGATGGATACAATGGACACAATTCTTAGAGCAGTTGTATCGGGGAGAAAAGGAGTCAAAAACAACGTAAATCGCTTATTTGGAAAATATAAATAACACTAGAAGAAAACCCGAAGCAATCAAGGCATCCAGAAGGTTTAACGACCAACTATACGGCAGGAATAATTTTCTGGCCATATAGTTCTGGCCGTATAGTTGGCACCGCCACCGCCTCCTCAAATAGTTTTACCCCGCGCAACTGGATCGGGGAGACGACATACAGAACACCTAGAAATTTCTGAAACCTCACCTCCGGAAGGCATCTGGAGGGGGAACTTTCCCAAGGGATCCATCTTCGCCCTACGCAGATCTGGGAGGCCAAGGCGTCGATCTCCATCTTCATCTCCATCCATCCCATCTTCACCCCATCTAGATCTTGTTGTAATTTCCGTACTTGTTGTGGATTTATACAAGAACTATTCATTTACAATTGTTTCCATTACCATTGCCATGATGTTGATTGCCTCCATGTCTGAGTAGATCATTAGCTCTTGGGGAGATGGAGAAACCCTAGCATATGATTGAGATAAGATTATTATGTTATACATCATTATGTGTATGTGTTAACTGTCTTCATCTTGATGTTGGGAGTTGTGCACCTCCTTAATATTTGCCTCTTATGGGGACACGATGAAGGGGATTACTTGTTGATAGATGGAGGGATGATAGCACTTACTGTGACTATAAAGTTGTTGTCATTCTTTACGTACTAACTTGGGGAAACAAGGAGAACTCATAAATCCGTGTCCATGCCACAGGAGAAATCCCTTAATAGCGGGATAATATGATTGATGTCGTTTATCTGTCACCTATGGTTATGAAGGATGATGTGAGCAGTGGTTGCTACCTATTTGTTCATATATGGAGCTCCTCCCACATACATACATATCATGAGAATATTAGTTATAATAATCTTGATTACTTAGTCTAAATTGCTAGCATTGTATCCACCACTCCTTGAGAATGCCATTTTCCCTATTTGCAGTTCCAAGCTCTTTTATACACGCGATTCTTACTTTCTGCATTAGGTTTTACTTTACTTTTGCTTCATTCAATCCAAAACCCAAAAATAATTCTACTTTTCTTGCATCTCAAAGTTATTCCTTAAGTACTTCGTTTAGTTTTAGTTAAAAGCATTTTAATCTTTCGCCTACTGCTCCCTGTGGGATCGATATCTTTATTTCGAAACTCACTACAAACAATCTGTGCACTTGCAGTCATCACTTCTCGGCACTCAAAGCCGGTGATCTTGCTCTTAGGTTCTTGACGGTGCTATTAAGCATCATCACCTGAGAGCATAGTTCGGTGTTGCGAGTCTTCTGTCTCACGAAAGGTCAAGCATATGAACCAGAATAATGGATAAGCCAACACTTGCTTAAAAAATATATACATGCTGGAAACAGATAAGTGACGGGAAGCTTGAATACAAGTTTTTTCTGCCTTACAAATTCATCAGTTTTTTTCCGCATACACGTTGCAGAGACACATTTAATACAAACATTGTTTTTATGGCTCTGCTACAGGGGACTTTGTGGTGGGATCATCAGCAACAAGGGAGCCAGGCCGGGAAAGCTCATCAAACTCGGAAGGAGATGGGCTAGACTCAGATGACGCCATGTCATCATCAAGCACCTCCGCACGCACATAGATGCCCGCCTTGACCATCTTGGCAACTCTGGTGTCGTAGCTAGGGAGGGAGTTACAAATAGCATCGCTATCAATCTCTTGCCCTTCCTCATCCAGCTTGGGAATGCCGGAGGTCACCAGGTTGATGTCGGTGTTGTTGTAGTGTGCTTTGACCAAGGACAGGGTCATCCTCGCACCAGCCTGGACACAAGAGGCTTTCCAGTCTTGACTTTCTTGGGGGCTCGGTTCAGTATTTCCGAATACTTGGTCACTGAGTCTACCGCCTTGATGTTTATCCCCAAAGGCTGGGCTATCTCCTTGGCATGAGTGATGGCGGTGCTGATGAAGTTGCCGGCAATAATCATGCATTCCTTGGGATCTGGAGCACCTTCACCCAAATTGGTCAAGCCAATGGGATCTGTGATTTGCATAAGATACAAGGATCATGAGTATAAGTACATCATACATTTGTCCAAGTTAAAGAGTTGACAAAGTCGGAGGAAAGTTTCCAAAGGTGCTCGTCTCAGCTTGCTTGCAAGTCTCTGCCAAGATGTTCCGCTCCTTCTGAACTATCTTGTACATCTCAAGACTCCTCTCATTCTGCTCTTGGGCAGCTTGGTTCTGTTCCTTGAGTTGTGTAATTTCATTCTTCAGGCACTGCATCTCGGCGTCACCAGACTCTTGCATCACCTTCATTGCCTGCTCATGGCCCTTGATAGCTTCAGCTAGGTCTTTCTTCAAAATCTTATTCTCATCTTCAAGCTCCTAGATATGCTTGGATTGCTCGACGATGCTCTTGGCTTTGTCAATGGCCTCTGTAAGACGAAAATGGAAAGCATTGGGAGAATACGGCAGAAATGGATCCATGAGGAAAAGTAAGGAGCTGTTAAAAGAAACAGACTCTAGCTATTTTTGATTTGTTGCTTCAGGAAGGCTGTTTTACCCTATTCAAGCTCCAGTTCCTTCCGCAAGGTAGTAAACCTCTCATTGGCGGCTATCCTCTGTCTATTCTCATTCTGCAAATAAGATAACATGCTTAGCTTCTCTAGAGCACCTAGTCGGAACTATCTAGTTTCAACTACACGCTTGGGGGCAATAGTACAAGATTTTTAATCAACTAGTGTTCTCTCTTAGAGTTTCTAGTCGGAATTATCATTCTAAACTAGAAACTCGGGGGCTACACGGACAAGTTCTACGCTTAGTTCTTTGTAGCACCTAGGCCAAAACTATTGATTTTCCTCCTAATAGCTCGGGGGCTACAGTGGGATACATTACAAAGTAAAAGAAGTGAAGTTCGGAAACTTACAATAGCAATCAACTTCAGATTGTTGGCCAAATGAGCATATGAATCATGGAAAGTCCATGCATTGTTATAAATAGCATCTGCCTACTTGATGAGGTCATCCAGGCACAATGTTGGAGGAGTCGCGACCAAAGGAGATGTTGAAGCCGGAGGCATGGATGACGCCCGTCGCCTGCAGCGTGATCATGGCAGTTGATGGCTTAGAGGCTCCTGCCTTATCTGTGGCTACAACTGCTTCCTCCTCCTCTCCCTTCGCTACCCGTTGATCTTTCTCGATGGCATCCTTAGCCGGAGCTTCAGCCACTTTGGAGGAAATACTCTCTTGTGTCGCATGTCCACTGGGAGCAATGTCCGTGCCGGTAGAATCTGAGGCATCAAAGACTGGATTCATATCTATATCCATGGTGGAGGCCTTAGGAACGACGGAGGACGAAGGCCTAGTGGGGTCTGTTACAGGCTTGGCGGGAGGAGTAGGGGGAGCCGTAGCGAGAGAAGGCTTGGCGGCCACATCCCTGGTCAACATATCGCGAATGTTTTTTAACCCTCTAGAATCTTTGGAGGATCGCTTCAGGCTAAAACCGGCATCACATAGACAAAGCATTAAAGAGGTGCACGACATCACATAGACAAAGCATTAAAGATTACAAGCAAGACGGTGCACGATCTCGAAGTCCTCTGGGGGCTACTGTTGGGGATATGCTAAATGGGTATCGCCATAGCATGTATCTAATCCGGCTAACCCGGGTGGCCCATAGTTGGTAGCAAGGCCTATGGCCTGCTGGGCGGCCCAGTTAGGCAGATCTAGAAGGGAGGCCCATGCTGGATGAAGGAAGGATACAAAGGAGTCACCGATGTACTCGGAGCCTTGGAGTGCAAGACACGAAAGACTAGTTAGTATTAGTGTAGGAATCTTTACCTTGTCTGGCAAGGTCCTTTCCCTGTAACCCTAGGTTCTGGTGCCTTTATAAATCAGACTTGTGGGAGCCTTTAGGGTATAACGTAGAACAGTTCATACACCCTTGCACAGCGAACCAATCTCTGTAACTCGGCATATTGCCATTATAGTGATTTATAGCAGGAGTAGAGTTCTGCCACCATTGTGGGACTTGAACCTGGGTAAGCTGTGTTACCTCGTACCTGCCAACTATCCACCTTACCCCACATCTCTAAACACGCATTATGAGGACCCCTACATGGCGTACTCATCGGCAATAGCATGACAACGAGAGGATCCTGCCCGCCCAACCCAGATGGGGCCCAAAGGGGCCCAGATCTAGGATGAATGGGCTCTGCTACTTCCTACTCGTGTGCGACTTCGGCCTGCCGCCAACCGGCAGCACCATCATGCCTAGTAGCCACCCAACTGTCGACAAGAACCTTGTCTTTGTGTCGGACTGTGTGCCACCTTTCTGCACCTTGTGGAGCCGGAGAGCCCCGCCCATCCATCATTGAGAGGGGAGAGCCCGGGGTTCCACCACCACCGGCTCCGCCTAGCCTAAGTCCAACATCGCAGCCGGTGATGGTGCGAGAGAAGGGAGAGGGAAGGGCTGGAGAAGGGAGGAATAAGGAGTGTGGCCCAGTCGCCGCGGTCAGCAGCATGGGTCGAGAGAGCTGTGTGGTTCACATTGAAGCGTACTCATCCAGATGATTCAAAGTTATTTCTTCAAATTAATGTTTTGGGTTGATGATTACTTCACAAAGTACACTAGCATACACTCTAGTAAGTTATGACATAAAACACTCAAGTATTTAGTGTTGTGATATGGACCCCAAGATTTCTTTGGGGAAGTATCTACAAAGTGTTAAACTTAACAACTTGAAGTTCACACTAATGATTTCGAGCGCACTTCTTTAATTCATCATTATTTTTGCAGTGTTCATTACAACATAATCATGATAGTTTTTGATTTACCAAAGCATAATTAATAATCTCCGGTTTACCCATGTAGGTAACCGATGGTTGGAAGAGTGATGCACTGGACCTCGATGGCCACAACTACCCTACATGGGCCATGGACATCAATGATCGCCCTTGCGTATTGTAGGATAGTGCACGCGACCCAGACTCTGGAAAACCCCTTCCGTCTGGAGTCACACCGTTGAGATATGACTAAAATATACTGCCTTGTACATCATAAGGCATCAGCTTCACCCAGATCTTAAGTCTGAGTAATTGGAGGAGAAATCCCCACTTTTTTGTTTCAGGCCCTCGAGATGAGGTATGAACAATAGAAGGCAGTTGTCCTCCCTAAAGCACTTCAGATTGGACCCATCTTGATTCTAGGACTTCAAGTCCAATGGGGAGTATAATCATGAAAGTTCATAAGATAAGGTCCAAGTGTGCTTTTGCGAGAAAGAACCTACTAATGCAGATAAGATAGAAAAAATGTATGCACTATGTTGTCATCTGAAAGTCTCCTCCAACAACAATATCATGCGCATAACTACCAGGTATATTCAAACCTCATTCATATCCTACTTCAAGCTGAAAAGCATGATGGCACTCAGCGCCCGGTTGGTTCCCAACCTCTGCCTGAATTTTATATGACCATCATTGACGGATGAAAGTTTGATGTTGCCTTCAATGGCAGGTCACCAAACTTAGAGGGTAAGCGAAAGCACAACCGTAATTGGAAGCCTTTAACTTAGACCATTGGGAAGGCATAAGAACCCAAGTTTGAAAAACTTAACCTACAACATGAACATCAGACCCTAGTGCTTACAGACACTGAAGAGCACTCCTAGTCGTCGCACTCGTGATGGTGAGGCAAAAAAGCCACTATGGATAACTACATCAGGAAATGTGCAACAATGGCGTTGTTTTGGCTTGGTATAATGTCATCCGACGACCTAGCGCTCCCACGGCGCGACAAAGGATGTGCCTCGGAACATTGTAGGATGACACTGTGTACATGTTATGGCAGCTGTGAGACGATGGCATAATATGGTGTCGTCCTATGTATCTCGTGCACGGCATAATTTTTACTGCCACCAATGATCCATCTCCGCGTAGCAATTTAGCATGCATGTTGTATATTTTGGGTTCCCCTAATTTACCCCAAAACATATAAAATCATAATATAAATCACACATGATGCTTCCAAATATCACAAAACAATATCAAATATATAACTTAATAGAGTATCCAACACATACATTGTAGCACTACAAAAGGCATCATAATAAGTTTTGGCAAATCCATCACATAAGTTTTTAGGAGAAGATTTAAGTGTGATCAACTTCACACAGATTAACTCAATCTTCGACCAACAGGGAACCCATCTCCTCCAGGGTATCAAGTGTTATGATGAAGTGTTGATTGCTTCATCTTCAGTTGAGTCTATGTCAAGCTCCGGATAAACAAGGAATAAAATAAACTATAAATCACTTTGTTGCAAACAAGGAAGCTGATGGCTCTGTAATGGTGCCAGGAAAATGCTGGAGCGATGATGATGTAGAGCTCGTTGGGAACCCCAAGAGGAAGGTATGATGAGCACAGCAGCAAGTTTCCCTCAGTATGAAACCAAGGTTTAATCGAACCAATAGGAGCAAGGAAACACCCCAAAGGTGTTACAACATGAGCCTTGGCAGGGCGCACTACCGGTGCTAGTAGCAACGTGGAGACCTGCACAACACAACCACAGAACTTTGTCCCCAACTTGCGATGAGGTTGTCAATCTCACCGTGTTTTGCGGAAAACAAAGGATTAAACGTATCGAATGGAAATAAGTAAAAGTTTGCAAAAAGTAACATAAAGAAGTAAAAGATTGTAGATTATATGTAAAAGACAAGGACCAGGATCCATAGTTCACTAGAGGTGGCTCTCCTTAAGATAGAAAACATGGTGGGTGAACAAATTATAGCGGGGCAATTGACAAACATCGAGAAAGCAATACATGCATATACTAATCATCTTGACTCCTTTGAGATTCGATTGGGCATTACAACATTATACATGCACCATCAAAGACTTGATCAAAGTATTTGCAAAACATTCAAAGCTGGGATCATAGTACTTCAATCATAACATGAAATACAAAGTTCTAGCGATAAGCAAAGAAACTATGATGCAACATGAAAAGGCACAAACAAAAGATTCATGAATAACAATGCTTTGCAAGACGTTTGTTTGTTTCACATAAAGAAAACATAGCATAGTAGTATTCATCTTGTCCCTCAATAGAGTAGCAAATATAAATGCATAGGACACCTTCAAAGTTCATAAGAGTGACTAGATACAATAGTTTAAAACAAGCAATAACAAGTTATGCATCAATCAACTAGTCTTGGGACAATGCACATAGAACTAAGAATGGCCACTATGCTCTCAAAGTAGGTGCATAAAGATAGAAGGTGGAGACTCAATGTAATGGTGGAAGAAAGGCCTTTGTAAAAGGAAGCAGGGATTCAAGTCTCATAAAGAGCTTCCAAAAATTATGGTACTTATAGATTTCATCTCTCATTGCCCCTATCATAAGCATCTTTAAGTTGATTAAGGTTAAAGTGACACAACTAAGAGGATATGCTTGACAAGTTATAAACCGAAATCTCATGCCCCTTACTTACGAAGACCGATCCTCATGCTACTCAACTTCAGTCACGACTAAGCTCTTGTCATTGTAAGTACATGGGTATCATTAAGAACCGCCAACGAGGTACCCCTTGCACATGATACAGGAGTTATCCCATAATCAAAATGACAAGGCAAGCAGACAATGAGCATCTCGGCGATCTTTTTATTTGCTATTTGCATAGGTTTTTATTGAGGATGCTTCATAGAGTGCTCATTATGGTTATGCTGCAAGTTTCCACCATGATTAGGCATGCCTTAGGCTCGCGGCCCATGCGTTTCTCTAACACCATACAAACTCCATGATCTTACAAGTTCCACTTTTATTTCACACCGTCGGGATCCATAAGCAAAAGATCATGATATCAACGGGGTACAAAGTACAAGTGCAATGCTGAAAGCGTTCCCCATGAAACATGGTTCTGCTAATTTCAACTTATAAAGCGCAAGCATATATGCAACAAAGAAGGACCCAATGGTTCAAGTTTATTAGATGCAAAAAGTAAAGTGTGCCATCAAGTTCGTGAGAGCTTTAATCACTAGTTTTCTCATAGCAAGTTTAATTTGGAAGGTAAACAAAAGCATGAATATACTTGGGATAGCATAAGCTAGTAGGTAGGTATGGTGGACTCTTTGGAATAACTTGGTTTAGGGAATTGGATGCATGAGTGGAACTCATACTTGGTTGTGGAGGCTAGCAAAAGACTGGGAGCGACAAACTAAGAGAGCAATAATGGCCATAATCATGCAGAGCGACAAAACATCATTGATCAAAGCATAAAGTGATACTACAAGTTGAAAACTAAAGGATCATAAAGGCTATGATGACTTGAGATAGTCATAACATGGTGTGAGCATGCACCAAGTCAACCCAAATAAAGCATCAAAGGAGAATACCACTATACTCTGCTTTAATATGCTAAACAACGCATGATTCATCCAAGGCACATTAAGCAATCTCAATTGTTTATAACAAGTCATGCTAAAGAAAAGAATACTAATCATAAAGCCAAAACAATATCAAGCATGGCATGCCAAAGCATAGGCCACAGTCAAAAACGAGCTCTTTTTACCGCATAAGCATGAACTTTCCTACTCTTTTCCAAACCAAACCAAACTATTTGCAAACCAACGTATGAAAGAGGGGGTCCAACCAATTTATTCATAAAACTAAGCAAACCAAGCAAAGTAAAAACCAAAACGAAACGAAAAAGAAGACGCTCCAAGAACAACACAATTGTGCATGAAACAATAAAAATGAAGCGTTTGGAAGAAACCTGGGATTTTTATTGATGAAGGAGGGGATACCTTGGGCATCCCCAAGCTTTGACGCTTGTACTTCTTGGAAATTTCTTGGGGTGACACGCGTGGCATCCCCAAGCTTGAGCTTTAGTCCATCCTTCATCTCATTACTCATTCCTTCCATACACCTGAAAATTCCTTCACACAAAACTTCACACAATCTTTATTAGCAACATTAGTGCACTCAAGATAAAAGGTCTTAAGGTTCAGTTATAACACCAAATAAACTTCCATTAGAACACTAGCTATTGTAGCACTTCCCTAAAAAAGCTCAATTCCCCAAAAGAACTCAAGAAGGAACCAACAAGAAGCAAATGCAGAAAATGGCAGAAATTTGTCAAAACAGACCAGCAGATAATGACGATTTTTTTGAAGACCTTCTGTTGCTCAAATCAAAAAGTGTTGAACTAACGAAAGTTAGATAACAACCTGGGGCAGAAGAACAAAAATTCATGCCTCAAAAAGACGTTCAGAGATTTTACACGAATTTTTACGGTGAAGCACAGAAATCTGTTTCGGGACAGCAACTTTCCCAATCATTACTTCACTCTCATTAGAGGTTACTCTCGGCACAAAAAGCAAATAAAAAGGATAAGGAGCGGTTATTACAGAGGTAATAACTTCCAAGACTCATCTAAAACTTTTGGGTTATCTCCCAGTAAGTACTTTTCTTTAACGCCTTTAAGTTAGGCATGATAGTTTGAGAAGATGCTCACATAAGAAATATGAATTGAAGTAAAAGAGAGCATCAAGAGGCAAATTCATAATACATTTAAGTCTAACCCACTTCATATGCATAGGAATCTTGTAAGAAGATAAATCAAATAAGAACATAGTAACAAGAATGGGTAGATAAAACAAGAGCAACTTCAAAACTTTCAGCATATAGAGAGGTGTTTCAGTGTCATGAAAACTTTTTAAACCATATTTTCCTCTCTCATAATAATTTTCAGTAGCCTCATGAATAAACTCAACAATATAACTATCATATAAAGCATGCTTTTCATGATCTACAAACACTAGAGCTTTATTATAAACATTTTCAAAAGAATCATCAGGAACATGACATTCGTCCTCCTTTGGTAAGCATGGGGGACAATCAAATAATGTACGGGGTAAAGAGTTACTTTCATTAGAAGGTAGGGATGGGTAGATCCATTCTTACTCCTCTTGATAATCACTCTCCTCCTCTTTTTCATCCAATGAGCTTCCAGTTTCAGCAATTTCTTCTTCCATAGGCTCCTGCAAGGCATTAGTTTGTTCCATCGGTGGAGAGCATCTATTGAGATATTCAAGACTATGGCCATTTTCTACCTTGTAATTATCAAAGAAAAATTTAAGTATATCATAAACCTCATATTTATAAGGTGAATCATCAGTATTTTAAAGCAAACTAGCAAGTTCAAATGCACCCTTCCAAGCAATAAATTCTTCAATTTGTTCCACATCATAAAAGTCATAATTCCCTTTAACATAAGAAGATATGGTAACATTATCATTATACTCACATTGAAAAGGGAGGTGTTTATACCTCCAACAGCAACAAGATTTATCAAAGCAATAAGTAACATTATAACTAGAGCACATGTTTATAGAAATGGTATACAATTTATTAATTTGTTCCCATAAGTGTTTCCCTTTTTGTGACAAGCGGTGTTCCTTATAATAATATTTTTGTTCTTCTGTGAACCCACCTTGCCAATAAGGTTCAGTTTCAAAAAAACCAACCATTGATAGAAAGCATGATAAAGCAAGACAATAAAAAACCAACAAAAAATACCAACTATAGTTGGAACTAATTTTTTTTGTGTTTTTGATAAAGAAACAAGAAAACAAAGCAAAAATAAACTAAGCAAAACAAAAATAATGAAGTAAAGAGATTGGTTATGAGGGACTCCCCTTGTGAAGATGTCCTTGACTCCTCGGCAACGGCGCCAGAAAAATGCTTGATGGATTTGTAATGGCGCCAGGAAAATGCTGGAGCGATGATGATGTAGAGCTCGTTGGGAACCCCAAGAGGAAGGTATGATGAGCACAACAGCAAGTTTCCCTCAGTATGAAACCAAGGTTAATCAAACCAGTAGGAGCAAGGAAACACCCCAAAGGTGTTACAACATGAGCCTTGGCAGGGCGCACTACCAGTGCTAGTAGCAACGTGGAGACCTGCACAACACAACCACAGAACTTTGTCCCCAACTTGCGATGAGGTTGTCAATCTCACCGTGTTTTGCGGAAAACAAAGGATTAAACGTATCGAATGGAAAGAAGTAGAAGTTTGCAGAAAGTAAACACAAAGAAGTAAAAGATTGTAGATTGTATGTAAAAGACAAGGACCGGGATCCATAGTTCACTAGAGGTGGCTCTCCTTAAGATAGATAACATGCTGGGTGAACAAATTACAGCGGGGCAATTGACAAACATCGAGAAAGCAATACATGCATATACTAATCATCTTGACTCCTTTGAGATTCGGGCATTACAACATTATACATAGACCGCCATCCAACTGCATCTATGATTAAGAATCCACCTTCAGGTTATCATCCGAACCCCCTCCAGTCTTAAGTTGCAAGCAACAGATTATTGCTTTACGAACTGCGTCTAAAGTAAACAATACAATTGTTCTATGAACAAAGGATTGTTGTTTTCTCCCTAGTAACAACAGCATATCTAGTACCTTAGAGATTTCTGTCACTTCCCCAGATTACCAGAGGCATGAACCCACTATCGAGCATAAATACTAACTCTTGGAGTTGCTAGCATCTACTTGGCCAAGATAGCTACTAACAACGGAAAGCATGCAAGATCACAAATAACAAAGACATGATAGAATCAATAATCAATCTGAAATAGCATCTCAATATCCATCGGATCCCCACAAACACAACATGCAGAATTACAAATAGATGATCTTGATCATGAACGGAGCTCACAAGATCTAGACATGAAAGCACAAAGGAGGAGATACAGCCATCTAGCTATTACATGGATCCGTAGTCCAAGGATGAACTACTCACGCATCACACCGGAGGCTTGCATGGTGATGAAGAAGGCCTCTAGGGTGAATTCCCCTCTCCGGCAGGGTGCCGGGAAGAGCTTCAGATCCCTCTCGATCTAGGGATGGAGATGACGGCGGCTACAGACTCTTTCGTGGATTTTTGATCGGGTACTTAGGGTTTTCGTCCCGAGGGCATCTTATAGGCAGAAGGGGAGACCGAGGGGGTGCCAGGGGCCACCACACCACCCCCTGGCACGGGCCCAGCCTGGCCGCGTGGCCAGGTGGTGTGGCCGGCCTCTGGCCCTTCTCCGTCTCGTATTCTAGCACTTGATGACTTCCAGAAAAATAGGCACTTTGGCTTTTGTCCCGTCCAATTTCGAGAATATTCATTTTCTAACTTTCCTGGAACCAAAAACAGCAGAAAACAGGCAGCTGGCATTGTGGCTCTTGTTAATAGGTTAGTCCAAGAAATCATATGAAAAGTACTCCAAAGTTGGAACAAAACACAAGAAAGTGGATAAAACCAAGCATGGAACATCAAAAATTATAGATACATTTGCAATGTATCAGAAGCATGTATAGTATCATATATACTAGCTAGAAGATCAGACATATTTTTTTAGTCCAATAAAGTAATAGGTATATTGTTGGACCCAAGAGTGCCTTCTACCTTCGTAACCTATGAAGTCAATAGATAAACATTTGTCAAGATATGCACATTTGATAAATATGAAAGTTGGGAGTCATTATTCACATACATATGCAAATGGACAAGCAATGCTGACGTGAAGAGCTTGGCACAACTTCTTAACCTTTCCAAGTGGCCTAAGCAGTGGCATATTCTTTTCCACTACAACATTAATTAGGATCTCGCAATAATCCCCTAACAATTGTTTATCATCCCATAGTGCATGCTTGTCTATGGAAGTTAACTTTCCAAATGCAATTGTCCTATCTTTTGGCATGGATCTCAGGCCCACTCTCGCTTCACTCTATAGTAAGTTGAAAGGGTAATTGACCCTATGTGTGGTTTTGGTGATTAATGACAATCCCTATGGACTAATGTTTTCATTGAGTTTTATATGAAGGAATATTCCATAGGTCATGCTTGTAGTCCATATGTTGGATTCAAGTATGGATGCCATGAAGATAAAGATATACCTTGAGTTTTGGCATCAAGATCATCAAATTGAAGAGAACAATATGATAAGTTCAAGATCTTGAGAGTGTGATCTCAACAGAAGAATTCAAGATATGGCTCTAAGCCGGTGTAATGATAGCCTCATTAGTTCAGCTATGGTCGACTAAGATTTAGAGCATGTAATCAAATGAAGAATTCTTTATGTACCTCAAGATATTGAGATGGAGCATGAGAAGATACTTGATTGACCAATACAAAGAGTGAAGAGTGATTTCAAGTTGGTCAACACATGAAGCATAAAGAATGTACCACATGGATCTTGTGGTATGAGAAGGGAAAGTTTAAGATAAGCATCTCGAGAAGATCATTTGCTTGAAGCTTGCCGTCCATATTGGTGATAATGGACATGTGAAGATGTGCTTTAGTGAAGCTATCCCATAGTGGTGTATGGGGGAGCAAATTATGAGTCTTCATGAAGCAACAATGATCAAGTGATGCATTCCGACTTGGATGGAGCTTGAAGCGTTGTCATCAAGATCAAGCGGGATGCGCAAGGCAAAGGTATGTCCTTTCTAGGTTTTCCTTTTATAGGTCTCAAGGTGGTTGTTGGGAGACCGGGTTATAGTATAGATAGCCACACTATCAAGAGGGGCTTTCGGTTCGGTAACTTGATCACATCGTCGTAGGGAGCTCAATCCTTTGCATACTTTGCATCTTCCTATTTTGTTGCTTCTTGGTGTTTCTCCATGTGAGGTTCTTCATCTTTTTGCTAGCTCTTCAACAAGCCCAAGTTCATCGAAAACGGAATTCGTATGCATCTTCTATGGCGTTTTCAAGTTTGAAGGTTTTACCGGTTCTTCTTATAGGGAGGCTTCAAACTTTTCCTAATTTGGTTCTATCCTCCTTTCTTAGACTATGATGTTTTCATACACCATATTGTACAGCTTGTTTTCCTCGTCAAAACAAGCCCAAGATCATCGAAATCGGAGTCCGGATGCAAAAGTTATTGCGTTTTTCGTGGAGTCTGTTTCATCCCAGTTGTGGATCCGGTTCAACCGAGTCCCACACCGGACGGTCTGGTTCCAGCTCCAGTAGACCGGATCTTAGACTGGATTTTTCGGTTTTCCCAACCAAGACTATTCCGGATTGGCAAACAGAAGTATTTTGGTTTGTAGGCCGGTCCTCCGGCCTGGAGACCGAGTTTCCCGGTTCTGGGGCCGGTCCAACCAACTTTGAAACCGAGTTTTCGTTGTTTCCTCCCAACGGCCATATTTGCTTTCCTCTATAAAAGGGGGTTATTCCCTCAACGTTTTTGGGTGTTCTTGAGCTCGAAATTGACCTCCATTGTTGACCCTCTTGAGCTTGCTTCCTCTCCCTTCCCTCCTATGATTCTTGCATATTTTTGAGGCTTTGGAAGAGGAGATCTAGTTCTACAATCCCCACCAATCAATTCCTCCTCTAAGTGAGGGGAACCCTTTGGATCTAGATCTTGGAGTCATTGGTTGACTTCCACCATTGTTCTTCCTATCTAATTCCTCCCTAGCACTTGCTGCTTTGGTGGGATTTGAGAGTGAAGGATTTGAACACCCTTGGTGTTCTTGCTTTGCATTCTTGCATAAGTGTTGAGCTCTCCACTACGATTTGTTCGAGTGAGAGACCGTGAGCTTGTTGCTCTTGGAGGGTGACCTACTAGTTGGCTTGGCGGTTGGTGCCGCGGTGTCCTCTTCGTGGAAGATTGTGAAGAGACCTAGGCTTCTCCTTCGTGGAGCTTGTGAAGTGGTTGTGGAGCTTGCCATCTCTGGAGTGGAGGAAAAGCTAGCCATAAGGAAAGGGCCTATTCCTTCATGGGATAGACTCAGAGAAGAAGGTGAGCCTGCGTGGCGTTGGGAAATCCTCCGTGGAATCCCACACCTCTCCAACGTGACGTACCTTACTTGTAAGGGAACACGGGTGAAAGGACACAGATGCCGCCTAGAGGGGGTGAATGGGCGGTTTAAAAACTTTTCCGAGAGTGGCTCAACAAAGGCGGAATTAAACTAGCGTTTACTTTGTTAAGCACAAAACCTAGAACAACTAGGGTTCACCTATTTGCACCAACAACTTATGCTAAGCAAGACAAGCAACTATGTGATAGCTAGATATATACTTCAAGGACGAAGGCTATCACAAAGTAAAGTGCATAAGTAAGAGCTCGGATATAGAGATAACCGAGGCACGCGGAGACGATGATATTTTACCGAGTTCCTCCCAACATGGAGTACGTCTCGTTTGGAGAGGGGGTGGTAACAAACCACCAATGCCACAAAAGGCCTCCCTTGTTCTCCAGTGAATCTCACCCCAACGGGATCGATCCACACTTTCCACTATCGGTGCACTTGTCGGTGGCAATCCGGAACCTCTCACAAGGTTGGGGCACTTCTACACAACTTAATTGGAGGCTCCCAACAAACAAGCTTGAGGAAAGCTCCACAACTTAATTGGAGGCCCCAAGTAATCCACACACACCTGCAAAAACCACCAAACTGTCTAGGGTTCCAATGAACCCAAGAGTCAAAAGCTTCTCACCTTTCACCCAATCGAATCCTCACCGAGAACTCAAACCGATGCACCAAATGCAATGGCAAGAACAGAAGAAGTGCTCAAGTCCTTCACTCCCAAATTCCACCAAAGCTACAAAAGCTTATAGGGGAATAAGAGAGGAAGAACAATGGAGGAAATCCACAAAAGACTCCAAGATCTAGATCCCAATATGTTCCCCTCACTTAGAGGAGAGATTGATTGTTGGGATTGTAGATCTAGATCTCCTCTTTCAAATCCCTCAAGAATATGCAAGAATCATAGGAGGGGTTGAGAGGGAATCAAGCTCAAGAGATCAACAATGGTGGCTCAGTTTTAGGGTTCTTGAGGTTGGGAAAAACCGCAGCAACCAAGGTAGAAGAAGGGGCCTATATATAGGGCCCCTGGAAATAGAGCCGTTGGGAGCCACTTACCCCGGACAGTCCGGAAAAAATAGGCCGGACAGTCTGGCCTAGCCGGACACTTTGGGCGACAACCACCGGACACTCCGGCCTAGCAAAGTTTCCGGCCAGTGTCCGGGTGGTGTCCGAAATGGCACACAGAATGTCCGAGCAGGTCGACGAAACCCCAGGGCCGGACATTCCGGCCGGACCGGACACTCCGACTGAAAACGGCCGGACATTCCGCCCAAGGCAAAACTGACAGAAATAGCAAAACTGAAACGACTATAACTCTTGCATGCGGACTCCGATTTTGATGATCTAGGGCTCATTTCAAAGATAGTAACGAGATCTACAAGATCATACGGAGAACCATCGTAGTCCAGCAATGGAGGATAGAACCAAATGATGAAAGGTTTAACCTATCTAGAAAAGACGAACCGGTAAAACCTCCAACACCGAAAACGCAATAGAGAATGCATATGAAATCCGTTTTCGATGAACTACAGCTTGTTATGAATATTACCACAAGCTCAAGATCCTCTCATGGATAGGAACCAAATAATGTAAGGTTTTACCAATCTCAAAAGGACAAACCGGTAAAACCTCCAATATCGAAAACGCAATGGAGAATGCATATGAAATCCGTTTTCGATGAACTAGAGCTTGTTATGAATACCACAAGCTCAAGAACCTCACATGGATAAGATCCAAATAACAACCAAGAAAGGATGGTGCCAAGTATGAAAAGGTTTGAGCTCTCATGAAGGATATGATCAAGTTACTCACTCGAGAGCCCCTCTTGATAGTACGGTTATCTATCCTATAAACCGGTCTCCCCAACTAACACCATGAGACCAGTAAGAAAGAAACCCTATCAAGAACATACCTTTGCCTTGAGCATATTCCACTTGAGCTTGATGATAGCGATCTTGTCCACCTCAAGATGGAACACCTTTCTTGATTGCACTAGCTTGGTGAAGACTTGCAAATTTCTCTCCCATACTCCACTATGGTAGAGCTTCTCTCTTGAGCATATCATCTTCCCATATCCATGATAACCATAGGATGGCAAGCTCTAAGAAAATGATCTCTTCGAGATAGATCATATTGAACTTGCACATCATTTCTTCTTTCTTCATTATGTTGGTGTCTTGAAGGAACATAAGAGATATCACCCCAACTTTAGTCTTCAAGACATGCGTGCTATAGGCTCAACTCTCACTTGACCAATCTCCAGATCACTCATTGAAACCTTGGTCAACACTTAATCATCTTCACTTTCTTCTTCTCCCAACCTTGAAGCCAACATATGGTTCAAGCATTGCCTATGGACAAATCCTACAGGTAAAACTCAATGCAAACATAAGTCCATAAAGATTGTCATTAATTACCAAAACCACACATGGGGGTACACATGCACTTTCAATCTCCCCCATTTTGGTAATTGATGACAATCTCTTTGAGAGGGTTTATATAAGGAATTAATCAAAGAAAACATTGTGCTAACATCAAATACACCACAAGTACGTGATGTTAGTACAACCACAATATAAAGCAAACTCCCCACAATCTATGCACGTGTGGATGAACTTGAATTTCATTGCATATATTGCCAACAATTACTGGTGGTGGAGTTTTCTCTATACAATCAAGATGTCATACAACACACTAAGATGCAAAGCACACGAGGCAAGTGTTTAAGTACAAAACTCACAACACACGACCAAATTCCCTAAAACCCTCTAAAACTTCTCCCCCATTGGCATCGATTGCCGAAATGGGTGAAGAACTTTAGAAGGCCAATTTAGTGAGAGTTCCTCCATATAGTGTGCATTCCTCATAATATGAGTGGAATCAAATGCCCGTATCCAATGATGAATACCATGAGGAAATCAAACTAAACTGAGGATCCAAAGATTGCAAAGAAATAAAATGGTGAAGAAGCATCAACGAATGAAGTAAGCAATCAAAAGATCGAAAGAAGCACTTCACAAAAGGTATATACTAAAAGAAAGATAGATATTATGATAAGGTTGAAAAGAGAGTGATATAAATAATATGAGGAGACTCCCCAAGGTTTGTGCACAAATTATAATTTTGCATTTGAATATAGTATGCACAAACATGGCATCCTCATTCCCTCTATATCATTTAAACCACGAGCACAAGCAAGAGAGAAAATGGGTGTTTAGATGAAAATAGGAAGCTCCCCAAGGTTCATGCACAACAGAGTTCACAATTATGGAATCCTAACTCCCCATAATCAAACAAAAACACCAAACAATAACAAGAAGGCAAATGTGTGTTCTTAGGTAAATTAGGAAAGCTCCCCAAGGTTTATGCACCAAATATAATAATTGCTTTGAATGGAAAGTTCATAAACATGGTATCCTTGCTCCCCCCCAAACTTACATAACAACACAAAGGAATGAGATATCAACTTTCTTAACACCAACGAGTGCCAAAAGATGCAAATGAAAAGGTCAAGCACTCAAAGCAAAACATTTGGAGCCACCGAAGCATAAAAGGAGCACAAGGTGTAGACTCCAAAGCAAAAAGGATATCAACTAGAGATTTAGCCATAATCATGTGTATAATTTTCTAGGTAGACAACAATCACCAAGATATACATCCACAAAGAAACATGCACACACAAAAATGGATACTCAAGAATGAACAACATATCCAAATGAAAGTCATAGATACTGCCAATAAGATTTTTGCTAGAAAGCATGGCAAAAGGCTCATATTTATCTTACTGAATATCAATGACCTTCAAACACCAACGAATACATCACAACTATCACAAGGGAACAAGATCTAGTTGGAATGCATTGGAAAAAGAAACAAGTATAATAAAGAACAAATAAACCTTGCAAATTCATCCATATTGCACATGAGAGAAATTGAGGAAATGATTGGCAATAGAATTGCTAGATTGGCATATGTGGGATTGGTGAATCATAAACATGAATTTTATATACTCCCCAAAATATGCATTCATCTCAACTTACTCATATAACAATAAGGATGATACAATAAAATCTTGCAAGAACCACAATAAAAGCAACTGAAGGAAATCATGCCATGATGCAACCACAAAGGTTGGATGCTAGAAAAGTATGCCTAAGAGGGGTACTTGTTACCGAGATACCATTGGTAGGATGAAGTAGATATGAGTTTGTTGATCACCCTAGCTTGACTCCAATAATCATTTAGTCCCCACCTCTTCTTATTATTGAAAAGCATCCAATGAATCTCCAATGTACCTATAACACATTCAAGTACACAATTGTCCCAAAACTCATTGGGTCCAAAGTAGTTAGATAAACTACAATACATAGGAGAGACTCCACATAAATATGTGCATATTGATATGAAATTGAATTTCATGCACATCTTAGCCGATAGGATTTGGTGGAGAATCCCCTATATATCGGATCAAGAAATAAAGCATGCCATAATATAGAACATGTAGTAAATATGCATGCACAAGATTTCAAGAACCAAAAAGGAGATACAATTTGAACAAAAACACCAAGTAAACCAAGAAGTCGCACACAAGAGTGTGATACGACAAAAGGGTGTCCAAATTGTATCAAAGAGCCAAATCAACACATGAAAGGACACAAATTAAACAAATGAACAAGGCAATAGCCAAAGAGAAAAAGATAGACAAAAACACCAATGCTCAAGGATTTATCTCATCCTAAGGGATCAAACATGTAACAAGGAATGAGACAAAACCAACTCCCAAAAAGCAAGGTTCCAACACACAAACCAAGCTCTCTACACTTTTCATGATGGCACAAAGTACCAAAAGAAAAGATCAAACTTCCAAGCACATAAAACATGATATGGAACAAAACAAGAAGCATAAATATGAGTATTCTAAATAATATAGGAGAGCTCCCCCATGGATAGTGCATTATGTAGGATTTTCCTTTTGAATGCAAAATGCACACAAATGGGATCATCACTAGTACCTACATTTAATAAAACACACGAGGATAGCAATAAAATAAGAAGATCCACAAGAGGCAAGGAAAGCTTGTGAGACAACACAAAACATTTTCTTGGCGAGATGTAGTACAAAATTTAAGCAAAGGCCAAAATGAATATGATCAATAAATTCTACCATATATGGAGTAACACTTGTCCAATGACAAGAATTATGGGGAAACATTTCCCAAGGTAGTTTTCAAGGATATCATGATCATATTCACAACAATAATCATATGAAAAAATATAAAAATTAAGCTTGATGCTTAGATATAGATTCTTGATAGCTCCAAATAGTCACACAATAATAAACGATTAAAGTAACTTGAAGAAAATGGTTTCCATGGAGGATATGGAGGTCCAAATATGGAGAAACTCATACCAAGAAAACTCTCACAAACAAGATCCCAAAAGATGAGCAATAAAATCAATCCAAGGGAATTGGAACTTGTTTGAGCTAAATGTGCCACTTAGGAGCTAGATAATTATCAATATCAATTCTAAGTGACACAACCTCAAATGTCCACATTTTCTAGGTTTGTAATATGCACAAAGCGTATGACTCCCCCATAATGTGATAAACCAAGAATACTCAACAAGAGGTAAAAACATCCAAATAGAGATGATTAATGAACATTATGGAACTTTAATTTCTCATGAGAAAGACATACCACTTAGAGACTAGATAAACTTGCAATATACATACTAAGTGGTATTCCTCATGTACACACATTTTAGGATTGTGGAATGCCCAAGCATAACACTCCCCCAAAATGGGATAGTCCATTAATCTCTCACAAGAGCCAAGAAAGATACCAAATAAATTCAACAAAGGCTCCAACCCAAGAGACACAAATACATGGTGTGACAACCAACATACACATGTATACTTGATAACTCAATATAAGTACGAGGGAAGCACAACATGTACAAACACATACAAAGGTACAAAACCAACATATGCAAAAAGGAGCAAGTAACTTTCAATGTAAATGAGTTAAGCACATGTTACCGCAAGGAGGAACATTGGATATATGATACAAGCATGATAATCCAAATGGCTTGACTTGACAAGAATAAATGATGAAGATCCCTCAATTCTTCATAATGTAATGAAGCCTCCAATGCCCTCCAACAATACCTATTGATCAAGTTTTGGCTTGTTGGTACCCAACCAAGTTGGGTCCTAAGAGGCTAGTCACAATAGGCTTGGCAACCCAAATGGTTCTTTTCATGAACCCACATTGAGCACCAACAAATTTGGCAAACACATTGCCAACCTCATCCTTACAAAGAGAATAAGCATCATCAATAATAATAGGGTTGGATGAGGAGATACCAATAGTGCATGATGAAGAAATGTGCCCCTTCTCACGGCATATATAGAAAGTTCTTCTCTTGCCATCTTTCTTCTTAGGTGAAGCCACAACTCGAGGAAGAGTTCGAGTAGTTCTCTTAGGAAGAGGCCCATCACTAACTTGAGGTAGAGCTTGAGGCCGCTTCCCTTGTTGCTTCACACTAAGAGGCTTCTTCTTCAATGGGCAAGATCTAACATGATGCCCTTCTTCCTTGCACTTGAAGCAAACAATGTTGGCCAGATTCTTGACTTGATATTGGCCATTCTTCTTGTTTCCCTTGTTCTTCAACTTGATAATGGACTTGTTCTTGACATTGGAGTTGAATCCAAGCCCACCCTTGTCATTGGGGCATTTTTGCATACTCAAGATATTATCGAGTGTGGCCTTCCCTTTATGACCCTTTTCAAGTTATTCTTCAAAGAACTGACTTGAGCCTTGAGCTCTTTAATTTCCTCTACATGGTTAGTGTGAACAAAAATACTAGAGGAAGTGGATGCTACATTGTTAGAGCAAAAAGTTACAGAAAGTAATTCATCACAAGATGTATCAATGGCATGAGTGGATGAATTACAAGCACTAGCACATGGCAATATGACATTTGAAGTAGAAGTAGTGCTAATGTCCACATGAGGCTCATTAGATGTTACCTTTGACATAATAGCCTCATGAGATAATTTTAGCCTATCATGGGAGGCTAGAAGATCCTCATGAGAGCTTGATAGCTTACCATGACTTTCTTCCAAGATCCCATACTTGCTAGTTAGCAAAGCAAGTTGAGTCTTTAGCTCAACATTCTCCTTCAAAATAGATGCTTCACAAGAAATAGAGTTAGTAGCACAAGCATCATAATTAATTGAAAGAGGTGAGGGCAGCTTCAAAAGCTCTTTTGAGTAAGAGGCTTTAAGTTTCTCATGTGACTCGGTGAGTTTGATGAGCTCACCCTTGATGACCCTAGAGCCATTTTTGAGGTGCTCAAAATCCTCAATGAGCTTAGCATAAGCAACTTGAAGCTCATCATTTTTACTTTTGAGACCACTCGCCACCTTAGGACCTCCATCATGAGATTCCTTCACTCTAGATAACTCTAGAGAAAAAGTCTCCTCAAGAGATTCCTTAGTGGTTTGTTCCTCTTCAAGAGGTTCATTTAGATGTGCAATTTGATTAGCATACTCACGCTCAAGGCTACTCATTTTATCAATGGTGTTCTCATGCTCCTCAATTTGTGCTTCTAACTTATCAATATGTTCTTTGCTCTTAATAGCAAAGTCCAAGATTTCAAAAAAGTTAGAGCAAGCAATATTATCCTTAACAAGAGCATGATAAACCATCTCACCCTTTTCATATAAATCATCAAAATCTAACTTTTGTTCCTCATTATCCTCGTCCTCATCATCACAAGAGGTATTGGGTTCCAAAGTAGGAGTTACCTTTGAATCCCTAGCCATAAGGCATAGGTGGGTACCATGAGATGATGATGATGATGAATTATTTGAAGCTCCATTCAAAACCTTGTCTTGGCCCATAGAATCTTCCTTTTCCTTTACATGGTTAGCAACACAAGCACTAGAGGAAATAGACAGATTTTTATCATGGCAATAAGACAACACAACCATATCATCATAAGATTTATTCAAGCCATTTATACATGATATGCAAGGACTACCAACACAAGCATATAAGGAGTTTTGGGTGCTACAAGTGTTAGAGTCTAAAGATGAAGTATTGCAATGAGATAGAGAAGAAGGATCAATCAGAGTAAGATCACTATCAACATTGCAATATTCATCACCACTCACCATATCATTACCTTGTGTCTTACCACACTTTGGTGAAGTGGAAGAAGATGAGAACTCATCACGGCCAGAAGTGGAAGCAATACAATCATCCTCAATAATGTTGGACATATCATATTTATCTTGAAGTTTTGTCCATAACTCATGAGCGCTCCAAAAAGATATGATTGAAGAAGTAACTACATCGCTCAAAGCATTAACAAGCACATTAGAAGCTTGAGCATCGAGATATAAGTTTTTATCATCCTCACAAGATAGATTCTTGAAATCCATTGGAGGAGAAAAACCTATATCAACAATACGCTCCAAATTTGGGTCCATGTCCCAAAAATGAATAAGCATACGAGTTTTCCATATATCATAATTTGTGCCATCGAATATGAACATTTCATTGTGCACTAATCCCCTAGCCAACATCTTTACTCTCAAGGCGGTGAAGCCTAAAATGAGAGACCGGGCTCTGATACCAATTGAAAGGACACAGATGCCGCCTAGAGGGGGTGAATAGGCGGTTTAAAAACTTTTCCAGAGTGGCTCAACAAAGGCGGAATTAAACTAGCGTTTACTTTGTTAAGCAAAAAACCTAGAACAACTAGGGTTCACCTATTTGCACCAACAACTTACGCTAAGCAAGATAAGAAACTATGTGATAGCTAGATATATACTTCAAGCATGAAGGCTATCACAAAGTAAAGTGCATAAGTAAGAGCTCGGATATAGAGATAACCGAGGCACGCGGAGACGACGATATTTTACCGAGTTCCTCCCAACATGGAGTACGTCTCGTTTGGAGAGGGGGTGGTAACAAACCACCAATGCCACAAAAGGCCTCCCTTGTTCTCCAGTGAATCTCAGCCCGACGGGATCGATCCACACTTCCACTATCGGTGCACTTGTCAGTGGCAATCCGGAACCTCTCACAAGGTTGGGGCACTTATCCACAACTTAATTGGAGGCTCCCAACAAACAAGCTTGGGGAAAGCTCCACAACTTAATTGGAGGCCCCAAGTAATCCACACACACCTGCAAAAACCACCAAACCGTCTAGGGTTCCAATGAACCCAAGAGTAAAAAGCTTCTCACCTTTCACCCAATCGAATCCTCACCGAGAACTCAAACCGATGCACCAAATGCAATGGCAAGAACACAAGAAGTGCTCAAGTCCTTCACTCCCAAATTCCACCAAAGCTACAAAAGCTTATGGGGGAATAAGAGAGGAAGAACAATGGCGGAAATCCACAAAAGTGTTGTGGTGATGTCACGGCAGATGCCATGGATAGGCTAAAGGTGGGGACTAATACACGCTAGGGGAATCCAGGGAGGGATAGTGGAGTGATTCTCCACACAGAAGTTTGTAGTGATTTCCTTCCAAGATTACAAGTGCTCCTAGAGCTGTATTGGCGAGAGGAGGAAGAAGGAGCTCTCTTACTCTCACCCACAGATCACACCTGAAACCCTAGCCAAAACAGAACAGTAGAAAGACCAACCCCGTCCCAAAGTGGTAAGCCGACCGGGGTGCTTTTTCCCTCGCGTCACACTTGCTTTAGCTACGTGAGCCTCTGCGGCGCCCGCGTCAGCCGACATGGGCATCGTCACCCCTGTCGGCCATGAACCGGTGGTCCTGCTCTTGTCTGCTTCGCTCATGCAGTGCGTACCAGGCCCTCTTTTTGACCAGCAAGATTCCTTCCTTCTCCTAGAAGCCAAACATGACCCGGATCACAGCTGATCCGGGCACCCCTGTTCCTGCATAGTAAACATATACTTCCGACTTACTCCTTAAGTCGGTTGAGACTTAGTTAGGCGAACACCCCCTGGTCCGGGTCACTCCGTGATTCGGCGAGCCTTGCCGAACCTCGGCTAACTTGGCCTTTATACCCCAGCGTGACCCTACCCGGGGGTATCCCCCCAACATTAGTCCCCGAAGCTGGTGCGGTCTTAGTTGCTTTGGCCGCTAAGGCCACATCAGGTTCAATTATGTGCTCTGGTCGTTATTGCCGAGTTACCTCTTTACCTCAGATTATATGGATTTACGTTCTCTTCACACATTCCAAGTTTTCACTTGTCGGCCGGGTTACCACAGTTTCATCCGGGTCTTGTTTCCTTCTCTCGTACGCTAGCTCATGTGAAAGGTAATCATTATGTCGTCTTATTTTAAGGGCCTGCACGGTAACCGCCGCAGTAATTATCAGTTAGCACTGTGCGCGGGTCACGTCATGCCTGCCTCCTCGTTTCTCGCATCACAGTGTCACGTCATAGGATTCTCTCCGCTCTGTGGCCCTCCGTGTGGCTCCCCGCTGATTGGTCCGGACAGGTGATACATGGCCACTGCGTGTGGTGGGTCCGCAGGATACGATCCCACTCACGCTGGTGGGAGTGGTTAAATAGCGGAGGGGTGCTTCCCTTAGGGTCTTTCTCCTTCCACGCCCCTCTGCCCGTTGCCCTTTTTCTTCATCTTCCTCGCGACCGCGCCGCCGCCAGTGATACCAAATAGCAGCGTCGCCACCGCGCTTCTCCGTCGCACCTCTGTGTTGCCGCCACCGCGACGCAAATCTCTCGCCACGGGTCCTTGTCAATCCCGGCCACTGTCCCCCGCCGCCTCTAGCGCCAGCGAGGGCCTCGAGGACCAGGTGACGGAAGAAGAACTCATCGTTGCTGAGCAGGAGATGGAGGAGGACGCCGCGGCGACGGACCGCGGCGTGTGGGCCGGGTCATGGGTCTATCAAGATGATCTTGACTGGCTTTACCGAACCAGGCGCATCCCCGCCAGCGTCGCTGCTCGTCTCCCTTCTAACGAACTGGCCCCCTCACCCAATCCGGGTGAGTTCGTTGTCTTTTTGTCCCACTTCCAACGGGGCTTCGGGTTGCCGGTGAGCGATTTTTTCCGGGACTGGCTCAGTACGTACCAGCTCCAGCCGCACCATCTTCCAGCCAAGGCCATCACTTCTCTCTCTGCCTTTGCTTCTACGATCGAAGGCTACGCCGGACTGTGGCACACGAAGGAGCTATGGATCCGGTTCTTCGGCCTTCGTCGCAATGTCATCCCCAACATCCACGCTGATCCGGAGGACAAACAGCTCACTCAATTCGAAGCGGCTTCCATTTTACCCCGGAGGTTTTCTGTTTTCCCCCGGGTCACTGGGTTAGAGTCCTGCAAAGGATGGGCTCGGACCTTCTTCTATGTCCGGAATACGGGCACTGAAGACTTGATCCGGTTTCTCCCCTATACTCCGGGTCCACCTAACCCGGATTTGTGGGATGAGATCCCCAAGAAGCCCACTGCCTTGGCCAATCAAGTCAACAAGATGTTCGTGGAGCTGAAGAAGCTCGGGCTGCGCAACGAGGATGCCATGATCACTTTCGTGCGCAACCGGATTTCCCCCCTCTAGAAGCGCACCCACAAGGTGCGCCACATGAGCTTCGGCCGCGATCCCAACCAAACCTCCTCCTTCGAGCTGAGCAACAGAGAGATCTATCGCCGGGTTAAGGCTCTTTTTACCACCCACAAGGACTTCTCCTCCGAGTGGACTTGGGGAATGGAGCATTACTGCCGCGATAGGCTTCCGCCCGTGGTAAGCTTCATGTTGCGAACTTACTCCGGACCAATTATATGTCAGTTATTGTTGCATTTTTGACTCTTTCGTTCATTTCTTTCCTCAGCAATTTCTTTAGCAGACCATCGAGGACGGCACCGATCCGACCCTTAAGTGGGTGCCGGACCGGGGGAACCCGGATGAGGAGCCGGACCAGGAGATGTTCCTCCCAATGATCGATGCCACGAAACGACCCACGGGTAAATCCGCTTCCATTAGAGATTGGCCCGATGATGAAGATGACTCGGATGTCGAGGTGATTGAACCTGTTGAGGATGTCCCCCTTTCTTTTGCTTTTCCTCCATCAGCTCACCCCGGTGGTCATATCCACGAGGATCCTCCCCTCGCTACGGGCGAACCTGTTCCGGTGGCTCCGAAGAAGAAGCGCGGGGCTGCTTCAAGTTCATCCTCCGGACCTTCTCAGCCCGCTAAAAGGCGAAAGAAGTCCGGGGACAAGACTGCCTCCAAGCCAGCAGGCAAGGCCCCAGCACGAAGGGCTCGGAAACCCAAGGAGGCCCAAACCTCGGATGCATAAGTTGTTTTGCCTTCTGTAACTTGCTCTCCCTTGCATCGTTGTGATTTCTCTTCTAACATTGTTCTCTTTTGTAGGGCTCCGGTGGAGGTCCCTCAAAGTGGATCGAGCATGTGTTCACCTCTCTGACCCAGCCCTTCTCCCCGTCGCGACGACGAGTCCCGTCCGCTGAGCCCTATTCCAGAGGGTTCTGCGGCCGCTCCGGGTTCTGCCCCACCTCGGCAAGAGGGGGGTAACCTTGGAGCGGGGGAGACCGGCCCGGCCGAGGTGACGGCATCCACCTCTTCGGCATCGCCGCAACCAGTATCCACTAAAGCAACTTCGGCTCCAGCACCAGTACCAACAACCAGACCCGTACCAACACCAACTCCGGCATCAGCACCAACTCCGGCTACTAAAACATCAGCAGCACCAAGTCCAGCCCCAAGAGCATCAGCACCTAGCTCCTCTGCCTCGTCCGAGTCTTCTCAACCTCGGCGAGGAACCACTCCGTCTGCTCCTAAGGGAAAAATCGCTGCGCCGGCTTCCTCTTCCCAGCAAGCCAAGGAAAAGAAAGCTCCGGACACTACCAAGCCACCATCCGTCGAAGCCGGGCAGCGTACCCTCGTGTCAATGCTTCCCAAGAAAGCACCAGCAGTGAAGGACGTGCCTGCCGAGCCAACTGACACACAGCAAATGGTTCTGCACACCAGCACAGCCCTTGCCTTGATCGAAAGGAAAGAAGCGCATGCGAAGGGCTTGGTGGCGCCCCATATGCCAAGCGGTGAACGGTACCCTCCGAGCTTAATTGAATTCGTCATGAATTGGAATAAGGCAGAGGTGGTTCAAGACACTGATCTTCCGGAGAAGTTCGGCCCTGCCGAGTTTTCCACTCAGATGAACACAGCCGCAAAGGCAATTAACCTCGCTGGGCGAATGATGGAGGTACGTCGCTTCCCCTTTACAAGTTGTCGATAGTAACCATTAGTCCCCGAGCCTCCGGGGGAGTAACTCGTTCCTCAGCCGGATGCTCTTTAGAAAACTAATGTAGCTCCATGAGAACTTCGAATATGCACACACCTAGAGCCGGGTTAAGTTCCACTTGGCCCGGATTTTAGTACACTTCGAATATGCACACACCTAGAGCCGGGTTAAGTTCCACTTGGCCCGGATTTTAGTACTCTTCGAATATGCACATACCTAGAGCCGAGTTAAGTTCCACTTGGCCCAGATTTTAGTACACTTCGAATATGCACACACCTAGAGCCGGGTTAAGTTCCACTTGGCCCGAATTTTAGTACACTTCGAATATGCACACACCTAGAGCCGGGTTAAGTTCCACTTGGCTCGGATTTTAGTACACTTCGAATATGCATCGAGCTAACTTGTATTTGTCCTTTTCAGGTGACCACCAATCGCCGGAGTGCTAAATTCCAACGCTTGCTGGATACCCACAAGCTGTTGCGCGCAAAGCAGGCTGCACTTATTGCGGAATACGAGAAGAGGGGTAAATTTCTTCCTTAGCGCTTCTTCATTTTGCTTCATTTTCCATTGCCGGACTAACCTCATCATTCGGTTTCCGTAGCTGGGGTGGAAGCTGAGAACATCATTATGCGCAAAAATCTGGAGCAAATCAAGGGTAAGTCATTTCTGTCCGACTTTGCCGTACTTTCCATTCCCTTTTCTCCTTGGCTCAGCCAACATTCATACCTCGGCTCTGCCGGGCCAACACACTATTTCAGCATCGCTTGAAGATAGTGTGCCCGTGCCTGATATGATGCTGCATTTTCTCGAACAAGCAGGGCAGCACCAAGCCGAGCTTAAGAAAAAAGATGACAAGCTCGCCCTCCTCCGGACCAAGGACGATGAGATTTCTAGGCTCAAGGCTGAGATGGAGAAGATGAAGGCCCAGCACCAATCCGAACTTCAAAAGGCTGGCCAGAATTTCACAGAAGAGCGCGAGAGCCTCAACCTCTAGATCGCCAAGGACCAGGATCTTCTCAAGGAGTTCGGCATCCAGCTTGGGTCGGCGAACGCTGAGCTTGAGCAGCTCCGGAAGAGACGTGATGACTGCACCAAGGAGTTGACCCGAATCCTTAGTCATATATCACGTAAGTTTCTTTCCCTTTTCCAACCTACTTCTCCGGGTTACTTCATATGTCTTTTCTTGACCTTTCTCCTTTGTCTCGTTTCTAGGCAAATTTCTAGAGGGCACTCCTATCGCGAGCGCAGCAGTTGCCAACTTCCGCCGACAAAGGGGTACTCCGGTCACTTCTGGTAGTGAAGGGATTCCTTACGACCTGGAGGACCTGTTGGTCAGCTTATCATCTCGCGTGGAGCTCATCAAGAATTACGGCAAGGACATCCTCGGCACTGCAGCTCGCATCTTTAACACTTTCTGGCCCGGCGAAGAAGCCCCAGAGACCACCGCACTTCTCATTGAGAAGTTAATGGAAACCGAGACTCAGCTTGACCTCTGGATAGAGTCCGCTGGACGTGCCACAGCTGATACCATCCTTCACCACATACTCACGTGGTACGAGAAGATTGATCTCAACCTCATGACACGTCTGCGCACAGGATCCAGATGGACCAATGACCCAGAGTGGGTAGCTCGGCGCCAGGCTTGTGCCTATAGCCTCATTGAATACACTCCCATTCATGAATGGGTTGAGGGGCCGAGCTTCCTGGAAGCTGCTAGAGACGAAGAGGTTGAGCACGGTGAAGATGGCTCGGATGATGAAGGAGAAGATGATGCCTCTGATATTGAGGGCAGCGAGGACGATGCCTAACTTCCTCCTCCTGCTGCTCCTTGAGCTAAAACACTTAAAAATTTATTAGATCCCCGGTATGCCGGGTGGAGTTGTATTCCAAACACATGTGACATTAAGTTCTTATGCCGAATTAACTTGGGGGTAGTCCCCGAGTTTCTTTTTCTTGTTAGTTCAATCTCTTGGCTCGGTTCGTGTCTACCTTGATTCGGTTTTATGACTTACGAATCCGAGCTTCAAAAATTGTCTTAACAATACTGGGAAACTTTTAGACTTAGCACCAAAATAAAACTGCATAATAACTTGAAAATAAATGCAGGGTTAGTTCGAAAAACAAATGTCGGGTCGAATAAATTCTTCTCCTTAGTCGTTTTTCATCTGCTACGCAATTCCAAACTTGTTCTCTTGCTTTCCATGAAGCCAATTCTTGTTGGACAGCAGCAAGTCGAAGAGTTGGGTTTTTGGTGCTCGCACACTACTAATCCGAGTTAAGTAGAATAACTTATTCCAGCTGACACGCAAAAAACAACATACATTATTAAGGCAGTCCCTGAGTTACTGCTCGAGGTGCCAACATTTCATTGATAAGCTCATTGCCGACATACATACCGACATATGAGATAACTCGGATACATAGACTCCTTAGCTAAGTGTAGAAAGGACGAAGTAGAGCTATATTCCATGGTCGCTTGGATTCCTCTCCGGACCTGTCCGCCTTGTTCTTTTCCTGTGGCTTTGCATCTATAAGATAGTAAGAATCATTGTGCAATGCTTTGCTCATGATGAACGGCCCTTCCCATGGGGGGATAACTTATGCATGCCCGTAGTACGTTGTACCAACCGGAGCACCAAATCGCCTTCCCGAAAGACCCGGGGGCACACTTTCTGGCTATGATAGCGTCGGAGATTTTGCTGATATATGGCGGATCTAGACAGTGCCAGTTCTCTCGCTTCTTCCAGTAGATCAACATCATTTTGCCGGGCTTCTTGCACTTCGGCTTCTGTGTATTGGGTGACCCTAGGCGAATCATGCTCTATGTCGGCTGGTAATACAGCTTCTGCCCCATATACCAGAAAGAACGGCGTATAGCCTGTTGATCAATTTGGAGTTGTTCTTAAACTCCATAGTACCGCTGGTAGTTCTTCTATCCAGCACCCCGCTGATCTTTGCAGCGGCTCAATGAGCCAAGGTTTTATCCCGGATAATACTAATCTGTTGGATCTTTCCACTTGCCCGTTCGATGCAGGGTGGGCTATCGAGGCTACGTCCAACCGGATCCTCTTATCCCGGCAGAAACGAGCAAATGCTCCTTCCACAAAATTTGTGCCATTGTCAGTTATGATACTGTGAGGATAACCGTACCTCAAGATGATATCTTTGAGAAACGTTACGGACGTAGCTCCATCACATTTTCTTATAGGCTTTACCTCAATCCACTTTGTAAACTTGTCCACCATTACCAGAATGTGAGTCATATTTCCCCTTGCTGGTTTGAACGGGCCAACCATATCCAAGCACCATACAGCAAATGGCCAAGTGATTGGTATGGTCTTGAGTTCCGACATTGGCATATGTGTCTTGGTAGCGTACCTCTGACAACCATTACATTTTCTCACCAGATCTTCTGCTTGCTCTAATGCGCTTGGCCAGTAGAATCCATGCCGGAAAGCTTTTGCTACCAAGGCTTGGGATGAGGCATGATGCCTGCATTCCCCCTGATGTATATCTCGGAGGATGTCAAGCCCTTCTTCCGGGTCAACACATCTCTGGAGGACATTGGTCACACTCCTTTTGTATAGTTCGGAATTGATGATCGTGTAAGCCTTTGCCCTCCTCTGTGTTTGCCTGGACAGCACTTCCTCAGTGGGTAACGTTCCGTCCTTCAGGAACCAAAATATAGGTAATGCCCAAGCTGGTATCGTTCGCACAGGGAATACATCCTCATCAATCTCCATTTGATCCACCGGCATAACTTCAACCGGATCACGCTGAGCAGTCCCCGGGTCATGCGGAGCAGTCCCCGGGTTTACTGAAGTAGTCCCCGGGTTTGCCGAGGCAGTCCCCGGGGTTCGCGCACCACTTCCCATGTCAATGTCCATGGGCACAGCTCCGGATTCCGTGTCCTCCGGGACATATATTGACTCAGATTCTGGGGATGGCCTGATGGATGGTTTCCTGAGGTGCTCTAATGCTACACCCGGTGGAATTGCTTGTCGGGTTGACCCGAGCTTCGACAGCATGTCGGCAGCCTCATTTTCCACCCGGGGTACATGGTGAAATTCGCATCCCTCAAAGTAACAAGATATCTTCTGCACATGAAATCTGTATAGTGCCATGTTTGGATCAAGGGCGTCCCACACTCCCGACACTTGCTGCACCACCAAATCCGAGTCGCCAAAGCATATGATCCGACGTATCCCAATTTCTTTTGCTACCTTAAGCCCATGCACAAGTGCTTCATACTCAGCGACATTGTTTGATGCGGTGAAATGGATCTGCATCACATATTTCAACTGGTCCTTCTTTGGCGATGTGAGTACAACTCCGGCACCTAGCCCGGTTTTGGTTTTTGATCCGTTAAAGTGCATTCGCCAATAGTTCGGATCTGGAAGTGGCGGTTCGTATTGTACCTCGGCCCAATCCACGAAAAAGTCCGCCACGGCTTGAGATTTGATGGCCTCTCTTCTGTCATATTGTGGCGCATAAGGAGCTAGCTCAATTGCCCATTTTGCAATTCTGCCGCTCGCATCCTTGTTACTCATTATCTCGGATATGGGGGCCTCACATATGACCCGAATAGGATGCTCCTCAAAGTAGTGCTTCAGTTTCTTGGCGGCCATGTACACGCCATATGCCACCTTTTGGTAATGTGGATAGTTCTGCTTTGAGGCAGACAACACCTCGCTCAAGTAATATACTGGCCTTTGCACCGACTTACCTTCCTCGTCACGCTCCACCACTATCACTGCACTTACAACTCGGTTGGTTGCGGCTATACAGAGCAACATTGGCTCCTTCGATAGTGGTGATGCTAGCACTGGTGCCATGGCTAACATTTTCTTCAGGTGGGTAAAGGCTTCATCGGCATGTGGCATCCAAACGAACTTATCCGACTTTTTCATGAGTTGGTAAAGAGGCAACGTCTTTTCTCCCAACCGACATACAAACCGACTTAACGAGGCAAGGCAACCTGTGAACTTCTGGACATCGTTCAGACACTTCGGCAGTTCCATTCGTTCGATGGCTCGGATTTTGGTTGGGTTAACCTCGATACCTCGGCTGGAAACAAGAAAACCGAGCAATTTCCCAGCCGGGACACCGAAGGTACATTTTTCCAGGTTAAGTTTCATCCGGAACCTCCTTAGGTTCGCAAACGTTTGCCTGATATCGTCAAGGAGCGTTTTTCTTTCCATGGTCTTGATAACCACATCATCCACGTACACCTGTACATTTTGACCTATTTGGTCGTGCAAACATTTTTGCATACATCTTTGGTACGTTGCCCCTGCATTACGTAAACCAAACGGCATGGTGCGATAGCAATAAGCCCCATACGGGGTAATAAATGCAGTCTTTATTTGATCATCCGGATTCAGAGGTATCTGGTGGAAACCAGAATATGCATCAATGAATGACAACAGTTCACACCCAGCAGTTGAGTCTATGACCTGATCTATTCCTGGCAGCGGAAATGGATCTTTTGGACATGCCTTGTTCAGGTTCGTGTAATCGATACACATGCGCCAAACCAGTGCCACGTTCGGGTCATCCTTCTTCTTTTTCCACCAGCACCGGATTAGACAGCCAATCCGGGTAAAGAACCTCCATGATAAATCCTGCAGCTAGCAACCAAGTTATCTCATCCCCAATGACTTTCCTCCTATCTTCGGCGAAGCGGCGGAGAGGTTGCTTCACCGGCTTAGCTCTGGGTCTCACATTCAAAGAGTGCTCGGCCAACTCCCTCGGAACTCCTTGCAAGTCATGTGTGGACCAAGCAAAAATGTCCCGATTCTCACGGAGGAAGCTGACGAGCTCGCTTTCCTATTTATCATTTAACCCGACACCAATTGTTACGGTGCGCTCTGGGAACATGTCATCAACAGGAACCTTCTTGGTATCTTTCGTGGCCTGGAAAGAGACACTTCCATGCGGGTTACTCAGCGCCGGCATATACTGCTGCGCAGACTGAGCCAATGCCGCCACCTCTTGAATTTTCCTTTTTTTCCTGCGCAATCACAAGTGACTAGGCTAAGTTTGACCCGGCCGACGCACACTCTATGGAACGTCGGAAATCCCCAGCAATGGTAATCATTCCGTTCGGTCCGGGTAACTTCATCTTCAAGTAGCTAACGTGACAGCTTGCCATGAACTTGCTCAGGGCTGGCCTTCCGAGTAATGCGTGGTAAGCACTTTCCAAGTTCACCACCTCGAACTCCAAATTTTTGGTTCGGCAGTTATCCCTCGTGCCAAACAAGACGTCAACCCGGACCTTGCCTATGGGCTCACAAGAAATGTCGGGTACAATGCCATGGAAAGTTGTCCTCGTGGCCTGGAGCATGTTCTCCGAGATACCCAACTTGCGCATTTTTTCCGCATACATGATATTAATGCTACTGCCATTGTCGATCAACACCTTTGAGAATCTTACGTTAATGCTAGGTCCAATGAATGTCGGATCCAGCACCAACGCATACGAACCAGGGCTTGGCATGAGCTTGGGATGATCCTTGATGCTCCAGGTGATTTCCTGATCGGACCAAGGCATGTACCTCGTCACTGCAGGCATTACTGCATTCACCTCCATATGCCTACGCAGCAAGCTTTTTCTATCGGTTTCCTCAGTGGTAAACACACAATAGCTCTAATGATGCTCCCTGTACTCATTTCTCCCCTCATTTCCGGGGTACCTCTGATCCAGCTGATGCTGATTTTCTACCTGATGCACTGCATCCCTTCTCTCATTGTTATCATACCTCGGCGAAGGGGGAGGCAACATTAGCTGTTGCGTGTTCGCTCCGGAGAGCAGTTACTGCCAGGGTAACTCCTGTCGAGGCTGATCATTCCGGGGTGCCTAAGCATTCCCCGAACCACCTTGTTCGATCTTGCGCATCCACTCACATTGCCTCGTCGTATGACCCGCTGGGTTCTTCGGATTTGGTGTATGAAACTTACATGGCTGGTCCAACATCAACTCATAAGTATACCTCGGACGGTCTTTCCTTTCTTGCCACTGCTTCTTTTGCTCTGGTGTCCAAGTTTTCTTGCCATCATTTCTCGGAGTCCACTGCCCTCCAGTTTTTTGGCGTTGACTGCCCCCTGCTCCGGGCTGATCTTGATTCACATCTGCAACTTGGTGCGAACCATACCGATGATCCGGTCTATCATCTCTCCTTTTTCCTCTGTAGTCATTCCTTCGGGATGATCCGGCCCCATCTCTCTGATAGTACTCATCGTTTGACTCATTTGATACGAGCCTAGGTTGAGTCGGATCACCCAGAGCATACGAATCTGCAATCCGGATCATCTCTAACAACGTAGTTGGCATTTTCCTTTGCAACTTCATCCACAGCTCGCTTCCATACCTGCACCCTTGTGCAAACCATGCTATGGCCTGTGATTCAATCATGCCCTCACACGAATTTCTCACAGTGCACCACCGGGTTAAAAACTCCCGATCCGTCTCATTTGGCCTTTGCTTGCACATAGCTAGGGTATGTGGCCTATTTGGCCTCTGATACGTACTCGAAAAATTGTTGATGAACATCTCCTCGAAATCTATCTAGCAGTTGATGCTTCCTGGTGGCAAATTGTTCAGCCATACCCTTGTTGGGCCTTCCAACATCTGAGGTACATATCGTACAGCCCATCTCAGGTTGCCAGTGGCAATTTTCACAGCCGTAGCATAATTTATCAGCCAATCCTCCGGCTTTGTACTGCCGTCATACGTCTTCATGCGCCTGGGTAGCTGAAAGTTTGGTACCGGTGGCTCCTTCATGATCCGGGGTCCAAAACATGCTGGGCCCGGTGGACCTTGACATTCAATTTGTTCCGACCTATACAGTCGATCCAGTTTCAACCTGGCGTCATCCGGCATCAAATCCCTGCTCCCCAATCTTGACCCTATCACATGATAGCCCGTCCTTGGGTATCCCGCGTTTGCCATTTCCGAGTCTCCATCATTATACCTGTCTTGCTCTCTTGGAGCGCCTTTCTGTTGCATACCTCGACCGGCACTTTGCTCTTGCCTTGGTATATTCCGCTGCTGCGGTTGTCCTACTCCAGCCGAGTTTCACTGTCCGGCATTGCCATTGACAACGTTCCCTTGACCGGCATTGCCTTGGTCGCGGTTACCTCGGCCAGCTTCACCTCGACTCACACTCTGTCAATCATCATTTTTCTGCGCTTCTTTTCCTTTCCCTGCCCGCGTTGGGTCATACAGGACGACCTGTTTGTTCCGTCTGACCGAGGTTACCACCTCTTCTCTCCTTGGACCACCATGAGGAGACGATGCGGCTCCAGCGGATTTCTCCGGGTTACCCACCGCCGAATGGACGATCTTGGAGGCTCCAGCTCCCTCCGGGTTAGCCCTGAGCAGTTCCTCGTTTTGCCTGTTCGCAATCCGAACCCGCACGTTAACCCTATCTTGTTATCTTTGGTGGGCTTCACCTGTTAGACCCTCCAACTCGGATGCAGCTGCATCCGCTGCTCTGAGGTTCTTTGCCAGGGTACTGTACCTCGGCAGCCCCACGGACAAACAGTTTTCTGATACCTCAATTCCAGTATCACCCTCTTTGTTCATCTCGCTCATGAGATTTCTCCCCTTCACTTTTACAGCGTCAACCTTGTTTGCCTTTGCGTACTCGCGCAGCGTCATATTCAACGACTGCTGTGCCGCGGCTATCTTTTTTGCGCCCTCTAGGATTTTCTGCCTAGTTTCTTCCAGCTCGGCCTGCGCTCGAGCCGGATCTACCGCTGCTACTACAGGGTTTGCCAAGCTATCCATTGCTTCCCTCAACACGTTCTCTGGCCTCTCTAGTGGAGGACCTCTACCTTTCCTCGGTGCCTTAGGCATTACCTCCGGATCTGGCACCGGATCCTTGCTCGCGCCCACACCTGGCGCAGTCATCATCACCTCTGCATGGTCCGGGGAGCGAGCGATACGCGTCCCGGGACCACAGTGAGGGGAGGCTCCCCCGCGTCGACGACGTGACGCGGATGAACACCTGACACGTCCATAGCAACGTAGACCTTGTGCGCGTCGAGCTTGACGAAGAGGCCGTTGCGCGGAAGAGGGCGTGTGCCGAAGCAGCCTACGTTGTCGCTGACGAAATCCAGCGCTCCAAAGCGCTGAACGAGCCCGGAGACGAGGCGTTCGCCGGTGGCGATGAGGTTTCCCGTCCGGATATTGACCCCTGCTAGCGCCGCTAGCCCCACGGTGGGCGCCAACTGTCGTGGTGGTGTCATGGCAGATGCCATGGATAGGCTAAAGGTGGGGACTAATACACGCTAGGGGAATCCAGGGAGGGATAATGGAGTGATTCTCCACACAGAAGTTTGTATTGATTTCCTTCCAAGTTTACAAGTGCTCCTAGAGCTGTATTGGCGAGAGGAGGAAGAAGGGGCTCTCTTACTCTCACCCACAGATCACACCTGAAACCCTAGCCAAAACAGAACAGTAGAAAGACCAACCCCCTCTACAGAAGTCCCAGTCCCCCTTTTATAGAGGAGGCTCGGTTTCTGCCTAGGGCATACGTGGAGGCATATCCTTAAGAATATGCCTCCTCCCAAAGTGGTAAGCCGACCGGGGTGCTTTTTCCCCCGCGTCACACTTGCTTTAGCTACGTGAGCCTCTGCGGCGCCCGCGTCAGCCGACATGGGCGTCGTCACCCCTGTCGGCCATGACCCGGTGGTCCTGCTCTTGTCTGCTTTGCTCATGCAGTGCGTACCGAGCCCTCTTTTTGACCAGCAAGATTCCTTCCTTCTCCTATAAGCCAAACATGACCCGGATCACAGCTGATCCAGGCACCCCTGTTCCTGCATACAAGTAAACATATACTTTCGACTTACTGCTTAAGTCGGTTGAGACTTAGTTAGGCGAACACCCCCTGGTTCGGGTCACTCCGTGATTCGGCGGGCCTTGCCGAACCTCGGCTAACTCGGCCTTTATACCCCAGCGTGACCCTACCCGGGGGTATCCCCCCAACAAAAAGACTCCAAGATCTAGATCCCAATATGTTCCCCTCACTTGGAGGAGAGATTGATTGGTGGGATTGTAGATCTAGATCTCCTCTTTCAAATCCCTTAAGAATATGCAAGAATCATAGGAGGGATTGAGAGGGAAGCAAGCTCAAGAGATCAACAATGGTGGCTCAGTTTTAGGGTTCTTGAGGTTGGGAAAAACCGCAGCAACCAAGGTAGAAGAAGGGGCCTATATATAGGGCCCCTGGAAATAGAGCCGTTGGGAGCCACTTACCCTGGACAGTCCGGAAAAAATAGGCCGGACAGTCTGGCCTAGCCGGACACTTTGGGCGACAACCACCGGACACTCCGGCCTAGCAAAGTTTCCGGCCAGTGTCCGGGTGGTGTCCGAAATGGCACACAGAATGTCCGAGCAGGTCGACGAAACCCCAGGGCCGGACAGTCCGACGAAAATCAGCCGGACATTCCGGCCGGACTGGACACTCCGGCTGAAAACGGCCGGACATTCCGCCAAAGGCAAAACTGACAGAAATAGCAAAACTGAAACGACCATAACTTTTACATCCGAACTCCGATTTTGATGATCTAGGGCTCGTTTCGAAGATAGTAACGAGATCTACAAGATCATACAGAGAACCATCATAGTTCAGCAATGGAGGATAGAACCAAATGATGAAAGGTTTAACCTATCTAGAAAAGACGAACCGGTAAAACCTCCAACATCGAAAACGCAATAGAGAATGCATATGAAATCCGTTTTTGATGAACTAGAGCTTGTTATGAATATTACCACAAGGTCAAGATCCTCTCATGGATAGGAACCAAATAATGTGAGGTTTTACCAATCTCAAAAAGGCAAACCGGTAAAACCGCCAATATTGAAAACGCAATAGAGAATGCATATGAAATCCGTTTTCGATGAACTAGAGCTTGTTATGAATACCAAAAGCTCAAGAACCTCACATGGATAAGATCCAAATAAAAACCAAGAAAGGATGGTGCCAAGTATGCAAAGGTTTGAGCTCTCATGAAGGATATGATCAAGTTACTCACTCGAGAGCCCCTCTTGATAGTACGGCTATCTATCCTATAAACCGGTCTCCCCAACTAACACCGTGAGACCAGTAAGAAAGAAACCCTATCAAGAACATACCTTTGCCTTGAGCATATTCCACTTGAGCTTGATGATAGCGATCTTGTCCACCTCAAGATGGAACACCTTTCTTGATTGCACTAGCTTGGTGACGACTTGCAAATTGCTCTCCCATACTCCACTATGGTAGAGCTTCTCTCTTGAGCATATCATCTTCCCATATCCATGATAACCATAGGATGGCAAGCTCCAAGCAAATGATCTCTTCGAGATAGCTCATATTGAACTTGCACATCATTTCTTCTTTCTTCATTATGTTGGTGTCTTGAAGGAATATAAGAGATATCACCCCAACTTTAGTCTTCAAGACACACTTGCTATAGGCTCAACTCTCACTTGACCAATCTCTAGATCACTCATTGAAACCTTGGTCAACACTTAATCTTCTTCACTTTATTCTTCTCCCAACCTTGAAGCCAACATATGGTTCAAGCATTGCCTATGGACAAATCCTATAGGTAAAACTCAATGCAAACATAAGTCCATAAAGATTGTCATTAATTACCAAAACCACACATGGGGGCACACATGCACTTTCAACGGGAATACATCTCCGTCTCCGCGTGCCTCGGTTATCTCTATACCCGAGCTTAATTTCCTTCTGATAGCCATCGATCTTGAAGTACTTATATCTTGCTTATCACTTGTGGTATATTTATCGTGTGCTATCTTGCTTAGCTTATCTTGTTGTTGGTGCACTTAGTTGAGCCTACTGTATTTAGGTTTTGTGCTTGTAAAATAAACATTAGTTTAATTCCGCATTCTATCAAGCCAAAACTGTAATAGTTTGGAAATTGCCTATTCACCCCCCCCCCCCCTCTAGGCGACATCTCTATCCTTTCAATTGGTATCAGAGCAAGGTCTCTCCTTGTTTAGGTTTCACTGCCTAGAGTGTAAATATGCCGGCTAGTAGTATAGTGCATAATGACACAATTATCTTTGATGGCACAAATTATATTTTGTGGAGAAATTGCTTGCTTTGTAATCTTCGGACCTTGTGTCCAAATATTGAGCGATTTCTAGATGTAGGTTTTTCTCCTATGATGGATCCTCAAAATATATCTTTATAGGATGAGAAAAATTTACATCTCGAAGCTCAAATATCTAATGAGCTTATTTTCTCTTTGAGCCCCATAGTTAATTTGTTCTTGACAAATGTAATGCGCAAGTCATCTCATGAGATGTGGACCAAGATTAAAGAAATATTTGGTGGGTCCATTTCTCATAGGGTCGGTGGTATCTCCGAGGAGCTCTCTTCTCCTTCACATCATGAAGAGCTCCAAGTGGCTTCCACCTCCGGCCGCGATGAGATTTCAATTCCCTCCACTTCACCTACATGTGACAAGTCACGAGGTAATGGCATGGTGAGTGGATAAATCATATGTAATGATGGTAGTGGTCCTCTATACACCAATGATTCATGTTCTATAAATGCTAATGGTGTAGAGAGTTTGGACTTAAGCACTTCTTGCAACGATAATTATATATCCCCTTGTGTTGCAAGTCCTTGCATATTGTCTAGAAATTATTTGTGTACTAGTGTAGATGATATGCTTGATTTGTCTTGTTCACATGTGCAAAATGCTTCTATTTCCTCTAGTTGTGTATCTACCAATGAATAGGAAATCAAACACCCTATGGAGCAAGACACGATCATGAATGAAGATTCAAGAATATCCTCATCTTCATCCTCCTATGCTCACATGTGCCTTATGGCAAGAGGATCAAAGGTAACTCCTACTTTGGATCCCAAGATATCTTCTCTAGATAATAGCAATGATAATGATGATAGTGATGATGACCTTGATGAGGATACTAGAGCTCTTGTGCTTGAGCTGACCTTTTTGTGTACCTCTCTTCGTGGTAATAATAAGGTCGTTGCTTGTATCAAACACGTTATGGACACCATAACTAAACAAACGGAAACCATAGAGGAGTTGGATTTCCAACTTGATGATGGGAGTCAGAGATTCAATCTCCTTAAGCAAGAGATTGCTGAGGAGAAGCACACTAATTGTCTCCTCATACAAAAAATTGAATCTTATGAGCTTGAAAAGGAAAAATCTATTAATGATGCTAGTGCTACTAACTCTACTTCTTGTGAAGCATCTACCCTAAAGGAGAATGTTGAGCTAAGGGCTCAACTTGAGTTGCTAACTAGGAATTATGGGAAATTGGAAGAAAGTCATGAAAAGCTCTTGGCCTCTCATAATGATCTTCTAATCTCCTACGATGGGCTAAAATTAGCTCGTGAGGCAAGTATGACTAAGGTAACATCTTGTGAGCCTCTTTTGGACATTAGCGCAACTTCTACTCAAAATGCTATTTTGCCATGTGCTATTCCTAGTGATCCTTCTAGTCATACTAGTGATAAACATTATGTTGGATTACTTGCTTTGCCTTGTTGCTCTAACAATGAAGCGTCTACTTCCTCTAGTACCTCTATTTCTACTAACCATGTAGAGGAAATCAAAGAGCTCAAGGCCTAAGTCACTTCTTTGAAGAAAGACTTGGAAAAGAGTCATGAAGGCAAATCCACACTCAATAATATTTTGAGTGTGCAAAAATACCCCAATGATAAAAGTGGACTTGGATTCAACTCCAATAACAAGAACAAGTCCAAGAGCAACAAGAAGAAGGGCCAAGACCAAGTCAAGGATTCGGCCAAGATTATTTGCTTCAAGTGCAAGGTTGTAGGACATCATGTAAGATCTTGTCCATTGAAGAAAAAGCACTTGAATGAGAAGCAACAAGGGAAGCGACCACAAGTTCAAGGTCAAGCCCAATATCAACCTCAAGTTGAAGCTAGGCCACTTCCCAAGAAGAATCAAGATAAGGCCCCCCAAGACAAGAAATCAATAAAGAAGAGAAAGGGGAGAACTTGTTGCTACATATGTCGTGAGAAGGGGCACTTGGCCTCTTCATGTTCAAATGGTACCTTATCTAACCCTATCATTGTTGATGATTATTATTATCTTGGGAAGGATAAGGATGGTAATGTGTTTGCCAAGTTTGTTGGAACTCAAAGTGGTGTCAAGAAACAAACCATTTGGGTTGCCAAGCCTATTGTGACTAACCTCTTAGGACCCAACTTGGTTGGGTACCAACAAGCTCAAACTTGATCAATATGTGTTTTTGGAGGGCATTGGAGACTTGGCTAACTCATGAATAATTAAGGGATCTTCATATATTATATTTTATCAAACCAAGTTATAAGTATTATCATCTCCCTACCATATACCCAATGCGCCTCTTTGCGGTAACTCAAACTAAACTCTTTTATATTGTAAGTTACTTGCCCCTTTACATGTTTTGGTCTTGTACCAAGTATGTGTTTGTATTTGTTGTGCCTCGTGCTTTCTTATTTTGTGTATTCAAGTATGTCTAGGTGTTTGGCACATCATTTACTCGTGTGTTTTGTTTTGAGCCTCTAATGCATCTTGATGATATCTTATTTGGCTCTTTTCGAGTGGTTAATGGAACATCCCATTTTGGGGGAGTGATATGCCTCGCGCATCTCTCATACCTTAAAATGTGTGTGCATGAGTACTACCACATGGTATTGATATTGCAATATTATCTAGTCACTATGTGGTGTGTCATACTCATGAGAAATTCAAATTCTAAAATGTCCATTAATTATCTCTAGTTGAGGTTGTTTTTCCTCTTATTAACAAAAAAATGAACACCACATTATGGGGAAGTAATATGCTTCTTTTGCATATCACAATCCTAGGAAATGTGAACATATGAGGTGGTGCCACTTAGAGTTGATATTGTTGATTATCTTGTATCTAGGTGGCATGTTAGCTCAAACAAGGTCCTAATTTTTGTTAGAAGCTTTTATTGCTCATCTTTTCGGTCTTTGCTTGAGTAAGAAATTCTTGGTGTGGCCTTCCTAAAATGCAAATCTCTATATCTTATTTGGGAGACCATTTGCTTCAAGTTATTATAATCATTGCTATGCATGATTGTTTGACTAGTTGAAGCTATCAAGAACCTCTATCTTTGCATAGTGCTTAATCTTTTTATTCCTATCCTATGCTTTTTATTGTGAAGATTTATCTTTAATATCTGTGCAATATACCACCATAAATAAGTTCCAATACACTCGTTGTCTTCGATAATTGATATACTTGGGTGTGTTAGCATTTATGGATCATCTTCACCTTGGATTTCACCTCCTATTGCCTTTTTTCTTTCCAAAAATTGTTGTGGCTCCCATTGTCTTCCTTGGCTTTTGAACATCTCTTTGATGGTGTTTTTGATTATTATCAAATGTGTTTTTAGTGTAAGACAAACTTTTTTTCTCGGAACCTTGTGCCATTGTGAAAAGTGTTAAGGGTTTGGTTTATTTGTTGAAACCTTGCTCTTTTGGGAGTTTGTTATCTCATTCTTTCTCCTCTGTGTTATTTGCTTGAATGAGATAAATCTTTGAACAGTTGTGATTTTATCTCATCTTTTATGCTCAATAGTTTTTGCTTGGTTCATTTGTTGAACTTTTTTGAAAAAATCTTATGTTGATTTGATTCTTTGATATAGTTTGGACAACAAATGTGTTTTGTCGCACCTTGTATGCCTTCTTGAATATTTTGGTGTTTTGTACAAATTATATATTCATTGGTTCTTGAAAGTCCCGTGCATGCATGTTTACTAAATGTATATCGTATATCATGTTTTGCTTTATTTGATCCAATATATAGGGTATACTCCATCAAATCCTTAAACAGCTATGATGTGCATGAAATTCAAATTTCATCTCTAAATATGCACATATTTTTATGGAGTATGTCCTATGTGTTGTGGTTAGTCTAACCACTTTGGACCGAATAAGTTTGGGGACCAAGATGTACTTGAATGTTATTTTAGGTACATTGGAGATGCAATGGATGCTTGTATTATCTATAAGGAATGTGTTGTCACCACATGATAATTGGAGCCAAGATAGGATGATTGAAGAATTCTTATCTACTACATCATACCATTGCTATCTCGGTAACAAGTATCTTATCCATGCATACAATTCTTCCATCCAATCTCTTGTAGGTTGCATCTTGGCATGAATTTATTTGTTTGTAAATGTTGTGGTTCTTGCAAGGATCTTTGAAAGACTTTTCTATCCTTATTGCTTATGTGAGTAATTTGAGATGATGCATATAATGGGGAGTATATAAAATCATGTTCATGATTCACCAATCCCAAATATGACTTCTAGCAATTTATTTCATATCAATTCCTCAAGGTACTCTCATGTGCAATATTGTTGAAATTGCATTGAATCCTTCCTTTTGATACTTATTGCCTTTCTCAAAATATCCCAACTAGCATTAGTTCCCTTAGTGTTAGTTGTGATGTTTTTGAGGTTTTCTTTCTCTTTGGTGAAGTTCATTGATATACCATAAGAGAAAATAGAGCCATGTGCTATATATATGCATTTAAGCAAAATATCATTTTTTTAGTATATCTTATGACTTCCTCTTGGATATCATGTTTTCTTATTTTTATTAACCTCTTATGTGTGGATGTTTCTTTGTGGATTCTCATGTTTTTCCACTTATAAACTTATATACACAAGAATGTTAATCTCCTGCCTTGATATCCTCGCCTTTTGCCAACCGTCTCACTTATCTACTTAGTTTTTTAATGGTTTTGGTAAGGTCTTGATTTATGAGTGCTCGGTTTACTTTTATTGCATCTTCACGCACTCATATATAATATTTCATTTCTTTTGGACTTAAGCTTGTCTTGACAAGTGTATTGATTTATATCTCTACTCCTTGTATCTTGGTTGTGTTCTAAATGATATAGAGGAAGTGAGGATTCCATGTTTGTGCATATTGTATTCAAATGAAACAACTCATTTATGCACAAACCTTGGGGAGCTTTCTTATTTCATTGAGATTACTATTTGTCCATTTGATTATTTGGATCTTTTGATTGCTTGCTTCATCCGTTGAAGTTTCTTCACCTTGTTATCCTTTTAGCAATATTTGATCCTCAATATAGTTGATCTCCTCCAAGTATTCGTCATTGGATATGTGCATATGATTTCACTCATATTATGAGAAATGCACACCTTGGGAGGAACTATAACTATATTGGCCTTCTAACTTTGTCATCCATTTTGGCACTTGTTGTCAATGGGGGAGAAGTTTAGAGGGTTTTAAGGGAAATGGTTTCCTACTTAAGATTAGTTTTTTCTTAAGTGTTTTCCTTTCATGAATTTCCTCTTTATTATGTATTGCATGGTTGAATATATAGTGTAAACTCTCCCAAAGGTTATGCTTGACAATCTATGCAATCAAATTCAAGTTCATCACACGTGCATATATTGTGGGGGAGTTTGCTCTATATATGTTGGTTCTACTCACATCTCTTGCATTAGTTGTAGTTTGTGTGAGTAGAATTGGTTTTTATATGGGCTAGTATCTTTGTGTTACTTAACCATATCAAATACAACCTCTTGTATACAACTTATTCTCGGATAAGTTGCGTACTTGTTTCTAATATTCATTATATAAACCCTCTTGTTGTGATTGTCATCAATTACCAAAATGGGGGATATTGAAAGGGTAATTGCCCCTATGTGTGGTTTTGGTGATTAATGACAATCCCTATGGACTAATGTTTTCATTGAGTTTTATATGAAGGAATATTCCATAGGTCATGCTTGTAGTCCATATGTTGGATTCAAGTATGGATGCCATGAAGATAAAGATATACCTTGAGTTTTGGCATCAAGATCATCAAATTGAAGAGAAGAATATGATATGTTCAAGATCTTGAGAGTGTGATCTCAATAGAAGAATTCAAGATATGGCTCTAAGCCGGTGTCATGATAGCCTCATTAGTTGAGCTATGGTTGACTAAGATTTAGAGCATGTAATCAAATGAAGAATTCTTTATGTACCTCAAGATATTGATATGGATCATGAGAATATACTTGGTTGACCAATACAAAGAGTGAAGAGTGATTTCAAGTTGGTCAACACATGAAGCATAAAGAATGTACCACATGGATCTTGTGGTATGGGTTGAGAAGGGAAAGTTCAAGATAAGCATCTCGAGAAGATCATTTGCTTGAAGCTTACCGTCCATATTGGTGATAATGGACATGTGAAGATGTGTCCTAGTGAATCTATCTCATAGTGGTGTATGGGGGAGCAAATTATGAGTCTTCACGAAGCAACAATGATCAAGTGATGCATTCCGGCTTGCATGGAGCTTGAAGCGTTGTCATCAAGATCAAGCGGGATGCGCAAGGCAAATGTATGTCCTTTCTAGGTTTTCCTTTTACCGGTCTCAAGGTGGTTGTTGGGAGACCGGGTTATAGGATAGATAGCCACACTATCAAGAGGGGCTTTCGGTTGGGTAACTTGATCACATAGTCGTAGGGAGCTCAACCATTTGCATACTTTGCATCTTCCTATTTTGTTGCTTCTTGGTGTTTCTCCATGTGAGGTTGTTCAGCTTGTTGCTAGCTCTTCAACAAGCCCAAGTTCATCGAAAACGGAATTCGTATGCATCTTCTATGGCGTTTTCGAGTTTCAAGGTTTTACCGGTTCTTCTTATAGGGAGGCTTCATACCTTTCCTAATTTGGTTCTATCCTCCTTTGTTGGACTATGATGTTTTCATGCACCATATTGTAGATCTTGTTATCCTCGTCAAAACAAGCCCAAGATCATCGAAATTGGAGTCCGGATGCAAAAGTTATTGCGTTTTTCGTGAAGTCTGTTTCATCCTGGTTGTGGATCCGGTTCCACCGAGTCCCACACCGGACGATCCGGTTCCAGCTCCGGTAGACCGGATTTTCCGGTTTTCGTGACCGAGTCTATTCGGGGTTGGCAAACAAAAGTATTTCGGTTTGTAGGCCGGTCCTCCGGCCTAGGGACCGAGTTTCCCGGTTCTGGGGCCGGTCCAACCGACTTTGAAACCGAGTTTTCGATGTTTCCTCCCAACACCCATATTTGCTTTCCCCTATAAAAGGGGGTTATTCTCCCAACGTTTTTGGGTGTTCTTGAGCTCGAAATTGACCTCCATTGTTGACCCTCTTGAGCTTACTTCCTCTCCCTTCCCTCCTATGATTCTTGCATATTTTTGAGGTCTTTGGAAGAGGAGATCTAGATCTACAATCCCCACCAATCAATTCCTCCTCTAAGTGAGGGAAACCCTTTGGATCTAGATCTTGGAGTCATTGGTTGACTTCCATCATTGTTCTTCCTCTCTAATTCCTCCCTAGCACGTGTTGCTTTGGTGGGATTTGAGAGTGAAGGATTTGAACACCCTTGGTGTTCTTGCTTTGCATTCTTGCATAAGTGTTGAGCTCTCCACTACGATTTGTTTGAGTGAGAGACCGTGATCTTGTTGCTCTTGGAGGGTGACCTCCTAGTTGGCTTGGTGGTTGGTGCCACGGTGTCCTCTTCGTGGAAGATTGTGAAGAGACCCGGGCTTTTCCTTCGTGGAGCTTGTGAAGTGGTTGTGGAGCTTTCCATCTCTGGAGTGGAGGAAAAGCTAGCCATAAGGAAAGGGCCTATTCCTTCATGGGATAGACTCGGAGAATAAGGTGAGCCTTCGTGGCGTTGGGAAATCCTTCGTGGAATCCCACACCTCTCCAACGTGACGTACCTTACTTGTAAGGGAACACAGGAATACATCTTCGTCTCCGCATGCCTCGGTTATCTCTATACCCGAGCTTACTTTCCTTGTGATAGCCATCGAGCTTGAAGTACTTATATCTTGCTTATCACTTGTGGTATATTTATCTTGTGATATCTTGCTTAGCTTATCTTGTTGTTGGTTCACTTAGTTGAGCCTAGTGTATTTAGGTTTTGTGCTTGTAAAATAAACGTTAGTTTAATTCCGCATTCTATCAAGCCAAAACCGTAATTGTTTTGAAATTTCCTATTCACCCCCCTCTAGGAGACAAATCTATCCTTTCATAAGTTAATATAGCATCAAGAATATATGAATTACTGAAATCTAACATGCATATAGAAGACATATAACTAAGTTGCATAGTTAGTCAAACTCAGAGACTTCAGAACTTCCTCTTCATGTTGGTCCTAGGACTATAAAAGTGCACAGATCAAAATATGTAGTGCATAACACTATAATAGGATGAAGTAAGTACTTAATTGTGCAATGATCCCACCTATGCCAAGCACATGAAAAATCGAGGCCTAGAATGACCCCCTAATTTGTTCTTCTTAGAACTATTTCCACCACCAGATGAAACTACAACTCCCTCCGAAGAAACATCAGTAGTGTGGCGGGTATCCTTAGAAACATTTGGAGAGTGGTTCTAATAGCAGCAGCAGCATCTAGAGGGGTGGTTATAGCAACAACAACACCATATGGAGTTAGCACTTTAGTATCAATAACTCCTCTAATTAGCACAATATCAACTAGAGTTAGATCGGGGCCAGTTTCTATTGGAGTAAGCACAACATCAACAGGAGTCGGCAATACATGAGTAGGAGGGGTAGTTTGACTTCTTCTAGTAGATGCCATAGGATGAGCTAGCACAGAACAGTGAACAACTTCAGCACTTCGGCCACTTGGGAGAGTAATTACAACACCACGAGGAGGTAGCAGTAAGCAAGGTGCCACTTTAGGAATTCGGAAGCTATGGCATCAGAAAGTGCCACATCTGGGATAGGTTGTAGATCTTGAGATATTCTTTGAAGAGGTGATTTCTCACTAGCTTGTGGTTAACTAGTTCTATGCACTGCTATGCAAGATTGATTAGCAAAAATTTCTTGACTATCCAACTTCTTCTGCATTGCATTCATTCTTTCCTCCTAGACATCCAACATAGTGATAAGAACAACATTCAACGCCCTAAGCTCATAGTTCTCATGTGTTATTTATATACACCTTGCAGATGTTATTGCAATCTCAATCGCCTTGTAGGCATGAGGTAACAACCCCAATCCACGAACTCTGCCTCTTGTATCTTTTCAAAAGGCACAGGCATAAAGGTCACCTTCTTCAATATATATGTACTCAAGTCCTGGATCAAGTAGAATTTCTCTTTGCATATTGGCCTAGAATATTGTTTGTACTAGCACTGGCATTAAGCATCACATATATACATCACATGTTAGAAGATAGTGAATAATGATTTACAATATTTCTCTCGGCCACTTCATCAACATATACGTTGTCTTTGGTCATGTGTGTGGCTCTCTACAGTTCAACTCTTGTAATTGGATGATTATGAGTTTTCTCTAATCAAAGATGTAAACATTAATAAAGAGGATATCAAGCAGAAACCCTATGTAAACATTCAAATGGATACCAAGTATACATGGACAACTTAGATGGTACTCTTGAAATACAACTTCTTCAGCGTGCTTTTGAAATTATGCCATTTATTTACAGATGACCTCATCACCCAATCTTTACACGAAGGATCAATATTGAAATATTTTTGCATTTGAGAAGTATGTGTCAGGATACTAAGAATGATGTAAAATAGCAAGAAGGGTTAACAAGGAAAAGTTTTGATTATGTTCAGTACATCCCACAACTTGTTCTTATGACCATCTTTCCTCCAATCTATAAAGTTGAAGGATATGTCACCTTCTTGTTAGCTATCGAATATAGTTATCAAAGTTGGTCGTAGATTTCCCACAAGGCTAGCCTAATTTGTTGAATTTGACGAAAATTTTGAACCTTCTATTACTCCTTGTTATTGACCTCGTCTTAGTAGGACCCCTCACATTCCTCCCATTCATCACTTACACTGCATATATCAAGGATGTAGACATGTAACTTAGGCTAGGAAGCTATGTTATGTGTACTAAAATTCAGTTAGCACTATGCACTAAAATCCAGTTTGCACCATGCACTCAAATTAAGTTTGCACCATGAACTAAAATTTAGTCTGCACCATGCACTAAAACAAGTTTGCACCATGCACTAAAATTCAGTTTGCACTATGCATTAAAATTCAGTTTGCACAATGTACCCTCGTTTTTTCTCTTTATTCGTGTTTGCCCATGCCTTATCCTCTTCATATTAATCTTCCTCATTATTAGCACCACTTTTATACCTGTCGTTCACATCCTCGGTCTTATTCTCTTGTTCTTCCTCTACCTCTTCATCTTCTTCAACTCCGTAACCTTCTTCAAACAAAGGATCTCCCCATTCATCACGGGGCTCATCCGGCTACAAGTAAAATTTAAGGGTAAATCAATAATTACAAAAGTAGAATTTATGGGTAAATTAGTAATGGTAAAGCTACAACCAAGAAAGTATAGACACCTCGTCTCTAACATTGTTCTCTCCAAGAACAGTTGGTTCTTCCTCAGAGGATGGCCATATAAGGAACATGTGTGCAAAATTCTTTTCCCTGATTTTTGCATTGTTCTCTCTATGGTTTCCAATTTTCACTTTTCATAATCTAATATTATAGCCGAGGCTTCCTGCGCCTGCGAAGAAACCCTTCTCTTTCCTTGTCGTGACATCTAACAGATTGGAAAAACGATGGGTACAGATTCATGTCAAGGCATAGATGGAGGTAGTAAACATAACGGGGCGATGGAAACAAAGCAGAGTATGCACGGAAGACCTACCACAATGTCCTAGGTGACATCAGTGATGCTGGGTGGAGGGTGGAGGTCGGCGGCGGGGGGCAGTAGAAAGCAGTCACTTCAGGCCACTGTCGACCAACCTTGACAGCGTAATCAGTGTGTGCTCTCCGGCATCGAGGGTTTAGTGTGCAGAAGAATGTGTATTTTGCAAAGGGGAAAGGGAATGATTTGCCTAAGGAGGGGCGCGACGGTCTAATTTTAGGTGGGGTCATTCAAAATCTAAGCAGGACAAACGAAAAGAGTGGAGGGAAAAAGGAAATTGATCGTGGGCCCTGAAAAACATGGATTGTGACGCATATCGGTGCTTCAAATCACACTATAACAGTGATAAAAGCTCTATCGTAGCAAGTTGGTGCCACCAAAGCTCATCCGCCGCGTAAACAACTTTTGCACGTGTTGGGAATATGCCCTAGAGGCAATCATGTATGATGTTATTCCCAATGTATTCATAAAGTTATTGTCCTTGTATGAACTGCTAATATGTATCATTGAATATGTGATTCGATTGTGGAAATATATATTCATGTTATTCATACTAGTTGTCCTTGGTCATTGAGGTTGTGCTGGACACATAACTTATACTAATGTGAAAGTCAGCTGATGACTCGGTTCCACTTGTCATAGGCACGGAGATGCTATTCCGGCTTACACGGATTCGTCTAAAAATTTAGCGAGTCAAACTGACCCATATTGAGATGCAGCGAGCAAGTCGTAATTTGTATGTCTCAATCAATGTAATCCTTAGACCTGAGGTTATTGCACAATCCGAATTGTGGATCACCGACTTAGGTTCTGTCAAACGTTGTTCCATCAAAGGGCAATTATAAAGGCAGAGTTCGGTCGACTGAGAATCAAGCTGCGTGACATGAAATACCAAGATGGGATTTTGCCCCTCCAACTGGAGAGATATTCTCTAGGCCCTCTCGGAAGATATGATTCGGAAAGCATGGCCATGCACGACTCGGTTAAGTGTTAACCGAGGCGATCGACTAAGATTTATTCAGATGAATCACTTATCTTGGATCAAGAAGAGAGTTGAGCTATTGAAGGACGATGATGATTCGCCTATATCTTGACAAGATGTATCCTGAGGCAAAAGGGACTCAGGCAAAAGTCGTATTGGAAGGTATGTCTTCATGAATCTTTGGTACTTGGGAGTCGACACATTCTGCTAGGAGCTGCTACCGACTGATCAGTCACGAGTGAGACTCGGATCGTGTCTGAGTCACCATGAGCCTGTCGGGTCACACACTTAAAGCGGGAGCAAGTTTGGGTAACACCCAAACCGGAAATCTATTTGGGTTGGACCTGAATCAGAAACGTACTGAGTCAGTGAGTTGGACTCGCAGTGACTAATATAGGCCTTTTAGTGAATGGCCCACAAGTGAGTGGAGCCCACTTTCACTCCCTATATATACTGGGGCGCAGGTGCCCAGCATGCACGATTAGGTCATTCCATGCGTTGGAAACCCTAGCACTAGTTCCGTCAAACTGTCGTACCTGACCTAGCAGTCCACCGCGATGCTCCTCCTCGTATGTGTGGATACTGGCAGAGGTGTTGTACGTTCAGCACTTCGACAATTGTCGATTCGATCGGATCGGATCGTGAGGACTGCACTGCATCAACTGACGTGCTTCATCAATTCTACAACTGCACGCCTAGTGGTAATTCTTGTGGCCTACTACCTCAGCTAGATCTTGAAGGAAATATGCCCTGAGAAGCAATAATAAAGTTGTTATTATGTATTCCTTGTATATGATAGATGTTTATTTTGCATGCTATAATTGTATTGATAGGAAACGTCAATACATGTGTGTTTAATAAACAAAAAGGGTTCCTAGTTATGCCTCTCTTATAGACTAGCTTGTTGATTAACAAGATGATCAAGGTTTCCTGATCATGGACATTGTATGTTGTTAATAACAAGGTCACAGCATTTGTGAAATGATGTGATGAACATTCATCCGAAGTATAGCATTACGATCAAGTCATTATGTTTACATTGCTATAACATCATACGAAGTAATCTTTATCCTTAGACCATGAGATCATGTTAATTGCTAACACCAGAAGAGTATCTTGATAACATCAAACGTCACCCCGTAACAGGGTGACTATAAAGGTGGGTTCAGTGCTACGAAGGTGTTATGTTGAGGCTCATGGATCAAGAGTGGAATTTGTCAATCCCGATGACAGATAGATATACTCTAGGCCCTCTCAGTGATATCACATTAAGATAGCTTGCAAGCAAGTGATGTGACCACTAGAATGTTATATCACGGGAATGAGAAAAGAGTGCATGTCGGTAACGAGATCAAACTAGGTATTTGGATACCTGATACGTCCAAAACGTATCTACTTTCCCGAACACTTTTTCTATTGTTTCTCCTCTAAACTTGTGTGATTTGGATGCAACTAACGCGAACTGACGCTGTTTTCAGCAGAATTGCCTTGGTGTCTACTTTATGTGTAGAAAATCAACTATCGGGAAAAATCCCAGAAAATATGCCAAAAATCCTATTTCACTAGAAGACTCCCGGAGCCAGAATACGAGACGGAGGGGGGCTGGGCCCAGGCCACACCACCTGGTCGCGCGGGCTAGCCCAGGCCACGCCAGGGGGTGGTCTGGCCGCCCCAGACTCCCCCTCGGTCTCCCTCTTCGCCTATAAGTTGCCTTCTGACCTAAAAACTCAGGGAGGGGTCGACGTTTTTCCAGAAGGAGTTCTGCTCTGCCGCCACCACCAGATTCCACGAAACAGCACCAGAAACTCCGTTCTGGCACCCTGCCGCGACGGGGAATTGCAGGAGATCATCGCCATCATCATCACCATCGCTTCTCCATCGACCATCCATGTTTCCCCCATCTATGAGTGAGTAATCCCCCGTTGTAGGCTATGGGGATGGTAGGGATTGAATGAGATCGTTCATGTAATGGCATCGGATTGTTAGGGCATGGTGCCTAGTATATTTTATTAGTGCTTTATGACTTTGTTGCGACTTGTTATGCTTAATGCTTGTCACTAGGGCCCGAGTGCCATCATTTCAGATCTGAACATGTTATTGATTCATTATGATAATATTGTTTATGGTCTTATCTACAAGTTGGATACACACGTTGTTGTCCGGAACCAATGGCCCCGAAGTGACAGAAATCGGGATAACCAGAGGGAATGGCTTTGATGTCAGGATCACATGTGTTCACGGAGTGTTAATGCTTTGCTCCGGTGCTCTATTAAAAGGAGCACCTTAATTGCCAGTAGTTCCCTTGAGGCCCCGCTACAAACGGGCCAGCTGGACAAAAGATGTTATGCAAGTTCTCATTGCGAGCACGTATGACTATATATGGAACACATGCCTAGGAGTATCTAGTACTTGGATGATTTATCTTATTTATCTGCAATTGCCCTATGTTCTGATTGCTATGTGAATTGTCTTATCCATGCAACGCCCGTCCATCCATCCCTATGCCTACCGCACTCGAATCCTATTGTTTGCTGCTATTGTTACTGCTATCTTTACTTTACTACTGTTGTTACTTCACTATTCCTACTACAAACTGTTGCTACTGATAAACTGTTGTGAGCAAGATTGTTTCCAGGTGCAGCTGAATTGACAACTCAGTTGTTAGGGCTTATAAATATTCTTTGGCTCCCCTTGTGTCGAATCAATAAATTGGGTTTCACTTCCCTCGAAAATACCGCGATACACCCCCTATACTTGTGGGTCATCAATACCGATCGAATCTCGGGCATGTATTATATCATGAGACAAAGGGATTAAGTTACTAGTGTTAAAGGTTCTCATGATCACATAAGTCATCGTTGAATGTGCAGGAGTCAGTATGGATCTCCAGGTCCCGCTTCTGATTATTGATCTGAGAGGAGTCTCAATCATGTCTGCATTATTCGCAAACCGTAGGGTGACACACTTAAGGGTTGTCGGACACCATTTTGGAGCACATATGTTTCAGACGAAAGGATTGCAAAGAGCGGGAATTGTTTCGATAGGAACCAGAATTGTTTCGGGTGAAATTGCAGAAAGTGGTTCTGCATGTGATATTGAAATGTTGCAAGGGGTTTTATGTGAATGTTTGTTAACTAAAGCAATTAACAAAATTCTGAATAAATTTAATAAAAGAGTTTTATTAAATGAGAGAGCATTAAACTTAGAGAATTTTAATGCATTTAAGGTGGAGACTTTAAAAGAGAATGTGAAGGGGCATTTTAATGTGGAGGAGTTACCACCACATGAATGGGGGAGGTGAGGGGTCACCCCCCATGGGGAGCCGGCCATGGGGAGGGGTACCCCCTCCTCCTATAAAAGGCCACCCCTCTCACCCTTCTTCCTAACACCTCCTCGTGAAGGATCTCTCTCCCCCTCTAGAATTATTCCCCCATGGTCTCGGATTAGCGAGATACATGTTCCCGGTGGCCTTGCGTCAGGAAGGAGTTGCTGCTTCAGCTGATTCGCTGGAGCGAGGAGGTGGAGGTTGTCCGGTGGCTTGAACGTGTGTGCGAGGACGGATGCGCTGCTGATTTGCGGCGCTCGGACTTCCACACGATCTTGAGATCGGCAAGTGTACGACAACATCAACCACGAGTTCCTACTTGTTAACAAAACTCGTTGTCTTCGAGGGTAAGTTCTCCATGGATGTATGTCCACCCATTGCTCTATATCTAGTAGATAGATCTTCGCGTATAGTTCTCATCATAGGAATTTTTTTGTTTTCTATGCTGCGGACCCAACAGTGGTATCAGAGCCTGATCTATGTGTAGGTGCTTTGCACGGATAGTACACATATGTTTATATGTGGGCGATGATGATAATGTTATTACATCTTCTATGTATTTTGGATATTGGTGGCATAGTAGGATGAAGGGGCCCGGACCAACCTTACATGTCATCGTACATGAGACCGGTTCCACGACTGACATGCAACTAGTTTTGCATAAGTGACTGGCGGGTGTCTGTCTCTCCTACTATAGTTAGTCAATATCTGATTTACAACGAGTTGCTAATAACTTGGTTATCCTCGTTGTGGTTCATGTTCGTAGGTAAGACCAGTTCTATCTCCGAAAGCCTTAAGCCACGTAAAACTTGCAATTGATAAATTAGAGGCGTCTAGTTTAGATCGTTGTTGGGCTAGTGTCTTGATATGGTATTGTTGTAAGTAGATGTATGATAGATACTCTTACAACACACTTAACGTGTAAGTTCCATAGACCTTGGCCTTACACACAAAGGAATGATAGAGATCATACCACGATGCAAATGATAGAGATCAAATGCATGGACCATATCGTCTCACTTTACACATTAGATGTTAGCATCTTATACTGCTAGTTTGGCGCTTTTGGTAGCATTATAAGATGATCCCTCATTTAGATATCAAGATAAAATGTGTTCTTCCTTCGGTATGCACCGTTCTATGGATCGTGTTTCGACACATCACGTGATGATCGGGTGTACTCGACTCCGCGCTTTCATACAACGGGTGTAAGACAGTTTTACACACGCGGAATACTAAGGTTCTTACTTGACGAGCCTGGCATGTACAGACATGGCCTCGGAACACGGACCGAAAGGTTAAGCATGAGTCATATAGTTGATATGATGCCCATATTGATGCTCGCCTTTGAGGCTACACCGACTCACGTGATGATCGGACTTGGTGTACTGGATTTGGTTCATGTAATCACCAAAAAGACATGAGGGATGTCGTTTTTGAGTGGGAGTTCATTAGTAATTTGGATTATTTGAACTCAAACTATCATAAAATTAGTCTAAATAAACTTTACAAATTCTGTGAGAAAGAGAAGCTTGCTGCAAATGGTAGCAACTTCACCAACTGGGCTATGAATTTGAGGATTCTCCTCACTTTTGCACAAAAGCAATATGTGCTAGAGGCGCCGCTAGGCCCCCCACCAGCTCCGGATGCCCCTCGCGAGGAAAATAATGTCTATATAACTCATCAGGAGGACCACAACTTAGTTCATTGCGGCATACTGTATGGGCTAGAGCCAGAACTTCGAAAGCTTTTCGAAAATGGCAATGCCTTTGATACCATGGGAGAATTGAAAATGATTTTCGATACCCATGCTGCCATAGAGAGTTATAATGCTTCTGAAAAGTTCTTTAGCTGCATGATGGAAGAGAACAGCTCCGTTCATGAGCACGTACTCAAAATGTCTGGGTACGCCGATAAGCTTGTGTCCTTGGGAATAACGATTCCCATTGACTTAGGCATACATCGCGTTCTCCAATATCTGCCACCTAGCTACAAGAGCTTCGTGATGAACTATAATACGTAGGGCATGAAGAAGTCTCTTCCCGAGCTTATGTCAATGCTTAAGACTGCAGAAGTGGAGATTAGGAAAGAACATCAAGTGTTGATGATCAATAAGACCACCGGTTTCAAGAAGGACAAGAAAGGCAAGCAGAAGGGAAAGAAGGGTGGAAAATCTGTTGCCACACCTGAAAAGAAACCCCGAGCTGGCCCTAAGTCTGATACTGAGTGCTACTATTGCAAGGGGACTGGCCATTGGAAGCACAACTGCCCCAAGTATTTGGCGGACAAGAAGGCCGGCAAGGCAAACAAAGGTATATGTGATATACATGTTATTGATGTTGTACTTGACTAGTACTCGCGGTAGCACCTGGGTATTTGATACGGGATTGGTTGCTAATATATGTAACTCGATTCAGGGGCTGCAGAACAAGCAACGGCTAGCAAGGGATGAGGTCACGATGCGGGTCAGTAATGGATCAAGAGTTGATGTGATCGCCGTCGGAACGCTGCCTCTCCATATGCCATCGGGATTAGTGATAAATCTAAATAATTGTTATTTTGTGCCTGCACTGAGCATGAACATTGTATCTGTATCGTGTTTGATGTGAAGTGGTTATTCCTTTAAATCTGAAAACAATGGTTGTTTGATTTATATGGATAATATCTTTTATGCTCATGCACCTATGTTGAATGGTTTATTTCTATTGGATCTCGATAGTAGTATTATGCATATTCATTGTGTTGATGCTAAAAGGGTTAAACTTGATGATGATATATCTACATATATGTGGCACTGCCGTCTAGGTCATATTGGCGTTAAACGTATGAAGAAACTCCATTCTGATGGACTTTTGGAATCACTTGATTTTGAATCATTTGATACATGTGAGCCATGCCTTATGGGCAAGATGACTAGAATGCCGTTTTCCGGTTCAATGGAACGAGCGACAGATTTATTGGAAATCATACATACTGATGTGTGTGGACCAATGAGTGTGTCGGCGCGAGGTGGATATCGTTATTTTGTTACTTTCACAGATGATTTGAGTAGATATGGGTATATCTATTTGATGAAACATAAATCTGAAACTTTTGAAAAGTTCAAGGAATTTTAGAATGAAGTGGAAAATCATCGTAACAGAAAGATCAAATTTCTGTGGTCCGACCGTGGAGGAGAGTATCTTAGTTATGAGTTTAGCACACATATGAAAAATTGTGGAATAGTTTCACAACTCACGCCTGCCGGAACACCACAACGTAATGGTGTGTCGAAACATCGTAATCGTACTTTATTGGATATGGTTTGATCTATGATGTCTCTAACTGACTTGCCACTTTTGGGGTTATACACTAGAAACCGTTGCATTCACTTTAAATCGGGCACCATCTAAATCCACTGAAACGACACCGTATGAATTATGGTTTGGAGACAAACCTAAGCTGTCATTTCTTAAAGTTTGGGGATGCGATGTTTATGTGAAGAAACTTTAGCCAGATAAACTCGAACCCAAAGCGAAAAAATGCGTCTTCATAGGATACCCTAAGGAAACGATTGGGTATACCTTCTATCACTGATCTGAGGGCAAGGTTTTTGTTGCCAAGAATGGATCCTTTCTTGAGAAGGAGTTTCTCACAAAAGGTTTGAGTAGTCGGAAGGTAGAACTCGAAGAGGTTATTGAACCTTCTCTTTATGAAATGGCGAGTAGCGTAGCACCAGAAGTTGTTTTGGAGTTGACTTCACCTAATGAAGAGAGAGCTAATGATATTGATCATGAAACTTCAAAAGAGGACACTACCGAACCTCGCAGGTCAAGTAGAACACGTGCAGCTCCTGAAATGTATAGCAATCCTGTTATGAATTTCATGATTGATGAAATAGATGACCCTGCGACGTATGAAGAAGCGATGATGAGCCCGGATTCCAACAAATGGCTAGAAGCCATGAAATCCGAGATGGAATCCATGTACGAAAACCAAGTTTGGACCTTGGTGGACTTACCTCACGATCGAAAGGCCATTGAGAATAAATGGATTTTCAAAAGAAAAACTAATGTTGATGGTAATGTGACCATCTATAAGGCTCGACTTATCGCAAAGGGGTTTCGACAAATTCAAGGAGTTGACTACGATGAGACATTCTCTCCCGTAGCGATGCTTAAGTCGGTTAGGATTATGTTAGCAATTGCTGCATATTTCGATTATGAAATATGGCAGATGGATGTCAAAACTGCGTTCCTCAATGGTAATATTGAAGAAGAGTTGTATATGATACAACCTAAGGGTTTTGTCAATCCTAAGGATGTCGATAAGGCATGCAAACTTCAGCGATCCATCTATGGACTGAAGCAAGCATCTCGGAGTTGGAATCTCCGCTTTGATGAGGTGATCAAAGAGTTTGGATTTGTCCAAACTTATGGAGAGGCTTGTATTTACAAGAAAGTGAGTGGGAGCAATGTGGCATTTCTGATATTATATGTGGATGACATATTATTGATTGGAAATGATATAGATCTTTTAAACAGTGTTAAAAGTTATCTAAACAGCAAATTTTCGATGAAAGACCTTGGTGAAGCTTCATATATATTAGTCATTAAAATCTATAGAGATAGATCAAGAAGCCTAATTGGGCTATCACAGAGTACATACCTTGATAAGATATTAAAGAAGTTTAATATGGATGGAAGTAAGAATGGGTTCTTACCTATGTTACAAGGCAAGACATTGAGTAAGACTCAAAGTCTGGCTATGGCGGAAGAAAGAGAGATAATGGATAAGATCCCCTATGCCTCAGCCATAGGCTCTATAATGTACGCCATGCTATGTACAAGACCGGATGTGGCACATGCTATTAGTTTGACTAGTAGGTACCAATCTGATCCAGGTTCGGAACACTGGATAGCGGTCAAGAATATCCTTAAGTACTAGAGAAGAACTAAGGATATGTTTCTTGTATACGGAGGTGAAGAAGAGCTAGTCGCTAAGTGTTATGTCGATGCTAGTTTTGACACTGATCCGGATGACTCTAAGTCTCAATCTAGATACGTATTTCTCTTGAATGGAGCAGCAGTTAGTTGGAGGAGTTCCAAACAACCTGTGGTGGCTAGATCAATGACGGAGGCGGAATATGTTGCTGCTTCAGAAGCGACGCAGGAAGCGGTTTGGATGAGGGAATTCATAACGGAACTAGGTGTGGTTCCTAGTGCATTGGACCCAATGGTAATCTATTGTGACAATAATGGAGCCATAGCCAACGTCAAGGAACCAAGGTCTCACAAGAATTCCAAGCATATTAAGCGCCAGTTTCACTCCATCCGCGAGCATGTCAAGGATGGAGATATAAAGATTTGTAAAGTGCACACGGACCTGAATGTAGCAGATCTGTTGACTAAAGTTCTCCCTAGGGCAAAACATGATCAACACCAAAACTCCATGGGTATTAGATTTATCACTATGTAAACTAGATTACTGTCTCTAGTGCAAGTGGGAGACTGAAGGAAATATGCCCTGAAAGGCAATAATAAAGTTGTTATTATGTATTCCTTATATATGATAGATGTTTATTTTGCATGCTATAATTGTATTGATAGGAAACGTCAATACATGTGTGTTTAATAAACAAAAAGGGTTCCTAGTTATGCCTCTCTTATAGACTAGCTTGTTGATTAACAAGATGATCAAGGTTTCCTGATCATGGACATTGGATGTTGTTAATAACAAGGTCACAACATTTGTGAAATGATGTGATGAACATTCATCCGAAGTATAGCATTACGATCAAGTCATTATGTTTACATTGCTATAACATTATACGAAGTAATCTTTATCCTTAGACCATGAGATCATGTTAATTGATAACACCGGAAGAGTATATTGATAACATCAAACGTCACACCATAACAGGGTGACTATAAAGGTGGGTTCAGTGCTACGAAGGTGTTATGTTGAGGCTCATGGATCAAGAGTGGAATTTTTCAATACCGATGATGGATAGATATACTCTGGGCCCTCTCGGTGATATCACATTAAGATAGCTTGCAAGCAAGTGATATGATCACTAGAATGTTATATCACGGGAACAAGAAAGGAGTGCATGTCGGTAACGAGATCAAACTAGGTATTTGGATACCGATGATCGAATCTCGGACATGTATTATATCATGAGACAAAGGGATTAAGTTACTAGCGTTAAAGGTTTTCACGATCACATAAGTCATCGTTGAATGTGCAGGAGTCAGTATGGATCTTCAGGTCCCGCTTCTGATTATTGATTTGAGAGGAGTCTCAATCATGTCTGCATTATTCGTGAACCGTAGGGTGACACACTTAAGGGTTGCCGGACACCATTTTGGAGCACATATGTTTCAGACGAAAGGATTGCAAAGCGCAGGAATTCTTTCGATAGAAACCGGAATTGTTTCAGGTGAAATTGCAGAAAGTGGTTCTGCATGTGATATTCAAATGTTGCAAGGGGTTTTATGTGAATGTTTGTTAATTAAAGTAATTAACAAAATTCTGAATAAATTTAATAAAAGAGTTTTATTAAATAAGAGAGCATTAAACTTAGAGAATTTTAATGCATTTAAAGTGGAGACTTTAAAAGAGAATGTGAAGGGGCATTTTAATGTGGAGGAGTTACCGCCACATGAATGGGGGAGGTGAGGGGTCACCCCCCATGGGGCGCCGGCCATGGGGAGGGGTACCCCCTCCTCCTATAAAAGGCCACCCCTCTCACCCTTCTTCCTAACACCTCCTGGTGAAGGATCTCTCTCCCCCTCTAGAATTATTTCCCTATGGTCTCGGATTAGCGAGATACATGTTCCTGGTGACCTTACGTCTGGAAGGAGTTGCTGCTTCCGCTGATTCGCTGGAGCGAGGAGGTGAAGGTTGTCCGGTGACTTGAACGTGTGTGCGAAGAGGGATGTGCTACTTATTTGCGGGAGGATTATCCTCGGATATCCTAAAAACACCCGAAGACAGATGAAAGAAAAGCTTCATAAAACTAAACAGGCTAGAACAGACAAGAAACTGTGCCGCCAGCAACAAATACCGAATAAATCCGGTTGACCTTGTGCTTGGCCGGTAGGCCATGCATTGGTGTGTGAGCATGCACATGGGCGATTGGCCTTTGCCTTTTTGCATGGCCGGTTGGCCTTTTGGGGCATGTTTGATCGTGCATGCACTTGCATGGCCAGCTGGTCCATGCGTCTATGCATGACCGACTATGCACTTGCATGTGAGTTGTCGGGTGCTCCATTTCCTAGCTCAATCGATCAAGCGTCCTACTACTACTTGGCCACCGATCAGGAGACGTACGAGAAGGACAAGAGGACAGCGACAAGACATGAAGAGACATGAGGCAGGCTGCTTACATGTGCACTAGTGTAGCAATATGCACTGTACATGTACTACTTTATCCGATGACATACCAAATAGTATACACTATGTAGCAAATAGTGTATCTCAATCAGATGACACACAAATAGTACTAGTTAGGCAGGTGGGTCAATCCTTGTTCCCTGGGCACCAATATAAGCACCAGGGAGGCTCACGTTGCTAGCAGGTTCACTTGGAGTTGGGCTCCTTTGACCGATAGCTAGCTCATTCCAGGAGGCTAGCTCTCTCACACAGAGCACACATACATATAGGTTGGCCTCAGTGCATTTAAGGCAGTAGCTAGAGAATACAGCTCGAGGAGCACTTGTAGTTCGTATATCCCGCATAGTCAGGGCCGGCAGGAGTAGGAGTTTTACCTCATCACGAGGGCTCCGAACCTGGGTACTTCCTACGTCCCGCTACGCTTGCTTGTATCCAATCCCGCCTGCGGACACCGTCGATAGCTTTCCTGCTAGTCCCCACACCTCTATCTAACCTTCTTAGGTACTGTCGTTCCCAATACAACGACATCCATGGATGTATGTCCACCCGTTGCTCTGTATCTAGTAGATAGATCTTGGCGTATAGTTCTCATCATAGGAATTTTTTTGTTTTCTATGCTGCGGACCCAACAGATCTTGGTACCACCGCGTAGGGAAAAGGTTTTGTTTATCTCTACGTGGCCCAACATCACATACTTTTTCTTGTGCCGCCCCAAAAAAGTGTCGGGTATGGGGGTATTTTTGTAGTGTAAGCTTTGTGACAAGTGTGGATGCTACACACATCCTATTAACAAGTGAAAAAACCCAAAGCATTTGTCTATTCTATACCAACAATCCCAAGAACGCAAAGCACCTCGAGGGATTTTTTTGAAGCCAACTTCAACCTTCATCCAAATGGCACCAATGGAGCTAGTTGTTCGCAATATGTTCCTCCTGGACCTATAAACCGTTGGAAATATGCCCTAGAGGCAATAATAAAATTGTTATTATTCAATTTCCTTGTCCATGATTAATGTTTATTATCCATGCTATAACTGTATGAATTGGAAACTAAATACATGTGTGGATAAGTAAACAACACAGAGTCCCTAGTAAGCCTCTTACTACTAGTTCGTTAGTCAACTGATGGTTAAAGTTTCCTAACCATGGACATGAATGTCACTTGATAATGGGATCACATCATTAGGATAATGATGTGATGGAGAGACCCAAATAATAAGCATAGCTTATGATCGCATCGTTTAGTTTGTTTATTATCGCTTTCTAAATATGTCAAGTATAGTTTCCTCAGACCATGAGATCATGTTACTCCCGAGCATCGGAGGTGAAAGGGAAATGGACGTCTCCTAGAGGGGTGAATAGGCATTTTAAAATAATTATGGTTTAGGCTCTAATAAATGCGTAATAAAACTTAACGTTTAATTTATAAATCCAAGACCTATATCCACTAGGTTCACTAAGTGCACCAACAACCTATGCTAAGCAAGACAAGCAACAAGGTGATAGCAAGTTATAATACTTCAAGCGTGATGGCTATCACAATGTAAATTGCATAAGTAAAGGGCTCGATTGAGAGATAACCGATGGATGCGGAGACGATGATTTGTTATCCTGAAGTTCACTTTCAAAGAAGCTATGTCTCCGGTGGAGAGGTGCGATGCGCAATGTACTTCGAACGCCACAAATGGCTCACCTCGAGGTGTGGTGGCTCGATGCTCACCCAACGCCACACAAGGCCTCACCCAAGATGCGAAGGCATGCAACTCACCCATGACACAAGAGTCTCACCCTATTCTCCCGTGAGCTCTCCACAAAGACCTACTCATGATCCACTATGGGACACTTGAGGGCAGTCACTGAACCTGTACAAGTCTTGGGGCAATCTCCAAAACTCAATTGAAGGGCTCCCAAGAAACACCACAAAGGCTACAAGCTTGAGGAAACTCCACAACAGTTGGAGCCCCCAAGAACAAAGCCACAATAGGCCACAAGCTTGAGGAATATCCACAACTCAATTGGAGGCCTCAAGAACACACCATAACTCCACACAATCGTCTAGGGGTCCAAGAATCCAAGAGTAACAAGCGCAAGAGCTTGAACTCGCCGAATCTCCGAGGAAAACTCAAACCTATGCACTGCAAGAGGCAAGTCCTTCACTCTCAAATTCCACCAAAGCTACAAAAGCTATTGGGGGATAAGAGAGGAAGAACACAAGAGGAGAACACAAACTCTCTAAGATCTAGATCCCAAGGATTCCTTCACAAAAAAAGGGATTTGGTTTGGTGGGGTTGTAGACCTAGATCTTCTCTCTCAAATCCCTCAAAGAGATGCAAGAATCATAGGAGGGGAAGGGGAGAGGGCAAAGCTCTTCAAGGTAAACAATGGAGGAGAGAGAGTGACAAACGGACCAAAAGAACTAGAGCCCACGAAGAGGAAGATGAGACCCTTTTAAAGGGCTCCTAGATCATCCCGTTATGCACAGATCCGTGCATGGCCGGTAGCATCGGTGGGGGTGGTACTACCGCCGGCACCTAGCCAACGGTTAGAAAAATAGTGATGCGAGAGCTAGAAAAATGAGCCTGGCCAGAACTACCGCTAGTTCACCGGTACTACCGCCTTGGCCGGAACTACCGCCCAAGATGCCGATCAAAATTCCGCCAAATAGTACATATCAAACAGAGAGTATACTGAATGGAAACCATCCCTTGGCGGAAGTGAGGTCAGAGCTTCCATCGGTACTACCAACGACAAGATCCACGAACGGTACTTCCGGTGGAGCGGTGGTACTTCCTCCAGGGACAGTACTACCGCCTAAACTTCCAATCAAAGTTCTGCCAAATAGCACTCACAAAACAGAGAGTATACTGAACCAAAATTAGGATGACCAGAAGAGGCTCCAGTACTTCTAACGGTACTACCGGTGGCAAAAATTCCCTAGCGATACTACCGGTGGCTGGCCGGAACTACTGGTCAAGAAAAACCTCTAGAACCAAAACTATCAAAACTTTCGGATTCGAACTCCAAACGAGATAAAACCAATTTTGTTGAAAAGATAATGACGTGTAGAATCCTTGGGTATCACCAAGGGATAAAATATCATGAATATATATGTGAGATACCTCCCAAGGTGTGGAGCCAGAAAACTCGCAAGATCAAAAGTGCAATAAAATATGCAAAAGAAAACCGTTTTTGATAGAGTAGATCTTGTTATCAAGATAACCACAAGCTCTAGATCCTCATAAGGACAAGAAATAAACAACAACCAAGAAAGATTATGCTAAGTATGTAAAGGTTTGAGCTCTCTCCGAAAGATACGATCGAGGTTCTCACTTGAGATCCCCTTTTGATAGTATGGCTATCTATCCTAAACCCGATCTCCCAACACTACATGAGACTGGTAAAATAGAAAGACTATCAAGACCATACCTTTGCCTTGAGCATTCCACTTGAGCTTGATGTAGACCGTATGGTCCTTCTCAAGATGGGTCGTCTTTCTTGATTGCTCTTGCTTGCTCTTTCTTGATGAAGACTTGTGAAATTGTCCCCATACTCCATGGGGAAACCTCTTCTTTGAACTTGTCTTCATCACTCCATGATTGTCGAGGATGGAAAGCTTCAAGCACGAGATCTTCTAGAGATGGTGCATCTTGAGCTTGCCCTTCATTTCTTGATGATGAACTCCATCTTCTTCTTCAACATGATTCTAATAGGCATAAATCCTTTGGAAAAAGATTCTTCTTTTTCAACCTTCAAACCAACACATGGTCCAAGGATGCCAAAGGACAAATCTACAAGTGATACTCAATTTGCACATTAGTCCATAGAGATTTTCATTAATTACCAAAATCACACATGGGGGAATGCATGCCCTTTCAGGAGGAATACCTTGCGAAAATAAATGTGGCTTTCAAATATCTCTGATGGTGTCTATTGTGTTGCGTGAATCAATATTGGGATTTATTCCTTCATGTGATGGAGTGTAAGATATCGCTGGGCCCTCTCGATAGTATATCATCCAAGAGCTCACTGACTAATGTAATTAGTCACAGGGATCCATATCGTAGTACGGGTTGGTAACAAGATTGAACTAGGTATTGTGATACCGATGATCGAATCTCGGGCAAGTCATATATGACAATACAAAAGGAATCGTATATCGGATTGTTTGAATCTATGACATTATGGTTCAACCGAAAAGAACTTCATTGAATGTGTTGGAACCACTATGGGCATCCTGGCCCCACTAAGGCTTATTGATCGGAGAGGTGTCTCCACTACAAAATTTTGGTCAATGTGTGATGTTTTTTCCTTAACGATCCAAAATTTGTCGCGAATTTCATCACGGATCCGGGACATGTTGGCCAAAAAATGTGGCATGTCTGAGACCCTGAAAAGCCCATATATCTATGACAAAACATGCAATTCGTCATAGAAAACGTCATGGATTTCATCTTGTGGGCTTCGAAGTCCCTTTGACCCATTTATCCATGATGTTTCTATTAATCTGTCATGATAGAAGCGTCAAGCAGGGTCAACATTCTAAATTTAGGCCTGACCATCGAGCAGCGAGCGGGGGAAACTGGGAAAACCAAACACTAGCACGGGTGGCGTACTTTTTTGGTTACTAGGAAAAATACCCGTGCGTTGCACCGAGAGAAAGAAAATTGTGTGGTGAAATTATTTTTATTGAAGTCTTTCTAGGTCATAGAGAATTTCACTAATTGAGTCAAATAGGAAAAGATAAAATGTCTAGGTGGAAATTTGTCGAGTACCTAAAAACAGAGTAAACCTTCTTCTACATATATGGTGCTTGTCGGCTCAACTGGATTTCCAATTCTCTAATTATATTGAATCATTTTTTGTATCCATAGATCACTAATGAAAATTAAGTATTCTACTTTGGAAAAGCTAATAGCAATTAAAGGAAGTTAGAAAAAAGAAAGAGACATGGATGTTAAAAAAAGCGTCGTGCAAGCTAATACCTAAAGTGGTTGAAAAATAAAGTATGATATAGAGATACAAAAGCCTCTTTTTATTCATTATTAGAAAGAAAATACATGCTTTGAGCTAATCGCGCCTCACCTGTTGATCGATCGGGAGTTTGGAAATCGTCGAAGTTGCGATCGACGAAAATCTCAGCCCGGAGGTTGCGGGCATGTCGCATGGACTGCAGAGTGCGTGTGTCCTTCATGCAGCCCGCTAGCATTGCCGTCGGTCGCCCAACTCGCCCAGCTTGCTGTTGTCCTGCCCAAGCTGTTGTCCTCGATCGGGGCTCGGCCGCTCAGGACGTTTTCATACTCGGTTGAAATTTTAGCCGCCGCGCAATTTATCGTCTCCATGGTCGTAGCTATTGTTCTGCTATAACCTCGTGTCGCTTATTCGTAGTAGTCTCCGTCGCGCCGCATATATATAGCCGCTCCCTGCATCTGGGACTCACGGTGCACGCCGAATGAATTAGGCCAGCAGGTAGTTCTCGTTCTCCTCCAGTCAGCCCGTGGCTTTGCCTTATTTCGATCGAATTCATGCTCTCGCCTGGCAAAAACGATCTGCTATGCACCTCGCCCGCGCAATCGCGACGGAGGCAGGGCTACATGAGGGAAGCCTGTGGTGGGCGAAGGTTTCGCGAGCCGAGGTGACCTGCGGTAGGATTCCTTTTATTTCGTACCAAGGAATCCTACCGCAAAAGAGGTAGGGTTAGTGTATCCGTCGCCCTCGCGGGAGCTGTTGGAGTATACCACGACAGGCACCTCCTCGTCATCATGTCACACACCTAGGTCTCATCGGTAGCCGACAGCCGCACCATGATGCCCATTCATGATGGGGGCTCCTCCTTTGCGCGTGTATGGCCGCATCTTCTGGCTCGTTGCGTTTGCGGTGATCGGGGTGGTGTTCGTGCCCCGAACCCCTCCCCGTGGTGGTGCTGCATTGCCACGGCGCGGGGTCAGAATACCTCCGTCGTTTTCCCTGGCCGCGGGCGCGGATGACGCTAGCAATCGCGCATACATCGGAACTCGTGTCATTAAAGCAACAGCTCAGGTGTGTCTCTGGGACGAAGTCCTCCTCTGCATTGCACAAATTTACATCAGGAACCATGGTTTTTTCACATGATAGTGTGTTGATGATTATTACCTGCGACATTAAACACCCTCCAGCCATCCATCAAGAGCGATAGAAAAGTGCCAGACTCCGTTAGAAGAACATGACCATTGGCGTGCAAATGATGAGTTGGTAAATCCAGCATGAACAGAAGAAATGGTATATGTTTATCAAATCAATGCGATGCATATTGCATGGTACGGCGTGCTTATTGACATCCTCATCGCACGATGCAGAAGCTCGGTGCAGTGCTGAAAAGTCACATTCAAGGGATAAATTGTTCGATGCTCGAGTTTCAATCACTCTACATGAATACAGGACGGTGGAGCCGGAGCCGTAGGGCGCCGCCAAGCAGCCGCCCCTGTGCATGCGCGAAGCCGCTGCTGCCCTGCGGAGCTCCACCACCGCGCCGCCGCCGGATTCCCCCATCACCGCTGCCTCGACCGGCCGCCACCTTTGCCGCCATCGACGTCGTGCGTCGGCCTCTAATCGGCCCCAGCCCACGTCGGTCTCCACCATCTGAGCCACGACCCGCTGCCGCGTCTTCGTCCCGCCGCTCGCCTCTCCCTGGCGTCCTGCTCACCTCGCCTACCTCCCCTCACCGCCAGCTCTCTCCGGTGAGACGGCGTCGCCGTCGTCCCTCCTCGCCGAGGTCACCACCCTTCCCCTGCAGCAAGGTCGCCCACCGTGTTCGCCGCCTCTAGCCTCCGTCTCTAACTCTCGCTGGCAGAGGACGACGTCCCTCCTCTTTGTTCCTCTTCGCGTTTGGTACCGCCTCCACCGCAGCGAGCTCCAGCCACCGTCCCGAGCCGTCTCCCGGACCTCCTCCCGTCAGCGAGCCCACAGCCGCGTCGCCGAGCCCGCCGCACCCGAGCTCAACCTCGCCCCGCCTTGCAGCTCGGCCTCGTTATGGGGCATCAACATCCCAAGTACTTCTTTGCGCGGCGGGGCCAGGACACAGCAGGTATTGCAGCACACTGCTTGTTACTGCACTCTCACTCAACTTCCAAGGAGATGTTGCTCTGGTCAAGGCCCGCCACTAGAGATATGCGTCGAGGCATGGCTCTCTCTCCCCCATCGTTATGCTTAGCTGTATCTTGTTTTTCTGGGTCACTTGCGAATACTGCTGGAAATATAATGTATATAAACCGGTCAGACTCTGTACGAGGGAGCAGTGTGGGACTATTGAACGCCACATGATTTAGCTAGTCGATGAGGTGTAGCCTTCGGACGGGGACAAGCGTCGTGACAGTCGTGGCCCATAAATAGGATGACGCGGCTTTGCTAGTTCTCAGGCGCCTAGGGACTTCTTAGTTCTCAGTCGCCTCTTTCACCGTTCGATATACCTCGTGATTCGTGCAAAGTATAAGTTACACATGAGTTGCAACTAAGGTGTAACTGATAATTTAATGATGTTGCAACTCAGAATTAGTACAATTCTTATGAGTTGCAACTAGATTACAACTGAGAATTAGCACAAATATTAGGATGACATCAGCGACTTAGACATAAGAAGTTCTCAGGCGCCTGAGATCTAGGCACTGGTGGGAGGGCAAAACCAGGAGACGAAATTTTCTCTCTCTCACCTCATTCCATCCTGTGAATACTAGATAAAACCCTAAGCGGCTTATCTTGCCTTTCTCAATCCATCGACTGAGATCCCTGCCGCCACTCCCCAAATCCGCTGCACCGCTCCTCCACCCCTTCCTCCTCCCATCCTACTGTTCCCCCACCTCGCCACATATGAGCAACATCGAGTTGGCCTTTGGGGTTACCGTTCCGACGAGGCGGCGTGCCTGCAAGCATATAAGGAACCGCCACGGCCCGTGCCTCTTCTAATGAGGACGCATCCTCCTCTGCGGCTTACCGTGGATATAGTCGTTGCGACCTCGGTATCCCGCCTTGCCGTGGTATTCGATGTCGACGACAGGAACACCATTTCCTTCAACGAGCTCGCACGTGTCCTCCACGACCTCGCTGCCGCGGAGAACATCAAGAACTGCGACGAGTTCGTCAAGCTCGACTAGGCTCCTGGTATAATCCACGACTCCCATCTCCCATCCTCATTAATATTTCACTGCTTACCCACTTCATCCCGATCTACATTATTTGTACGTCTTCTTGCTTCAGATATATGTCAATCTGGATTCACTAGTGATGATTAGGTATGATTTGGAAGTCGATTAGATTAGATATGTTCCTGAATTCGATTAGATTAGATATGATTTAGGGCATGATGCGGGGATCTGTGTTAATCTGGATTCGCTAGTGATTTATTTCAAGCACATTTTTTATGCTTTTGTTGTAGAGGAATTACAGTGTCATACTTTATTTTCATACTTATAAACCATGCACATCCCTGCTGACTAGGGTTTAAATCCTCTTAGGAGCAGGGTTTGGCTCTACCTTAATTAAATTCCTTGGGACTAAAACATGATCCTCTGCAAGCGCGACTGTTTATGCGTTGGTTGTAGAGGGACTAGAATCAGGAACTCGTCGGTGATCTTATCCACCATTCACCGAAACCAAATATGATAGTTTCCAGCAATGTGCTTAATGTAGGCTCCTTTTTAATATATTAACTTCAGGTTTAGATCGATGCAGGCTCCCTGTTGGTATATTTAACATTAGTTATATCTCTATTATTCATGATGGTAGACTGGTAGCCCTGTCAAGGTAATGCAATGCTTGTTTCTTCTTAAGATCTGTCACATTACAGGTTCTGGAGGAAAAAAATGTAATGTTCGTGTAAATCTTTGTGGGTTGAACTATGATTTGCAGTGACCTTGACTTCATGTTTGTACTATCATTTTGTACTGATATTAAATATTTGTTATCAATCGGAGTCCTCACATTCCTATCAATGTTACTCAATTTTCTGTTGGCCAAGCAAAAGAAGTAATTTATTGTTGAAAGACCAATCTGTTAGAAAAATACTTCGCAAGTTGCGGCACATTGAGGTACATCCTTGTATTTTCTGGTTAATTTTGTGATGTGATCAATGCACGAGCACTGTTAGTTTCTTGTTGATGTAGTGATTCATATAATCATTGGTTTTTTATTTTGTATTTTCGACAAGGAGGTTTTTGGACATAGTATACAGGAACGTCTAGTTTAGGAATACTAGGTTCTTATTGTTGTAGGCTTGTAGGTCCAGTTTCCACTGGTGCTCAGTTTGTTCCATTGGCTAGCACTAGTCTATTAGTGTTTCATGCACCTGAGAGCTAGATAGTTAGAATTGATTTTATCAAGCCATCTTTGCTTAATGCCTAGTTTAGGAATACTAGGTTCTTATCGTCATAGGCCTGTAGTTTCTTGTAATTTGTGTGAGAAAATAGGGATATATACTACTATAGCAGCGTTTGTTTATTCAGTTGTGCTGCCCTTCAGTATCTCTTTTGTCAAAGTTGTAAGGCTAAAAGTTGGTGATGTGGTTGAGAGTCCAAACATTAGTTTTGAGCGATGCTTTATTACTCAACTTTTTTCCCTTGATATATATATTGTAGATGGCAGATCCACAACTAGAGTTGTATCATGAGAGGAGGTAGAAAAGAGGAATATATTTGTATAACACAACGGTAGTTAGTGGTGTGCTAAATTGGACAGAGATATGATACATTTGCTTTTAGTGTTTGTGAATCAATATGTCAGGGATGGTTGCAGCATACTGTATTAGATTTGTATTGAACTTTATTATAGATGTTCTATTTTAGTTTAACACTAAGCATGTACTTGTTTACCAGTTCCTCATGTTTTGTATGCAGCCTGCTGATATTTACCTCATAGATGAACCAAGTGCTCATCTTGATTCAGACCAGCGCCTTGTTGCAGCAATGGTGATTAAAAGGTTTATCCTTGACTAAATGCATGCCTTCTGAGGCTAAATATTAACTAGATGCCTACTCAAGCTTATTACTCTGCATTCTAAATTTCAGATTTGGCACAACAATGCATCTAGTCAAAGAACATTGTTGTGGTTTCAAATAAGCTAATTCTGGTTTCAAATAAGCTACTTCTGGTTAGTTTCATATTGTCATTCATACCTATTTTTTCAAAGTTAGAACCGACAATATTGTGCTTTTACATGTAGAGTCGATATTAACACCTGCAGCTAGTGTAAGTGAAATGCAATTGTGTAGATCTACTAGTTGTGCTCTGATATCTAAACAAATTTCATGACTTGTTTAATTTTCCACATGTAATTGTTTACATAATTCCATTAATTACATGCAGGAATATGTCTGATTTGGGGGAATGGTATGGAAGTTCTAGTCTTATATGCATGGTGTTGTAGGTTACATCTATTTTTCAAGTACCCTGCTGAACCGTTTTATGTGCACTACTGAGAATATTTCATTGATAATATTGCCGTATTGTGTTGGATACTTCAAGTTTCCTAGTCCTAGTCTGCTCTCATGTGTTGCAAATACTTCCAAGTTGTCTAGTCCTAGTATGCTCGAAGAGCTGTTGGCCTCATGTTTGATGCCATGATGCTTGATGCATGTATCATGTGCTGCCTTTGCCTATATTCGTAAATTTTCCATGTGCTCCTGTTGAAAATCATCTAACGCCAGTTTATTTGATGCATCTACTTGTTTCCTAAACACTAGGCTAGCACAAGATGATCCAAGACAAGCACCAGCGGAGGCATAGAACATGAAAGCCTCCAAGTAGGATCTAGATAATCTCCCTTTTTCTATAATTTTGTTCCTAAAAAAAGCTTGTGATTCGATGAACTCACAGAAAGTAACTAGACTAGTTTTACTACAATAGTGTTATGGATATCTCATTTTGACAAGAATTACGTTTTTTGTTAAAATTGAATCCCGGGATAGTATGTTTCCTCGATATCTGATAGCTTATTACACATGCGTGGTCAACCAACATGAGCCGAGTTTTTTTTTCTAGTTGAATGCACGTATGAAATCTCATGGTGGTTATAGTTTAGTCTTTAATCTAAACAGATAACAATTCAGGTGTTGAAGTCTTTTCTCTCGGTGTAGATTCTGGGGCTAGAAGGGCAAGATATTATGCTATGTGGTTGGGTATTACCTTGCTGAGGTTGATTCAGTTGATTTTTAATAAATATGTTTGACTAGCTTTCATGGTGATTGCCAGGAGCCTAAATTCACATGGTTTTGAGTCTATATGTATAGTCCTATAGCTTACCTTTATTTTTACATAGTATCCCGCAGAATTGTTTATGCGTGTGTAATAATAGTAGTACTGTATTTGTAGGTTCCAGGTGTGTGGGGTGGGCGTGGAGATCGCCAGCACGGGAGGAGGCCTTCGTCATTGGCAGAGTTCCAGATCCTCACTCGACCATGTGCTCGCAGATCGGCGTCGCGCCCAACCAATTCAGTCTTATCAAGAACCTCACTGATGTCAAGATCCTTTCAAAGTAGGCAATCCTGTTCTTGATTCCCTCACTTGCTTCTTCTCCTATAATTACTTAGATGCACACATCTGCAACAAACGCCCAGGAACAGTACTACCTCAACACACGCCTGCAACACACGCCTAGGAACAACAAAGGAGAAGAGCATGTTATAAGATATCATGTAGTTGCTTCAACTTTTTTATAGGAGCAGTACTGCTGCTGCTGCTACACGCCTGCAACACATGCCCAGAAAGAAAAGAAGAACTAGAAGAAGGAAATAAGAGTGGAAAATGACATGCTTTAGTTCTTATATGATATTTGTTGTAGTTGTTGTGTGTACTTTATTGCAGTAGAATTTCTATGCTCCGGTGAAGTTGTATATCTTTGAAAGTCTGTATTTTTTAATCTATGGTGTGGACATTTAGAATAGTTCATTTCTGGAATTATTTTGTGATGGTCCAAATATAAAAACCAGAAGTAAATCTGGAACAGTGGTTCCTGTTGCATACCCTACTAGGTCATCTGCTTTGTACACGTGGCGTCCTCATATTGGTCCACATGGTGTATGCATGTAACCACATGTCATATGAACTGTGTCGAAAAAATAACGTCAACAAGTTCATGATGTCAAAAATGTAAGTAGTGACATCAGGAAACGGCTGCCCTGTGTCGAAAAAATAACGTCAACAAGTTCATGATGTCAAAAATGTAAGTAGTGAAGTCAGGAAATGGCTGCCCCATCGTAACGAAAAATAATTGTCACGAAATGGATGACAAATGCTAGAAACATCTGTGATGACTTCAGCTAACGGGCGTTAACGGCTGTTTAGGGTGCCATATGCCACGTGGTGTAGCCCGTGACAAAAAAATACCATGACCCGGGTCTAGGCTAGGCCGATCCAATTGGCCGTGACAAAATTCTAGAATGTCATGGACGGCCGTGATGTTTTCAGATAGAAAAAACGTTATGGATCCAATTATGACATGAGGTTCATAACATTATTTTTTTGTCGTAGAATTCGTCACGGGTGGTCATCTATGATGTTTTGCCTCTCATCCATGATGAAATTAGAACGTCATGGACCATCTACATTCTTGTATTGCTCGATCATATCTGCATGTTTTCGAACCTATCGGGTCACACACTTAACCTTTGGTGTCGCTAGTCTTCGTTGAAAATACGTATGGTGTAATCAGTTTTGTTTTGGAGTCTCGAATGATATCCTTCATATCGTGAGGAGCTTTAGAATGGTTCGAATGTAGATAAAAGTATATGGCACTTCCTATTTAGGGTTTTGGGAAAAGTTTAGAATATTTCCAAGTGTTGGAATCTTCTAGAAGGTTCCTGGAGGGTCCATGGTGGGTCCCACCTGCGAGGTGGGGCCACATGGGCCCAAGTGGGGGAACCTTGTCCCTAGTGGGCCAAGGTGGCATGGCCACAAGGCCCATGTGTCCAAACCCTAAATTGGGAAGGCGTGTGGGGGGAGGGACCCTCCCCTCTCCTCTTGGTCGTCGCTAGCCCTTGTGGCCTGGAGGGCGACAACCCTCCTACCCCCGCCTCCTATATAAGGAGGGGTGGGGTCGGTGCACCCTTCCTCCCTAGCGCCTCTCCTTTTTCTCTCTCTTGCGTGGATTCTCTCCTCCCCCAGAATTACAACATGTGAAGCCCTAAGAAATCCATTTACATCATAGTTGCACTACCGTTGTGATGCCAGATTCTCATGGAGATCTTATCTCTATATTTATGGATCATTAATGAGGAGACGTCACTGCATCAGAATGTGTGGATACCGTGAAGGTGTCGTCTGGTCAATTGATGGCTATGAAAATAGCTATCTTTCTCTGTGTTTAAATCATATTTTAGTCAAACAAATGACCAAGAATCTCTCTAACCATGCTACTAATGACTAATTATTACAAAGATGTACAATCCGTTGCTTTGAATTATGTTGTGCAGGAAATCATGCTTGTAAGGCGAAATTAGGAGTCGTTAATGAAGATTTTGAGGATGTTTACACGGCCAAGCAATCTTGGGTCGAAACCCAGGCTCCAAAGGGCTTAACAACCACTGGTACGGGCAAGGTCCGCCCGTATGGCCCGCCCATACCAAGATGGCATTGGCTTCGTCTCATCAAACCATATGACTTTCGTGAAGGCGCCTATACATTTTGAGGTCCCAGCCTCCCCGCAAAGGGCCACCATTCTCAGATTGCATAACAACACAACCATATTTCATCCTCTCCATCCTCCATCTTCTCCATAGCCATAGCCATTAGCTTGTACTTGAGATCTCCTTGTGATTCGGCCACCATTGTAAGAATATTTGATTTCAATCTAAGTATTTTGCACAATGTTTTCTATTCTTGATCTTATTGCTATGAGTGAGTAGTCCTCACAAGCTACTGGTTAGGGTGAAACCTTGCAGCGATTATGTGCATCTAATTCATGGGAGTATTGTTTATTGATTGAATACAGATTTGTATCTTTGGTTCTTTGTCTATTGTCTCGATCTATGGACTTGTAGGTACCCAAGACCCATAGATTGATAAAGGCTTGAGGTGAGATACTTGGTGAGCGACAATCTCGTAGTAAACCCAGTGATAGAAAGGGGAGTACGGTCTCCGTTTAGCGATCCATTTGAGAACAACAGTAACATCACTTCTTAAGGCTTTGATCTGTCTTTTCACTTAATAATTGTTGTAGCCCAGTATTTCATGGTACAATGTTTGGATCAAAAGACTAACTCTATGCTTGTGACTCGCAGGGGCTCTAGTATATCATGATATGTTTCCCACAAATTTTATCTTTATCAAATCATTACACATAAATATACATATTACTATTTTTATCCCATATGATGTGCAACTACATGTGAATCTTTAACCTTGACCTACCTCCATCCATTGCGACAAACAATGTTCTAAAGTAAACTAGAAAGGTCTAGTAAATGAAGGTAAAACGAACGAACAAGTCTTGTAGACGTGTCTCATTTAATTTCCATTTAGCATTTTTCCCAAGGTTCGATTAAACCTAGGTCTACTAGGGAAACAACTATTATACTGCATCCGTAAATCCGGATCAAAGGTATCAACCTTTTTTCTGGCATTGTTGCCGAGGAAGCAATTCGCTATCCTAGTGAGGCCACTAGAGACCTTGTTTTTAGTTTTATTTTTGTTTGTAGTTTATTTCTTTTTATTAGTTTACCTTTTGTTATCTATTAAAACCCCAAAAAAATAGTTACTTATTTATTTGTTCTCTTATTCAAAAACTCCAAAAAGAAAAGAGCCATGGCTCAAAAGAAACTTGGGAAGTATGCTACACCCAATAATTATTTTATTCATGCACCTATTACTCAGCCCGTCCTTGATGCGGAAACTTATAAAATTAAGCCTAACCTTTTGAGTTTGGTTCAACAGAATCAATTTGGAGGCTCGGTTGTTGAGGACTCAGGTTTGCACTTAAATACTTGTACTGAGATTTGCGACATGATGCACATTAAAGATGTTGACCCAAATGCGGTTAAATTATGCTTATTCTCTCTCTTTAAGAGGGAAAGCTAAGGATTGGCTTCTAGATTTACCTAAAGGTATTATTACATCTTGGGAAGAATGCACTAATATTTTTATGACTAATTTTTTCCCTCCAGCTAAGACTATGCAACTAAGATCTAACATTACCAGCTTTACACAAGAAGACCACAATCCACTAGCGCTTGCTTGGGATAGAATGAATTGTCCTAGTTATGGGATGGAAGAATGGCTTATATTACACTTATTTTATAATGGTCTTAACCCAATGATGTAGCCCGACCTACGGTGGTTACCACATCAAGGTCTCCAATGTATGCCAAGTCGTCATGGACTCCAAAGGTGAATCGTATCCTCTATGAGATCTCAGTTCCTATCCTATTGAATTGTATACTATTTCATACTCTGTCCCATGACCATGATAGTCTTACATCGACAAGTATGGAGACAAGGGAGGCAGCCCAAAGAATCATGGCCAACAAGACGGTGGACTCGAAGAGGAGAAGAAGGAGGCAAAGCCAAACCGGCGAAGATTTTGGCGCCGCAGGATTCTATGCTGAACCAAACCGGCGACCAGCGACCGCCGGATTAAACCGGCACCCCGCCAAAACCTCCTACAACACGCCAATCCGGATAAGGTCGGAATAAACTAGCGACTGCTAGAAACTTCCGGCGCCAGATCTGGCGGCGCCGGACTTATCACCGGAAACCCCGTATGTGCACGGATCTGGGTTTGATGCCCTAGAATATTCCCTTTACCCACCCCTTTGCCCTAAGTACTATAAATAGCCCCTATGGCTCCCCCTTTATTGCTTAGGCATGGATAATAGACTAGAAGACAACCCCCTTTGTGGAATCTCTAGTTTTGCCTCACCTCTTTCACCAAGGGGACCGACTAGCGTCACCAACCTCGTTGGAGTATGCATGGTGCATCCGTCGTTGTACAAGGCCTTCATCTTGCGAGTGCGTGAGTGAAGTTGTCAAGACCCTATCCAAGGTGTTCTTCCCTCTCTGCTTAGGATGGAAGGGGACACGTTGACCGATCTTTCCTTGCAAGGATTCTATCGGACCAGTGGCTGCCGACAAGAGCAATTAGCCTTGTATCATGTTTTGTTGATGTGTGTTCATCGTGTTGTTCTCGAGGTGTGTGTTCGCTTCCGTTACCTTCATCCTTTCCCCTCGCTTTCCCATTGATTTGATAATGAGATCCGTGAAGATCAGGTCACCCTTGAGGTTAACCCTTATCATCTGGTATCAACATCTTTTTGTTGCCATGGATTTCTCATTGATTTCGTGTTTTGGATTGATCTAAGATTTGAGTGCATTTTGGTAGGTTTTGATCCGTGGATTACTTGCTAAACTTGTTGATCTACCTTCCACTGCGTTCCCATGGCCTAATTCCATCATTCACCCCTCAGCTATGAAGTTTTCCATCAAGTTTTTCTGCAGAAATTGCAAAACTTGAGTTCACGAACTTGTTCCGGTGGACAAATCGGCGCCGTCGAGCCTACCGTCGGAACCGTAGTTCATTTCGGCGCCAGATCCTGCACCGCTAATTTGCCCGCCAATAGCTTCAGCTCCGCACCGTTTTGAGCATAAATTTTGCATTCAAACTCGGATTTTAGTGTTCTTTAGCATGTTTTGAAGAGGACAAGGAGCTCTACATCATCATCCACATTGTTTATGCTATCTAATCCATCCAAATTCTGTGAGCAAGGAAGAATCCAACAATAAAGGGCTAAGATCGATGATGAAAGATATAAACATTCTACGACTTCTCCCTACTTGCATTCCTTTGTGAACTACAAAATATTTGTGACCAACAAACACCTATTGATACTAGTTCCTCCTATGATTGCTTGGGCTTTGTATTTGATGCCTTGTAGAATTCTGAGCAAAAGTTGTGAGCGCTATCTCGTATAGTTATCTTGTATAGTTGTTGGCACAAGGAAGAGGCAAGTGAAAAAGAGTGATACAAAAAAACAAAAAAAAACAAAAGAAAGAAAGAAACAAGTACCTCATAGAATAGGAAGCGCAAGCTCGATGAACATCATATAGGTGGTTGATGCATGTAAAATGCATACGTGAACTTTGTAGTTTGTTAACATGTTTTCCCACATATTTGCATCATATATAATGTTATATCCCTGTTTTATATTTTTTTGGGGGGGGATTTACCAATGATCCCCTTTATTTTGGTTATAACCCTGCAGGGCAAAAAAAACCCTGTTTTTGATGTTTCAGGACCTATACGAAGTCAAATGGACCTACACTTTTGGGAATGCCAATATTTATCCACGAGAAGTATCTGGAGCACTGGAATCTCACCAGGAGGGCCAGGGCCAAAAGAGCCTAGGTGGCGCGCCTAGGCCTGGTGGGCGCGCCACCCATGCTCTTTCCCTCCTCGACCGTCCGATCGCCTTGATTCTTTTGCCCATGGAGTTCTCTTGACCTTAAAATCCCTAATTAAGGACCCTCCCGAGGCGTCCTCAAAACGGAGGCGACGGGAAGTGACGAGAGCCACCAGGGACAAACACACCACCAGATCCAGTGAAGATTGGAGGGGGAACTCCGCTGGAGCCACCTCCGGGGAGATCTCCACCCTCTCCAACATCTCCAGCTTCATCACCATGATGAAGAGGGAGTAGTACACCTACGGGCTATGGGTTTGTGGCAGTAGCTTAATCTATTTCTCTCTTGTTCTTCATAGATCTAGTACCATATGAGCTGCCCAACATGATTATGGTCATATTTGTAATTCCTATCTGCTGGATCTTTATTCTATGATTTGATATTTGAGATTGGAATATATTTTGTGTAAGATGTTTTAATAGATGCATATCATGCACCCCGTTCTTCATTGCTTGTTTTGATCCAACTTGTATGCAAAAACTTGTATGGGGAGAAGTGTGTGTTAGATGGAGTAGCATGGGGGTGGAGATTGAATCGTGACACATAATTTTCAAGATCTACTTTGGTTTTAACGTTTCTTTTGCTGCCTCACTAGGGGTAAAGTGATATCATGTGCTATAGTTATCACGTGACAGTGTGATGACCTTGTTAAATCAAGGTAGCATATTTGTATTTCAAACATCATATAATATTGCTTAAAGCTATACTCTGATTTGTTCTTAAATCAAGATTGCATGGAGATTTCCCATTCTTGAGGAGTATAAGAGAGAGAGAGAGATGTATTCCATCTGAATAGAATGTGATGCCCATATTAATTCCTTTTATCAAGCACTTATAGAATTTCCATGAATCTTTATCATTGATGAATTGTTTTGTGATCACTACAACCTAAAAAGAGAGTAGACAAGTGAACCCATGAACCCTGGTCTGATTTTTATCATAAGAAACACCTTTGCTTTGCATCTACTATCCTTTACATTTTCTGCAATTTATTATTTCGAAAAATACAAAAATACTTTCTCTACCTGCAATCACCCATAAAAACCCAAAAACAACTCTACTATCTTCCATATCATCTAGTTTGCATTACTTTACTTTATTTACTGCTTTTATTTCAGTTTACATTTTATTTTATTTCATATTACTAATACGAAACCTTGTGCTTGACAACCACTTAGTGGAGTTGGGGACACAAGACAAATTATTTTACTTTATAGGTTGCTTGAAGAGGAGAAGAAAAATATTCTTCCATAACCAATTCCCCGAGAGTTCGATATAAACCCTCGGGTCAACCTTGTGGGGAAAAGAAGCTTGCTACAACACTCTACACTTGGAGTCCCAATGAAAAGTGGCCACGTTTGTTGCCATCAAGACTATTTTCTGGCGCCATTGCCGGGGAATTGGTGAAGGTAGATCACAACCTCATCCTCGTCGAGTTTGAAGAGCAAGCTAACTCCCATGACAACTGCTTATTTTCTGGTGTCGTCATCTTCATCAACTTGTGCAACAACCCAAGCTTGGGGAGGTTGCACCATGGTGACCTTTCTATTCTCCTTTTAGATCTTTAAAGTATTTTATTTTGTCTTGTTTTTAGTCTATTTAAGTTTTTATTTAAGAACAGAAAATACATAAAAATTAGTATTACCTTTTTATTTGCAAACATGGGGGAAAGAGGAACAAAACTTTGTGACTACACAAACACCCCTAATGATCAATTCATGGCTAGACCCATAACCACTCCTGAAATTACTGCTGAAAGTTTTGAAGTAAGTCCTGGTCTTTTAAATCTTATAACTAGAGTGAAAGGACATTTACTGTCATAATCACTTTTGGTGTTCGGTAACAACTAGTAGACTCTGTTTTATAGTTTGCTATTGTCTACAGGTTGATATTTTACAAAGTGAAAAGGACCATTGGCCTACGGAACATTCCCTGCATAGTTTCTTGTCTCTTGGGAATTCCATACCAGAGTCTCCGGTATGCCAAGACCGGAGTCTCCGGTGTGGTCCGGAGTTTCCCCAGGAGTCTCCGGAGGGGGCTTCTGTTTTCCTGCCTGGGTCAGCCAGAGAGGTGGTCCGGAGCTTGTTCCGGAGGAAGGTCCGGAGTCTCCGGTCCGTGTCTCAGACCGGAGTCTCCGGTGTTGAGGGACCGAAGTCTCCGGTCCACTTGGCTCACAAGTTGGCCGGTCATTCTGTTTGACGGTCCGGAGGCTGGTCCGGAGATTGACCGGAGTCTCCGGTGTGTAGACCGGAGTCTTCGGTCTGACTCTTCTCCAACGGTCAGAAAACGGTTCACTGGTGCGAAGGGCTATAAATAGAGGACCTTATCCCCTTCCTTCAGCTGCTCGTCCACCTCAAGAACACCATGTCCATTTGAGCCACCAAATCAACAAGATCTCTTCATCCAACCATCCAAAGTCATTAATCTTTGGAGAATCGAAGGAGGGAGAAAGTGAGGCTAGCCCCCATGCTCTAGTGTTTCTTTGGAAACCCTAGGTTTTGATTTGGTTCTTACAAGCTTGTCTTTGATTGTTTGACAGCTTGCTTGTATTTGGGATCCTCCGATTAAGTTGTGGATGTGTGCCCCGAACTTGTTGTAAAGGTGTCGGGTACCACCTTGAAGGTTGCCATATAGTGGAAGAAGTGAATCGAACCCCTTGGGGTGAGGTTCATCGGAGAACAAGGGAGGCCTCTCGTGGTGTTGGTGGTTTGATACCACCCCCTCTCCAAACGTAGATGTACTTCCCCTCAAAAGGAAGGAACTACGGGAAACAAATCCTTGTGTCTCCGAGCGCTCCACTTTGGTTACCTCTATCCTTTACCGCTCTTTACTTATCTAGTTCTTGCTTAGTTCTTGTGCTAGGTTGACATATAGGTAAATTCACCTTAGTTGCATAATCTAGAGAATTTACCTTTTGTGTCAAACCCTAAAGTGAAAAAGAGTAAAATTTGGAGTATCGCCTATCCACCCCCCTCTAGGTGCCCATATGATCCTTTCAATTGGTATCAGAGCCTCGACGCTTTATTCGGGATTAATCGCCTAAGAGATTATGGCCACCACCAGGGAGGGAGAAAGTGAGGCTAGCCATTCGGTGACCATGGTAGATCTCAAAAAGTTGGAAACAAGCTTGAGCTCTACCTTGGGCAACGAAATCCAATAGTTGCGCCAACTCGTTGAGCAACTTGTTAGGTATAAGCAAACCTCACCTCCTCCCTCTCCAGAGGAAACACCACCTAACCCAAAGGCTAAGCCTTTGGAGGAAGTGGCGGGGGATGAACATAATTCCACTAACTCCACCACCAAAAAGGGTGATGGGAAGGAAGAGTTCCATGCGGTTCTCGAATGGTACTCTCCCGGCCCTCCTATCCCTCATCCACATATAAATAATAGAGGAGACCCACCTAAGTTAGTTGCACATACTTTTGCTCAATGGCAAGTTTTAATGAAATCTCATGTGCGCAGCTCTTGCATTGATTTGTGGAATATTATTGAAGAAGGACTCAAAATTGAGGATCCAACCAACTTGACTAGAAGAGAAGTGGTCAATAGCAAACTCAATGTGACTGCCTTGCACATGATGCAACTTCGTGTGGAGCCAAAGGATTTTCCCCACATTGAGCACTACAACACCGCCAAGGAAGCTTGGGATGCTCTCATGGACTTGTTTGTTGGAAATGAGAGTATGAGAAGAAATAGATATGATGCCTTAAGCAATGAGGCCGAAGGTTTCTTCATGAAGGATGGTGAGGATCATGAAAAACATGTATCGAAGACTCAAATCCACAGCCACCGCCTTCAGGAATGTTGGTGCCTCTCACATTGATGATGTGTGGATCAATAGGAAGTATGTGAGTGCACTCATGCCTTTCGAGCCTACTAACTTGAAGAGCCTCCAAGGAAGACACAACTACCATCTCATGACCTCCAATGAAGTGATGCAAGAGATGGCCACCTTCAAGGTTGCTGCCAAGAATGCCAAAGACGCCCACGCTCGTGCCATTGGAATGAGTAGCGGTGTCAATCTTGCCTTAAAGGCCAAGGTTGTGGAGTATGATGAAGATGAAGGAAGAGATGAGGGACTTTCAATGAGCCACACCGAAGATGTCAAGGTTGCTCATGGTGAATACATGGCCATCTATGCAAGGAACTTTTGGAAAGATCCCGCCAAGGCCAAGATGGAAATGCAACAAAGAAACAACCCAAATGGGAGAAGAGATAATGGGTCCAAGTTGAGAACCTGTTTCAACTATGGTGACTGCTATCACTCCGTTGCAGCTTGTCCCTATGAGAAAAGATAAGATCATGGTGGTAAACTTGTGTTGAAGAAGACCTCCAAAGCTCCCTACAAGAAACCCTTCATCAAAAGGAACTCAACCAACAAGAAGCCGGGAGAAATTGTCTTGATCACACATGAAGAGTTCTCCTCCGATGATGATGATGAAGAGGAAGAAGAGGCTACATCAAGTGGTGTGGCGGCTCTTGCCACTACCTCTACTCCTTCATTCTCACTCTTCGACTCTCCAAATGAGAATATCTCCAACAAGAACATCACTTGCCTTATGGCAAGAGGAACGGAGGTATTATCATCATCACACTCCACCTCCTTAATGATGATTTTGATGATGAGTTATCTCTTGAGGTCAAAAAGGAATTAATTGATTTTGATGTGTTCATGAATAACTTAAAAGGGGAACACAAAAAACATGTTGTGGACCTCTTAAATCAACTTTCACACACACAAGAACTTCTAGATGAGAGATGCCAATTAGGAAGAGAGCACATGATTGAGGTAGAAGCTCTTAATAATGCTATAGAAGAAGAACAAGAAACTAGAATATCTCTAAAAAAATAGAGGGTCTTGATGAAGCTAATGATCTCATTATTAATAAACTCATCAAGGAACGTGATCATGCTATTGCTAAATACAAAAAGGCTAAAAAGGACAAGATTGAGTTTGATGTTGTTCATGAAAAACTTGCCGAGGACTTTAGGACACTTGACAAGGCTCACAAGGCCTTGGAAAGTGAACACTTGTCACTCACAAAGTCTCGTGAAAAGCTTCAAACTCAATTGATCAATACTCCCTCACCTAGTACGTTCATTCCTTCTAGTTATACAAATACTCTTGAAGAACATGCTAGGTTGAAGGGGGAGCTAGCTAAGACCTCCTTTCCCAAAGGAAACAAGTCTATTGATGACCTCTGAAATAAGAAAAGGTCAAATGGTGAAAAAGGGGGCATTGGCTTTGTCTCTGAAGCCAAGAAGAAAAAGAACAACAAGAAGAAGAAGGCCAAGCCCGCCCAAGAAAAGAACAAGGTTATTGTGGGAAGTAAGACCATAAGTGGCAAAACTATGTCTCATGATGATTTTGCGGGTAGTGCTAACCCTCACTATGTCTTAATGCGTGATTATTATGGTGATGTGTATGCACAATATGTTGGCCCATTTGATGGTTATATTGCATGGTCTATTTGGGTTCCTAAGACCCTTGTTTCTAACAAAACAGGACCCATTGAAAAATGGGTACCTAAAAACTAGTTTGATCTTTTGTAGACCTATGCTTCCGGAGGGTCAAAATGGGTGCTTGATAGTGGATGCACAAGTCATATGACCGAAAGCGCGTCTAGTATCAAGGAGTTGAAACCAAATGTTGATCAAATATATGTGACATATGCCGATAAATCAAAGTCTAAGGTAATGGGTTTTGGCAAAGTTGTGGTTACACATGATATCACTCTCGTGGACGTCATGCTTGTTGAGACCCTTGGCTATAATTTACTTTCAGTTCGTGCTCTAGGAACGATGGGTTTTGCCGTCTTTATTGATGTTGATATTGTGATCCTCTTGTGGAGCAAGTCTCTAAAGGTTGCTTTTGTTGGGTACGTCGAAGATGACTTGTATGTGGTGGACTTCCTGGGGAAAACCACTACAAGTCTGATGTGCTTATTTGAAAAGGCCGACGTGGGTTGGCTATGGCATCGCCGCCTAGCCCATGTCAACATGAGAACTTTGCAAAGCCTCCACAAGGATGGTCATACTGTTGGACTAAAAGAAAATGTTTGCTTTGCCAAAGATCATGTTTGCAGGGCATGTGTTGAAGGAAAGATGCATGATTCTCCCCACAAGCCAAAGAACTACATCAAGTCCAAGAGAATATTGGAGCTCCTTCATGTGGATCTCTTTGGTCCCCATCTCATGCAAGCCTTGGTGGGAAGAAATATTGTCTGGTGATTGTTGATGACTACTCAAGATACACTTAGGTATATTTCTTCAAGCTAAAAAGTGAGACCCAAGAGAACTTCATGGACTTCATCAACATGGCTCAACGCCAACACAGTGTCCCGGTATTAACAATAAGAAGTGATAACGGTACCGAATTCAAGAACTGCACATTGAATGGATTTCTTAGTGATGAGGGAATAAAGCATCAATATTCCGCTGCATATACCCCTCAACAAAATGGTGTAGCTGAGAGGAAGAACCGGACTCTTATTGATATGGCAAGGACCATGTTGGCGGAGTTTAAATCTCCATACAATTTTTGGGCTGAAGCAATCTCCACCGCATGCCATGCATCAAACCGTCTCTACCTATACAAAGAATTGGTCAAGACTCCATATGAAATCCTTACCGGTAACAAGCCCAACGTTTCATACTTCTGGGTGTTCGGTTGTAAGTGTTTCTATCGCATTAAGGGTATTCGTTTGTCCAAGTTTGATTCCAAAGCATTAGAGGGTATTTTTATTGGTTATGGTCTCGAATCCCATACTTATAGAATCTATGACAAGCTCTCTGGAGTTGTCCTAGAATCTTGTAGTGTGGTTTTTGAAGAATATGATGGTCCCCGAGCGTGGCGTGTTGATGTTTGTGATGTAGATGATGAAATGCCTCAGGAAGCCATAGGAAGAATGGGTGCGGGTTTCATCCACCCTATTGAGGAACCCCTTATGGCGGATCGAGAAGAACTATGCTCCACTCAAGTGGAGCCCTCATCTTCACAACATCAACAAGCTCCTATCGAGGGGGACAATGACCCATGCCAAGAACAAGCTGTGGACCATCAACCTACTGATCAAGAAGATGCCTCCAGCCAAGAGGTGATTGAGTCTCTATTTGCCAAGATGTCCAGTGGTGCTAAGGCCATTACACAAGCAAGATCTGTACAAACTGCCATAAGAACAACTGAATACCTGGCCAGTTGTGGGCTTGATCAAGACCAAGGTCAATCTTTGCCTCCTGTAGAAGAGAATATTTCCAATGATGATCAAGGTCAAGTTAATGGTCATGACGGGGACCAAAATGATGAAGTGATTCCCCCAAGAAACAATAAGGAAATCGAAACTCATCGCTAAGCTAGAATGGATAGAATTTTGGAATTAAGAGACCACACTCTTGAGAATGTGGTAGGAGATCTACGAAGAGGGATATCTACTCGAGCTCAATTAAAGAACTTTGGTGAGCACCAAGCACACATTTCCATGGTGGAACCAAAGAACGTATGGGAAGCTCTTGAAGATTCGGATTGGTTGGATGCAATGCACAAAGAGCTCAACAACTTTGAGAGAACCAAAGTATGGAAGTTAGTGGAAAAGCCAAAAGATTGCCGCAATGTTATAGGCACCAAGTGGATTTTCAAGAACAAGCAAGATGAGCATGGAATTGTGATAAGGAACAAGGCAAGATTGGTTGCACAAGGTGAAGGGAATATGCCCGAGAGGTAATAATAAAGTGGTTATTATCTTATTCCTTGTTTATGATAAATGTTTATTTTGCATGCTATAATTGTATTAATTTGGAAACGTTAATACATGTGTGTTTAATAAACAAAAGGAAAGTTCCTAGGTATGCCTCTCTTATAAACTAGCTCGTTGATTAACAAGATGATCAAGGTTTCTTGATCATGGACATTGGATGTCATTAATAACGAGGTCACAACATTGGTGGAATGATGTGATGAACATTCATCCGAAGTATAGCATTACGATCAGAGTCATTATGTTTATATTGCTATAACATCATACGAAGTAATCTTAGTCCTTAGACCATGAGATCATGTTAATTGCTAACACCGGAAGAGTATCTTGATAACATCAAACGTCACACCGTAACAGGGTGACTATAAAGGTGGGTTCAGTGCTACGAAGGTGTTATGTGGAGGCTCATGGATCAAGAGTGGGATTTGTCCATCCCGATGACGGATAGATATACTCTGGGCCCTCTCGGTGATATCACATTGAAATAGCTTGCAAGCAAGTGATGTGATCACTAAAATGTTATATCACGGGAACGAGAAAAGAGTGCATGTCGGTAACGAGATCAAACTAGGTATTTGGATGCCAATGATCGAATCTCGGACATATAATATATCGCGAGACAAAGGGATTTAGTTACAAAGTTAAAAGTTCACATGATCACAAGAGTCATCGTTGAATATATGGGAGTCAGTACGGATCTCTAGGTCCCGCTGCTGATTATTGATCGGAGAGGGGTATCGATCATGTTTGCATTATTCACGAACTGTAGGGTGACACACTTAAGGGATACCAACACCATTTAGGAGCAAATATGTTTCAGATAAAGATTTAAGAAAGCGCTGGAATCATTTCGATGGAAACCGGAATTGTTTCGGGTGAAATTGCTGAAACTGGTTCTGCATGTGATATTGAAATGTTGCAGGGAGTTTTATGTGAATGTTTGTTAATTAATGTAATTAACAAAATTCTGAATAAAATAAATAAAAGTGTTTTATTTAATGAGAACTTGCATTAAATTTGGTGGAAATTTAATGGAGGTGAGTGGAATTTTGAGTGGGTGGCTAATTATGTGAGTGGGAGCTCCACCCACATGAATGTGGAAGAGGTGGGGGCACCTCCCTTGGCCGCCGGCCATGGTGAGGGGCTGCCCCCCTCTCCCTATAAAAAGCCCCCCACTCCCTCCTCTCATCTTGCACCACCTCCTCGTGAAGGTTCTCTTCTCCCTCTAGTTATTCCCCATGGTCTCGGATTAGCGAGATACATGTTCCCGGTGGCTTTATCTGGAAAGGAGTTGCTGCTTCCGCTGCATCGTTGGAGCGAGGAGGCAGAGGTTGTTCGGTGGACCGAACGTGTGTGCGATCACGGATGCACCGCTACTTTGCGGTGCTGGACTTGATGGTGCTGGACCTGACGGTGCTGGAGCTGCTGGACCTGTCGGACTTCCACACGATCTTGAGATCGGCAAGCGTACAACTACATCAACCACGAGTTCCTACTCGTTAACAAAACTCGTTGTCTTCGAGGGTAAGTTCTCCATGGATGTATGTCCACCCGTTGCTCTGTATCTTGTAGATAGATCTTGGCGTATAACTCTCATCGTAGGATTTTTTTTTGTTTTCTATGTTGCGGACCCAACAGTGGTATCAGAGCCTGATCTATGCGTAGGTGCTTTGCACGGGTAGTACACATATGTTTATATGTGGGCGATGATGATCATGTTATTGCATCTTCTATGTACTTTGGATATTGGTGGCATAGTGGGATGAAGCGGGCCGAACCAACTTTACATGTCATCGTACATGAGACCGGTTCCACGACTGACATGCAACTAGTTTTGCATAAGTGGCTGGCGGGTGTCTGTCTCTCCTACTATAGTCAATATCTGATTTACAACGAGTTGCTAATAACTTGGTTATCCTCGTTGTGGTTCATGTTCGTAGGTGAGACCGGTTCTATCTCTGAAAGCCCTAAGCCACGTAAAACTTGCAATTGATAAATTAGAGGCGTCTAGTTTAGATCGTTGCTGGGCTAGTGTCTTGATATGGTATTGTTGCAAGTAGATGTATGGTAGATACTCTTACAACACACTTAACGTGTAAGTTCCATAGACCTTGGCCTTACACACAAAGGAATGATAGAGGTCATACCACGATGCAAATGATAGAGATCAAATGCATGGACCATATCATGTCACTTTACACATTAGATGTTTGCATCTTATATTGCTAGTTTGGCGCTTTTAGTAGCATTATAAGATGATCCCTTATTTAAATATCAAGATAAAATGTGTTCTTCCTTAAGTATGCACCGTTTTATGGATCGTGTTTCGAGACATCACGTGATGATCGGGTGTACTCAACTCTATGCTTTCATACAACGGGTGTAAGACAGTTTTACACACGCGAATACTAAGGTTCTTACTTGGCGAGCCTAGCATGTACAGACATGGCCTCGGAACCCGGACCGAAAGGTTAAGCATGAGTCATATAGTTGATATGATGCCCATATAGATGCTCGCCTTTGAAGCTACACCGACTCACATGATGATCGGACTTGGTGTAGTGGATTTGGTTCATGTAATCACCAAAAAGGCACGAGGGATGTCGTTTTTGAGTGGGAGTTCATTTCTAATTTGGATTAGTCGAACTCTATTTGTCATAAACTAAATCGAAGTGAATTTGCATAACTTGTTGTAGTCATTGGCATCTGTTCACTCCCTTATACTTAGTTTTATTTGAGATAATAGAACTATAGTATTCTGGATATTTACTTTACGAACTGGTATCGTATTGTTTTGAATGTCAATTTAAAGTTTACAAGTCCTATTGCAAACTTTCAGCAAACTCTATTTACTCCATGAAGTTTAATAAGTAGTATTAAATAAAGAGTAAGAATTCCAATGTTAGTATCTAAAGTATCATGTTTGCCTCCGTGATTATTGATATTCAAAAATTGTTTTAATATCAAGGTTATCTAGGAGCTGAAAGAATAGTTTCAGGAACCATCATGTGTGAAAGATATTGTGATATCTGAAACAATGTTTTTGGTTGCATTATGATAGAGTATAATTTAGCAAAATACATGTTCTCATATTGTATGAGAATTTGTGAAGGATGGAGATGCTAGGCATCTGGATCTCCCAAAAAGGTGTTGGGAACTAACATTATACTCGCGATTCTTCCTTATAGGCTATGTAGCTTGATCATGAAAGTTGTCATGATAAGGATGAATAGAAAATGTAAGTAAAATGGTTACTACACTAATAGATTACTAAAGAATGGATTTTTGAAAGAACACCAGACATTTGATGATGGTGATCCACTTCAAAGTGCAAGTCCAAAGGTATTAGTATTTGACTATATACGCTTTGTACTATGTGTCATGTGAATGACACCACTATTGATGTTGATAGATTCTTTTAAAAGAAAAGGAATTGTTGAAAGAGAGTCTATAAAATATTTGGCAGAAAAGAAAAGGTTGGAGATGTCCAACTTAGGTATATAGAAGATGTACATGTTATGGTTGTATTCCTTGCTTGTTAAACAATGTGGTTCTAAGGTATTGGATACCGGTATTGGATACCGAATTGGTTGGTGTGAAGTGTCATACAGAACAACACAATTCATGAACTGCAACGGCCTAAGTAACTAGCAAAATAATAAGTGATGATGTTCATCGAAAACAAATAAAGTGTTATTGTGTTTTTCGTTGCCGTCAAACCTAGCCTTCAAGATTTGTTTTAATAATTGTTATTTTGTTCCGGTATTATGAGAACAATGGTTGTTCAAATAATTACTGTATTCCATAAAGGATGGATGAACTTTTACAAGTCTAGTTGGAGAAATCACATCCATAAATATTATTGCTAAAATGTCGTAAGACAAATGATTGGAAGATCACTTATGAAGTGACATCGCTGTTTGAATTATAATGGAAATTAAACATGAAGAAACTCCATCTTGATGGATTTTTGGAGTCTTTTGATTTTGATCAATTGATGCTTGTGAAACTTCCCTCAAGATAATGGAAACTCTGTCCATAGGCCAAAGAGGAACGGATGACTAACTTATTGGATATTATGCATGTTGATGTATATAGTCCATTATGTGTAGCCATATGCGATGGATCTTTTTGCTTCATATGCTTTCTCCAGAAATTTGAGTGAATATATTTATATATTTACTTAATAAGGAAGAAGTATGAAACATTTGAAAATTGTTCAAAGACTTTCAAGATGAAGTGAAAAATCATTGTAACAGGAAAATAAAAGAGTTTATGATTTGATCATAAAGGAAGATATTTGAGTTACAGGTTTAGCAAAACACCTAAGATTTCAGGAATTGTTCCATGAATTTGCATTTCCCGATAAACCACAGGAGTATGGTATGTTCGAGAGATCAAAACAAACCTTGTTTGACATGGTAAGATCAAAGGTGTCATTTATAAACTGCCATTATGTTTTAAAGATTAAAGCTTTAGAGATTGCCGCTTTTACACTAAAAAGAGCACCATCGTGATCCGTTGAAATGACACCATATGAGTTATGGTTTGGGATAAAAACCCGAATTGTCTTTTCTTAAATTTTGGTATGCTATGCATAAGTAAAATGTTTACAACTAAAGTCGGATAAGCACGTCTTTGTAGGTTATCCCAAAGAATTTGTTGGGAATTCCTCCATAACACCGAGGACAAAAGAGTTTGTCGCTTAGAACGTCAAGTTTCTTGAGAAGGAATTTTTCATGAAAAGTTAAGTGGGAGGACAATAGAACTTTGATAAGGTTGTTGAACCTTAGCTATATGTGCTGAGTAGTGCAGCGCCGAAAAGTGTCCCGGTGGCGGCCACAATGCTCATGGCTCCTGTGATTACAAAGGGTGTGATCTTGGAGATTAGAGTTCTTATTGAACCATGTGGGTCGGTAAGAATCAAATAGTAAGATTTGAAACAAAAGTAGTTATTGTTTTGACAATGATGAACCGACTGCATGCAAAGAAGTGATGATGGGCCCTGACTCCATAAAATGACTAGAAGTCATAGAATCCGTGATAGTATCCATACACAAGAAATCAAGTTTCTGAACTTGGAAGACCTTCCAAAAAGGCGTGAAGCCTATCAGTCGTGTTTGGATCTATAAAGAAATAGAGATGGATGTTTGACATCTATGAAATAGTCGACATGTCGGAAAGAAGTTTACGGCAATGTTCAAGGAGTTAACTATGACAAGATTTGATCTTTCATAGCGATATTTAGTCTTGACGGATTAATGTAGCAACCACTACATATAATTTGGTATATGGTAGATGAATAAACAAAACAAGGTTCTTCTAATAGAATGGTTACCTAGGACATGTACATGACATGGTCCGAAGAGTTTTGTTAATTCAAAGGGTGCTAAAAGGGCATGTAAACTTCAATAGTTGAAGTAAGCATAGCGGAGTTGGAATCTTCACCATGATGAAACTATTAAAAGAATTTAAATTCATCGGAGATGATGAAGATGCTTGCATTTGCAAGAAATTAAGTGGGAGCGCTGAGACATATTTCTAATACATTATGTAGAGGACATATTGTTGATTGGAAATGATGTATCTTGAATTGACACAAGTTAAGGATTTCATTAAAATAAGATTTCGATGAAAGACTTGGGCAAACCCAGAATATTAGGCATCAATATCTATAAGGATAGATTAAGGCGCTAATATGGTTGTGCCAGACATAGATATATGAGATATTGAAAGGGTTCAATATGGAAACAACAAGAAAGGTTCTTGCTGCATGGAAAGGATTGTATCAAAATTCAAGTGTTTCAACACTTGGTGAGTAAAATCACATGAAGATTTTGATCGATTATACCATGATATGTATATATCCATAATGTCCTATGATCTAAATGTTATGAGCATATACCAGAATGATTCATAAGATGATCATTGGACAATAGTAAAGATATTCTTATGAGTTTTTGGAAGAACTAAGAATATATAATGTATAAGTGACAAATAGTTAAAGGTAGTTCATTGTAAAGTGTTACATTGATACTAGTTTTGTCACAAGATACAAATTAAATTTATCTCAATTTAGACTATGGGTGGAACAATGTAATGGAAAGGATGTTCCATGATGGATTTGGATGAGTTCCAAAGTTGAGACATTGTGATGGATACTACAACAAAAGGCTAAGTATATGTCTGCTATAGTAGCAGCATAGGAGGGCATTTGTGTTAAGTAGTTTGTTATCAAACTAGGTGTGGTTCAAAGTGGGCTAATACTATGAAGATATGTTGTGTGACAATAGTATCAACATATTTTAACCCGAACAAACTAAAGGTCTACCAAAGGACCAAATTTATACAATGCCATCTCATTTGAGAATGAGTGATGCGTAGAGACGCAAAGACATGCAAATACACACGGAACTGAAACTGTCAGAGCCGGAGATTATGTTAACCACTAGCAATCGCGTATATGCAACACCAGAAAGCCATAGGTGTTCAATACGCAAAGTTTTTCAAACTAGATTATTGACTCTAGTGCAAGTGGGAGACTGAAGGGAATATGCCCGAGAGGCAATAATAAAGTGGTTATTATCTTATTCCTTGTTTATGATAAATGTTTATTTTGCATGCTATAATTGTATTAATTTGGAAACGTTAATACATGTGTGTTTAATAAACAAAAGGAAAGTTCCTAGTTATGCCTCTCTTATAAACTAGCTCGTTGATTAACAAGATGATCAAGGTTTCCTGATCATGGACATTGGATGTCGTTAATAACGAGGTCACAACATTGGTGGAATGATGTGATGAACATTCATCCGAAGTATAGCATTACGATCAGAGTCATTATGTTTATATTGCTATAACATCATACGAAGTAATCTTAGTCCTTAGACCATGAGATCATGTTAATTGCTAACACCGGAAGAGTATCTTGATAACATCAAACGTCACACCGTAACAGGGTGACTATAAAGGTGGGTTCAGTGCTACGAAGGTGTTATGTTGAGGCTCATGGATCAAGAGTGGGATTTTTCCATCCCGATGACGGATAGATATACTCTGGGCCCTCTCGGTGATATCACATTGAAATAGCTTGCAAGCAAGTGATGTGATCACTAGAATGTTATATCACGGGAACGAGAAAAGAGTGCATGTCGGTAACGAGATCAAACTAGGTATTTGGATGTCAATGATCGAATCTCGGACATGTAATATATCGCGAGACAAAGGGATTTAGTTACGAAGTTAAAAGTTCACACGATCACAAGAGTCATCGTTGAATATGTGGGAGTCAATACGGATCTCTAGGTCCCGCTGCTGATTATTGATCGGAGAGGGGTCTCGATCATGTCTGCATTATTCACGAACTGTAGGGTGACACACTTAAGGGATACCGACACCATTTAGGAGCAAATATGTTTCAGATAAAGATTTAAGAAAGCGCTAGAATCATTTCGATGGAAACCGGAATTGTTTCGGGTGAAATTGCTGAAACTGGTTATGCATGTGATATTGAAATGTTGCAGGGAGTTTTATGTGAATGTTTGTTAATTAATGTAATTAACAAAATTCTGAATAAAATAAATAAAAGTGTTTTATTTAATGAGAACTTGCATTAAATTTGGTGGAAATTTAATGGAGGTGAGTGGAATTTTGAGCGGGTGGCTAATTATGTGAGTGGGAGCTCCACCCACATGAATGTGGAAGAGGTGGGGGCACCTCCCTTGGCCGCCGGCCATGGTGAGGGGCTGCCCCCCTCTCCCTATAAAAAGCCCCCCACTCCCTCCTCTCATCTTGCACCACCTCCTCGTGAAGGTTCTCTTCTCCCTCTAGTTATTCCCCATGGTCTCGGATTAGCGAGATACATGTTCCCGATGGCTTTATCTGGAAAGGAGTTGCTTCTTCCGCTGCATCGCTGGAGCGAGGAGGCGGAGGTTGTTCGGTGGACCGAACGTGTGTGCGATCACGGATGCACCGCTACTTTGCGGTGCTGGACTTGATGGTGTTGGACCTGACGGTGCTGGAGCTGCTGGACCTGTCGGACTTCCACACAATCTTGAGATCGGCAAGCGTACAACTACATCAACAACGAGTTCCTACTCGTTAACAAAACTCGTTGTCTTCGAGGGTAAGTTCTCCATGGATGTATGTCCACCCGTTGCTCTGTATCTAGTAGATAGATCTTGGCATATAGTTCTCATCGTAGGAATTTTTTTGTTTTCTATGCTGCGGACCCAACACAAGGGTTCTCTCAAATTGAAGGCATTGATTATGGAGAGACTTATGCACCTGTGGCTCGCCTTGAGTCCATCCGTATCCTTCTTGCTTATGTGGCACATCATAAATTTAAACTACAACAAATGGATGTATAAAGTGCATTTCTTAATGGTCCATTGCATGAGTTGGTATATGTGAAACAACCGCCGGGGTTTGAGGATCCCAACTTTCCAAACCACATCTACAAACTCGATAAGGAACTCTATGGGCTCAAGCAAGCCCCACGCACGTGGTCTGAGCACCTCAGAGAGTTGTTGTTAGATCGTGGGTTTGAGGTTGGGAAAATCGATCCCACTCTTTTTACTAAGAATGTCAATGGGGAACTTTTTGTATGCCAAATTTATGTAGATGATATTATCTTTGGCTCATCTAACAAAGCTTTTAATGATGAATTCTCAAAGCTTATGACTGACAGGTTCAGGATGTCTATGATGGGAGAATTGAGAGTATTTCTTGGTTTTGAGATCAAGCAAGTGAGAGGAAGAACATTCTTCAACCAAGCCAAGTATACTCAAGATATTCTCAAAAGATTCAACATGAGAGACCTAAATGGAGCTCCCACTCCCATGGCAACAAAGACTCATCTTGAACTAAACCCAAATGGTAAATATGTGGATCAAAAGGTATACCGGTCCATGATTGGCTCTTTGCTTTACCTTTGTGCATCTAGACCCGATATTGTGTTGAGTGTAGGAGTGTGTGCAAGATATCAAGCGGCTCCTAAAGAAATCCATTTGATGGTAGTTAAGAGAATCTTTCGATATTTGGTTCATACCCCAAACTATGGTATTTGGTATCCTAGGGGCTCAACTTTCTCTCTTTGTGGTACACGGATTCGGATTGGGATGGTGACAAGGATGATAGAAAATCAACCTCCAGGGCTTGCCAATTCCTTGGGAGGTCCTTGGTGTGTTGGTCTTCTAAGATGCAAAATTGTATATCTCTTTCCACCGCTGAAGCCGAGTATGTCGCAGTTGCTAGTGCTTGTACACAATTGCTATGGATGAGGCCAACTTTAAAGGAATACAGTGTCCATTGTGACAAAGTGCCCCTTCTATGTGACAATGAAAGTTCTATCAAGATTGCATGTAACCCAGTGGACCATACAAGAACAAAGCATATTGAGATTCGTCATCACTTCATTAGAGATCATGTTGCTCGAGGTGATATTGAGCTATCATATGTGTCAACCAAATACCAACTTGCCGACATTTTCACGAAGCCACTTGATGAAGCAAGGTTTTGTTATTTGAGGAATGAACTAAATATCATGGATTCTAGGAGCTTGACTTGATTACCTTGCATACTCACCTATGTCTTGACCCATATTTGGTGTAGGTGCAGGCATGGAGATAGGGGGAGTGCGGTTCTAATTCATTGGACTATCCCTCCCCCAATAATGCCAACATTAAGAAATTCAATCCTCTTAGTATCATTTGGTGATATGTGAGCGTCATTGATGAGTAGTGGCTATGGACCCAAGGATAATTCTTCGCGGGGTCATGCCACAAACTCCTACATGGTGGCTTCGGCCACCACCCTCTTCTCATTTGATAAGTTGGTTCTTAGTTTGGATTTATTTGGAGCATTGATGAACATTTGAATAGATTTCTGTGGTTTTCTTGACTTTTCACAGTATGTCATCTTAACCCAAGCCCTCTCTCTGTCCTAGAAACTCTCTCTATCTAATATATGTCCCCATACACATACCTTGGAATTTTTTTGGTCGAGGAGGACCGGAGTCTCCAGTGTGTTCACACTAGAGTCTCCGGTGTGGGCCAGAGTCTCCGGTCCGGACGGTTTCTGTCCACTTAAAGGGAGGACGGGGTGAACTGAAACAGCAGTTTCATTCATCCACCCCCATCCTCCCCTCTCTATCCCGTCGCCTCCTCTCCCAAATCTCCTCCCCGGAGGTTAAGAAGCCCCCGAGATCTGCCGTGCCGCCGACCAATCATCTCCTTTCCACCATTGGGTGATTCCCATCGGTGGAATCAATCCCATGGACAAATCTGGTACCTCTCATCCTCTTTTCTCACCTAGGGTTCTTCCCTTGCTTTGTTTTTGAGGATTGGTACTAGTTTTGGCCACGGGAATCCCTTGTTTGCATGCACTTGAGTACTTTACCCTTGTTACCCTGCCCGATCTGTTGGATTCAACACCATTGGAGCCTTCCTGATCTTCCCCCGAGTCTCCTGACCGGAGACTCTGGTCTAGGCCGGAGACTCCGGTGTGGACCACAGAGACTTCGGTGTGGTTTGAATATGACATATCTTGCAAGGTCTCAAGGGTCATGTGCTGCCTCCATGGGACATATATACTTACCTCCATGCTATCTCCCTCGCTGCTTTTCACAGGTTCTGGCTCCCATCGTCCTCTCGCACCAAGGCCAAGATGAAGAGAGGGGATCCTCGCTATGATGAGTCAGAGGGACAGTACATTGTGACCCCATCCAACCGTAGACAACAAGCCCGTGATGCAGCCTATATGCAGAGGGAGCAGGAAAGGGTTGAGGAAGAGAACCGTGCTAAGAGGGCAAAATACGACAACCTTCAGTCTTTGGCCCGCATGTCTAAGCAGGAGTACCGTGAGCTGCAGAAGACTAATTTCTATGCCTTGTCTCGCACCAGTGATGACCCATGCTATTGGAGGAAGGAGCAAACTCTCTTCATGAAAGACATTTACAGCATGCTCAAGAGATCCCCCGTGTGCCCCTAGAAGTACTTGAGTGTTGAGCAGATGAGGAAGAGCCCCTACTTCTCTGATGCACTGTGGATTAGTGAGAAGTTGGGGCTGTTCAACTTGATGGAGCTCCGTGAAGACTACAACATCACCCTTGTGCAGCAGTTCTACGACACAGTTGTGTTTGGAACTAACCAAGCCAGGACCATGACTTGGATGACTGGCAACCACCGCTGTTCTACAACTTTCTATGACTTTGCTGAGGCCATCTTCGAGACATTCCAGGGGTATCTACTCATGTTGGAGTTCGCATGCACTCAGCAGCTCTTAGGGTGAACAAGAACAAGCTTGCCCCTTTATATGGTAGTGAGGGTGTTGTGGGAGGGTCCAAGGGACTCAAGCCTCTCTACAATCTGATGTTGAGGATCTTCCGCCAGACCATTTACCCTAGTGCTGGGAATGATGATGCCATCAGATGTGGTTTGGTCAACTTGCTGTATCATACCCACAAGATTTACATGGCTGGCCCCGATGCAGATGCTGATCCTATTGATGTGATGGATTACATATTTGAGATGTACCATGCCATCTTATACAAGAAGGCCCCACCATATGCACCACTGGTCATGAGACTCATCAACACTCGGGAACATGGTTCTCCGCTTGCTTTGCCTCCCAACCTTACCGAGCACACTCTTGTATCTCTACAGCAGAAGGGGGAAATGAGGGCTCCTCCGAGACGCTCCCATGCCCATGTGGAGGAGGAGATCTCAGATACCGAGAGGGCCCCCTCTCCTCCTAGGGCCCGGAGGAAGAATGCTTCCAATGCACCTCTTCCTCCCATGACATGGGACTATGTACATGAGAAGGTCAAGAAGGCCTCATTCTGGGAGAGGACTCTGTGTTGCATGAATGTGGACATCCGTAAGCAGCAGCATGCCTCCTACAAGAGCAACCGTCGCATAGAGAGACTACTCAAGGAGATCAAGGCTCAGGGTGAAGAGAATGATGAGGAAGGTGAGGATGAGTACTCTGATGAGCATGGCGCTCAGCCATCCACTGAGTCAGACTACACTCTCTCTTTTGGGGCATGGAATGCCCAACATGACAGCTTGGTGGATTGGAAGACCTTTTCTGATGTCACTTGTGGGTATGGGTACCAAGGTATCTTCTCGCCCTCATGACAAAGGTCCTGCAGCTCCAGATGGTGATGAGGACAATGATGATGATGATGATGAGGATCAGGATATGGATGAGGAGGACGAGGAGGAGGATGACGATGACTACTAATCCATTGGGGCGCTAGCTTAGGTCTTTTCCCTTTTTTTGGTGTCTCGATGCCAAAGGAGGAGAAGACATTGTCATCGGGATTTGCATGGGATTGGGCTTTGATTCTTATTTGCTATCTCGACTTTCATATCTATTTTCCTTATGTTTTTGTGAGACGCAATTTGCAATTTGTGTGTGACTCTGTGGGTGCTCCTACATTATTGTAACTCATGTGAGAACTATGTGTTTTATTCATGTTCTGCCTACTATGCTTGCTTTCCATGTTTATCTTTGTGCACATAGGCAGGGGGGCATGTCCATACTCTGTCATAAGTCATTGCAAACTATTTTTCATGCAAAATCACTAGTTGTCATCGAACACCAAAAAGGGGGAGATTGAATGGACATTTACTATCATAATCACTTTTGTTGTTCGGTAACAACTAGTAGACCCTGTTTTACAGTTTGCTATTGTCTACAGGTTGATATTTTACAAAGTGAAAAGGACCATTGGCATGCGGAACATTCTCTGCATAGTTTCTTGTCTCTTGGGAATTCCATACCGGAGTCTCCGGTGTGGTCTGGAGTTTCCCCAGGAGTCTCCATAGGGGGCTTCTGTTTTCCTGCCTGGGTCAGCCAGAGAGGTAGTCCGGAGCTTGTTCCGGAGGAAGGTCCAGAGTCTCCAGTCCGTGTCTCAGACTAGAGCCTCCGGTGTTGAGGGACCGGAGTGTCCGGTCCACTTGGCTCACAAGTTGGCTGGGTCATTCTGTTTGACGGTCCGGAGGCTGGTCCGGAGATTGACCGGAGTCTCCGGTGTAGACCAGAGTCTCCGGTGTGCAGACCGGAGTCTCCGGTCTGACTCTTCTCCAACGGTCAAAAAAACGGTTCACTGGTGCGAAGGCCTATAAATAGAGGACCTTATCCCCTTCCTTCAGCTGCTCGTCCACCTCAAGAACACCATGTCCATTTGAGCCACCAAATCAACAGGATCTCTTCATCCAACCATCCAAAGTCATTGATCTTTGGAGAATCGAAGGAGGAGGCATTGATCTACATCTTCACCAAGAGAGATCTTCATTCCCCCTCATTCACTTGAGGGCCCCCATGCTCTAGTGTTTCTTTGGAAACCCTAGGTTTTGATTTGGTTCTTACAAGCTTGTCTTTGATTTTTTGACAGCTTGCTTGTATTTGAGAGCCTCCGATTAAGTTGTGGATGTGTGCCCCGAACTTGTTGTAAAGGTGTCGGCTACCAACTTGAAGGTTGCCATATAGTGGAAGAAGTGAATCGAACCCCTTGGGGTGAGGTTCATCGGAGAACAAGGGAGGCCTCTCGTGGCGTTGGTGGTTTGATACCACCCCCTCTCCAAACGTAGACGTACGTCCCCTCAAAAGGAAGGAACTACGGGAAACAAATCCTTGTGTCTCCGAGCGCTCCACTTTGGTTACCTCTATCCTTTACCGCTCTTTACTTATCTAGTTCCTGCTTAGTTGTTGTGCTAGGTTGACATATAGGTAAATTCACCTTAGTTGCATAATCTAGAGAATTTACCTTTTGTCTCAAACCCTAAATTGAAAAATAGTAAAATTTGGAGTAGCACCTATTCACCCCCCCCCCCTCTAGGTGCCCATACGATCCTTTCAATTGGTATCAGAGCCTCGGCTCTTTATTCGGGCTTAACCACCTAAGAGATTATGGCCACCACCGGGGAGGGAGAAAGTGAGGCTAGCCATTCGGTGACCATGGTAGATCTCGAGAAGTTGGAAACAAGCTTGAGCTCTACCTTGGGCAATGAAATCCAACAGTTGCGCCAACTCGTTTAGCAACTTGTTAGGTATAAGCAAACCTCACCTCCTCCCTCTCCATAGGAAACACCACCTAACCCAAATGCTAAGCCTTTGGAGGAAGTGGCGGGGGATGAACATAATTCCACTAACTCCACCACCAAAAAGGGTGATGGGAAGGAAGAGTTCCATGCGGTTCCCGGATGGTACTCTCCTGACCCTCCTATCCCTCATCCACATATAAATAATAGAGGAGACCCACCTAAGTTAGCTGCACATACTTTTGCTCAATGGCAAGTTTTAATGAAATCTCATGTGCGTAACTCTTGCATTGATTTGTGGAATATTATTGAAGAAGGACTCAAAATTGAGGATCCAACCAACTTGACTAGAAGAGAAGTGGTCAATAGCCAACTCAATGCGACTGCCTTACACATGATGCAACTTGGTGTGGGGCCAAAGGATTTTCCCCACATTAAGCACTACAACACCGCCAATGAAGCTTGGGATGCTCTCATTGACTTGTTTGTTGGCAATGAGAGTATGAGAAGAAATAGATATGATTCCTTAAGCAATGAGGCCGAAGGTTTCTTCATGAAGGATCGTGAGGATCATGAAGACATGTATCGAAGACTCAAATCCACAACCACCGCCTTCAGGAATGTTCGTGCCTCTCACATTGATGATGCGTGTATCAAGAGGAAGTATGTGAGTGCACTCATGCCTTTCGAGCCTACTGACTTGAAGAGCCTCCAAGGAAGACACAACTACCATCTCATGACCTCCCATGAAGTGATGCAAGAGATGGCCACCTTCAAGGTTGCTGCCAAGAATGCCAAAGACGCCTGCGCTCGTGCCATTGGAATGAGTAGCGGTGTCAATCTTGCCTTAAAGGCCAAGGTTGTGGAGTATGATGAAGATGAAGGAAGTGATGAGGGACTTTGAATGAGCCACCCCGAAGATGTCAAGGTTGCTCATGGTGAATACATGGCCTTCTATGCAAGAAACTTTTGGAAGGATCCCGCCAAGGCCAAGATGGAAATGGAACGAAGAAACAACCCCAATGGGAGAAGAGATAATGGGTCCAAGTTGAGAACCTGTTTCAACTATGGTGACCGCTATCACTTTGTTGCAGCTTGTCCCTATGAGAAAAGAGAAGATCATGGTGGTAAACTTGTGTTGAAGAAGACCTCAAAAGCTCCCTATAAGAAACCCTTCATCAAAAGGAACTCAACCAACAAGAAGCCGGGAGAAATTGTCTTGATCACACATGAAGAGTTCTCCTCCGATGATGATGATGAAGAGGAAGAAGAGGATACATCAAGTGGTCTGGCGGCTCTTGCCACTACCTCTACTCCTTCATTCTCACTCTTCGACTCTCCAAATGAGAATATCTCCAACAAGAACATCACTTACCTTATGGCAAGAGGAACGGAGGTATTATCATCATCACACTGCACCTCCTTAATCAATGATGATTTTGATGATGAGTTATCTCTTGAGGTCAAAAAGGAATTAGTTGCTTTTGATGTGTTTATGAATAACTTAAAAGGGGAACACAAGAAACTTGTTGTGGACCTCTTAAATCAACTTTCACACACACAAGAACTTCTAGATGAGAGATGCCAATTAGGAAGAGAGCACATGATTGAGGTAGAAGCTCTTAATAATGCTCTAGAAGAAGAACAAGAAACTAGAATATCTCTTGAAACTAAACTAGAGGGTCTTGATGAAGCTAATGATCTCATTATTAATAAACTCATCAAGGAACGTGATCATGCTATTGCTAAATACAAAAAGGCTAAAAAGGACAAGATTGAGTTTGATGTTGTTCATGAAAACTTGCTGAGGACTTTAGGGCACTTGACAAGGCTCACAAGGCCTTGGAAAGTGAACTCTTGTCACTCACAAAGTCTCATGAAAATCTTAAAACTCAATTGATTGTTTGACAACTTGCTCTAGTGTTTCTTTGGAAACCCTAGGTTTTGATTTGGTTCTTACAAGCTTGTCTTTGATTGTTTGACAGCTTGCTTGTATTTGGGATCCTCCGATTAAGTTGTGGATGTGTGCCCTGAACTTGTTGTAAAGGTGTCGGCTACCACCTTGAAGGTTACCGTATAGTGGAAGAAGTGAATTGAACCCCTTGGGGTGAGGTTCATTGGAGAACAAGGGAGGCCTCTCGTGGCGTTGGTGGTTTGATACCACTCCCTTTCCAAACGTAGACGTACTTCCCCTCAAAAGGAAGGAACTATGGGAAACAAATCTTTGTGTCTCCGAGCGCTCCACTTTGGTTACCTCTATCCTTTACCGCTCTTTACTTATCTAGTTCTTGCTTAGTTCTTGTGCTAGGTTGACATATAGGTAAATTCACCTTAGTTGCATAATCTAGAGAATTTTGCCTTTTGTCTCAAACCCTAAATTGAAAAAGAGTAAAATTTGGAGTAGCACCTATTCACCCCCCCCCCCTCTAGGTGCCCATATGATCCTTTCATAGAGAACAATTTGGGGGGAGTGCTAGTGAGGATGCCTCTATGCATTTGCATGATTTCTGTCAAATTTGTGATATGCAAAAGTTTAAAAATGTGGAAAATGACATTGTCAAACTTAAACTATTCCCATTTTCACTAAGAGGTAAAGCTAAAGAATGGTTATTATCGCTTCCTGCTGCTAGCATAAACTCTTGGGATGACCTAAAGGAAGCTTTCATTTAGAAATACTACCCACCGGTTAAGATCCTACAAAATAGAAGTACTATCCTATCATTTAGACAAAATGATAATGAACATGTAGCAAAAGCTTGGGAGAGAGTTAAAACATGCTTAGATCTTGCCCATCACATGGAGTAAATGAATGGACCATATTGCATTCTTTTTATATTGGCCTAAATATTATGTCAAGAAGCATTCTAGATTCTGCTGCGGGGGTGCATTTATAGGTAAAACTGTATCTGAAGCTAAAACTATCCTGGAAAGCATGCTCCACAACCATAGTGAATGGCATACTAAAAGAGCACCAAACCCATCTAAGAAAGTTAACTCCATTGAAGAAATAGACTCCATAGGAAGTAAACTTGATGCCATATTTGCCTACATATCTAAGAAAAATACCGGTAATATTCCCCTACAAGAACTAGTAACAAACACTAATAGAAGTGTAGATGTCAACTACATAAGAAACTTTGGTAGTAATGGATATGCGAACAACTATAATAACTCATGTAGTAGGCCACCTTTTGTTCCTAATAAATATGCTAGTGGTAGTAATGCTCCTAATGATTTATAAAGCACCATGAGATCCTTTATAGCCACTCAAAAGGAACTTAACAAATAATTTATAGCTAAGTTTGAAAGACAAGATGCTTTCTTTGAATGGGTAGATCTCCTAACACAAGAAGTCACATCATTTAAAAATCTTATTCAAGCTCAAAATAACCATGAGGAAACAATCAAATATGTGCAAGAAGTGATAGATAAATCATGGGAAACTCTTAATATGATGGAGGAAAATGAAACACTAATGATAACAGATGATAAAAAAGTAGAAGAAGTCAAGATGCTAAGTGAAACAAAAGAACCTCTAGTTGATCTTGATAAATGTAGCTTGCATGAACTCATTAACTTGTTGCAAAAAAATTATAATGATCCATCCTTTAATGGTCATCAAGCAGGATTTGGTTCCTACCTAGCAAATTATGTTATAAAAGAAAAGGTTGAAAGATACAATAGAGAATCTATGATACCACCTAAGCTTGGGGATGTATGGATCCCCATGATATTAATCACTATTGGAAAACAAACACATCATGCTATTCTAGATTTAGGATCTAGTGTCTCAGTTTTATCTAAAGATCTATATGACTTACTTGAATTGAAACCTGTGGAAAAATGCTCAATAGATATTTTACTTGCTGATGATTCAACTAAACATGCTCTAGGAAAATTTCAAGATATTATGGTTGAATTACATATGACATTTGTACCTGTTGATTTTATTGTCATGGCTACGGGGAGCAATACCTCAAGTCCTATAATACTTGGTAGACCTTTTTTGAGAACCACGGGTGTAGTCATTGACGCGAAAGAAGGAAACGTGAAGTTTCAATTTCCTCACAAGAAATGCATGGAACACTTTCCAAGGAAGGAGGTAGCTAAAAATCACAACCTATCCCATGAGTTCCACATCACCTAAACCAAGTAAGTAAAGCATAGCTATATAGCTATAAAGAAAGCGCTTTGCGGGAGGCAACCTGATTATTTTTTTATTTCGGATTTTTGTTTTGAACTCTTGCTGTAGCAAGAGAGTTTTGTTTTGGTTTTATTTCTGAAGTTTTTAATAAAGTACCAAGTGGAGCCCATTTTGGATGTTTTAAAAGTTGCTAAACATATGGAGTAGCAAATTCTACAGAACAGTTTTTAGTGCGTGAATTTTCTGTTTTTTTATGTAAATCCGATTGCACTCATATTCTTACAGAATTTACAAATTTTCATCCTATGTACACACAAAAATTGTCTAAAATTCCTGACATGTCTAAGTGGACGAAAAAATCGTTTTGATGTTGCTGAAAATCTGGACAGATTCTGCCATGTTTTGTTTTAATCATTAACAAGTGTCCTAAGATAATTTGTATGAGTCGTATTATATGATAGGGATATGTAGGAACATTATGTGCTTGCTGAACATTTATAAATAATTTTTTCTTTGATATATAGGCAACAACTATTATATTCTTGTGCCACTAATGTCACCTCTCAGAAAAGAGATGGGAGAAAAAGTTTTGTGTTGAAGTTTTTTGACAGGGAATAGAGAAACACCACACCAAGAGCAATCCAAGGATGATTCAAACCATAATCTTGGGGATGCCCAAGGCACCCCACTATACCAAATCAACTCTCGGTTTGCAAACCTCTGAATTTTGTTTTTTGAGCAACATAGAACTATTGTAGAAACTTGGAGCGTCTGTTTTGTCATTTTACTTTTTTGCATTAGAAAGACCACCACCAGCATTATTATAAATGATTATGCTTAGCTACTGAAAATAAACTCTACCTTGATGAGATTAAAACTGAAAAAGAATGCCATGGAACAAACGAAAAGGGGAGATAAAAACATAAGTTGAAATTCGTGTTGTGTCTAGTTCTTAAGCTCAAGTGTTTTATATGAAGCATGATATGTTTTATGCATATTAAATTGTATCCTTTGCTTGTGCATATTTATGTTCAACATTAATAATCAAGGTGAGAAAATAAATGTTGACATTATGAACTAGATGGCACACTCCTTAGATCTCTTTTTGCTAAGCCTTTTTATGCACAAGCTAAGACTTGTTCCAAGCCCCTTAAAACTAGACTAGGCATACCCACCTACTTGTAGAAAAAAGCTACTTTCAAGTATAGTATGTATGTTAATCCTCCAAACGATCTTAAAAGCACCCTTTTCATGTATTTTAAAGCTCACAATAAAGTAAGGTTTGGGGTGATACCACTGTGGAAATTTTTGTGCTTCACATCTTATTAGTGGTTGTTAGCTAAACCATGATTGGCATGGCACAAAGATTTCAATATTAAATGTTGAATATCAATCATGTTTAAGTTCTATCTATGGATTGCAATGATGTGAAATGAAGTGTGCACACTGGAGTAGGAATGTTGGTAGAAAACGCTCATGAACCGCTAGCCAAAGCCATGCATAACATGGTGGAAACTTACATCATGATGATCCTTGTTGATATGATTCATATGTCTGTTTTTCTTTGTCTTCTGAGTAGAGATACTGCCCCCTCCCACCTTGAACACAATAAAGGAATTATATTATCTTTTATTCTAAAATAAGCAAATACGTAAATGCCAAAAAGGGGGGCATAAGCTACACAGGGGCAAGAAGTACTTCAGTGATGCAGTTTCACAAGACCAATGTGAGTATACAATAACATGCCTAAGTTGAGTAGCATGAGGAGTGCAAGGTCATAGACTAGGTGCATGAAACAATCAACTTGTAAGATGTTTACTACATAAACCATATGATTCTTTAAAAGAAAGTGAAAATAAAAAGCTACTAGGAACCCCATACTTATTAGTATTGTTGACATGAATTACATACCTCAAAACTCTATTTTTTATTCTTTATGGAGGATTAACATATGTTTTCAATGCTTACTTTCGGTACGGGATGCAAAACATCTCAAGGAAAGACATAAAACTAATATGTGAGTCTTCCAGTCAAGGGTATGAAAGAAGTAGCCCAAAAAATAAAGGCATGAAAACACCAATGCCAATCATGAAAAAGTCTCTAATTCTATAGGTTCATCAAAGTGTGCTTGAAGGTTTATGTTGTTCATCATTTGTTTTCTCACACCATCACTTATTGTTTAGCATATTTATAGATGTGTAAAAGATACAACTTGATAATACACTTGCATATTATGTTTCATTGAAAAGGAATTGAGCCTATGCACTCTACATGATAATGAAGGAAGAAAAGGTAACAAACTCCAAAGTCCATGTTTAGTTTTATCACCTTCATGCTCGAGGACGAGCATAGGTTAAGCTTGGGGATATTGATGCATCTAAAATACATACATGAACTTTGTAGTTTGTTAACATGTTTTCCCACATATTTTCATCATATATAATGTTATATCCCTATTTTATATTGATTTTTGGGGATTTACCAATGATCCCCTTTATTTTGGTTATAATCCTGCAAGGTAGAAAACCCTGTTTTTGATGTTTCAGGACCTATATGAACTCAAATGGACCTGCACTTTTGGGAATGCGAATATTTATCCATGAGAAGCATTTGGAGCACTGGAATCTCACCAGGAGGGCCAAAAGATCCCAGGTGGCACGCCCAGGCCTGCTGGGCACGCCACCCATGCTCTTTCCCTCCTCGACCGTCTGATCGCCTTGATTCTTTTGCCCACGGAGTTCTCATGACCTAAAAATCCCTATATAAGGACCCCCTGGGGGGCGTCCTCGAAACGGAGGCGACGGGAAGTGACGAGAGCCACTAGAGACAAAAACACCACCAGATCCAGCGAAGATTGGAGGGGAAACTCCATCAGAGGCACCTCTAGGGAGATCTCCACCCTCTCCAACATCTCCAGCTTCATCACCATGATGAAGAGGGAGTAGTCCACCTCGGGTTATGGGTTTGTGGTAGTAGCCTGATCTATTTCTCTCTTGTTCTTCATAGATCTAGTACCATATGAGCTGCCCAACATGATTATGGTCATATTTGTGATTCCTATGTGGTGGATCTTTGTTCTATGATTTGATATTTGAGATTGGAATCTATTTTATGTAAGATGTTTTAATAGATGCATATCATGCACCCCATTATTCATTACTTGTTTTGATCCAACTTGTATGCAAGAACTTGTATGGGGAGAAGTGTGTGTTAGATGGAGTAGCATGGGGGTGGAGATTGAATTGTGACACATAATATTCAAGATCTACTTTGGTTTTTATCTTTCTTTTGCTGCCTCACTAGGGGTAAAGTGAAATCATGTGTTATAGTTATCACGTGATAGTGTGATGACCTTGTTAAATTAAGGTAGCATATTTGTATTTCAAACATCATATAATATTGCTTAAAGCTATACTCTGATTTGTTATTAAATCAAGATTGCATGGATATTTCCCTTTCTTGAGGAGTATAAGAGAGAGATGTATTCCATTTCAATATTAGAATGTGATGCCCATATTAATTCCTTTTATCAAGCACTTATAGAATTTCCATGAATCTTTATCATTGATGAATTGTTTTGTGATCACTACAACCTAAAAAGAGAGTAGATAAGTGAACCCATGAACCTCGGTCCGATTTTTATCATAAGAAACACCTTTACTTTGCATCTACTATCCTTTACATTTTCTGCAATTTATTATTCAAAAATACAAAAATACTTTCTCTACCTGCAATCACCCATAAAAACCCAAAAAAAACTCTACTATCTTCCATATCATCTAGTTTGCATTACTTTACTTTATTTACTTCTTTTATTTCAGTTTATATTTTATTTTATTTCATATTACTAATACGAAACCTTGTGCTTGACAACCACTTGGTGGAGTTGGGGACACAAGACAAATTATTTTACTTTACAAGTTGCTTGAAGAGGAGAAGACAAACATCCTTCCATAAACAATTCCTCGAGAGTTTGATATAAACCCTCAAGTCACCCTTGTGGGGAAAAGAAGCTTGCTACAATACTCTGCACTTGGAGTCCCAACGAAAAATGACCATGTTTTTTGCCATCAGTGGTACTTATTGTGCATATCTTGTAGCCCACCAATTTTCTTTGCAATCTAACTAGCATCTCACCTTGCACTTGTGCGACAGGAGCTTTTAGTCTTCGCTAGGTAACCTTTTGGTTCTTAGCTCACTTTCCCCGTCGCACAAGTCCCATTTATCCCACCGTGTGTGTTTTCTTGAACATAATTCATTTCTTATGGATTGACTTGTTTTGCTTTGTGATCATCGTGGTTCTTTACTTGCCATTACAACATCTTGATTTCGGATTGTTTCTTTGACATGCCACTTTTCATACCTATCCACCATAGGACTTGTGTGTGTGTTATTTTGTTGTTAGTTGGGTTTAGGTTGCCTTGTCACTTCACTTTTCTTGGTTTATTGCTCTCAAGTGTGGCCACTTGCACGATACTATCTTTCAAGGTAAAGTAAGGTTTGACGTTGCATCCCTAACACCTTCTACCACTTCCATATACACCACTTGGTCTTGTGAATCATGTCTAGCGCCTCCAGAACTGAGGAGGATATTGATACGTCCATAACGTATCTATAATTTTTGATGGTTTATGCTAATAATATGCTTTTGATACTCCTTTTTATATAAAGTTTATGATTTATTTGGACTAACCTACTAATAGTTGCAGAAGTGCACAATGTTCTTGTTTTACACTTTGACGTGTAGGAATTACCAAGAATACAAGTGGAAACCTTGTTGGAGTCAAATTGGGATTTTCCAAAAATCTGTCTCAGAACTCTTTTTGAAGATGGTCACGTTTCGGCTCGACGACGGTGTCAAACGGAAAACTCTTCAACTACAAAGTTGTTGGACATTTCGCGACAAATGTCCTGGGCATAAAATTTAGCTGATTCTGACTCCGGACAGGCCCGATAGACCTGATTTACTGCAGCCCAAGATGGGGTGACGGGAATCTGAGAAGCTATATAAAGGGAGGAAACCTAATTCATGGGAGACACCTCCACCCACGAATTTGCAGCCACCAAAGCCACGTTTTTGCCTCCCCCATGGATCCCATCTCCATGGGGAAGTGCTCCCAAGAATCCATGAAGGAAGGGTGCTAAGGGGCGGTGCTCCCCTGTGATACCGGTGGCGGGGAAGGAGTCTTCCGCGCCGCCGCCGCCTCTTCACCATCTTCACCGCCATCTCCATAGATTTCCACCACCATCTCCGTTGTCGTTGCTGATTCCCATGATGAGGAGGGAGTAGTTCTCTCTCGAGGCTAAGGGTTCTACCGGTAGCTATGTGTTCAAATCTCTCTCTATGCATGATCATATTGTGATCCTGAGCTTTGTAATCAACTAGATCTACTTTTCTACTCAAGTGCTTTAATAGATCTCTGCTCTCCCCACGTGTGTGAAAGTGATAGCATGCACACTATGGTGGCACTTAGGCTAGAGATTACAAATACTTGTTATGAGTTATATTTGGAGTTGGATGTTTCTATAAAATGGTGGTGTTTGTTGGAACCATCTAGAGCTCAAGGTGACAGTGTGGGGTTATCTAGATGAGGAAAGCGAACTTTGAGGTGTGCTGTTATAGCCCTGCCATAGATTAGAGTGTCCAACCGGAGAGTAGTTCAGAGTGGTATCATAAAGAGAAGATATTTATATGAGAGTGTTCACTAGTGAAAGTATGATCCCTAGGCCTTGTTTCTAAGCATTGAAACACCGTTTGCAACTAGATATATTACATGTTTGCTTGCTTCCATTTTTATTTCAGTTTGCATTTAGTCTCTTCCACGCCATCAAGCTATTTTCTGTCATCGTTGTCTTATATCCATAGTACTTGTATTTCACTATCTCTTCGCCGAACTAGTGCACCTATACACCTAACAAGTGTATTGGGTGTGTTGGGGACACAAGAGACTTCTTGTATCTTGATTGCAGGGTTGCTTGAGAGGGAATACCTTTGACCACTTCCTCCCTGAGTTCGATAAACCTTGGGTGATCCACTTAAGGGAAAACTTGCTGCTGTTTTACAAACCTCTGCACTTGGAGGCCCAACAACTGTCTACAGGAATAGAAGTGCGTAGACATCAGATATATATATATGAAGAATCAATGATGAGTCACCATGAATATGACTCCACAAGTATAGAGGACATGACGAAGCACTACACCGACAATGGATATGCATGCTTTGAGGACTCGGAGCACTACACCTATGATGGCTCCACATGCATGGAAGACATGGAGCACGACATCAACTATGGATCCTCAAGCATGGAAGACTTAGAGATCTACATCGACAATGGCTCCTCATGCATGGAGGACATGGAGCACTACACCGACAATGGCTCCACATGCTTGGGTGATATGGAGTACTACAAAAATAATGACTGTTGGGAATATGCCCTAGAGGCAATCATGATTGATGACATTTCCCAATGTATTCATAGAGTTATGATCCATGTATGAACTACTGATATGTATCATCGAATATGTGATTCGATTGTGGAACTATATATTCATGTTGTTCATACTAATTGTCCTTGGTCATTGAGGTTGTGTTGGACACACAACTTTGACCAATGTGAAAGTCGGCAGATGACTAGGTTCCACTTGTCATGGGCATGGAGATGCTATTCCGACTTACACGGATTCGGCTAAAGAGTTTAGCGAGTCGGACTGACCCATATTGAGGTGCAACGAACAAGTCGTTATTTGCATGTCTCAATCAATGTAATCCTTAGACCTGAGGTTATTGCACAATCCGAGTTGAGGATCACCGACTTAGGTTCTGTCAGACGATGTTCCATCACTAGGCAGTTATAAGTGCGGAGTTCGGGTCGACTGAGAATCAAGCTGCGTGATGTGAATAACCAAGACGAGATTTTGCCCCTCCATCTGGAGAGATATTCTCTGGGCCCTCTCGGAAGATATGATTCGGAAAGCATGGCCATGCATGACTCGGTTAAGTGTTAACCGAGGCAATCGACTAAGAGTTAGTCAGATGAATTATTTATCTTGGATCGAGAAAGAGAGTCGGACTATTTAAGGGATGACAATAATTCACCTATAGTTTGACAAGGTATATCGTGAGGCAAAAGGGACTCAGACGAAAGTCGCATTGGAAGGTATGTTGTCATGACTCTTTGGTACTTAGGAGTTGGCATGTTCTGCTAGGAGCCACTACCAACTGATCGGTCACGAGTGAGACTCGGATCGTGTCCAGGTCACCATGAGCCTGTCAGGTCACACACTTAAGAGCGGGAGCATATTTGGGTTGGACCCAAAAAGGAAACGGATAGAGTCAGTGAGTTGGACTCATAGTGACTAATATAGACCTTTTAGTGAATAGGCCACAAGTGAGTGGAGCCCACTTTCACTCCCTATATAAGCTGGGGCACAAGTGCTTAGAGCAAACGGTTAGGTCACTCCATGTGTTGGAAACCCTAGCCCCAATCCATCCTGTCGCCGCCGTAACAGACCTAGCAATCCACCGCCGGTACTCCTCCTCATACATGTGGATACTGGCGGAGGTGCTGTACGTTCAATACTTCGACGATCGTGGAACCGGAACTGATCATGAGGCGTGGAACCGGAACAGATCGTGAGGACTACACTACATCAAGCAACGTGCTTCATCGATTTCGCAACTGCGCATCTAGTGGTAATCCTCGTGGCCTTCTACCTGAGCTAGATCTTGGGATCACCGCGTAGGGAAAAAGTTTTGTTTTTCTCTATGTGGCCCAACAATGACTCCCCAAGCATGGACGACTTCGACTACGACATCGATGACGCCTCGCCAAGCATGGAGGACATGGAGAACTTCATCGACTTTGATGTCTCTTCCATGAGCCATGAAGAATTCCTCCACCCCTTGTAGATGGAAGACTACTACACCATGCAAGTGGAGGCACATCATAAAGAAACCATGACCTTCAAGGCCAATCATGCCACACCAAAGGGCACCACCTACTTCGATGATCCACCTCCAAAGCGTCAAGCGCCACCACCTACAAAGTGTCAAGCGCCACCACCTATAAGGCATCAAGAACCACCACCTCCAAGGCATCAAGCGCCACCATATTGAAGGCATCTAGCACCACCTACTCCAAGAAGTGTGGCGCCCCAACATCATCTTCAACAATAGGCGCCACGAAACAATAATTTTCATCGACATATATCCTCTAATGATCATCACCAACATAAAGAGGATACACGACATTGTCAAAGGCATCTTCGCCATCAAGAAGAAGAATTCGTGATGAGCACCATCCATAATTCTCAATCAAGCTCACGAGGGAGCTCCAAATTCCACCATATGAACATGTTGGGAAGCACCCTCAACAAGTTCAAGAAGAACATGGATGGCAACTTTGCCAAGAACATGAGCATGCTATCCAAACTTAACAAGTCTACCTCAAAAAGGCGTCACAATCATAACAAGAGTGCCAAGGAAAAAGATCATCATCGCGAGCGTCATGTGGATGACCAAGTGTGACACCTACATCAACCTTTGGCAAGGCACGTTAATGACCTCCGTGGACACCATCACAAGGCACCTTCGACTACTAGTGCCACCACCAAAATGGTACCAAGAGAAATCCTTCTCCCATGCCATCAAGCTTTACTGACAAAACTTCAAGTCCAAGATGACGCATGCAACTTCATGAACAAGGAGAAGAAAGACCTCTACTTCGCCAAGTTGGACGAGCCCATCAAGCGGATGACTACACTAGCCAAGGTGGTCACAGACAAGGATGAGAAAGATCCAAGTGAAGAGTCTACACTTCAAGATGGAGGAAGACAAGGCCACGTAGGTGATGAAGTCGATCCGAGCACCTCTCTCGGCATCAACATGAGCCTACTTCCACCACTACTACAAGATGGTGATACGAAGGTCGAGCATGGGATTTTCTCTTCGACCATGGAAGCAAGCGATGATGCCCATCTCATGGCATACAATTTTTGAGGTCACAAGGTTGATAATGGTGAGCATGGGACTTTCCCTTCACCAAAGGAGGCGCATGGAGTTGAGCAAACCGAGCCGACCCCTATATGATTGATTGATGATATGGTACCAATCCCATGTGAGTATGAGAGCCACTTAGCCCACTTAGTGAAAGCAAGAGTGAGATGAGTGACTCCACCATACGTGAGATTGAGTGCTTCCACTTGGAGGGCATGAGCGATACACCGAGTGAGTTGAGAGTGGTACTTGATAGGACAAGTGAGACCATTTTGATTTCTAGTGACTTACCCTCTACCTCTAGTGTGTTCTCCAATGATGTGCTAGGTTCCACGGATCAAGAAGCGCTAAGCTTGGAGATGATGATGCCTCCCATCAAGAAGATGTACATGGTGGATGAGATGATTCCATCACCATGGAGAAAAAAGAAATCAGCCACAAGATGGCCCCTTCTACCACAACACCCACTTAAGGATGGCAGTTGGTACCCTTTACCCTACTTAGTACAAAAAAAAGTTTTGGCAAAACACCACTTTTTGAGAAAACTAGTTCTTTTGTTTGAACTAGGCTAAATTAGAGGGTACCCTAAAGGTTCCAAAGTTCCATCTCTACACCCACTTCATATGAGAGGTATGAATAAGGTAAAAATAAGGGTGTTGATGATGCGATCCCACTAGTGTACATGATGACTTGTGATGATTTGCATGTGATGGATGATATTTGTGACATTGCTAATGATTCATTCATATTTCCATGTGATACTTTGACTTTGCATAATGTTGAGCATGTGAAATTATTTGATTGTGATGATGTTGCCATAGACAGGCCATGCTATAAACATTTCATATTTCTCATTGTTGCTTGCAATATCTTGAACAATTTCTTTTCCAACTATTTTGATTGCATAAGAATGATACGCGTGTTGCGACAATCTTGACGAATAATTTCTCTTACCACATGTTTATCGGCAACCATAATATTGCTTCGGATATGATTTGTCATGATAGTTATTCAAATTCTTCCGTTGCTTGCAGTAAGATGAATAATTTCTATTTCACTTGTTTTTCTTGCAAAAACACTTATCATATGCTTTATAATGAGATTGCCCCCATAGAATTCTCACCTTTTGAGGATTTTGGTGATTGCCATGATAAGCATGTTCCCCACTTGTATACTCACCATGTATCTATTTTACACTTGATTGACACTAATGGTGATGTGTACAAGAAGAGATACGTCATGATGGATGATGTGTTTCTCTACCATGCACACAAATTATTTCTTTCGTCTATATTATGTGTAGGTACTCGCACTATAATGTCAACCTCGGTTGAGCACGAGTTGACAAAAAAATCTCTTAAGAGCATCCCTAGTGTAAGCAAGGCCTTTCGCATGATTTGATACCTTTCACATGCTTTGATACCTTTCGCATGCTTTGTAAATTTCATGTTGACAAATTGCTCTTTCCAATGGTTTGCTTACAAGCATGTTGATGGTATTCTTTCACCCTATGACAATCATGTTTCTTTGCTATTGGATATTGATGCTTTGTGTGTTGCACCAAAAATGTTGAACAATTTCTCTTTCTGATATTTTGTGCGCAACCATAATGTTATTATGAGCATGTATTGTCATTAGTGCTTCAAAGTATCTTGTATAATTATTGCAACAAGCATAAGAAACATTGCTCTTTTTTATGGTTTGTTTGCAACCATGCTGTTTTGCTTCCGCTCGTGATACCCATATTTTCATGATCTTTGCTTTTGATGATTTGTGTGTGGCATCCAATATATTGAACAATTTCTCTTTCCAATGATTGGTTTGCAAACTTAATGATGTTGTGTTGGATATCCTTCATCATGTATTTTTGCCGAATTTTTCTATTCTTGTATCAAAGATGTTGATCAATATTTTAGTCAATTGTTTTAAGTGCCATACTAAGACGTTATATTGAGCTTTTGAGTTCCCACATTTAGATGATGTTCAAACGATTTTCATACACATTGACCTTACAGATGCATTCCTTTTACTATACTTGTATTGTGCTAATAGTGTTGTGAACAAGAATTGACATGCCACAAATGATATGCTCCTCTATCACGCATGAAAATATTTTGCTTGGTCTTTGTTGTGTGAAGGTACAATTGCATACGTGCAACCTCTATGGACCATGAGTTGACACAACGAACCATAGAGTTACCTATGGATGCCCTTCATCGAGCTATCTCTACACTACAAGGTAACTTCTTTCTACTTGAGAACTCATGCTATAATTTTTATAAATGGCGACTCTTTGAGTGTTGTTTCGTTTTTTGTGTGAGCTTTGTAGGCTTCATGGGAAGTGAAAAAACATTGAATGTTGTCAAATCAATCTTCACGAGGACTACTATATGGTGAACTCCTAGATCAAGAATGTCTCTCAGCCTCTTCTACATGTTGATGATCGTATAGAGTCGAGGACATATCTTTTTGAAGGGGAGGGAACTGATGTAGCCGGACATGTGGCCATTACCACATCAAGGTCTCCAACGTAGCCGGACCTACGGTCGTTACCACATCAAGATCTTTGAACAATAAATTAATTCTTTTGCTTGGGCAATCAAGGTCTCCTGCTACAGTATTGCTAATCAAACAACCACTATAGGAAATCAAAGAAGCCTTCCGGAGAAAGCAGCTTCATAAATAAGGAGTCCGCCTTGCACATCATCGGGAAGAATTCTGCATTTTTTTTCTTGAAAACACCACCAGGCACGAAGGAGAGAAACAGAACACATCGGTACCAATAATCAAAATCACAAACTGATAGGTTGAGCCAACAAGCTTACCGTACGTATTGCGCTGTCATACACCAACTTCCAGATTTCTGACATAATATGCTACTACTAGTTACAGAAAAAAATGCAGATAGTTGGATAAAGCCAATTCAGACATGATATAAGAAATCAGCAGTCCAAGGCAACACCAGACTCAGAAATATATATGTTGCTCCACAGACAAATGCAGCAGCAGCACACGGGATGGTGAACAACCTCAACATATATTCACAGCTTTGGCTTCTTCAGGTGGAATGTAGCTGAACAATCACCTGAATCAATTGTTTGAAGTGATCTTCAATTCATCAATGACAGGAATTGCATCAACATCAGAAAACTGGTGGAAAACAGGACTGCTCTAGATGTTCCAGTTATTATGCAGCAGCTTCATCTAGAAAGAGATTGAATTCGTCAAAAGACGAGCTAAAATAACTCCCACTTTTTGTCATCATCATGAACCAGGTTCTAGAATTTAAAGAGATGGATGATTTCAGTGTTGACATTAATATTAGTAAAATTGCACAATGTAGTTAAATGCACAAATATGACAGCAAAAATGAATCATTAAGTGTAATAACAATTAGCAATAATTATTGTAGCTATTCTGGAAACAAATGCCAATTGGAAATAGAAGGACCAAACTGATACAGGTGACAGCAGGGGAAAATGTTGAGCATGCAGCACAAATAAAAATAAAAAGGGCACAAAACAATATAGAAGTTATAAGTAAACTGATCATCATATCCAAAGCAAGGTGAAAAAAAAACATAAAATCCACTTATAAAGTTAAAATAGATGGGTAAGAAATTACCATCGTTAGCAATTTCACTTGCGCAACTAGCATCACAACTCTGTACTTCTGGAGAATATTGGTCTAGAAACAAATGGATTGTCCTCCAGTAACGGTCTCCGCCAGACATCCAGGTATCCATATGCATACCACTGGGAAAATCGACAAATCTACAGTTTCTGTTATTTTCAATAGCTTTGTCATAAAGCATCTTCATGTGTGAAGGGGGAACCAGTTCATCTTGTAATCCAGAAAGGAAGAGGATGGGTTGTTTGACCTGCAAAGAATGTAGTCAAACGTACGACAAATGTCAATTAAGGAGCTGAGAAGTACAGAATATCATGCATATCGCGTTAAGGGATGATGTTTGTGAAGATGAGACATAGAATGCCAGATAATGTAGGCAAATTTAGTGTAATTTTCAGATACACAGTCCAAAGGAACAAAAATAAACTGCTCGGATCACAAATTGGTATTTTCAGTACTCCCAAAATTTGGTACCTACACGACTTCCCAAAAATTGAACTAAGAACATCAAAGTGGTAACCAAAGCACGAAAACAACATATAAGCAAGTTCATTTAGACTACCCCACAACCTACCTCTGCAACAACATCAAGTGTACTCCAGGGAGAGCGAACAACGCAGTTAAGAAGTTTTGGGCCTTTAGAAGAACTGCCACCTATGAACCATCTTAAGAAGGGCAGCATGATACCGGCCATATCCAATATAGATGTAAAAGTATTTTCCAGTATTAGAGCAGACACCTGCAACATAAAGCAACAGTTATCAGATGGTTATGAATTACAAAGGCCAGAATTCAATGCACTTATGTAGATGTTATTAACTTACTAAAATACGGCTTAAATCTTGTTGACCTAACCACATGATTGTGTTCACAGCCATAAACCCAAAGATTCTGCTTTAGTAAGGTGGTCCTATGTTGATCACATCAGTAAAACGTCCAGTAAAAGAGACATGTGACGTGTTTTAGTGTATTTCTAGTTATTGAGTTCTAGCAAATCTAGATGGAAGGGGAAAGAAAGATCTCGGTCTGGTTTTTCTCTTTTCAAATGAGATTTCTGTACCCATGCTGCTTTACAGCATGCGGTTAAGGACGGTCATGTGTCGTTGATTTTCAGCATAGCAATCAAGATTGTGCATTAATGTTAGCCACCAGAGTGCAGCCAAAGGGCCATGTTTATAATCTATATACTGAAGCTAGTCAGATATACAAAAAAAAGGAAGCAACACATTGTATGTGGAACTACCCAATCGTAAGGAGGCCACAATAATATTTGTTAGTCGCTGAATTCTAACTCTCATCGAGGGAGAGGATGACACAAGGAGTTGGGGCAATTTTCTGGTTTCTATTTCTCACACAAACTCACACAAATGCCATGCCAACCTGAGGGGTTGGGGATACATACTTATAGGCTGCTAACCAGCCAAGAATATGCTAGATGCTAGTCTAAGATGCTAGTCTAAAGGCAGCAGTCAAGGATGCTCTATCTAACAACCAGTCCTTGATGCTCTATCTCTAACTGCTAGTCCTTGACACAAGGACCATGTGTGTTGTCCCACAAAGACCATAGGACAGAGACTTATCCATCATTCTCCCCCTAAGTCTTGTGCGTCGTCTTGTGGGAAGGCTGGACCATCCCAATCCTGGAGCAAAGTCCGACGAACACGATCCGCCCAAGAGGCTTGGTGAGCAGATCTGCAAGCTGATCCTTGGTGTTGATGTAGCTCGCCGTGATGCTCCCTTCATCCAAACAGCTTCGGATGAAGTGGTACCTCACCCGGATGTGTTTGCTCCGCTCGTGGAACACGGGGTTCCTCGCCAGGGCCAGAGCGGACTTGCTGTCCACCCTGAGCTCCACCGCTCTAGTGTCTCGACCGAGGAGATCACCAAGCAGTCGAGCGAGCCAGAGCGCCTGAGTGGAAGCGGTGGAGGCCGCTATGTACTCGGCCTCGCAGCTAGACATGGCCACCACCTGCTGCTTGACTGACTGCCAGCTCACGAGGCACTTGCCGAGGAAGAAGAGGATCCCGCTTGTGCTCTTGCTGGTGTCGATGTCGCCGGCGTGGTCGCTGTCGCTGTACCCGACGAAGTGTGCCGCCCCGGGGCACCTAGGGTAGTAGAGACCGTGGTCGAGAGTCCCCGCAATGTAGCGGACGATCCTCTTCACGGCCTGTTGGTGCTCCGTCGTCGGTCGCTGCATGAACCGACTAACGTAGCCGACGGAGAATGCCAAGTCCGGCCGTGTGTGGGCGAGGGTAGCGAAGGCTCCCCACAAGACGCCGGTACTGCGTAGCGTCCACCTCCTCCGTCGTGCTGTCGCGGCTGAGCTTCAGCCTCTCCTCCATTGGAGTGAGGGCTGGGTTGCAGTCGGTGAGCCCAGCTAGCTCAACGATGCGCTTGGCGTAGGCGGTCTGTCGAAGCGTGATCCCGGAGTCGTCCTGGTGCACCTCGATTCCCAGGTAGGAGAGGGGCCCCAAGTCACTCATCTGGAAGGTGGCCTTCATCTCTTCCTTGAACGCCGCCACCTCCGCATCCTTGGTGCCGGTGATCACCAAGTCATCGACGTAGACGCCCACTAGCAGGGCATTTCCTCCATTGCCCCGCCGGTAGACGGCTGCCTCGTGCGGGCTTTGCTCGAAGCCCATCCCCTTTAGCGTGGAATCCAACTTGGCATTCCACGCCCTCGGTGCCTGCCGTAAGCCGTAAAGGGCCTTGCGCAGGCGGAGCACCTTGCCCTCCTTGCCGGGGATCGCAAATCCCGGCGGCTGGTGCACGTAGACCTCCTCCTTCAAGTCACCGTTAAGGAACGCCGACTTGACATCCATGTGATGGACACGCCAGCCCTCCTGGGCAGCCAGCGCAAGGAGGAGTCGCACGGACTCCATCCGTGCCACGGAAGCGAAGGCGTCGTCGAAGTCGACCCCCTCCTGCTGCACGAAACCTCGTGCCACCAAACGAGCCTTGTGCTTGACGATGGCGCCAGCTTCATCCCTCTTCAGCTTGAACACCCACTTAAGGGTGATCGCGCGGTGACCATGAGGGAGGTCAACAAGCTCCTAGGTGCGGTTCTGCTCAACCGCATCCATCTCCAGCTGCATCGCGGCGCGCCATGCCGCGTCTCTCTCGGCCTCTGCAAAAGACCGAGGCTCGCCTTCGTCACACGCAAGGTGCAACTGTGCCTCCAGGTCGTGTGGCACCAGTCCCGGCACCGGCTGGTCACCGAGAAGGTTCTCCATCGTGCGGTACCGCAGCGGCTCGCCGTCGTAGTACGCGTCGATGCGCTCCTCGTCGTGAGGGAGCGGGGAAGCGAACTCCACCGGGATGTGCTCGACGTGAGCTGGTGGTGGAGTAGACGTGCCCAGAGGGGTGGCTGTCGGTGCTGGAGTACGAGGCGTCGCCGGCTGTGCTGGAGTCGACGAAGGACTCGTCGCAGCTGAAGTCATGGTCGGAGAGCGTGGTGCTGTCAGGGTCGATGAAGACTCGAGGGCTGAGGTAGGCATGCTGGGCGAAGAAGAGCTACCTACTCCCCCAGCTCCCTCGAAGTGGACGTGCTCGACAATGAAGTCGTCATACGTCGGAGTCGAGTCGTCATCCACCACCTTGTCCCACGCCCATCCTCGCCCTTCGTTGAACACAACGTCTCGCGCCATGCGCACACGCTGTGTCTTCGGGTCGAGGATGCGGTAGGCCTTCGAGCCCTCCGCGTAGCCGATGAACACTCCCGGAATGCTCCTGTCGTCGAGCTTGCCGATGTGGCCAAGCTCCTTGGCGAACGCGAGGCAGCCGAAGACCCGCAAGTGGGAGACCGCCGGCTTGCGCCCATGCCAAGCCTCGTACGGCGTCCTGTCGTCGAGCGCCTTGGTGGGCGAGCGGTTGAGGATGTAGACGGCCGTCACCACCGCCTCTCCCCAGAAGACAGCCGGCATCCCTCTCTGCTTGAGAAGGGACCGGGCCATCCCCACAACCGTCTGGTTGCGCCGCTCGACGACGCCGTTCTGCTGTGGACTGTACGGCGCGGAGTGGTGACGCTAAATGATGGTGACGCTGAATGCCCTCATCAGCGCAGTACGACGCGAATTCAGCCGCTGTGAATTCGCCGCCGTTGTCGGTGCGCAGCACGCGCAGCTTGCGACCGCACTCCGCCTCTACAACAGCCTGCACGCGCCTGATGGCGTCCGCAGCCTCTCCCTTGCTGCCGAGGACCATCACCCACATGTAGCGGGAGAGGTCGTCGACGAGCAGCAAGAAGTAGCGTCGTCCTCCCGGTGTGGCCGGTGTCACCGGGCCACACAAGTCCCCGTGCACGAGCTCGAGCCTCTCCTTGGCTCGGAAGCTCGCCCTCTGGGGAAAAGGGGTCCGCCTATGCTTCGTCATCACACAGACGTCGCAGAACTGCTCCACATGGTCAAGGCATGGTAGGCCTCGCACCATCTCCGTGGTACTGAGCCGCTTCAGAGCCTCGAAGTGAAGGTGCCCGAAGCGCTCGTGCCACTGCCACGCCTCGTCGTCCCGACAGGCGGCGAGACAGAGGGGTTGTGCCACCTGCACATTGAGGACGTAGAGTCGATTCGCACCTCTAGTTACCTTGGCAAGAAGGCGACCATGGCGATCCCAGATGCGTAGGATCCCATGCTTGATCAGCACGCTCGAGCCGTTCTCATCCAGCTGTCCCAAGCTAATGGAGTTCCTCAACGCGGGAATGTAGTAGACACTGGTGAGCAGCCGGTGCTCTCCAGTCTTGGCGGTGAAGATGATGGAGCCGACGCCCTTAATCTCCACGGCGGAGGCATCCCCAAACTTGACGGAGCCTCGCACGCTGGGGTCGAGCTCGGCGAAGAACTCCCGTCGAGCAGTCATGTGATGGGTAGCGCCGGTGTCTAGGCACCACCCGTCAGTCTTGTCGCCGAGGAGGGCGTGTGCCTTTGGCTCGTCAAGGTGGAGGAGAGCCGCCGCGGCTAGTGCCGCTGGAGTTAGCTCGATGCTTGCATGTGCCATGAACAAAGCCGACTCCTCCGCCCGTGCGAAGTTGGCCTGGCCGCGTCGTGGCTGTCGACAGTCCTTGGCCCAATGGCCAAGCTGGCCGCAGTTGCGGCAGCTGTCGTCTCGTGCCGGCTTCTGCTTGCCGGCGGCGCCGCCCTGGGCGTCTTTGCGCGCCTTGCGAGGCTTGCCGCGCTTGCGGCCGCCTGTCGTGGAAGAAGGCTCCCCCTTCTTCCTATCACCTTGGCAGGCATCCCACTGCTCCCGAGTGAGAAGTAGCTTCCCGCCAGTGGTGATGGACCCTGACTAAGGCTGTGGCTCGTCGAGTCAACGACCTTGAGGCGACCTATCGCCTCCTCGATCGACATCGTGGAGAGGTCCAACAGAGACTCGATCGAGCGAGCCATCTGCCTGTACTTCTCGGGAACGCAGCGAAAAAGCTTCTCGACAGCTTTCTCCTCGTTGTAGGTGTCCTCGCCGAACTGCACCATCTTCTGCAACAGAGTGTTGAGACGGAGAGCAAAGTCATCAACGTCCTCACCTGGCTTGAAGGCCAGGTTCTCCCACTCCTTGCGAAGTACTTGCAGTGTGGACTTGCGGGCGCGGTCGCTGCCTATGCGTGCCGCAGCGATGGCGTCCCAAGCCTCCTTGGCAGTCCGCTTGTTGGAAAGCGAGAACTGCATCTCGGGCGGGACTGCAGCGAGGAGGGCGTCCAGCGCCCGTCGATCTTCATGGTGGTCGACGTTGGCATCCTGGACTGCCTCCCACATGTGCCGCACTTGGAGCCGGACCTTCATGACCGCGGCCCACTCGACGTAGTTGGTTTTGGTGAGGGTAGGCCACCCAACACCGGGACCAACGTCCCTGACCACAGTCCGGACCTCATGGAGGCCGCGGTCTTGGTCGTTTCGGCCACCGTCGCCGCACGCGCCTCCTCCGGGAGCGCCACCGCCGTGCGCGCCTCCTCCGGGAGCGCCACCGCCGTGCGTGCCTCCTCCAGGAGCGCCACCGCCGTGCGCTTGGGCGTGCTCGGCGGCCCACCGCGTTGTCCGCTCGCCGGCTGCATCGTGGTTTCCGTCGACGCTGCCGTCGCCTGAAACGGAGCCGCTGATGCTGCCGCGCAGAGCCTGGACCTCCGCCGCTGCCTCACGTGTTGCATCCTCCGCTGCTGCTGCTTCCACCTCCGCTCTGGCTGCTGCCAGCTCTGCTGCTGCCAGCCTCGACGCCCTTGCTGCCGCCGCAGCGGTTGCTGCCGCCACGCGCTCGCGCTCCTCTGCCGCGGCGAGCTCGGCCTCCTGCCGACGCCGGGTGCTCGAGGTTACCGAGTGCTGAGAGTGGCTTGCGGACATGGCTCGCCGCTGGGGAGCTGCTGGGTGGAGAGGGGGCTGCAACCGACGAGCTGTTGCTCGTCTGCACAGAGAGAGAGGAGTGAGCAGAGGCAGCCGGAGCTGCTACTACTGCCGGGGAAGGAGATGAGCAGGAGATGCTCAGGCTACAAACTAACTTGGCTCTGATACCACTTGTTAGTCGTTGAATTCTAACTCTCATCGAGGGAGAGGATGACGCAAGGAGTTGGGGCAATTTTCTGGTTTCTATTTCTCACACAAACTCACACAGATGCCATGCCAACCTGAGGGGTTGGGGATACATACTTATAGGCTGCTAACCAGCCAAGAATATGCTAGATGCTAGTCTAAGATGCTAGTCTAAAGGCAGCAGTCAAGGATGCTCTATCTAACAACCAGTCCTTGATGCTCTATCTCTAACTGCTAGTCCTTGACACAAGGACCATGTGTGTTGTCCCACAAAGACCATAGGACAGAGACTTATCCATCAATATTTGTATGTTGGGGTCAAAAGCGGTAATTGTCTCCCTGCTAAGGATAGTCTCTAACTCTATCACATACATCGGCAGGCCATTTCTCTTCAGTTCTCGGTGTTCACACAATTTGTACCAGTTTTGTTGTTTTCTTAAAAATATGACATGCTTTCATGAAAATAATTTTTTTGTGGCCTTGTTTGGGGAAGACATTCTAATCTCACATTTCAAACGAGAAGTTAGATTTCTTCCAAGCAGCAGCTATTTCATGCAGACTTATAACCATGCATTCAAAATTTATAACTGGAGCAGTAATTTCTTAACACATGATTATTCCAGTCTGCTTCAAAATTTATGGCCGGAGCTCTAAAGAACTGGAGTAACAATAAGATTTCATGTTTGGCATATTACATGCCTTAACTAAGCTATATCAGCAGAGCTCATTTTGATCCACCTGAGTCTGCTTTAACCCATTAACCACCAGATAATATAGTATACATGTAAGAGTCGATTTCTCAATCTTCTGGCAAAATCAATAGCACAATAATTTTGGAAAAGTTCTTATAATAATAACCACATAATTTATGAGCATGTGCATATTTTGAATGTTGATCCACAGGTCCACAAGATGTACTCATTAAAAAAAGTACAGTGGAGGATATTAAAATCACCAATCCAGACGGAGAGAAAATGGATGGGCCTATTTCTCAATTTCCTACAGCAATATGAGTAGACAAATTGTTGTACCATCAGTACCTTATCAGGATTATTTTTTGCAAGAACTGCTCCAACAGCACCTCCTAAAGATCTCCCAAAGATAACTATCCTGGATGTGTCAATGTCCTTCCTCTGAACTAGATGATCAAGTGCAGCCTATTAAAAGAGAGAGCGATAAGAAAGATTAAACAGAACCACAAAAGTAAGAAAAAAACCAGATGAAGGAAACAGAAAACCTGTGCATCTTTTGTGATACCACTCTGAGAAGGATTACCTTCACTCTCGCCGTACCTACAAACACGATCCAAGTTTAGGTGCGTTAACGAGTCAAAGAAAGCGAAGACAACAAGACAATGTATGACATTGAGAACCTCAAGCAAGAAGAATAAAATAAGGATAAGAGGACTGGTTTATGCAGTGTATAATCATACCCTCTGTAAGAAAGCATAAACACATTGCACTGCAGCCGCTGCATCATTAGTCGGACGCATTCCAAACGATGTGCAATGTCTATAAGGAGTAAAGGTTTTTAACAGAATAAAACTTGAGAACACGATTCATCAATTAGGTATAATCACTCATTTTCATGTCTGTGAGAAGAAATTCAGGATACTGCCTGCATTTTCTTGGAAGAACAGAATGGTTGGACCTGCATCAGGAAAACACTATGAAACAAACAACAATGAGGAAAAAACTGAAGACTGAGCATAGTTCCTAAGCTATACTCCCTCCGTTCCAAGGCTTAAGGCATATAACTTTTTTTTAAAGTCAAGGAATGTAAAGTTTGACCAAATTTTTAGAAAAAACTATCAAGAACTATTATATTATATAGATACCATTTGGAAATATCTTTCATGATGTATGAAAGGGTATGCATTATGTATTGTAAATATTAATATTTTTCTCTAAAAACTTGGTCAAACTTTAGGTAGTTTGACTTTTTAAAAAAGTTATATGCCTTAAGCCTTGGGATGGAGGTAGTATAACATATCAAGTTCATGTGATATCCAAAATGCCAGAGGATGAAGCTCAGAACATGATTTGTGTGTTACATTGCCTATCAAAACAGCTTATGTTCTTGTATAATTAAGCATCATGAATAGCTAGTCATAAAACAATATCAGGGCTGAAACTTCTCTTCCTAACCTAACTAATAAATAAAAACTCCAGCAAAGTATAGACAAGAAGAACTGTGTGTCTCATTTAATGCACAGACAAGATCAGCTAGAGTAGTAGAAACTGCTAGATAGGGGCAGTCATGCAGCACAAAGACTCACTTCAGTCGTTATAAACTCATGCATGCGTGTAAATTTTAGTATGGCAGCTTGTCCGGTTGCAAATTTGGGGCAAAGAAATAATGGCTGGGGTGATTGGGAGAAAGTAGGTTCAGTGTGAGCCGCGCCGCTTTACGACAGAACAAGAGCCAAGGGTGTTGACCTGCCAACGTATTTTGGATGCATGGGTGACAATTGCCATATTTCTCGCCCACAAATCACTACCAATAATTATCTAAAACTAAGTACGCAAAAGTCTAAAACAAAATATGGTGGAAACCTAAATCAGCAACCATACCTCATTTGGAACACGGGAATATTGTAGGAATTTCAAAGGATGGGAGTTTTGTCGGAAAACTTTCCTTTGTCCTGTTTGGAACGTAGGAACAGGGAAAGGAACTTCACAAAATTATTTTCATATGCTTCACTTTTCATGGGAAAGAGAACATTTGGTACGATCCAATGGAAAATTTCCTACGTTGTTCACGCACGACAGTCCGGAAGGCCCGCTTAGCACCAGAGTTAACTCCCTCCGAAAACTGCATATTACGGGCTGACATGGAGACAACTAGTTGGTGCTGTTTTTTTCTTCCCAAGATTAAGGAGCACGATCTCTAGTTTTTCATTTTTCCAATTTGCCGCACCATGGTGATTATGATTTTTTTTTAGAAGTTGTCCCTAAGTCCTACTAAAAGAGCAGAAGCAGTTCTAAAAACAGAATTGAGATTAGCACAACTATTTTGCATAGTACACTAATTAATATGCAATGATACATTTGTATGGTTTATAACTCAACTTTCCTGTATTTTTCCTATCCTACAATCCAAACGGCAACTCCTCTCAATTCCTTTGTTCTCGAATTCCATGTGATTTGAGAGGTATTTCATCTCAATTCCTGTGTTTTTCCTATTCCTGCATTTTTTCTATACTGTGTTCCAAACAGGACCTAAAGTCTTAAACTAAATATGGTGGAAACCTAAATCAACAACCAAGAAATATTATGACAAAATGCATACATGTAATTAGCTAATAACTAGAGACTTTACCAATGCTGAAGTTTAAACCTACCTCATACTGAACGTTCATACTATTCCCCAGTCTATCGAACACCAATGGCGCATTAGATAAATATACTACTATTGAGCACCAAACCGTTGCTCCACAAAGCAAGTACTAACTACAAATTGGCATGAACTGGAGCCTGATAAATGATAACTCAGTTCCAACTTCCAAGTTACAGAGAACCGTGTAAGAGCATCTCCACTCGCGTTCCCAGGAGGGCATTCCCAGGGTGATTTTTCATCCGGATTTACACAAAACGGCCCAGTAGCGTTCTCAGGAGGCCATCCCAGGCCGAATTTTGTTCCGTTTTCATACGGCGTTCCCAGGCCAATCCCAGGAAGCCGGGAACGCTCTGGGAACGCCGGATGAAGCCACCAACCACTCCCTCTCCCCCCACGTGTCCCATCTCCCTCACCACGCCCCATCTCTCTCCCTAGCTCGACCTCCCGCACTCGCTGCCGCTCGGCCTATCCGGCGACCTCACGCGCGCCGCCGCGTCAACGGAGCCCCTGCCAGGCGAGGGGGCGCGCTCCTGGCCTTGGCCGGCGGCGAGGTCGAGCGGGTTGAGGGACGCCCTGCGCCGCCCGCTCGGAGACGGTGAGGCCGGCTCGGGGCGATGCCGCAGCGCGCTCTGCGACCGCGCCTGCTTGGCGCGCGACGACTCCGGCGGCGCGGGAGTTCGTGCTGAAGGTGGCCATGCACTGCCGCTGCCACGGCTGCACGGACAAGGTGCGCGCGGCGGTGCGGGACCTAACGCAGGCGCCCGGCGTGGAGGCGGCGAACAGCTCGGCGGCCGAGAGCAGCGGCGAGGTGTGCCTGCTCGCCACCGCCGACCCGGAGATGCTCCGGCACGACTTCCGCAGGGCCACCGGCAAGAGGGTCGACCTCCTGCTGCCCAAGGAGCGCGCCGCTGCCAAGAAGCAGGACGAGGACCACGCCGACGCCGCGGCCCTGCAGGCGCTGCTCGTCGAGCTGCAGCTGCAGGCGCCGGATCCCGTGGCCCGTCAGCAGTATGGTGGCCGAGGAGTACGACGGCGGGTGCTGCGTCGAGGAGTACGAGATCGGGTGCTGCGTCGGTCTCAGCGAGTCCCGTGCTGCGGGGGAATTTGGGCCTGGGAATCCGGCTGGAAAACGGTGAGTCCCAGGCCAAAAAATTAGATCCATCCGGAGCCGAAATTTGGCCTGGGAACCAAAAACGAGTGGAGATTCTTTAATAAAACAAAGGAATCCTAGAGATCGGTTAGACACATCTGACAAATCCACACAGGCAGCAGAACTAAACCACTAATCATCTCGCCGTAGACTATATCACGCAATTTTCTGCGTGGACACCCTAAATCCTGCCCAGATCCACGGACGCATACCCTGATCGGGAGAGCTAAGAGATGAAGCGACGCCTCTATCTACACACGCAATTCGGATCAGAACGAAGCCCTCCAGTCCAGCCTCGAAGAGATCCACTAGCTGACGTCCCCCAACAAACCGAACACAGCCGATACCGATCGAAGAATTGGACACGGGGAGGACCAACAGACCAAACCGGAAGAAGGTGTGGGGATTGGGGACGGTTTGGTGCTTGCCTCGGCAGGTGGGCGAGTGGCGGAGGAACCAGGAGTGGAGGCGCACGCCGTCGGCAGCGCGGAGCCAGACGTCCTCGTAGACGAGGCGGAGGCGCGAGGGCGTGATGGAATAGGCGCGCGGGAGGCCCGGAAGCACGGGCACGTACACGAGGCGCTCCTGCAGCGCCACCAGCGCCGCCAGGCCGACCACCGCCATGCCCCCAGCGCCGTACACGAGCGCCTTCAGCAACCCCACCATCTCCGCCGCCGATGGGAGAGAAGAGCTTCGTCAGGCGGATGGTGGTGGTGATGGGCCCTGTCGCCGCTGCTCTTTGGACTCTCGTCGTCCGTCGGGGTCGGGTTTGGGTTTCGACTTTCGTCCAACGGGACCGGGTCTGGGACAAACCTGGCCAATGGGCCGGCCCGGCACTACATGGGCCCAGTCAGACCAGGGCACACCAACGGCACCAGACGGGCTGGCCCGTGGCACGCTGGCCCATTGACTAAGGCCTCTTTCGTTTTTTCAGGCCTTAGAGACACCCCTTTATTATTAACCGAGATGTTACTATGACACAAAAGATTCGGTGTTGGTTGAGAGAAGGGCAGAGTTGCCATGAGGCATTTTGCTGAGAACGTACAGGACAACCCAAATGTGCAGCAGGAACGGGTACAACCAGAACATGCAGAACGGTACAGTTTTTACTGACATAGCGGACAACGAAGCGGAGACGGACTTTTTGGCAGCATGGCACATATGCTGAGGTGGATCGGCTGCATGTTGAGAGAAATAGGTTGGTAGGGTGATCTTCTTAGTTATAAACAGTAACATAATAATGACAACATATAATAGAAAAAATATCAATATATGAAAGAAAAAACAACAATATCTACAACGGAACACACATATCACAACAAAAAACGACACGTACTGCAATAAAAACAACTTGATATCACATCCGAAAAGACACTTAGATTGATATCCAAACATGACATCCAACTTGGTGCATACATGCAAGTTTACACATTACAAAAGACAACATGTGTTACTTAGAAATGTCGTTTTTGAATTGTTTTCTAGTGTAATTGGTAAAACTTCATCTCTAGGTTTTTGTAACTCGTGTTTGTCGGAGATTGTCCATGCAGGATACCTCTCGAAGTATGATGAAATCAAACACTAGGGGCTGAACACGGTCTCCACAAACTCTTGGCGAGCTTGGCGAGGAAACGGCAGAAAACGTGGTAGAGGGACATAGAGAGTTTACCTAGGTTTAGGCCACTGTGTGGTGTAAAACCCTACTCATGCATGTCTGGATTGCTTGTACTGTTTGGTGAGGTTTACAATACAAGGTGCTGATCAGGTGATTAGATCTAGGGTTCCTAGCTAGGGTTTCCAATGGTGAGAGGAGATGGGATCCCCCTTCTATGGTGCTGACGTGCCCCTTTTATAGGCGCCCGATCCTCTTCTCGTGATACTAGCGGGAAGGGTTGCCACATGGCGACTAGAAAGAGGGCAAGTATGCAGGAGTGGCTTTTGACCGTAGACCCAGTCCACGGTGGAGCTGGATATTTAGTATCAACCACATATTTAGTAGTCAGCAACAATCAACTGTATCAACCACATATCAACCACATCAAGAGTAGTCAGCAACAATCAACTGTATCAACCACATATTTAGTATCCTGGTTGCTTCAAGAAGCCATTCAGGAGGTGAGACAAGTGGAGCTGGATATCAAGATCCAGTCACATCTGAATCAAATCTATAACAGGAAGAGTCTTAACACAATTATAGGTAGTTATCTCTCATCAAGAATAGCATCTGTTCTTATTCTTTTACTTAAAGAAAGGGGTTTGGGGTGAGGAGGAGCTCTCAGAATGCATAGATGCTATGAAGATCATCATAGAGAATGTAGGGACAAGTAGTATATGTTCTTATTTTAGAAAGGCAGTGGCCTTACTATGCATCATTGGTAGAGACATTTAGTAGTAGATTCTGCTGTTTGAACCCACTACTATGCACACTCCAACATGGGAGGCACCACAGTAGTAGCCCAACAAGTAGTACAGGCTAATATTGGCATGGTAATAATCTACATCCATATATCAGAATATAAGATTCCCGATAAAAAGGCAAGGGGTATGCTAAAATCATTTTCCTAGCTTTAATTGTTAGGAATCATTTTAAAAGTAATTTGGCATGTTGACAGTATAAGCAAACAAAGCAAGATATACTTGCAAAGCACACCAAATGAATTCAGATCATCTTTCTTGAAACCATCTTCCTTGTTTAGTTATCTAGGAATCATCTAGTTTCCATAGTAAACTGTCTAGGAGATGTTTTAAATCATCACTGAACCATATGTTCAGTTCACTAAAAAGTTCACTAAAAATATCCCATATATAATCATAGCACAACCAACTAATAGGAATACATACTTCTAGGAAAACTTCACATGAGTGAATACAAAAGGCAACAAAATCCACTAGCCAAAACCACCGCTACCAAAAATCCCAATAGGAATATCAATCATTTTCCTAATAAAAAGTATAGGAATCAAGTACATATGATAGCCAATTATTAATGTTGACAGGAATCATGGTAATAAGATCACTACCACATGGGTGATAGAATTTTAATGGTTCTTGATTCAAACTATTCTTCAACCATTCATGCTACCAAACAATAACATCATAATAAGATCACTATTTGAGTTAACCACACCCAGCTTAGTTGAGGAAATCATCTTCTTGAACATTTTCTTCTAGTAAGTCAAGTTAAAATTCAGTGAAACATGTATTTGCACCACATTAAAGTGATACAAGATGTTTAAGGCCTTACCACTAAATCCTTTGAGCCTAGTAGTGAATTAGTGGTTCAGAGAAGGGACTTGGTTAAACTAAATCTAAGCAAACATCTATAAACCATCACACACTAAGATATAAATAATGGTTCCGGTAACCCTACAGAGATCCAATCAGGTATAACATGGCTACCAAAAGTTTGTGATTAGCATCGTTAGATTAATTGTATGTCATCATAGTTATAGTTATGAGCCTAGCAATAAATAAATACAGAGAAGCATCTCTAAAGCTCAGCAATGGAAGGTTCCGAAGAAAAGTAAGCAGGTTTAAGTGAGAGAAGGAAGTAGAAGAGAGAAGAGAGGCAGAGAGGGAACACCTACCTGGAAGCGAAACATAGGTCGCTGGAGGGGAAGCAGAGCGGTTGCGGGAAGCCAACCATGTCGGCACAAGGAGCACTACGGCACTTGACCTGCGCTAAGCCGCCCTTGCAGCACCAGTTTGTCGCCATAGCAGCGGTGGCTGATGACCACCATAATAGAACCACTACCCCACCATCAACACCACCCGGTGGTCATCGGAGCACAGCGGCGTCGAAAGCCGAAAACTCTAGAACTAGAATTGAAGGGGGCGAGTTCAATATGGTTCCATCTTTAAATCGAATTTGATGGAGGTGTAGATCTGAGGTTGATGAAGCTATGGAGGCCACCGGCGGTATCTGCAACGACCAGTGTTTGTCGAAATTTAGTGGGTGGTGGCGGAGAGCATTGCTAGGGGAAGCACGAGCTTGTGCTCATGTGCGATGTGCGAGAGGGCTGAGGGGGCCGGGGTCGTGTTGACCCCGAGCCAGGTTTGACTAGGCCGGGCCGGCTAGGTTGCCCAACCAAACAGGCCAATTTAAAAATAAAGTAAGAAAATAAAATAGAGAAATTACCAAAATACCCCATAAGTACTTTTAGCTCTAGAAAAACGTACAAAAATCCTAAAAATACATATAATATATCAAAATGATCACAAAATTAATATCTATATAAGAAAAATATAAAAGTACCTGTTTAAGTTAAATAAAATGCAATTACATATCAACACCATTAAATGCTAAGGGAAATTTAATAAAAATGAATAAGTCATAAAAATGAATAAAAATCATTTTTTTCATATAAAAATAAATCTACTATTTTATAAACATACTAAGTTAATTTTGTTACAAACAAAACTTGAAGCAAATATTTAAGGACATTTAATCCTTTGTGGAATTTATAAAAAATAAGGATAATACTTAAAAATCAATAAAAATCATTTTTAAGATCTTGAATAAACATATTTTACTAGAAAAATACTAAGTACGTTATCCCAAAAGTTTTTAAGATTTTGAAACAATAAATCTTTATCTATCTTATAAAATACATGTTTTGTTAATTCCTTAAAAATTATTTCCTAAATAAGAAATAATCACATTTCTTTATAAAACCGTAAATCCTTTACATCTAAATACTAAATCCAAATCCATAACTTGGATCTATAATAAAACTTAAGTGTAAACTATTAACTTTATAAAACTCTTTTAAAACTTTAAATCGAATTTAAACCAACAATCTTATGCTAACATTATGCATCATTCACCTATATTATGGGTGAATGATCTTTATCTCTTAACCATATTTAACATGACTTCAAACCCTAACAAATTAATAAAATCATCTAATTATGCTTCCCTTACTACTTGCATATTATTTACATAATAGCAAATCAAATTTAAACTCATCATTCACTTAAATTGGGAGTGAATGATCTCACACCTTTAATCATACTTATCATAATACTAAAATTTGGTAATAATTAAAACATATTACACCTTAAGTTTATTTATGCCTTCAAAGTTAACTTTAATCTCAAAGCTTATAAACATCATGTTTAAAGACTATTTATATTTCTATAATTAACTTTGGTCTGTTTCAATTTTGACACGAGGCATCTCAAGTCCAAACTTTTCAAGCAAATGTAAACGACATAAGTCACATTCTATTAACATAAGGATTGTTTCAACCTTATCAAACAAACATTTTATTCAAAAGTTATTCGTTTTGCTAATTCAAACAAAAGCCTTATAATAAGTCCTTCAACTCTTAACAACCTAACACATTAACTTTCATCATAATTACCAGATAACAATTCACCTCAATCTTAGGGTGTTGGCATACTTCACTTGTATACTTGGCATGTTAAACTCTTAAATACTTTATAGATATATTTACTTGTAAAGTAAACATGAAAAATAATTAAATCTTAAAAGCATCACCTAAATTTAACTCATTCACGTTATTAGGGAATTATCTCGGGATTTTACAAAATGCATTACATTACTTATGCATCACACCATATTGCTTCTTTAAATATTAGTCCTTACCGGACCAATGATGCTGATTTCAGATACTAGATCTTCTATTATCTCGAAGATCGTGAGTACATAATCTTGCAATCACAAAAGGAAAGTTCACACTTGCTCATGTCCTTTGATTATTTTCTATCAAGTTTTTGCAAATCAACTGTTGTCATCACCTGTATTTCAAAAAGGTTAGTAAACACTATTTTTGATAATAATGTAAACTATTGGTTACTGATCCAGGGTAATCAACTAATCTATTAAGTCTGGAAATTGGAATACCATTGCACATGAATATATCATCTAGGACTTAACAACCAATGTCGCCAGTGATTCTTGCGCCGTAGATTACGCGTTAACCATGAGATCTATATGGGCTCTAGGGAAGTCAGCTGGATCTTCTTCCTTTCGCATGTCAACGGATTACTGGGTCGTGGCTATAATTCTCAGAGAGGATTGATAGTAGGGTGGGATCCCTAAACGTCCCACGACATCTAGTATCTATGAGGGTTGTGCGTTTCAGGTTGTAATTAGAAACAAGATTTATCCTAGGTCTAGCGTGCAATCCAACTGGCATGCGGGGTCACGGAGAAGGACAATGATCGGTTTGGATCTTAGATTGGGCTCCACAACAAGGAAGTGTGGACGAGAATGCAACTTGGATGTGCAATAAAGCTAAGGTTTCTCATGGGTAAAGCAACACACGTCTGCAGAGTGTATAAAAGTGTGACATGTTACTCCCTGTTCCGAGAAGGAGCTGCGAATGCTACATGAAAGGAACTCCACGAAGTTCTAATCAACCTGTGAAGGTTGATGGACATAGTTTTTCAGAATAAAAGCAATCTTTGAAGAAATGCTTACGAAAACCTACATAGCCTACGACCTATGGTCTATGGCTGTAGATAGTGCAGCATACACTCCTTTTTAGTGAACTTGCTGAGTACGCTCATACTCAATGATATGTTGCAAACATATCTATAATTTTTTATGTTCCATGTTTGTTATATATCTACTTTCTTATGTTTTGTCCACACTTTGGAGTATTTTTACACATTTTCTGGAACTAACCTATTAACAAGATGCCATAGTGTCAGTTGCCTATTTTCTGCTGTTTTTGGTTTTAGAAGAGATAGTAAGGAAATATTCTCGGAATTGGACCGGACAAAAGCCTAAGTCAATATTTCACCAGAAGGAACACAGAGTCCGGAGGGGAGACGAAGTGGCACACCAGGGCGGCTACACCTGGTGGCGGCGCGGCCTAGGGCGCGCCACTAGGGGTGTGGCCCCCTGGCGCTTCACCGACCTTGCTCCTTTGCCTATATATTGCCTCCGAGACGAAAAACCTAAGTACCTGATCAAAATTCCACGAAAGTGTCTGTAGTTGCCGTCATCTCTATCCCTAGATCGGGAGAGATCTGAAGCTCTTCCTGGCACCCTGCCGGAGGGGAGAGTTCACCCTGGAGGCCTTCTTCATCACCATGCCTGCCTCTGGTGTGATGCGTGAGTAGTTCATCCCTAGACTACGGGTCCATGTAGTAGCTAGATGGTTGGTTCTCCTTCTTTGTGCTATCATGTTTAGATCTTGTGTGGGTCTCCCGGATTCAACATCCAAGAAATCCCTGTTATGTAAATATCCACGTTCCCATGATCAATGAGCCGTGGAACAGAACCGACAAGTATCATTACAGCATCCGAAACATAACGAAAACAAGACTTACATAGTTGCCCTTATGGCTGCACAACCTTTAACAGCGCAGTTTCATCACACGTAAGGCGCGGTCAGGCCCCAACTACAAGCGACTGATTGGGAGGACGGCCTAGCTCGCTGGACGTCACCTTAATCTTCTGTTGTCAAGTTTCTGAAAACTTGGCCAAGTAAATAGCCAGGGACAATGCCATGAGTACGTTTGAATGTACTCGTAAACCACCAAGATAAGTTAAACAAGGTAATGCAATCTAGCTGTGGCGAGATAGCTCTATCTAGGGTTGTTTTTGAAAAGCCTAGACTATCTCTTGTAGTTATGGCATCTCTATATCTTTGTTGAAAAAGAGTTTTGAAACATGCCTCCGTTTTATAAATCAAGATATCCCCATATCCTTGTTGAAAACCTTTTTGAAAGCAGTTTTGGATTTAAACCCCCTTTTTAACATCTTCGACCATTTCTGGTAAAACCAAAGCCATTATTCCCAGGTCCTCTCAGGACCTCCCTACATTGATCCATCTTTCCAAATCCACCCTTTTGGGTACTCCTAGCCATCACCTTTCCAACTGTCCTTGACCATGGACACGGCTATTCAAATAGATTATACTCTAAGAGTTTGCGCACTTTCCCCACAAGAATCAATACATCCGTCGAGGTAAAACCACGGCCCGCTACACACGGTAGACGGGGGTTCGAATAATCAAACCTAACCTTTCGCTTGTCGACCCTAGCAAAGGCCGCTTTTCCTTTTGGGTTTGTTCTCCCCGACAACGAGTATGTGGCTCTCGGCCATAGTCCTGCCTTCCGTACACGCGTATACCCAAACCGTAGCTTGGCGTATACCTTAACTTGGTGACTCCACTCCCTTCCATACTACCTAGGTCATACCGTCCGCGGGAGACCCAATTGTTGCACCGACACTCCTACCAAGACAGGCTTACTCTTGCCAAAGCAAGCTACAGGCTCCAGATCCGTAGGACTGTTAGTTCCTGTCCGGAATTCAAGGGATTTCTCCCAATAAGCATTGTACAAGCTACCTTGGCTAAAGAAGACAAACTACGAGCTAAGCCCCAACACCTGGGGTAATGTGGTTGCACGAATAAATTGTTCCGGTAAAAGCGTAGAACATCCCTTCTCTTTCTCTTGCCCATTTCCTCATTTCTCATCATCACCACTTCTTTAGTAAAAACATCCGCTTGGAACGATGCCTCTTTCCAAGGGTTTTACAAAGCAGTTTTGAAACATTTGTAGTAGGGTAAATCCCAAAACAATTTATTCAACAAAAATCTGTGGTTTCCAACGAGGTAGGATGCTAATCATCATAACCTCGATCTAAAGGGGGGGTAAATGGTAGGTTTACATCAGGGTGGGTGCCATGAGGGACACCAAGTCATAACTTGGAGGAGCCAAGTCATTAGCGCGGTATTTATAAAACCAGACATGCAGATAAATAATGCAATTTATAAAGGAGATACCAAACAGGTAATAAAAAGAGTAGGACAAGTATCGGAATTCGGGAATGGTGGATTGCCTATGACCAGCGAGATGTCCCTAGGCTTCTTCTTTAGATAACCATAATGATCCAATAGTAATAACCCCTTCGTCCGATCTCCGATATAATCACCGCTATCGTCGTCGCAACAACACATGCAAGCAACAAAAGCACAATCAACACTAGGCATACAATCACCAATACCATACAACAAACAAGCAATTGAATAATACCAAATTAAGATTCAGTAGGTTTTGAGAGGAGCTTGGGTTTTAGAAGATTGACAGGGTCTTGGAGATAGGGATGAACATCCCTTAGGGTTTATTGTCGAGGAACTACTTAAGAGAGGGTTTTGGACCAAGGACCTATTCTGTGTGATACCATTGTGTAAAAATGATATCAACAGATAGGTGTTGATAAAATGAAACCAACAAAAGTGGTTTCACTATTTTATCACTTTTCTTTAATTTCTTATGAATTTTCTAGTGATAAAAGCTCTAGTTTTAGGAAATAATTCACCAGAAAAGTTCTGGAGCTCCAAAAAAATTCCTTGGATGGGTAGGTAGGGTTTGAGGTACTGATTCACACAGAGTTGGAATCAGGTCAAGACAATTACCAGAATGCCCCTGGGAAAATCCCCAAGTCAGTTCTGCAAGGTATTTGTCTTTTTAACCAGATTTATTTTACAAAAGTTTTTGATTTGAATCCGAAGAAACATTGTGGGTATTTAATATGCCTTTCTATAGAAATTGGTATCATCCTATTTGGATTTATATAACTTCTGTAGTGATTTTATTGGTGAATCAACCATGCATAGAAATGTTTATTTCACCAAAAATCAACAGAGGTTTCGAAATTTATGATCTCCTATGTGTGGTTAGATATGGAAGTAGCTAATCCATTAGTGTTGTAGTTAGGGTAGAAGCTATTATGGTTTGTCCTAGAGAAATTCTTAAATGCAGATACAGTTTGTTTTTGTTATATTTGCTACAAATAAGCTACAGCTCAACTTGATGAGGTACCAAGCCCAGGTGATGGGTACAAAAGATACCTTCCAATAGGAAGTGGGTTTGCCTCAATTGGATCTGTAAAACTCCTATTATGATTTATTCAATGGAAAAGATACTAGTTGAAAAGAATTACTCCCAGAAAATCATGAAAATGATTTTGGACCTGGGGATTATTCTGAATGTTAGGCAAGACACTTGGGAGACTGCACAAATTTTAATTTAAGTATTTCATAGTAGTTTACATTTTTGTTTGTATTTAATCCTAACAGTCAATTTTTGTAGATTTGGGAAAAGAAAAGAGATACAGAGCGCCTGGGCTGAAACCAAGCCGAGATGGGACGCCCGGCGAGGAACCGACCCACTGCAGCGGCGCTGTGCATGGGAGAGAGCCCGACTCAAACAGCCTAGAGGGACCGCGCGTCAGTGGCACATCGGAGCGAACGGGTACGGAGAGTTCCCGACCGTCCGATCTAAAGGGGATCCGACGGCGTCGGGTCTTCCCCTTCCTTTGGTCAGGCCAGCAGCAGGAGAAATCCTAGGCGGGCCAGAGGGGGTGACGACGGGGCTTACCCGGAGGCGGAGAGTGGTCGCGGAGGTACCCGGTCGACGCGGTGCACGGGGATGGTCCCGACGAGGGGCGACAGAAGGGGGTCCCACGTTGGGAGGGACCTCGCGCAACAGCGATGGTGAGGGAGCTCGTCAGAGCTTGACTGTGGCGATGATGGAGGTGCTCCTGTGCAAAGAGAGAGGCATGGTTAGCTAGAGGAGTAGGAGGGGATCATGTCCGAGGGACATGCAGCGGGGGAGGAGCAGGGAGGAGAACACCCGGGTGGGTTTTTGACAATTGCCGAAGTGGAAGGTCCTCCTTCTCCTAGGCGAGACAGTGGCTGGGAGGAGCTCTGAAGCTAGGGAAAGGTAGATCAGGGGTAGGGGGTTGTAGTGAGGCAACATGCAAGTGGAGGGGGCAGGGGAGAAGGCACCTCGATCTTGAGCTCAAAAATGGCCAAAAATGGTGGTTCTTCTTCTTGTGGCTAGAGGAGAGGGAAGGAAAGGATGGGGAGCTCAGGGGAGGTGAGTTCTAGGGAGAGGAGTGAAATTAGGGGCGTGGGGGAGGCTGGGATGGTCTCTGCCTTTTTAGACCAAGAGGGGAGGGTGTATGATGAACCATGTCCAAGGATGGGCTAGGGCAGGGTCCATGGCTTGCTCATTGGCTAAGCTGGGTGGTGGAGAGGTCATGGGTCGTGGCAGTGGAGCAGAGAGGGAGTGGTGCTGCTGTTGCAAGAGCTTTTAAGGGACTTTGGCAAGATGTGGGTGTCCCTTCCTTTGGTTTGCTTCCAAGCACAAAAGACAAGTAGCTAGGGTTTGCTACAATCCTTTCTACAGTGGTATGGTCGACCAGGAGAGAGGGCTGGGTTCTATGGAGAAGTTCTTTGCAAGATTGGAGGGATTTTGAGAGTGATTTATTTGATGTTTTGATCATACTCCACTTGCCATAGATGATGTTCATCAAGAGCTTTCTCGAAACTTGATCTCGGTAAGATGAGGAGATGGTTCTGGTAGAAGGGTATAGCCAAGATATACCTCTTCTAATATTTGGGATTTTTCAGATGATTTTTAGTTCACTTAAAATCCTTTATTCAAAAAGTGCAAAGTAGTTTCTAGAAGCTCATTTGATATTTTTACCTTGGACCAGGTTGGATTTTGATGTGAGATGGTCCTAACTATGAATTCACACTATGGTGATTTTTCCCAAGATTTGTTGATGAATAAAAGTATTTAATCTATTTATTTTCTTATTCTGCCATTTAAGAAAATGGGCCAGGAGAATTATTGAAACTCTTCAAAAATATTTATTTTTGAAACAGGAAGATAGGGTATGATATATAGGCCTCATATGAGCCTAAAGTTGGAGAATTGTTTTGGAAAAATCCAAACTTTCCTTTATGGAAGGAGTTTTGGATATTTTGTCTATTAAAGAGATTAATTAGATTTGGAGCCATAATAATTATGGATAATATTTGATAAATCTTGATGATCAAGGTAGATGATGTATACAAGGTGTAATAAGCATTTGCAACCTTGGGAAATGAAAATCCAACTTGAATTAGGTGGAAAACAAGGAGTTGAGGATCTAGGGCAAGGTTAATTTCATACCAACAAAACATTGTTGGATCTTGGAACTCAGAGCTCACCTTGGGACAGGGAATATAGGGATGGATAGAACAATTGATGTAGATCACCATGGTACATGAAGTTGGTAGTGGATAGGTTTTAGTTCTCCAAGAATTGATGTGGAACTATGAATAAAATAGTGCTACTAAAAGGGGTTATCAAGTAGCCTGTGAAACCAAGTGGGTTCTTGAAGGACGAAGATCCAATTGGAACTAGTGAGGTGGGTACTGGTAGACCTATAAGAGTAGATCACCAGCATGCAAAGAGTTGGTCCATAGAAGATAGGATGGTGGTGTGAGCTTCTGTCAAAGTAGGCATGTTGACTAGATTTGTAGGAATAGTTATTTTCTTGCCTGCAAAACCATCAAGAACAAGTGAGTTGGAGGATGATCTAACCAAGGGTAAGAGTGGGACTTTTTAGTCCTTATGATGGTCTACAAGATGGTTCAAGTGCATTTCCAAAAAGGCACAAGGGTTGAGAAAGGGAGGCATTCGAAAAGGTGATGTTGGAAATAGTTTTCCATACTTAGCCAAATTTGGTAGATTTAGGGTTTTTGACTAGAATGGGGGTGGTGATGCTTGTGAGGGGTTGCAAGGTACCAAAGCATCATCAAGTGGATGATGTGTAAGAGTGGATTGAGTAGGAGGGACCCATGCTTGATATTGGTCTTCAAGGACTTGGAGGCTTCTAGAAGGGATCACTTTAGAATTGATCTGTTTAAGGGTTTTAGGTGATCAGCTAAGGGTTAGAGATTATATCCATCTGGTATTATTGCTTAGGGTTTGGTGATATTAAGGTATCTTGACCTATAGTATGAGCTCCTAGGGTGGCTCATACTATCTCCTAAGCAGACAAACCAAACAGCAGATCAAGGCAAATCATCAAACAACAGATCAAGGCACTTCATCTTAGCAGATCAAGTCAACTCATCTTACAAACAAAGCAAACCTACTACTGGGGTTACCATCAAGCCTGGCTTGAGGGAAGGCTGGGTATTTTGAAAAGGTTAGAGTTTGAATAAGATGAGAGTCCTTGGTATCTCTACCAAGAGTAGAATTCAGAAGCTTTCAAAAGAGGTTTTGGGAAACCTAGAGATAAGAATAGTTGAAGGTTATGTTAATAAAACATAAGGATATTATAATAGGTTTCTCTCCATAGTTTTGTCAATAGAATTTACTAGAATAGTTTGGTTTGCAAGGCATCTTGGCTCAGGTTTTGAAATGCCAGAACATTTGATAATATGGAGAAAGAGCCAGGATAGTTTTGCTAAATAGCTTTTGTCATATGAAGTTGAGTTAAGGAGTATATCATCCAACACACCCTCATTGGAATACGTATAACCAAACAACAAGCAAACACTTCAGCATTAATACAAGAAAAAGTTTTTGTTTCCCCTGATTTTTGCATTTTGGACAACTAATCAGGGTTGCTGAAATTGGGATGTTACATCTTGTGAGCTCCATTCATGATCAAGATCATCTATTTGTAATCCTACATGTTGTGTTTGCGGGGATCCGATGGATATTGAGATGCTATTTCAGATTGATTATTGATTCTATCATGTCTTTGTTATTTGTGACCTTGCATGCTTTCCGTTGTTAGTAGCTATCTTGGCCAAGTAGATGCTCGCAACTCCAAGAGGGAGTATTTATGCTCGATAGTGGGTTCATGCCTCTAGGAATTGTGGGAAGTGACAAAAATCTCTAAGGTACTAGATGTGCTGTTGCTACTAGGGAGAAAACAACAATCCTTTGCTGTTGCCACCTCTAGTGAACTAGTGGTGATTCTCCTTAAGATAGATGACATGTTGGGTGAACAAATTACAGCGGGGCAATTGACAAACATCGAGAAAGCAAACATGCATATACTAATGATCTTGACTCCTATGAGATTTTATTGGGCATTACAACATTATACATAGACCGTAATCCAACCGCATCTATGACTAATAATCTACCTCCAGGTTATTATCCGAACCCCTCCAGTATTAAGTTGCAAGCAACAGATAATTGCATTAAACAAAGTGTGTAAAGTAAACAATACGATGGACTTACATTAAAGTAAACCCCTCCAGGCATTTCTCTAACACATATACATAACTCCATGGACTTACAAGCTCCCCTTTCATTTCACACCGACGACATCCATATACAGAAGAGCATGATATCAACTAGGTACAAGTACCAAGTGCAATGTTGAAAGCGTTCCCCATGAAAGCATGGTTCTGCTAATTCCCAACAAATAAGTGCAAGCATATACAACATAGACGACACAATGGTTCAAGTTTATTAAGGGCAAGAAAAGTAAAGTGTGCCATCAAGTTCGTGAGAGCTTTAATCACTAGTTTTCTCATAACAAGTTTAATTTGGAAGTTAAACAAAAGCATGAATATACTTGGAATAACATAAGCTAGTAGGTAGGTATGGTGGACTCTTTGGAATAACTTGGTTTAAGGAGTTGGATGCATGAGTGGAACTCATACTTGGTTGTGGAGGCTAGCAAAAGACTGGGAGCGACAAACTAAGAGAGCAATAATGGCCATAATCATGCAGAGCGAAAAAAACATCATTGATCAAAGCATAAAGTGATACTACAAGTTGTAAACTAAAGGATCATAAAGGCTATGGTGACTTGAGATAGTCATAACATGGTGTGAGCATGCGCCAAGTCAACCCAAATAAAGCATCAAAGGAGAATACCACTATACTATGCTTTAATATGCTAAAACAACGCATGATTCATCCAAGGCACATTAAGCAATCTCAATTGTTTATAACAAGTCATGCTATAGCAAATAATACTAAGCATAAAGCCAAAACAATATCAAGCATGGCATGAAAGAGCATAGGCCACAGTCAAAAACGAGCTCTTTTTACCACATAAGTATGAACTTTCCTACTCTTTTCCAAACCAAACCAAACTATTTGCAAACCAATGTATGAAAGAGGGGGTCCAACCAAGTTATTCAGAAAACTAAGCAAACCAAAGCAAATGAAAAACCAAAATGAAAATTAAAAAGAAGACGCTCCAAGAAAAACACAACTGTGCATGAAACAATAAAAATGGAGCGTTTGGAAGAAACCTGAGATTTTTATTGATGAAGAAGGGGATGCCTTGGGTATCCCCAAGCTTTGACGCTTGTACTTCTTGGATATTTCTTGGGGTGACACGCGTGCCATCCCCAAGTTGAGCTTTAGTCCATCCTTCATCTCATTACTCATTCCTTCCATACACCTGAAAATTTTCCTTCATACACAACTGCACACAATCCTTATTAGCAACATTAGTGCACGCAAGATAAATAAGTCTTAAGGTTCAGTTCTAACACCAAATAAACTTCCATTAGAACACTAGCTACTGTAGCACTTCCCTCAAAAATCTCAATTCCCCAAAAGAACTCAAAAAGGAACCAACAAGAAGCAAATGCAAATAATGGCAGAAATCTGTCAAAACAGACCAGCAGGTAAACACAAATTTTTTCGAAGACCTTCTGTTGCTCAAATCGAAAAGTGTTGAACTAACGAAAGTTATATAATAACCTGGGGCAGAAGCACAAAATTTACGCCTCAAAAAGAAGTTCATAGATTTTACATGATTTTTTACGGTGAAGCACAGAAATCTGTTTCAGGACGACAACTTTCCCAACCATTACTTCTCTCTCATTAGAGGGTACTCTTGGCATAAAAAGCAAATAAAAAGGATAAGGAGAGGTTATTACAGAGGTAATAACTTCCAAGACTCATCTAAAACTTTTGGGTTATCTCTCAATAAGTACTTTTCTTTAACGCCTTTAAGTTAGGCATGATAGTTTGAGAAGATGCTCAAATAAGAAATATGAATTGAAGTAAAAGAGAGCATCAAGAAGCAAATTCAAAACACATTTAAGTCTAACCAACTTCCTATGCATAGGAATCTTGTAAGAAAATAAATCAAAGAAGCACATAGTAACAAGAATGGGTAGATAAAACAGGAGCAACTTCAAAACTTTCAGCAAATAGAGAGGTGTTTCATTACCATCAAAACTTCTACAACCATATTTTTCTCTCTCATAATAATTTTTAGTAGCCTCATGAATAAACTCAACAATATAACTATCACATAAAGCATGCTTTTCATGATCTACAAACACTAGAGCTTTATTATAAACATTTTCAAAAGAATCCTCAGGAACATGACATTCGTCCTCCTTTGGTAAGCATGGGGGACAATCAAATAATGTAAGGGGTAAAGAGTTACTCTCATTAGAAGGTAGGGATGTGATCCATTCTTCCTCCTCTTGATCATCACTCTCCTCCTCTTTTTCATCCAATGAGCTTCCAGTTTCAGCAATTTCTTCTTCCATAGGTTCCTGCAAGGCATTAGTCTCTTCCATTGGTGGAGAGCATCTATTAAGATATTCAAGAATATAGCCATTTTCTACCTTGTAATTATCAAAGAAAATTTTAAGTATATCATAAACCTCATATTTATAAGGTGAATCATCAGTATTTTCAAGCAAACTAGCAAGTTCAAATGCACCCTTGCAAGCAATAAATTCTTCAATTTGTTCCACATCATAAATGTCATAATTCCCTTTAACATAAGAAGATATGGTAACATTATCATTATACTCACATTGAAAAGGGAGGTGTTTATACCTCCTACAGCAACAAGATTTATCAAAGCAATAAGTAACATTATAAGTAGAGAACACTTTTTTGCAATGGTATACAATTTATCAATTTGTTCCCATAAGTGTTTCCCTTCTTGTGACAAGCGGTGTTCCTTATAATAATATTTTTGTTCTTCCGTGAACCCACCTTGCCAATAAGATTCAGTTTCAAAGAAACCAACCATTGAGAGAAAGCATGATAAAGCAAGGCAATAATAGACCAACAACTATAGTAGGAACTATTTTTTTGTTTTTGATAAAGAAAGCAAACTAGTAAAACTATTTTTTGTGTGTTTTTGATAAAGAAACAAGCAAACAAAGCAAAAATAAACTAAGCAAAACAAAAATAACAAAGTAAAGAGATTGGTTATGAGGGACTCCCCTTGTGAAGATGTCCTTGACTCCCCGGCAACGGCGCCAGAAAAATGCTTGATAACTCTGTAAAGGCACCTAGGAAAATGCTGGAGCGATGATGATGTAGAGCTCGTAGGGAACCCCAAGAGGAAGGTATGATGAGCATGTAACAACCTCGGACCCTACGCTCTAAGTTCAAGCCTGGATGGACCAGAAGTTGTTAAAATAGTACAGCGGGGGCCCAGGGGCCACCCACGTGTAGACCCGTCGGCCGTCCTAACCACTTCCGGAACATCAGGACAAGAGCGAGCGGCGTAGGCAACAGGCGAAGAGATCAAATACATACACAAGTGAGTATGTATGCAAGCTACCTTACAACAGTTCTCAGAGCCATACCATCTAAAACAAATAGAAATATTGCAACGCCATATGGCAAGATCCAAATATCCTAGATAGAGATAATAGTGTAGGATAACTCCTCATACATCAATCAACAGAGTATCAAGCGGAAGCGGGAAACAAGATCCGAGTACGGACAAGAAGCAAATCGGCATAAGATGCCACATAAATAAGCACATCCCGCCCACAGATCTCGCGGATCCCCATCCCCGGAATCTCTACACCAAGTGATCGTTGCCAACATCATCTATCTCCTCCACCTAGTATCCATCTTGCGAATACACCTGTTCATCTGAATCAAACAATTTATCGTGTGAGACCCTAGGGGTACTCAGCAAGTCTTTATGCCTCTAAAGGGGACATATACCTGGGGTGATGCAATTGCATCAAAAGATAATAACTAACAATCCTAGAGATACTCGCTAACCATCCGCCTAACCAAAGATAGACGGATGTCCGTTAATTAGAAACAACAGTTATAACAGTACAAAGTAACAGATCCATCCTCCTCCTCGCTTACCAACGAGAAAGCGGACGAACAACCCATCCGTTGACAGTTTAATTAACCATTCCATGAGTATTGCACTATTTACTAGTCCGGTATTTAGTCAATTAAAAGCGGTACTTTAGTTATACTTGTCTATGGTCGAGAAACTGTGCTCCAAGTCGTCCATAACCGCGGACACGGCTTTTAGAAAGATTTACCCTGCAGGGGTGCACAAATAGCAACACACACATGATTGACCTCGGAAAAACCAAATCAAAACCCAATGAGGCTTTCACGACAAATCATCCACAGGATTCATAAAATATTTCAGGGGGCCACCCCACTAAGCTACCCGCAACAAAGTTGGCCGGCTCCGGAACGGACCCAGGGTTTGTGTGGACGGCGGTAAACGACTGGGAACCCGAAAGTGTGACTGAGCTTGTCGATACAGCGAAAACGTGTCACGATCCAAAACAGTACAGGTGCTCCACGCACAATCTTAAATAAAGCAGTAAAACATGGCATAAGTACAAGATAGTAATAAAGCCCCAAACTACTTTGTGGCCCCAAGAAATAAAGTGCGAATCAAGCCCATGCAAAGGGGGATTCATAGAGTCTCATGTATGTGGATAGTGCGAATAGTCAAGGAACAAGAATCAAGTACTCGGGGTGCTACGGGACACAAGTGAGCATGAAAAACCAAATAACAGATATTGCTCACCGGTGCCTCATTCATTAGTTATCCCATTACTACTCAGGTTAAGTTGTTTAGTTACCTCGTCATCCTTCAGACACTCACATACCCTACACATGCTCTTCTACGACTCGCATGGCTCAAACAACTCCTGTAGTAATGACTCATGGGATGGAGGAACAAGCTCGGTGGGGTTTAAAAGTAAAGGCTATGCAGTACTTGGGATTCAATTTAATGCAATCGCGACCCAATGATGCAAGAATAAGATAGAGGCAATAGGTACTATATGTATGCAAGCATGTGGTAGTGCTTGCCTGGCAGCTCAGTTGAGGTGAGGGATGGATCTGGGTAGTACTCCTGGGATTCCTGATATTTCCCCTGCTCGGCGTCTATTCGAAAGAATAATCAAACAAACAAGGGCCAACATAAATAAAGTGCACAAGCATTTAAATTAATATGCGACAAGCAAACAAGCATGCCATGATGAATGATGCACAATTCACATGGCAAATAAAGTAGCATGGCAAGGGTGAGGTGTGGGGGCAAGAATAACTCATTTTATTACTTATTGGGTCAAGTTTTATTGCCATAAACAGTTCTGGTTTTTAATAATGACATGATGCATGCTTTAATTCATATCAAGGAATGCATAGTTAGAACGGGCTCGTCGCGCTGATCGATTTAGACATATTATTTGTCAAATTTGGAGTTATAGATTTAATGTTATTAATTAATTGAGAAAAAGGCCTTTTTATTGCAATTAAACAATTTCGAAAATTTAAATTAGCCAAACATTAAATTGGATGGCAGATTTGAAATCCTCACATTTTTTTGATTCAAAAACATATATCATTTGTATTATTTGGATTGATTAATAAAAAGTTATTAATTTCTGAATTTAAAACAGATTAAACAATTTCTGGAATTATTTTTATTAAACAGAAAAAGGACAGACATTTTGCACACAGAGGAATCTAGTCGCAGACGCTGACAGGTGGGCCAGCCTGCTGATTCAGCATAGGTGGGGCGCAGCGGCTGCATGGGGCTTTTCCCACCGCGGGATCAGCCAGCCGCGGGGATGACAAGTGGGTCCGGGGAACGGCGGGTCCACCGCGCGTGTGCGCCAGCCGGGGCTAGACACGTGGCGGATTCGGGGGACGGCGGGTTGAGGAAAAACAAACCCGGGTACCTTTTTGTAAAACGGCCACAACATATGACATGTGGGCCTTGATGGAGCGCGGGTTGGGAAAATAAAAAGGCCAGGGGGGTATTCGCGAAAAAGGCACGGCTACTGTTTTTCTTCCTTCGTTTTTGTCTGACGAAACTGACAGACAGCGCGCGGTGCGGCGGGGGATCGAACTCGCGACGCGGCTCGCGCGCGCGGCGGCCGCTACCGCTGGGCTAGGGGGGGTTGTTGCTAGTAAACGCTGCGCGGCTAGGGTAAACTGCTGTGGCGCAACGGTGGGGTGGCGAACTCGAGCGCGGTGCACCGAGAGCGCTCGACGGATCGATCCGCACGTACAGGAAGAGCAGGACAAGGAGAGGGTGTCAGGGGGTACGTCTGCTCACCGCGGGGAGGTTGGTGGTGGTGGCTCGGGCTGGAGCGCAGCGGATCGGCGGTGGAGCTGGCGGTCGGCGAGTTAGGGTTTTGCATTGGCGTCGAAGATGTGCGGCATGTCTGGGCTTCCTCCTCCTCAACGGCGTGGACAGGGGCGTTGCAGGGGCACGTCTCGGCCTTCCTCGACAACCAAACGCCACGCCCGCCGCCTGGTACTGTGTGGCCGAGAGGAAACCCGACGGTGAGGTAGATGGAGGAGGGAGAAGGCAGCGGCAGGTGGGGGGAAAGAGAGGTAGCTGGACAAGGCCCTGGGGGATCTAGGGAGGTAATCGCAAGGCGGAGGGGAGTTGATAAGGGCAGGGAGAGGGAGAGCACATGGCTCGGGGTAAAAAGGTGGTGAGACCTTATCCTCCACCCTGTTTGCTCACGTGGGAGACCGGCTCGAGAGAAGGCTGAGGTGGCTGCAACTGGGGCCAGAGGACAAGAGAGAGGGCCTCGGGTGGGGTCTGCTAGGCAGCGAGGAAGAAGAACAGAGAGAGGGGCCTGGGGTAGATGATGTCGAGCAAGGCTCGGCCTAGGGTTAGGTTAGATGGGGGTGGCTCAGCAAGAGGGTGGCCAGGGTGGTGGTGTTGGCCAAGCCAAACCACTAGATTAGGTGGCCAGGTATGGTGCTTAGCTAGGAGGAAAAAGGATTAGGGTTAGGGTTTTGGGGTTAGATAGAGAGAGGAAGAGAGAGAGATGGTTCGGCCAAGCTAGAAAACAAAAGAGGGTTTAGACTATGATTAGTTGTGATGTAAGAAGATTTAAGGAGAGTTTTTAGTGTAGAAGGTTTATTCAAGATTTAACACAAGTTTTCAAAGAGTTCCAAAAACCAAAACTCTCCCATAAACAACTAGAAGAAGAAGAATATGTGGAATGGATATGTTGCATGGGATGTGGAGGTTTTGGAGGTGAGGTAGGATGAGGGTTAGAGGGTGGTACCAAATAAAAGAAGAGAGGGAGAGAAAGATAAGTTGGACCATGGGTAAAATATCCATGCCCCACTCAAAGCCAAAATAAAACCAAAGAAATAGAAAAGAAGATGATCTTGCATGGCCCATGTATGTATAATAAATGCCTTATTTACTATGGTGAAAACAATGGTAAAAGAACATGGCATTTATTTAGCACATGCTTCAGAATATAGGGTTGGGCCCAAGCCAAAAAGAGCAAGAGTGGTGTCCCAAGTAGAATAGATGGAAATGCTCATATTTGAAAATAATGTGAGCATGCTAGTGTGTATGTTCCACTAGGTAAGTATATAGCCACAATTATATTCATACACGGTCAAATACTCCAAACCAAACCATATGGGAGCTAGACAAATAAAAAAATACTCACATAGCATGCAAAGGTGGCCATGTGGCTTTCCACATATCAACATTGTGAAAACAACATGATGCATATATGGGAGCAGGTGGAAAATAGAAGTGGATCCATCCCAACCCACATGAGCTAGAGGTAAACCCCAAAAGAATGCAAAGCTCACATATAGTTGGATGGTGGAATTATGGGGTGGTGAAAAGAAAAGGTGGTGGAGTTAAATAAAAGATATGCCCCCAACTCAACTTGGGCATCAAGCATTTATCAAGAACCAAATACAATATATCAAGAGGCAAATACAATTAATAATGCATATGAGATAAGAACCAAAAGGAAAAGGATTTGATATGATGCTCAAATGCAAGGTGGCATGATGACATGAGCATGATATAATTATGATGCCACAATTATATGTAGGAAGTAGCATTTTATTATTAGACCAGTAGCATTACAGCTGTTAGACAGATGGGATGCTACAGAGCACAGCAGCAAGTTTCCCTCAGTTATGAAACAAGGTTTAATCGAACCAGTAGGAGCAAGGAAACACCCCAAAGGTGTTACTAGCTGAGCTTTGGCAGGGCACACTACCGGTGCTAGTAGCAACGTGGAGACCTGCACAACACAACCACGGAACTTTGTCCCCAACTCGCGATGAGGTTGTCAATCTCACCGTGTTTTGCAAAAAACAAAGGATTAAACGTATTGAATGGAAAGAAGTAAAAGTTTGTAGAAAGTAAACACAAAGCAGTAAAAGATTGTAGATTGTATGTAAAAGAAAAGGACTGTGATCCATAGTTCACTAGAGGTGGCTCTCCTTAAGATAGATAACATGCTGGGTGAACAAATTACAGTGGGGAAATTGACAAACATCGAGAAAGCAATACATGCATATACTAATCATCTTGACTCCTTTGAGACTTGATTGGGCATTACAACATTATACATAGACCGCCATCCAACTGCATCTATGACTAATAATCCACCTTCAGGTTATCATCCGAACCCCCTCCAGTATTAAGTTGCAAGCAACAAATTATTGCTTCACGAACTGCGTGTAAAGTAAACAATACGATTGTTCTATGAACAAATGATTGTTGTTTTCTCCCTAGTAGCAACAGCACATCTAGTACCTTAGAGATTTATGTCACTTCCCCAGATTACCAGAGGCATGAACCCACTATCGAGCATAAATACTAACTCTTGGAGTTGCTAGCATCTACTTGACCAAGATAGCTACTAACAACGGAAAACATGCAAGATCACAAATAACAAAGACATGATAGAATCAATAATTAATCTGAAATAGCATCTCAATATCCATCGGATCCCCGCAAACACAACATGCAGAATTACAAATAGATGATCTTGATCATGAACGGAGCTCACAAGATCTAGACATGAAAGCACAAAGGAGGAGAACCAGCCATCTAGCTACTATATGGATCCGTAGTCCAAGGATGAACTACTCACACATCACATCGGAGGCTTGCATGGTGATGAAGAAGGCCTCCAGGGTGAATTCCCCTCTCCGGTAGGGTGCCGGGAAGAGCTTCAGATCCCTCCCGATCTAGGGATGGAGATGACAGCGGCTACAGACTCTTTCGTGGATTTTTTGATCGAGTACTTAGGGTTTACGTCCTGAGGGCATCTTATAGGCAGAAGGGGAGACCGAGGGGGTGCCAGGGGCCACCACACACCCCCTGGCGCGGGCCTAGCCTGGCCACGTGGCCAGGTAGTGTGGCCGGCCTCTGGCCCTTCTCCGTCTCGTATTCTGGCACTTGATGACTTCCGGAAAAATAGGCACTTTGGCTTTTGTCCCATCCAATTCCGAGAACATTCATTTTCTGACTTTCCTGGAACCAAAAACAGCAGAAAACAGGCAGCTGGCACTGTGGCTCTTGTTAATAGGTTAGTCTAAGAAATCATATGAAAAGTACTCCAAAGTTGGAACAAAACAGAAGAAAGTGGATAAAACTAAGCATGGAACATCAAAAATTATAGATACATTTGCAATGTATCAATCATCATCACCATCATCATCTCCACCAGCACCATCATCACCACTCCATACTGCTGTAACAATTGGGTTGAATCTTGCATAGTTCTTAAGGGAAACTTTCCGGGTGTTGATTACTTGTTGTAGTTGATGCTATTGAGTGGAACCATTGAATTATCGTTCATGTTCAAATTGTTACTTATCATTATTTCATCTCTGATCTTGATCCATATGATGTCTTGTGAGTAGTTCGTTTAGTTCTTGAGGACATGGGAGAAGTCATGTTGTTAGTAGTGGAATTGTGTTGAGAAAGATTCAATGGTTTGATATTTAAGTTGTGGTGTTATTCTTCTAGTGGTGTCATGTGAATGTCGACTACATGATACTTCACCTTTAAGGCCTAGGGGAATGCATTGTGTAATTGGCTACTAATCGTAGGGGTTGCCAGAGTGACAGAAACCTAAACCCCCATTAAGAAACCTTTGCACAAGGAAGTGTAGGATCTCAAAGTTTAAGGCTATGGTTAGGTTTTTACTTAATTACTTTCTTATAGTTGCAGATGCTTGCAAGAGGTATAATCACAAGTATGTATTAGTCCTAGGAAGGTCAGTACATTAGCATAGGTTCACCCACACAACACTTATCTAACTAGAGAAGATTAATCAACTATATGAAGCGAAAGCACTTGACGATATTCCCGTGTGTCCTCGAGAACGTTTGTTCATCTTAAGTAATACAACATGCTTGTCCTTTGCTAAATAAAGGATTGGGCCACTTGCTACATTTATTATTATTGTCTTTCATTTACCCGTACTTCATTTATCTGCATTATCAAAAACCCCTAAAAATCTGTTTGCTAAGTATTTATAAAGGATTCCTGGTCCATACCACTTGTCAACACCTTCTGCTCCTCGTTGGGTTCGACACTCTTACTTATCGAAAATACTGCGATACACCCCCTATACTTGTTGGTCATCAAGACTATTTTCTGGCGCCGTTGCCGCGGAGTGAAGCACTATTAAAGAGTGGAACTGGTAAAGGAAACTTCTACTGTGAGTATTGTTTATTTCTATTAGTTACTTTATTTAAATATGGATAATTCACTTAGTTTCTTATTTCGTAATGCTACTACCACTGCTAAGGTAGTAGATGAACCACCACCTGCTGAAAATGATACTTTTAAGATACCTACAAGAATTATTGATCGTGTTATGGATAACTACTATTTTGGAGATGGAACTATCCATCCCTGTGATCATTTTCTCTTTATACACGAATTATGCGGGTTGTTCAGGTGTGTAGGTATTACAACAGATCAAGTCAACAAGAAGTTATTCTCATTATCACTAAAAGAAAGAGTTGAGGAATGGTATAAGCTGTTGAAGAATGGTCAATCTCTTGAATGGGAGGAAGTAGTACCTCTCTTTTATTCTAAATTTTATCCTCCTAGTGAGATTCATAAAGATCGGAATCAAATATACAACTTTTGGCCCCGTGATGGAGAGAGTACAGCTCAAGCTTGGGGGGGGGGGGGTTGAAGTTACTAATGTTCAAATGTCCTATTCATGAGCTCCCTAACAATATTATTATCAATAACTTTTATGCAAGGCTTTCTCTTCATGATAAGGATCTATTGGATGCTTCTTGTGCTAGATCATTTACATGCATGGAAGAAAAAGCTAAATGGGGTCTTCTAGATCGTATTTAAGACAATGCTGAAGCTTGGGAGAATGATAACGAAAGAAAGTCGGGTATAAATTCTGATTATGAATGCATTAAATCTTTTATGGGAACTGATGACTTTTGCAATGCTTATGGTCTTGATTCTCAGAGTATTGCAAATTATTTTAAGGCTTTTGCTTCTTATATTGAAATTCCTAAAAAGAAATGGAATAAGTATCATGAGCCATATAAAGATATTATTAATTATGTTCCTGCAAGAGATACTGAAGTTTATACTGCAAATCATATTTTGCCTGAATCTTACATTGAGAAAATGCCTTTCTCGGTTAAGACAAAGGAACATTCTATGATAACTAGTATGGTTAATGAAAGTACAAATAAAGCTGTTGAACCTGATGAACAAATAGTTGTTGAACCTGTAGTAGCAAATGTGAAAGACCTTGTCACTAAATATGTAGAAGATGGACACATTATCCTTTGTAAGGGTACTTCTAATATTGTTTCACAAAGTAGTGTTAGAAGAGCTAGTGTCCCTGTGTATTCTGTTAGAATAAGTGATCATTGCTACAATGGTTCATGTGATAGTTATATCGTTAAATTTATGCACGATACTGAAAGTTACTATGAGAGAGGGAAAATTGTTCTTATGCATCTCAGTAATATTAAGTTTCCTCGCTTTATGCTGAAAGTCTTTACTAGTTTTTCCTTCCTATGCTAGTAGCCTCTGGTTTCAACAATTTATTTTCTTACAAAATTCCCTTGCATAGGAAGTGGGTTAGACTTAAACATGTGTATATTTTCTTCTTGATGCTCTCTTTTACTTCAATTCATATTCTTATGTGAGCATCATTGAAATCACCATGCCCATCTTAATGGCTATAAAGAAAGAGCTTTTTGGGAGACATCCCAATATATTTTTGCTTTCAGTTTGTTTTTGTTTGTTTGAGTCTTGGAAGTTATTGCTTCTGCAATAACTTCTCCTTATCCTTTTGTTTAGTTTTTGTGTCAAGATCATCCTCTAAACAGATTTTTGTGCTTCACTATAAAAATCTTTAAAAATTCTAGAATGTCGTACTGATCTGTAAATTTTTGTGTGCATGCCCCAGTTTATTATTTAACTTTCGTTAGTTTTGCACTTTTTGATTTGAGCAACAGAATATTTTCGAAAAAATTGATCTTTACCTGCTGGTCTATTTTGACAGATTTTTGCCATTTCTCCATTTGCCTCTTAAATCGATTTTCCTTTTGAATTCCTTTTGGGATTTCGAGAGGAGTTGTTTCAGTAGCTTATGTTTTGATGGATTTCAGTTGAATTGAACCCAAAGGTTTATAATCTTATATGCACTAATGTTGCTAATGAAGATTGTGTAAAGTTTTGTATCAAGTGGTAGGAGAGAATGGTGTAACAAGTGGTGAATGGTCAAAAGACTCAAGCATTATATTGCTGAAGATTCTTACAATGAAGATATTGATGTTATTCAAGTGGTGACTCCGAAAAATTCATCGATGACCAAATTCAGAGACCTGCAGGGTCCATTTTCGAATAGGTAACAGTTCTGGTAAGAAAAGGTCCGCAAAAAATCTGCCAATTTATATTTTTGCAGTTTTTATCTAACATGGAAAGCAACGAGTCGAAAGAGGGATGGAAACAAAGCCTAGGTGGCTCATGCCACCCCATGGCGTGGGCCCCCATGGCCGCACCACCAGGGGGTGTTGCCACCCCGGAGCCCGTCGGCGACCCGTTTTCTCCCAGTACTTTCCTTTTGTTGTTAAACTTCGTAATATATAATCCCCCGGATCTCCAGAGGTTCGTATATCGTGTTCTCGCCTTGTTTTTGTTTCGATCTGTTTCTACCAGAAACTATTCTCAAAGTTTAGAAGCACAATGGTCTCTGTCAACGATAAGGGCAAGGAGCCTACGGAAGATGATCAACAAGACTTTGAGCCAGAGGAGGAGATCGAGAGTGAAGTTGAAGAGGAGGCAAAGGAAGACCAGCATCCGCACACCAACACCACCATTGCAAGCATTGGAGTGGTGGTAAGGATGGCAATTTTATCCACAGATCCAGATATCCATGGATATCCGACCAGGCGGGTAAGGATATGGAGGACTGATTACATCCATGGATTTCATGGGGCGGATATCCACTTATTCATGGGGCGGGCTGATACGTCCACAACGTATCTACTTTCCCGAACACTTGTGCTATTGTTTCTCCTCTAAACTTGTATGATTTGAATGCAACTAACGCGAACTGACGCTGCTTTCAGCAGAATTGCCTTGGTGTCTACTTTTTGTGCAGAAAACCAACTATCAGGAAAAATCCCGAAAAATATGCCACAAATACTATTTCACCCGAAGACTCCAGGAGCCAGAATACGAGACGGAGAAGAGCCAGGGGGTGGCCACACCACCTGGTGGCGCGGGCCAGGCCAGGCTGCGCCAGGGGGTGGTGTGGGCCCCCTAGGCACCCCCTCGGCCTCTCTCTTCGCATATAAGGAGCCTTCTGACCTAAAAACTGAGTGGGGTTTACTATTTTGAACAGCTTCAAAATCCTTTGATCAAATATCAAACTTGGAGATTTACTATGAGATACTAGTACTTTACTAGTTCTAAATCCACTAGACATTCAGCACACTTGAATCAAATTCATTTGAATTTGTCCAATACTTGACAAATTGTGCTTTTTTCATTCACCCCCTTTTCCTACTATGGCTTTGCAGTCATTTGGGAAAATTCCAAGTAACCCCTTTACTTGTGAGATTCAGCAACGAATTACTTTCTAATCTCAAGTGAATTTTGCTTTTAGGATTTCTCATAATTTAGTTTACCAGTATGTCCTTTGTAGTTCGTAGGTATGTCATATTTCAAAAATCATGACAAGTGGTTCACAAATGTATCCATACAAGATATGGATTTACATTTTGAATCCTACTTCATGTAGTGAAAAAAATAGTGGAGGGAAAAACACAATGATCCAAATCATTGATTCATTCCTTCTGTGAAGGGAATCGTTCAGGAACGCTGTCCGTTGCGCTTCTCAACACTCTGATGCAGGGTTTTGAATCCTCATCGTGTTTTACACTAATTTCCATTTGCTTCATAATCGAGAAACATCACTAGAGGTGAGCTTTCTCAAGAATGCACCAAAATCCAAGCAATACAAGTTTTGCTTTCCTTTTGGTTTAGCTATGGATTTCGTATTCAAAGTTTCCAATGAACACACTACAAGGTCTTATTCTCTATTGTTTTGGTTATATCAAATAACCCCAAAACTTTCACGAATTCAAATGGTTCACCAATTCTAATTGAGTGCTAACTATTTCTAAACTAATGGTCTCTACATATACTCTACAACGATTTGTTTGGTGCCTTCTATTCAACCCCTTTTGATATCTAATATCACATTGTGATGCTTTGTATTTTGACGTTTCAAAGCACTTTGCATTCCACAATTTCTTTTATGCCATTCTTATAAAGTCGAATTTCATTACTATTGATCAAATCATAGCAATTTGATTCTCTTTTATATTTATACCCTTTGTTGGTGAAACACTTTGATCAAATCAAATGGTTTCATATTCATGTTTCCTTCGGTAAACTACTTTACACATTTAAACAATCATTTAATAATAATTACCATTTTTCGTTAAAACCCAATACATCGAATGTGTATTTACTTCTAACAATTCATTAAACACTTTGTATTCAAGTAATACACGGTGTTCAAGTTATTTTGCCGAACTTAGGCATGATTTATATGTGAGAAGAAATCGAATGACTTTCACATATTATCACATAACTTTGAATTTAAACAATGGTTTCATTCATTAATGAAATATCATTAAATTGGGTATTTTAAACAAGGCATTTAAATGTTTTACAAATGTTCATACATTATCAATTAGTTTCAAACAATAAGGATAATTCACACATAATCAAACAAGATATGAACACGAATAGAAATCATTCATAAAAGCAGAACAACTGTTTGTTACAAACTGATATGAATAACCGTCTCACGAAGTGTGAGACACACTAAAGAAGTTCACTATCTCTTGATTACAAAAATCATCCTAAAACACAAACTAAGTGATAAATGTCGAGGGAGAGTGTTGTTGGCCATCATCATCATGCTCGCCATCAACACGCAACATCACCTCCTCTCCAGCAAGCACCTCTATGTAGAAGGACCTGTTTTCAGTAAAACAGAACAAGTATCAGATATACTTTAACACTACAAAGTGTTTGCAGGATTATAACATTTATAAAACTGTATATCAAATATATACCTTTGTCATCGATGACCTGAGCGACATCTGGTTCAACCAACACATTCCTGAGATGTGTCATGAACCGGTGGAACTCCATTTCCGTGTCGCCCCTCATTACGCAAGTTCTGACTTGTGCTTGGTAGCTTGGTGGCAGCGACCGCAGCACAGCAACATTTGCGAAAGAGCCTGAAATCCAGACGTCTAGGAAGTATGCTGGCCTCATGTACACATCATGCATGTGCTGTAAGTGGCCATCCAGTGACGAGTTCTCCTCCATCTTAATGGCGAGGAAGTCTCCCATCAACTCATGCTCCCAGATGCGTGTCTGATCCACGAAATGTGTCCTAAGCTGTAGCATCACCGAACGAGGGTTGACATCACCCACGAAAGGCCACAGCTCGTCCACCATTCCGAAACGCATCACAACTAAAATATAGGAGGCCATCTCACGACGGAGATAGCGGTCTTTCCGCTCCTCTGGGGTCTCAAGGTCTATGGACGGATCCAGATCCATCCCGTCGAGTATGTAGTCGACCATGTCGTTCTCGCTAAGGAGAACATGGAGACTGGCAACCCAAATGGAGAAGTTTGATCCATCTAATCTGAGCTTCTCTCCTTCCAACCATTTAGTTGTCAACACGAAAGAACCCATCTACATTTATATTTGCAAGAGGAATTTAGACTAAGTTTATAATTAAATGAGTTAATAATAACTCCACTTAGAAACACCTATCCCTAGTGAGGGTTCCTAGTGATAACACGACCCCTATCAGCCACATCTCCCCCGATCATCACGGCCATCAATGTGGGTTCAAGGGTGGACGCTAAACGTCGGTCACATCATTCATGCGACTCATGCTCGATCTTTCGACCATCCGCGTTCCGAGGCCATGCTTCTCTAGCGTGCTAGGCTCGCCAACTCAACCTTAGTGTATTCGCTGTGCAACATGGCTTACACCCACTGTATGCGAAGGTAGATATGTATGACACCCAGGCCTGTCACCCTGGATCGCCTCATACCGAAGAACTTTCTTGGTGGTGCACACTAAGAGGGAACACAATCGTTGGTTATTTTAACAGGGATCATCTTATTAGGCTCCATCGAGTATCTAATACTAGCACACAGTAAGACATACAAACAATAACATTGAATGTAAATGCTATGTGACATGGTCCTTCACGTCGTGATCTCCATCCGCCGTCACCGGGTTCCGGCGCCGTAGACACCAGGGTACCAGTGTCATTCCGGCGTGGTAGTTCGTCATTACCGTGACTATATACTACCATGTAACAAAAGGTAATTACTTTACCTTTGCCACAACCATATCACAAAGCAACGCCCCCTGCAAAACAGAGTTAGACGCCTCTACTTTATCTTTGCATGTTTTACGTGGCTGAATGGGCTTTCGTACAAGAACCGTTCTTACCTACGAACTTTCAGCACAACGCTGATCAAGTAGTTGTCTCTACTACACCCCTTTCGGGTCCCTCCGTTGCAAATGGCATACCAACTAATGCGAGAGAGACAGACACCCCCCTAAGCCACTTTATACGGTACAAGCCATATGGCAAGCGTGGACCAGTCTCGCGAATGAACGCGTAAAGTCGGTTGGGGGCCGCTTCATCAAGCATTACTACGGTATACACAAGTACACGTGGGAGGGTAACAACTAAAAGATCAACGCCCACACGCTACATCTCGTGTGTTCTACCCGTATTAGCATTAGTACGCATAGATCTAGCTCTGATACCACTGTAGGGGTTCCGCACATGAAAACAATAAAATTTTACCCTACGCCCCTGAACCCCTGAAGCTGCCAGGACCTATCTATTAGTAATACAGTAACGGGAGGGGCTTTTCGCGAACTTACCCTTGAAGACCGAAAAGCGTTGTCAACGCTCAGGAGAGCGTGGTTGATGTAGACGAGCCGAAGTCGACCTCAAGGTCGTGATGAAGTCCTTGCGCTCCTTCTAGATCCAACGACTTGAGTGCCTCAAGTGTGACACCTCGTGGGAGTTACACACGTCCGGTGCCTGACGATGACTCTCGCTTCCCCGATCCAGCAGCAGTTGCGGAAGTAGAGCTCCCGGATCCGAATCCCGCAGCACGACGGCACTCCGTGGTGAAGATGTCTCTCGCTTGCGTAGTCCAGACTTGGGACCACAGCCACGAGAGAGAGAGAGAGGGGAGAGAGAAAATATCAATTGGAGGTCCTCCCAAAAGTGGGGAGACCTTTATTGATTATTGGTTGTATTTTCTAGGCCAAATACCCCCACTATATATAGGGGGAGAGGGGGTACACCCTCCCTCAAAGTCCCGGGGTGGGACTAATCAAGGGAGAGGGGTGGGGTGGCGCGCCGACCAGCCCCCACCATGGGCCCCACGCGGGGGAAGGCCCACTAGGGCCACCGACCACCCCCTAGGCCCTTCCTAGGGGTGGGATCCCCTCTTGGGCCTTTTCCCCTCCGGGAATTGGCCCATTAAGCCTTTGACCATTTAATTGATTTTTCTCTTTATTAAATAATTATGAATAAATGATTAAATCAATATTTAACATTCATTCACATGTCATTTAATCTCCGTGGCTATGGAACACCTTCCACCTCCACTCCGGACTTACCGAAACCCTTCCGGTTTTCTCCCTTCTCTTCTTCGGTGATTCTACCGATCCCATAAACACTCCCTAAGCATCATCAAGCCCTTAAGCATGATACCCTACGGTTCGGGAACACTCCAGACATGGTCGGGACACTCCCGCACCAATGATCGACAGAGGGACCTGAATGGCCATGTGACCCCTGTGCGTTCCACGAAGATCTTTCGTCGTTTGAACTGGGACAGTCGTGTCTTATTCCCTTTGTCATTCGATACTTGCATTGCCCAAGATCTGATCATTGACATCACCATGTCGGGTTCAATCTCGTTACTGAACAATGCTACTTAACTCGTTCCGACAAGTGATATCCCCGTGATCTAATCACATGTTGCGCAGCTATTGGATATAACTTCTCCGAGTGGGCCCTTGATTATCTTTCCGTCACATGGACGGACAAATCCCGCTCTTGACATATATTGCCTCTACAGTTTCCTCCGAATACCTGAACACACCTTTATAACCACCGTTTTACCAGATGGCGTTTGATGCTATCTAAGTATTCTCGGGAGACAGTGATTGATATAGCCTCACAGTCTAAGGAATAGTCTACGAGGATCCATTTCTAATCATCGTAACTTGAACTTCGTGATATGATCGGGTCACGATGTTTAGGTTGGGTATTGTTTCATCATCTCTTTATCCGAATGAGATGACCTCATTTCCAACTGGCATAAATGCCACATGATCAGGAAACTTGATCATCTGTTGACCAATGAACCAGTGACTAGAGTTTCACTGGGAACCCCTGGTTGTTTGTATATCACACGTGTATTGATGTTTCCACTCAATACAGTTATAGCATGATATAAAACTTAATCATAAACTATATGAAATATGATAATAGTCCTTACTACTATTTGTCTCTAGGGCATATTTCCAACAGTTTCCAACTCCCTAAACCAAATATTTCCAAAGTGTCCACCATACCTACCTATTAGCATCATTTGCTACCTCCGTGCATATTCAATATGCCTTGTTTTCTTCCGAATAAAATGTTTGCTTGCTATGAGAAAGTTAGTTAGTAAAGCTCTCACAAACTTGATGGCACACTTAATAAACCTGAACCATTGCGTCCTTCTTTGTTGCGCATATGCTTGCGCTTTATGAGTTGAAGTTAGCAGAACCATGTATCATGGGGACCGCTTTCAATGCTTCATAGGTACTTTGTACCTAGTTGATATCATGTTCTTTTGCTTATGGATCCCGGCGGTGTGAAATAAAAGTGGAACTTGTAAGATCATGGAGTTTGTATGTATGTTAGAGAGCCTGGGCCGCTAGCCTAAGCCATGCCTAATCATGGTGTAAACTTGCAGCATAACCATAATGAGCGTTCTATGAAGCATCCTCAATAAAAATCTATGCACATAGTAAATAAAAAGATCGCCGAGATGCTCATTGTCTGCTTGCCTTGTTATTTTGATTATGGGATAGCTCCCGTGTCATGTGCAAGGGTACCCCGTTGGCGGTTCTCTATGATACGTATATACTTACAATGACAAGAGCTTACTTGTGACTGAAGTTGAGTAGCATGAGGATCGGTCTTCGTAAGTAAGGGGCATGAGACTTCGATTTATAACTTGTCAAGCATATCCTCTTAGTTGTGTCACTTTCGCCTTAACCACATTAAAGATGCTTATGATAGGGGCAATGAGAGCTCAAAGCTAACGAGTATCATACTTTTAGCATTTGGAAGCCTTTCAAAATCATTCAAAACCTTTTCTTCTATATACTTGTTGAGTCTCCACATATTCTTTGAGCACCTTCTTGAGAGCATAATTGTCATTCTTTGTGTTTGTTCCATTACTTGATTATTTGTGGTATGACTTTGATGCTTGTATCTTTGATATATTTACTTCTAGTCATCACTTGAACTTCAGAGGTGCATTGGCATTCATAATCAAAGGCAAGTGAGATACCACTCTATCATACCTTTTTATGAGCATTGTAATGTTGCTTATGTTTGTGCTTCATGCTACTTATTATTCTTAAGTTGGAATCTCTTCATAGCTTGCAAAGACTATTAAGTAGACTTGGTTGCGTACTCTTTATTATGAATTGTCCAAGTAGTTGATCACATTGCTGAGAATATTTACATCATATGAAGCAAATGTGTTCGTGAAAGTTCTTTTATCGCACTTAGTTTTCAACTGAATTGCTTGAGGACAAGCAATAAGCTAAGCTTGGGGGGAGTTGATACGTCCAAAACGTATCTACTTTCCCGAACACTTTTGCTATTATTTCTCCTCTAAACTTGTGTGATTTGAATGCAACTAACACAGACTGACGTTGTTTTCAGCAGAATTGCCTTGGTGTCTACTTTTTGTGCAGAAAACCAACTATCAGGAAAAATCCCGGAAAATATGCTAAAAATCCTATTTCACCCGAAGACTCCAGGAGCCAGAATACGAGACGGAGAAGAGCCAGGGGGTGGCCACACCACCTGGTGGCACGGGCCAGGCCAGGCCGCGCCAGGGGGTGGTGTGGGCCCCCCAGGCACCCCCTCGGCCTCTCTCTTTGCCTATAAGGAGCCTTCTGACCTAAAAACTGAGTGGGGTTTGACGTTTTTCTAGAAGGAGTTCCGCTTCGCCGCCACCACCAGATTCCACGAAACAGCACCAGAAACTCCGTTCTGGCACCCTGCCGGGACGGGGAATTAGAGGAGATCATCGCCATCATCATCACCATCGCTTCTCCATCGACCATCCATGTTTCCCCCATCTATGAGTGAGTAATCCCCCGCTGTAGGCTATGGGGATGGTAGGGATTGGATGAGATCGTTCATGTAATGGCATCAAATTTTTAGGGCATGGTGCCTAGTATCTTTTATTAGTGCTTTATGACTTTGTTGCGACTGTTGTGCTTAATGCTTGTCACTAGGGCCTGAGTGCCATGATTCAGATCTGAACATGTTATTGATTCATTATGATAGTATTGTTTTTGGTCTTATCTACAAGTTGTATACACATGTTGTTGTCCGGAACCTATGGCCCCGAAGTGACAGAAATCGGGATAACTGGAAGGGAATGGCTTTGATGTGAGGATCACATGTGTTCACGGAGTGTTAATGCTTTGCTCCGGTGCTCTATTAAAAGGAGCACCTTAATTGCCAGTAGTTCCTAGAGGCCCCGCTGCAAACGGGTTGGCAGGACAAAAGATGTTGTGCAAGTTCTCATTGCGAGCACGTATGACTATATATGGAACACATGCCTAGGATTGTCTAGTACTTGGATGCTTTATCTTATTTATCTGCAATTGCCCTATGTTCTGATTAATATGTGAATTGTCTTGTCCATGAAACGCCCGTCCATCCATCCCTATGTCTACCGCACTCGAATCCCATTGTTTACTGCTTTTGTTACTACTGTCTTTGCTTTACTACTACTGTTACTTTACTATTCCTACTACAAAACTATTGCTACTGATAAACTGCTGTGAGCAAGATTGTTTCCAGGTGCAGTTGAATTGACAACTCAGTTTTTAAGGCTTATAAATATTCTTTGGCTCCCCTTGTGTCGAATCAATAAATTGGGTTTCACTTCCCTCGAAAATACTACGTTACACCCCCTATACTTGTAGGTCATCACGGGCATGGATAGTTGTTTCGGTCCATGGATATTCGACGGATACCCGGCTGACACGTGGGACCCACATGTCAGTGAGTCATTTTTTTACATATGTCAAATAAAAGTACCTAACGATCCAATTCCAACCCCAGGCCCAAAGGCCCACCTAATACTAATCCCTAAATCCTACGCACGGTTGCAGACCCACAGTCCCGCAGTCCTACCTCGTACGCACGAGCAGCCGCCAGGGCGCCAGGCGAGGGGAATCGGCAAGGGATCCTCGCAGGTTACCGCCGGCGACCGCCCCTCCTCTGCAAGAAATGCTCTCCCTGCCTCCCATAGTCCTCCTCTGCAAGGAATCGACGGCGACCGCCCTCCTCTGCAAGAATCGGCGATGGTAAGAACTCCTCCCCCTATTCCCTACCTCCAATCCTCCATGTATTGGGTAAGAATCCCCATGTCATCCTCACCCATATCTCCGCTGCTAGTCCACTCTTCAAAAAGCGCCGACTGTAAGAATCCCCATGCCATCCTCACCCATACCTCGATTTCACAATTTAAGGTCTTGTCGCTGGCTGCTACTGCGGGAGAGAGGGCGACCTATCCTTATTACAAGATCTGCTCTAGCAGCCATCGATCACGGCAAGATTGCTGAAATTTACTCACTGTGTATTGTTTTTTGTTGAATTTACTTGCTCATTGTCTCACGCATTTTGTAAAAAATATTGCAACAGGAACACCTATAATAGAAAGTACAAAAACTCTGGGCAGCAATAGTTCACAAGCAGCGGAGAACTTAGCCGTGGGTTCACCTCATGCACATCCAGAGTCCTCTCAAGGTATCGGTACCAGTGGTGTTGATGTTGAGGCGGCAGTAGACCAAGCTGTAATCGGTAACGGCGGTAAGGGATCAAATAAGAGAAAGCTTACATCTGATGTGTGGGATGATTTTAAGAAAGAATTCTTGAAAGGGAAGTGGAGAGCTATATGTAATTGGTGTCATCATGATTTTGCCGGAGAAACAAACTCCGGCACAACACACTTACGGAACCATCGCAACACCTGTCCTTCTCGGCATGCACCACTAGGCCCTAAACAACAGAAATTGAAGTTGTCGAAAGATGTGGATGGAAGTGTAAGTTTAGAGAATACTAATTTCAACCAGGAAGTGGCTAGAAAAGAACTTGCACTAATGATATGTGTGCACAAGTACCCTTTATCTATTGTTGATCATGCTCGCTTTCGTAAATTCTGCAATTGTTTACAACCATTGTTCAAGGTGGTGTCAAGAAACACTATTAGGCAGGATATTATAAATATGTATGAAGTTCAAAGGGATAGCATGATGAAGTTCTTTGCAAATTTTCCAAACCGTGTTGCCATAACTACGGACTTGTGGACTGCTAACCATCAAAAGAAAGGGTACATGGCTATTAATGCACATTATATTGATGGTTCTTGGAATCTAAAGAGCTTTATTTTGAGGTACAAACAAGTAATGTTCAATTATTTTCAATCTGATCTATCTATCTATGTATTTATTTATTGTTGATCCATTTGTGCTGTCTCTTTTGGCTTAGGTTCATGTATGTGCCGTGTCCACATAATGCCGAAGTGATATGTGAAGCCCTACATGCATGTCTTGTTGACTGGCACCTTGAGAAGAAGATATCAACCGTGACCTTGGATAATTGCACCTCAAATGATAAAGCTATGCAAATTCTGCCGGATAAGTTGGACGATAATGCTCTTATATTAGAGGGTAAATATGTGCATATGCGTTGTGTTGCACATATATTAAATCTGGTCGTAAAAGATGGTTTGGCTATCATGGAGCCTGGGGTTGATAGGGTACGTGGTAGTGTTGCATTTTGGTCAGCTACACCTAAAAGGCATGAGAAATTTGAAAAAATGGCTCGTCTTATGAACATTGAATACACATGTGGGCTATCTCTTGATTGTAAAACAAGATGGAATTCTACCTACATAATGCTAAGTAGTGCATTGCAATACAAAGATGTTTTTGCAAGACTTAGTATACGTGAAAAATTGTTTACTTGTCCAACTAATGAGGATTGGGAGTGAGAGGCTGAAAGTGTTCTTTGATATAACAGAGTTATTGTCTGGCTCTAAATATGTTACAGCAAACATATTTTCCCCCAAAATCTGTGGTATTCGTTTGATGATACGTAAATGGCGTTCTAGTGACAACAAACTTATAAAAGCTATGTCCGAGGAAATGAAGGATAAATTTGAGAAGTATTGGTCAGATGTTCATGGTCTCATGGCTATTGCAACCGTCCTTGATCCACGGTTTAAGCTCCACATGCTACAGGTAAGGTACAAGGGTTTTATTTGTTGATATTTGTGCGTGTTCTTCTTAGTTTTTTATGTTATTACTTTCATGTTGTAGGCATTATTTCAGACCTGGTATGGATATGAGCATGTTGCCAAAGAAGTTGCAAAGATAAGAGAACTAATGTTAACTTTATTGGTTGAATACCAACAACCCTCCGATGGTGACGGGACATCAAATATTGAAACTACTTCTACTACTGCTGGTGGTGTGGATGAAATTTATGAGATATTTGATGAATATATGAATTCAAAGCCTGCTGCCACCTCTTCTCAAATACGCACAGAGTTGGATTTATACTTGGAAGAGGACCTTCTCCCTCGAACACAAGAGCTAGACATCATTGGTTGGTGGAAGTATGGAGGTATTAAGTACCCTACTTTGCAAATAATTTCCCATGATATATTACCTATTCTTGTTACTTCTGTAGCATCGGAGTGTGTCTTTAGTGCTAGTGGGATATTAATTAGTCCACATCGTAGTCGACTTGCACCAAAAATATCAGAAGCTCTCATGTGTATGCAATCATGGTCTCGAGCGGACATGTTAGGTAATTCATTTATACTTTTCCAAGTTTCCAACTTCTCTTGTGAAATATTAAATGTAAGTTGTTCCTATTATTTTCAATTGCATTAGGTGATATTCATGGTGATCTCCTTGCTGTACAAAATGTTCTTGGAGATGAACAAGAAGAAATGGTATTATTTCTATAGTCATTTACTTTCATTATTCATTCTTGTGATGTGTAACTTTGCTAAGCTTTAGTGTTTCTTCAATTGTAGGATGCCAATGAATCCATTGTCACCGAGGAATGCGGCTCTAATCATCTAAGTTTCAACTCAACATTTCTACTATCTATTGAATGAGATGTTGTATTGGAAACTTGTAATAAAAAGCATTGTCTATGTTCTGTGAGACTGTTATGAGACGTCTATGTACTTTATGGTGTTATCATGTGAGATTTGACATATTTGAAGTACTATGTTGTTTAAATATTGTTGGTTTGATATTTCTATGTATTATCCATATAATATTTGTTGAAATGCTGCTGAAATACTACTGAAATACTGTTGAAATGTTGTCGAAAATTGCTATAATGTCGCAGTTATGTTGAATGTTGTTATGATTATGTATATATCGTGTAAACCAACGGATATCCATGGATACATGTATATCCAACGGGTTTGGATCTGGGGCGACATCCATGCCCATGGATATCTTCATGGGTGGGCTAGAGTGAGGTTCATGGATTTGGATTTGGATTTGGTTTTGATATATCCGCCCAAATCGGCTCCATCGCCATCCCTAAGTGGTGGAAAATCCTGCCAAGTTCAAAAGGACTGCACGAATTTCCACTAGAGGGAAGGTTCCATGTCACTGCTTGGCTTCACGGTCACCTCCTCCACGCACCAAGAATCCCTTCCATACCCTTATTCATGAGCAGCAATTCCAAAATATGCCCAAGGAAAAATTACCCTCCAATTGGGACATGCCTCGTTCTAACCATGCAGGAAAAGAATACTTCAAGGAGGAAGAGTAGGGAAAGGATCGCAAGAGCTAGGATTCACAACCCGACATGATCATGAACCGCATTGAGCACAATTCGGAGTTGATTCGTACTCTCACCTTCGAGATTGAGGATTTGAGGGAATTGATTGAAAAGCTCATCGAGAGAACACCACCACCACCGAAGGAGTAATTCGTCATCAGGTTTTGGCATCCCCTTGGTTTGTTCCAAGCTTGGGGGAGTGCCGTGATATCACATCATTATCTTTTATCTTTTTACCTTTTTAGTAGAGTCATTTCATGAATAGAGAAGTTATCATATATGATGGTTTGCATTGTGGAAGTATCTCTCCTCTACTTACAAATCTATGTATCCCTTGGTGTGAGTTGCCGTTATGGAATATTAATGAGAAGTTCTATCATTTACTTTTTGCACATCTTATTTTAGTTTGCAATTTCTATTATATGATTGATCTTGTTGTTAGTATTGGTATCACTTTGGGATCATTAAGTAAATTTAGTTGGTTTTGGCAAACCTGGCTCTGGTCAGTAGCAACACTATTTGATAATTGAATGAAAAAGAGAAAAGTACTTTTAAGAAATATAATTTCATCATCTTTCTTTCTTGATTGGCTCATAAGCTTAGTATTCTCTAGTTAAGATCTTTTGTTCTTCAAAGGAAGATTGCATGTTTGTTTTTATCACTTGTATATTTGTTTGTTTCCTTCAACTCTTATGCTTGCTACCCAGCCTTGCTAGCCAAAAACCTGTATTGAGAGGGAATGCTTCTCGTGCATCCAATCCTTAAACCAAAAGCTATGCCATTCGTGTCCACCATACCTACCTATTAGCATTATTGCTATTCCAAGTAAATTCATGTTTTTATCTACCTTCCGAATTAAACTTGTTATGTGAAAATTAGTGATTAAAGCTCTCACAAACTTGATGGCACACTTTACTTTTCTTGCACTTAATAAACTTGAACCATCGTGCCCATCTATGTTGCGTATATGCTTGCGCTTTATAAGTTGTGAATTAGCAGAACCATGTTACCATGGGGAACGCTTTCAACATTGCACAATATTTAGTTGATATCATGTTCTTTTGCTTATTGATCCCGGCGGTGTGAAATAAAAGAGGAGCTTGTAAGCTCATAGAGTTTGTACATGTGTTAGAGAAACACCTGGGCCGCTAGCCTAAGCCATGGTGGAAACTTGCAGCATAACCATAGTGAGCAATATGTGAAGCATCCTCAATAAAACCTATGCAAATAGCAAATAAAAAGATCGCTGAGATGCTCATTGTCTGCTTGCCTTGTCATTTTGATATGGGAAAGCTCTTGTATCATCGGGCAAGGGGTACCCCGTTGGCGGTTCTCTATGATACACATGTACTTACAATGACAAGAACTTACTCGTGACTAAAGTTGAGTAGCATGAGGTTCAGTCTTCGTAAGAAAGGGGCATGAGATTTTCAACTGATATCTTGTCAAGCATATCCTCATTTTTGTTCACTTTAACCTTAATCACCTAAAGATACTTATGATAGGGGCAATGAGAGCTGAAAGCTAGTAAGTACCATAATTTTTGGAATCTCTTTATGTAACTTGAATCCCTGCTTCCCTCTACGAAGGGCCTATCTTTTACTTTTCAGTTGAGTCAGTAAACCTACTTCTTTCTGTCTTAAGCAAGTATTTGAGTTGTCGTGTTTCAATCATTCATATGATGATTTATTCAATCATGTTTCTTATGTTCCTTGTTTTGCACATTGCTCTTATCTTAGTGAATATTACTTTGAAAGCTATCATTGAAAACACAATTATGTTTGAACTCCTGCAAATTGTTTACCGTTCTTTGACCAAGAACAAAGTTTGCCATTACCAATTATGATTTGCTTTGTGTATCTTTATTGTGTTTCCTTTACCTATTGCAAGTTAAGTTATATAATAGTGAGTTATTCTCTATTATGATCTGTGTATTGATGAATGTGATGCTTCTTGTCCGTATTCTTTTATAGACACTTCACTCCATTTTGCATCACTCCATTTACTGAGCTCAGTTTTTGCTTGGGGACAAGCGAAGTCTAACTTGGGGGGAGTTGATACGTCCATTTTGCATCACTATTCTATATCATAATTTACTATTATTCATTGATATATTTCATATCAAGAGATGATACTTATGTTATTTCATATATTTTTGCATGGTTGATGACTTTTGGAGGACAGACCACTGAAGCCAGGATTCTGATGGAAAAGGCACTGTTTGGAGGCAAAATCTGCGAAGACCAGAAAATCCTAGAAAATACATGGAAAATTCTATTTTTCCAGAAGGCGAAGGAAGCCGGAAGGGGGAGCAGAGATGGGCCATAGGGGGCCCACACCACCCCCTGGCGCGAGCCAACCTAGGCCACGCCACCAGGTGGTGTGGCCACCCTAGCCCACCTCTGCCTCTGCTCTTTGGCATATAAAATCCTCTCAAAACCCTAAGCCTCGGGGGGCGACCACAGAAAGGTTCCGCCGCCTCTGTGGGGCAGAAACTATAGAGAGAGAAAGAGCTCTCTGGTAGGCAGAAATCTGCCGGGGAAATTCCTTCCTGGAGAGGGGATATCATTGCCATCAACACCGTCATCACGCTGGACTTCATCGGGATCATCATCATCATCTCCACCAGCACCATCATCACCACTCCATACTGCTGTAACAATTGGGTTGAATCTTGCATAGTTCTTAAGGGAAACTTTCCGGGTGTTGATTACTTGTTGTAGTTGATGCTATTGAGTGGAACCATTGAATTATCGTTCATGTTCAAATTGTTACTTATCATTATTTCATCTCTGATCTTGATCCATATGATGTCTTGTGAGTAGTTCGTTTAGTTCTTGAGGACATGGGAGAAGTCATGTTGTTAGTAGTGGAATTGTGTTGAGAAAGATTCAATGGTTTGATATTTAAGTTGTGGTGTTATTCTTCTAGTGGTGTCATGTGAATGTCGACTACATGATACTTCACCTTTAAGGCCTAGGGGAATGCATTGTGTAATTGGCTACTAATCGTAGGGGTTGCCAGAGTGACAGAAACCTAAACCCCCATTAAGAAACCTTTGCACAAGGAAGTGTAGGATCTCAAAGTTTAAGGCTATGGTTAGGTTTTTACTTAATTACTTTCTTATAGTTGCAGATGCTTGCAAGAGGTATAATCACAAGTATGTATTAGTCCTAGGAAGGCCAGTACATTAGCATAGGTTCACCCACACAACACTTATCTAACTAGAGAAGATTAATCAACTATATGAAGCGAAAGCACTTGACGATATTCCCGTGTGTCCTCGAGAACGTTTGTTCATCTTAAGTAATACAACATGCTTGTCCTTTGCTAAATAAAGGATTGGGCCACTTGCTGCATTTATTATTATTGTCTTTCATTTACCCGTACTTCATTTATCTGCATTATCAAAAACCCCTAAAAATCTGTTTGCTAAGTATTTTAGAGAGAATTCCTGATCCATACCACTTGTCAACACCTTCTGCTCCTCGTTGGGTTCGACACTCTTACTTATCAAAAATATTATGATACACCCTATATACTTGTGGGTCATCACGCCGCCATGTGGAAACCCTAAAATTTTGACAGCAGGCCAACCATGGACGAATTTATGGGGTATGCTTCGATAGGCCGAAGACAACCCACTAATTTTACAGAATTTTTTAAGTATATAGTCTTCTATACGTATTTAGTGGATAAATAAGCAAGAAATCATGTTCTCAGCATCGTAAGCTGTCCTCCGGCGAGAAAATTATATACTTGGGTTAATGGCCCAGCTAGTTAGCCTAGTGGTGCTGGTCCATGAGGGAATCGGAGGCTAGCAAATGGACCTTTGAAAAAAACTAGGGAATACACAGGAAGTTGGGAACAGGCACACTTTGTCTCGATTAGTTTCGCAGCCCCACGGTTGCTGGCCGTCCACGACGCCGTCGGGACGCCGGACGACCCTTGTCCCTTGACGAAGAAGACATCAGGCGGTTGTAGACGTGACGGAGGATGGCGACGCTGATGCGGGTGGTGACCAGCAGGGACACGCGAAGCGGCCGGCAGCAACACAGGCGCCGGTGGGCGGTGGGATCAAGCAGGACATAAAGGGGAATAATAAGAAAATCAAAGGTACATAGTTTATAATTTCATAGATTGATAATTGTTTTTTGCAATTTTCGTTTCTTTAATCTTGATAGACCGATCGACTAAGATTTCTGAAATTTGTTTATCACTTAGTAATTTGAACTGCTGCATTGTAGTTTTTTTTATTTTTCCATAGGTTTAAAAATGACAAGCAAGCAAGACTTGGGTAGATTTTACCCAAGTTGTTCAAAGAGTAATCTCCATACAATCCAAATTGATCAGTCAACTACAACCAAAGTTATCGAGGCCCCGACTGATTTCCCAACGGTCGATTTCCTAACTGATTCCTCGGTGGTTGATGTGGATGCGAGCACAAGTCAACCAAAGAGGGCCCGGGTAGAATTAGATCGTAATGAGATATTTGGTGATCCAAGATGCCGAAAACAAATAGAAGAGTATCCCAGTGAAGTTAGAGCTCAAGTGAGGAGGCAATATTTATCTAATGGTCCAACTCGAGCAACCGGTCATGTCTTTCTACAAACATTTGATGGCACAATACAAAGGTCATTTTAGCCACAATGGTTCGATAAATATGATTGGTTATAATATAGTATTAAAAAGATGTTGCCTTCTGTTTTTATTGTTTTCTTTTCAAGAACTCAGCACAAGCCAACACATTTGGGAATGATGTATTTACAAAAGAGGGATACGTGCGTTGGAAGACAACTCTACATGCTTTTGGAAAGGGGTGAGTGCGAGGATTTCAAGAATCAACGCTCAAGTGTGTCTAGTAAAATTTACAAGCACTCTAAGGCGGCAGAAATTACATATAAAATCCGTTTGTTTGCATCATTAGATTGTGCATGATGTCTTATAGCACAAGGGAAGCTTTCTGTGGCCATGATGAATCATCCACTTCCATTAACAAGGGGAATTTTAAAGAGTTGTTGGATTGGTACAAAGATAAACATAATGATGCGAAGGAGGCATTTGAGAAAGGTCCCGGTAATTGTCTTATGATTTGCAAAGATATTCAAAAGAAACTTGCACAATGTTGTGCGGAGGAAGTTACATCTATGATTATGGGTGAGATTGGAGAGAGGAATTTCTCGATTCTTATTGATGAGGCTAGAGATTCATCTATAAAGGAGCAGATGACGGTGATTGTGAGGTTAGTTGTAATTTTTTGTGTACTCGTACTACCGTGATACCATAAGCATGTTTCTGGTTCTAACTTTGCTAGTTTCTTGAATGCAGATTTGTGAACAATCAAGGGAAGGTCATGGAAAGGTTTCTTGCAATTCATCATTTCTCAAGTTGTACATTGATGTGCTCGTCGTTCGACGTAGAGCTTGTTGGGAACTCCAAGAGGATGGTATGATGAGCACAGCAGTAAGTTTTCCCTCAGTTACGAAACCAAGGTTTAATCGAACCAGTAGGAGCAAGGAAACACCCCAAAGGTGTTACTAGCTGAACTTCGGCAGGGCGCACTACTAGTGCTAGTAGCAACGTGGAGACCTGCACAACACAACCACAAAACTTTGTCCCCAACTTGCGATGAGGTTGTCAATCTCACCGCGTTTTGCAGAAAACAAAGGATTAAACGTATCGAATGGAAAGAAGTAAAAGTTTGCACAAAGTAAACACAAAGCAGTAAAAGATTGTAGATTGTATGTAAAAGACAAAGGACCGGGATCCATAGTTCACTAGAGGTGGCTCTCCTTAAGATAGATAACATGCTGGGTGAACAAATTACAGCGGGGCAATTGACAAACACCGAGAAAGCAATACATGCATATACTAATCATCTTGACTCCTCTGAGACTTGATTGGGCATTACAACATAATACATAGACCGCCATCCAACTGCATCTATGACTAATAATCCACCTTCAGGTTATCATCCGAACCCCCTCCAGTATTAAGTTGCAAGCAACCGATTATTGCTTTACGAACTGCATATAAAGTAAAAAATACGATTGTTCTATGAACAAAGGATTGTTGTTTTCTCCCTAGTAGCAATAGCACATCTAGTACCTTAGAGATTTCTGTCACTTCCCTAGATTACTAGAGGCATGAACCCACTATCGAGCATAAATACTAACTCTTGGAGTTGCTAGCATCTACTTGACCAAGATAGCTACTAACAACGGAAAGCATGCAAGATCACAAATAACAAATACATGATAGAATCAATAATCAATCTGAAATAGCATCTCAATATCCATCGGATCCCCGCAAGCACATGTATGATTAAAAATAGAAGATGTTGATCATGAACGGAGCTCATAAGATCTAAACATGAAAGCACAAAGGAGGAGAACCAGCCATCTAGCTACTACATGGATCCGTAGTCCAAGGATGAACTACTCACGCATCACAACGGAGGCTTGCATGGTGATGAAGAAGGCCTCCAGGGTGAATTCCCCTCTCTGGCAGGGTGCCGGGAAGAGCTTCAGATCCCTCCCGATCTAGGGATGGAGATGACGGCGGCTACAGACTCTTTCGTGGATTTTTTGATCGGGTACCTAGGGTTTTCGTCCCGAGTGCAATATATAGGCAGAAGGAGAGGCCGAGGGGGTGTCGGGAGCAGCCACACCAACCCCTAGCGTGGGTCAGGCCTGGCTGTGCGGCCAGGTGGTGTGGTGGCTCCCTGACCCTTCTCCGTCTCGTATTCTGGCACTTGATCACTTCCGGAAAAATAGGCACTTTGGCTTTTGTCCCGTCCAATTCTGAGAACATTCGTTTTCTGACTTTCCTGGAACCAAAAACAGCAGAAAACAGGCAGCTGGCACTGTGGCTCTTGTTAATAGGTTAGTCCAAGAAATCATATGAAAAGTACTCCAAAGTTGGAACAAAACACAAGAAAGTGGATACAACCAAGCATGGAACATCAAAAATTATAGATACATTTGCAATGTATCAACATCCCCAAGCTTAACTCCTGCTCGTCCTCGAGTAGGTAAGTGATAAAAAGAAAGAATAATTTTTGAGGTGACATGCACCATCAAAGACTTGATCAAAGTATTTGCAAAACATTCAAAGCTGGGATCATAGTACTTCAATCATAACATGAAAGACAAAGTTCTAGCAATAAGCAAAGAAACTATGATGCAACATGAAAAGGCACAAACAAAAGATTCATGAATAACAATGCTTTGCAAGACGTTTGTTTGTTTCACATAAAGACAACATAGCATAATAGTATTCAGCTTGTCCCTAAATAGAGTAGCAAATAGAAATGCATAGGACACCTTCAAAGTTCATAAGAGTGACTAGATACAATAGTTAAAAACAAGCAATAACAAGTTATGCATCAATCAACTAGTCTTGGGACAATGCACATAGAACTAAGAATGGACACTATGCTCTCAAAGTAGGTGCATAAAGATAGAAGGTGGAGACTCAATATAATGGTGGAAGAAAAGCCTTTTGTAAAAGGAAGTAGGGATTCAAGTCTCATAAAGAGCTTCCAAAAATTATGGTACTTATAGCTTTCAGCTCTCATTGCCCCTATCATAAGCATCTTGAAGTGATTAAGGTTAAAGTGAACAAACTATGGTGTACATGCTTGAGGAAGTATAAGTCAGAAATCTCATGTCCCTTGTATACGAGGGCCGCTCCTCATGCTACTCAAGTTTAGTCACCGGTAAGTTCTTGTCATCGTAAGTACATGTGTATCATAGAGAACCGCCAACGGGGTACCCCTTGCCTGATGATACGAAAGAATCCCCATATCAAAATGACAAGGCAAGCAAACAACGAGCATCTTAGCATTCTTCTTATTTACCATGGGAATATGGTGCTTTTTTCTCTCTTTCCTCTTTTCATAGTATCTCTTTTTTTCTTTCTCTTTTTTTCTCAATATAGGACTCTCTTTTTTTATAAGAAGAATGCTTCATAGACAGCTCATTATGGTTATGCTGCAGGTTTCCACCATGTCAGCATGGATTATACCAGCAGCCTAGGCGTTTCTCTAACACATATACATAACTCCATGGACTTACAAGCTCCCCTTTCATTTCACACCGATGACATCCATATACAAAAGAGCATGATATCAACTAGGTACAAGTACCAAGTGCAATGTTGAAAGCGTTCCCCATGAAAGCATGGTTCTTCTAATTCGCAACAAATAAGTGCAAGCATATACAACATAAAAGACACAATGGTTCAAGTTTATTTGGGGCAAATAAAGTAAAGTGTGCCATCAAGTTCGTGAGAGCTTTAATCACTAGTTTTCTCATAACAAGTGGAAGGTAAACAAAAGCATGAATGTACTTGGAATAGCATAAGCTAGTAGGTAGGTATGGTGGACTCTTTGGAATAACTTGGTTTAGGGAGTTGGATGCATGAGTGGAACTCATACTTTCTTGTGGAGGCTAGCAAAAGACTGGGAGCGACAAACTAAGAAAGAAATAATGGCCATAATCATGCAGAGCGACAAAACATCATTGATCAAAGCATAAAGTGATACTACAAGTTGAAAAATAAAGCATCATAAAGGCTATGGTGACTTTGGATAGTCATAACATGGTGTGAGCATGCGCTAAGTCAACCCAAATAAAGCATCAAAGGAGAATACCACTATACTATGCTTTAATATGCTAAAACAACACATGATTCATCCAAGACACATTAAGCAATCGTTTATAACAAGTCATGCTACAGCCAAGAATACTAAGCATAAAGCCAAAGAAATATCAAGCATGGCATGACAAAGCATAGGCCACAGTCAAAAACAAGCTCTTTTTACCACATAAGTATGAACTTTCCTACTCTTTTCCAAACGAAACCAAACTATTTGCAAACCAATGTATGAAAGAGGGGGTCCAACCAATTTATTCAGAAAACTAAGCAAACCAAGCAAACTAAAAACCAAAATGAAAATGAAAAATAAGACGCTCCAAGAAAAACACAATTGTGCATGAAACAATAAAAATGAAGCGTTTGGAAGAAACCTGGGATTTTTTATTGATGAAGAAGGGGATGCCTTGGGCATCCCCAAGTTTTGACGCTTGTACTTCTTAGATATTTCTTGGGGTGACACGCGTGGCATCCCCAAGCTTGAGCTTTAGTCCATCCTTCATCTCATTACTGATTCCTTCCATTCACCTGAAATTTTTCCTTCATACAAAACATCACACAATCTCATTAGCAACATTAGTGTACTCAAGATAAATAAGTCTCAAGGTTCAGTTCTAACACCAAATAAACCTCCATTAGAACACTAGCTACTGTAGCTCTCCCCTCAAAAAGATCAATTCCCCAAAATAACTCAAGAAGGAACCAACAAGAAGCAAATGCAGAAAATGGCAGAAATCTGTCAAAATAGACCAGCAGGTAAAGAAGAATTTTTTCGAAGACCTTTTGTTTCTCAAATCAAAAAGTGTTGAGCTACCTAAAGTTAGATAACAACCTGGGGCATAAGCAAAAACAATTACAGCTCAATCCGGCGTACAAAGCTCTCTCAAGAATTTTTACGGTGAAGCACAAAAATTTGTTTCGGGACAGCAACTTTCCCAATCATTACTTCACTCTCATTAGAGGTTACTCTTGGCACAAATAGCAAATAAAAAGGATAAGGAGAGGTTATTACAGAGGTAATAACTTCCAAGACTCATCTAAAACTTTTGGGTTATCTCCCAATAAGTACTTTTCTTTAACGCCTTTAAGTTAGGCATAAGAAGCAAAGAAAGAATCAAGTGTTCTCAAATGAAGAAGCATGAAGACCAAATTTTGTTTTCATAGGAGAAGAAAAAAATCTTTTCTCTCTTTTTAGGGAAGTGTTCTATATCTTTCTTGAGTGGGAGTTGATATTTAATGGTGCCTTCTTTCATATCAATGATGGCACCAACAGTTCTAAGAAAATGTCTTCCCAAAGTAATAGGACAAGAAGCATTGTATTCAACATCCAAAACATAGAAATCAACGGGGACATAGGAATCGTTAACCATAATAAGAACATCATTAAGACTCCCCATGAGTTTCTTTTTAGCATTAGCATCAAGTGGGACATTCAAATAACAATCTTCAAGAGGAGGCAAATCAAGCATATCATAAATCCTTCTAGGCATAATAGAAACACTACTATCAAGATCACACAAAGCTTTGAAAATCAAAGTCATTCACTTTCATATTAATGATGGGTTCCAACCATCCTCTTGTTTTATAGGAATAGAAGCTTTATGTTTCATCTTTTCTTCTTTAATCTTTATGAGAGCATCAGTAATGTGTTTTGTAAAAGCCATGTTCATAGCACTAGCATTAGGACTTTTAGCAAGCTTTTGTAGGAACTTAATAACATCAGAGATATTGCAACCATCAAGATCAAAATCAACTTTACAATCTAAAGTAGTAGAACTATTACTAGCCTCAACACTAGTGGTGGTAATAGTAGAAACACTAATGTTTCTAGCAATTTCATCTTCTCTTTCCCACTTAGCATGTAATTCAGCTAATAGTCTAACATTTTCATCAATTCTTACTTGTATAGCATTAGCAGCTGCAAAGGGATTCTCATTAGTTTCAGGTTTAGCAGCCATTTTATTCAAAGTAGATTGAGCTTCAGCCAAAGATGCAATATTTCTTTCAGCATTAGAGAGTTTTTCCTCAATAGTTTTATTGAAAGCAGTTTGTTTACTAATAAACTCTTTAAGCATAACTTCAAGTTCAGAGGGAGCACTCCTATTATTGTTGTAAGAATTTCCATAAGCATTACCATTTTTGGGAGGATATGGCTTATAATTGTTGTTACCAAAATTGTTCCTATAAGCATTATTACCAAAATTGTTATTTCTTATGAAGTTCACATCAACTTGCTCTTCTTGAGCAACCAAAGAGGCTAAAGGAACATTATTTGGATTAATATGGGCTTTCCCATTAACAAGCATAGACATAATAATATCAATATTATCACTCAAGGAGGAGGTTTCCTCAACAGAATTTACCTTCTTACCTTGTGGAGCTCTCTCAGTATGCCATTCAGAATAATTAACCATCATATTGTCCAGAAGTTTTGTTGCAGCACCCAAAGTGATGGTCATAAAGGTACCTCCAGCAGCTGAATCCAATAGGTTCCTTGAAGAATAGTTCAATCCTGCATAAAAAGTTTGGATGATCATCCAAGCAGTCAGTCCATGAGTGGGACAATTCTTTACCAAAGATTTCATTCTTTCCCAAGATTGAGCAACATGCTCATTATCAAGTTGTTTAAACTTCATTATTTCACTTCTCATGGATATAATCTTAGCAGGAGGATAGTATTTTCCAATAAAAGCATCTTTGCACTTAGTCCAAGAATCAATACTATTCCTAGTTAAGGAATTCAACCATTCTTTAGCTTTTCCTCTCAAAGAGAAAGGAAACAATTTCAGTTTAATAATATCACCATCTATATCCCTATGCTTTTGCACCTCACAAAGTTCAACAAAGTTATTTAGATGGGAAGCAGCATCTTCATTACCAATACCAGAAAATTGCTCTCTCATAACAAGATTGAGCAAAGCAGGTTTTATCTCAAAGAAAGTATTTTCAGCCATAGGTGGAGCAATAGGTGTGCTCATAAAATCATTGTTGTTGGTGCTAGTGAAGTCACACAACTTAGTGTTTTCAAGAGTAGTCATTTTTTTGGGTTTTCAAATAAGAAAGCAAACTTGCAAAACTAATTTTTGTGTGTTTTTGATAAAGAAACAAGCAAACAAAGCAAAAATAAAAATAAGCAAAACAAAAACAACAAAGTAAAGAGATTGGTTATGAGGGACTCCCCTTGTGAAGATATCCTTGACTCCCCGGCAACGGCGCCAAAAAAGATCTTGATGTGCTCGCCGTTCGACGTAGAGCTCGTTGGGAACCCCAAGAGGAAGGTATGATGAGCACAGCTGTAAGTTTTCCCTCAGTTATGAAACCAAGGTTTAATCGAACCAGTAGGAGCAAGGAAACACCCCAAAGGTGTTACTAGCTGAGCTTTGGCAGGGCGCACTACCGGTGCTAGTAGCAACATGGAGACCTGCACAACACAACCACAGAACGTTGTCCCCAACTTGCGATGAGGTTGTCAATCTCACCGTGTTTTGCGGAAAACAAAGGATTAAACGTATCGAATGTAAAGAAGTAAAATTTTGCAGAAAGTAAACACAAAGCAGTAAAAGATTGTAGATTGTATATAAAAGACAAAGGACCGGGATCCATAGTTCACTAGAGGTGGCTCTCCTTAAGATAGATAACATGCTGGGTGAACAAATTACAGCGGGACAATTGATGTAACAACCTCGGACCCTACGCTCTAAGTTCAAGACTGGATAAACCGGAAGTGGTTAAAATAGTACAGCGGGGGCCCAGGGGCCACCCACGTGTAGACCCGTCGGCCGTCCTAACCACTTCCAAGACATCGGGACAGGAGCGAGCCGCGTAGGCAATAGGCGAAGAGATCAAATACATACACAAGTGAGTATGTATGCAAGCTACCATACAACAGTTCTCAGAGCCATTCCATCTAAAAGAAATAGAAATATTGCAATGCCATACGGCAATATCCAAATATCCTAGATAGAGATAATAGTGTAGGATAGCTCCTCATCCATCAAACATTAGAGTATCAGGCGGAAGCGGAAAACAAGATCCGAGTACGGATAAGAAGAAAATCGGCATAAGATGACACATAAATAAACACATCCCGCCCACAGATGTCGCAGATCCCCATCCCCGGAATCTCTACACCGCGTGATCGTTGCCAACATCACCTGTCTCCTCCACCCAGTATCCATCTTGCGAATACACCTGTTCATCTGAATCAAACAATTTATCGTGTGAGACCCTAGGGGTACTCAGCAAGTCTTTATGCCTCTAAAGGGGACATAACCTGAGGTGACGCAATTGCAGCAAAAGAGAATAACTAACAATTCTATAGATACTCGCTAACCATCCGCCTAACCAAAGATAGACGGATGTCCATTAATTAGAAACAACAATTATAACAGTATAAATAACAGATCCATCCTCCTTCTCGCTTACCAACGAGAAAGCGGACGAACAACCCATCCGTTGGCAGTTTTATTAACCATTCCATGAGTATTGCACTATTTACTAGTCAGGTATTTAGTCAATTAAAAGCGATACTTTAGTTATACTTGTCTATGATCGAGAAACTATGCTCCGAGTCGTCCATAACCGCGGACATGGCTTTCAGAAAGATTTACCCTGCAGGGGTGCACAAATAGCAACACACACTCGATCAACCTCGGAAAAACCAACTCAAAACCCAACGAGGCATTCACGACAAAGCGATCATAGGATTGATATAAAACTCAAGTCAGTACCATAATGGAGAATTATAATAATCCAAAATAGTACCAAAATGGAATTAACCAAGATTAAGGATACAAATCACTAGGATGATATTAAAATATCAACAAAGTTCAAAGCACCTAGAAGATATTAACCATATCGCACACGACTGAACAAGGAGTGTGGTACACAAAGCTAACAAAGAAAATTTTCCGCAAATTTCAGCATTAAAATACCACTATATGCGCAAAACCACTTAACGAATCAAAATTAGTACTCTACCAATTCAATATACAAGAGCGAATGATAAAAGTAGTGGTATGGTCGCGACTCCATCCCGCACTCAAATCATTACTCCGCACATGAATAACTAACACATATCCCAACACCTTCTTCTTAAGATGAACCTAAAGATTAGTAACTACGGAAACGAACACCCCAACAAGATAGCGTCGGACAACAAAGATTAAGACAGATCGCGTCGGTTTACAATGAATCAGATAGATCGCGTCGGTTTACAAAAGCCTGTCGGTATGGAATGTACCCACAGTTGATAACCAAAAGGCAGATAGCGATAACAAGTTGGATGCAACAGATAGACAAGGAATTCACACACACACACACACTCACACAACCTATGGTACTACGGAACCCAGAACACGTGAATCCTAATTTGAATTTTAGAAGAGGATTCAAAATGTTACACTTCCTTACCAGAAAAGGGTGGGTGGGTGGGTAAGAAGAAAAAATGGAAGCAGTCCTACTCTCATGTTTTGTTTTTCCCTAGTATACATAGCTACCAAAAATATTTGCTAGACTGACAACGACCATTTGCCTGAGACCTTGAAGGGCGGGATGGCTCTGATACCAATTGTAACAACCTCGGATCCTACGCTCTAAGTTCAAGCCTGGATGAACCGGAAGTGGTTAAAATAGTACAGCGGGGGCCCAGGGGCCACCCATGTGTAGACCCGTCGGCCATCCTAACCACTTCCAAGACATCGGGATAGGAGCGAGCGGCGTAGGCAACAGGCGAAGAGATCAAATACATACACAAGTGAGTATGTATGCAAGCTACCATACAACAGTTCTCAGAGCCATTCCATCTAAAAGAAATAGAAATATTGCAACGCCATACGGCAAGATCCAAATATTCTAGATAGAGATAATAGTGTAGGATAGCTCCTCATACATCAAACATCAGAGTATCAGGCGGAAGCGGAAAACAAGATCCGAGTACGGATAAGAAGCAAATCAGCATAAGATGCTACATAAATAAACACATCCCGCCCACAGATCTCGTGGATCCCCATCCCCGGAATCTCTACACCGCATGATCGTTGCCAACATCATCTGTCTCCTCCACCCAGTATCCATCTTGCGAATACACCTGTTCATCTGAATCAAACAATTTATCGTGTGAGACCCTAGGGGTACTCAGGAAGTCTTTATGCCTCTAAAGGGGACATAACCTGGGGTGACGCAATTGCAGCAAAAGATAATAACTAACAATTCTATAGATACTCACTAACCATCCGCCTAACCAAAGATAGACGGATGCCCGTTAATTAGAAACAATAGTTATAACAGTATAAATAACAGATCCATCCTCCTTCTCGCTTACCAACGAGAAAGCGGACGAACAACCCATCCGTTGGTAGTTTTATTAACCATTCCATGAGTATTGCACTATTTACTAGTCAGGTATTTAGTCAATTAAAAGTGGTACTTTAGTTATACTTATCTATGATCGAGAAACTGTGCTCCAAGTCATCCATAACCGCGGACACGGCTTTCAGAAAGATTTACCCTGCAGGGGTGCACAAATAGCAACACACACTCGATCAACCTCGGAAAAACCAACTCAAAACCCAACGTGGCATTCACGACAAAGCGATCACAGGATTCAGAAATATTTCAGGGGCCCACCCCATTAAGCTACCCGCAACAAAGATGGCCGACTCCGAGACGGACCCAAGGTTTGCGTCAATGGCTGTAAACGACTGGGAACCCGAAAATGTGACTGGGCTTGTCGATACCGTGAAAATACTCCGCATCCAAAACAGTACAGGTGCTCCACGCACAATCTTAAATAAAACGGTAAAGCATGGCATAAGTACAAGATAGTAATAAATCCCCAAACTACTTTGTGGCCCCAAGAAATAGAAATGAATCAAGCTCTGGCTCAGGGGGGTCCATAAGGCCTCCTAGATGTGGATAGTGCGAATAGTCAAGGAACAGGAATCAAGTACTCGGGGTCCTACGGGACACAAGTGAGCATGAAAAACCAAATAGCAGATATTGCTCACCAGTGCCGCTTTCATTAGTTATCCCATTACTACTCAGGTTAAGTTGTTTAGGTACCTCGTTATCCATCAGACACTCACATACCCTACACATGCTATTCTACGACTCGCATGGCTCAAACAACTCCTGTAGTAATGGCTCATGGGATTGAGGAATAGGCTCGGTGGGGTTTAAAAGTAAAGGCTATGCAGTACTTGGGATTCAATTTAATGCGATCGCGACTCAATGATGCAAGAGTAAGATAGAGGCAATAGGTACTATATGTATGCAAGCATGTGGTAGTGCTTGCCTGGCAGCTCAGTTGAAGCGAGAGACGGATCTGGGTAGTACTCCTGGGATTCCTGATATTTCCCCTGCTCGGCGTCTATTCGAAAGAAGAACCAAACAAACAAGGGCCAACATAAATAAAGTGCACAAGCATATAAATAAAACGCGACAAGCAAACAAGCATGCCATGATGAATGATGCACGAATTACATGGCAATAATGTAGCATGGCATGGGTGAGGTGTGGGGTGCAAGAATAAAGCATTTTATTAAGTTTTAGTCAAGTTTCAATGCAATAAACAGTTCTGATTTTTAATAAAGACATGATGCATGCTTCAATTCAGAACATGGAATGCATAGCTAGAACGGGCTCGTCGCGCTGATCGATTTAGACATATTATTTGTCAAAATTGGAGTTATAGAATTAGAGTTATTAATTATTTAAGAAAAGGGCATTTTTATTGCAATTAAACGATTTCGCAAATTTAAATTAGTCCAACCGGATTTTGGATGACAAATTTGAAATCCTGACATTTTTCTGATCAAGAAACATATATCATTTGTATTATTTGGATTTATTAATAAAAAGTTATTAATTTCTGGATTTAAAACAGATTAAACAATTTCTGAAATTAGTTTTATTAAACAGATAAAACGCGCACTTTTTATACCCAGAGGAACTTAGCCCGAGTCACAGACAGGTGGGTCCTGCGCTGTGCTGGCGGATCAGCACGGCAAAACTGTTCTCACCGCGAGCTTAGCCAACCACAGCAGCTGACAAGCGGGCCCATGCCGCAAACGGCCCCACGTGCCAGTGGGTGAGAGGGCGGCGGACGCGTGGCACGGACGGGGACTGCGGGTTGAGGTTAGAGAAAAAGCGGGAGCCTTTTTGTAAAAACACCACAGACGCTGACAGGTGGGGCTCAGGTGGGGAGCGGGTTTAGAAAACAAAAGGCCAGGGGTATTCGCGAAAAAGGCATGGCTGCTGTTTTTCTTCCTCCGGTTTTTGTCTGACGAAACTGACAGCCAGCACGTGGCGCAACGGGGGATCGAACTCACGACGCAGCTCGCGCGCGCGGCGGCGGCTGCCGCTAGGCTAGGGGGGGGGTTGCTGCTAGTAAACACTGCGCATCTAGGGTGAATTATCTACGGCGCAAAGACATGCAGACGCACGCGAACGCGATGCACGGAGGGCGTTCGGCAGCTGGCCCGGTGCGTACGGGAAACGAAGCTCAGAGGAAGGATGTCTGGGGGCATCGGGGGCTCACCGCGGGGTTGTTGATGGTGGTGGTTTGGGCTGGAACGCAGAGGATCGTCGGGGAAGTTGGCAGCCGGGGGCTAGGGTTTCGCTCGGGCGACGTCGGCGTGCAGCGGGTGGTGGGGCTTCTCCTCTTCGACGCCGTGTTCAGGGGCAACGTCGGGGTCCTCGTGGCCTTCCTCGACAGCCTACACACCACGCCCGCCTCCTCGCTGCTGCGGTGGGGAAACGATGCCGACGGTGGGGTGGAGAGGGACGAGGAGAAACAACGGTAGGTGGGGGAAGGAGGAGTGGTTGGGCAAGGCCCTGGTGGATTTGTGGTTGCTAGGCAGAGGAGGGGGATAAGAACGAGGCAGAGGGGGCACATGGGGTGTCTCGGTGTAAAGGTAGCGTGCCCCTGTCCTCCTTCTCCTCCTCACGCGGTGGGCAAGGCTCTGGTGGCCTGGGTCTGCAGCTGGGGACAGAGGAAAAGAGAGGAGGCCTCGGGTGGGGTCTGCATGGCAGCAAGGGAGAAGAAACAGAGAGAGGGGGTGATGCTCGGCTAGGGCTAGAGGAGGGGTGGCATGGTGGCTCGGGTTAGAGAGGTTGATGAGCAGGGGTGGCTCGGATGGGACCGAACCAGGTGGTGGTGGCCAGGGTAGGAAGGAGAGGGTGGCTCGGTATGGAGCCTAGCTAGGAGGGGAAAAGGGGTAGGGTTAGGGTTTTGGTGAGGGGAGGGCTCGAGTAGATGGTGTCGAGCAAGGGCTCGGTCTAGGGTTTGGGTCTAGCCGAGGTGTAGCTAGGTTGGGGGTTTGGGTCGGGTCGGTAGAAGGGCTGGGTGGTGAGGTGATCTAGGATTTAGAGAGAGAGAGAGAGAGGGAGAGAGAGAGCTCGGATTAGCTAGAAAAGAAAGAGGAAAGGAAGAGTAAAAAGAATGGCACATGTATGCACACATGCATGTGTATATGGTGGAAAAGGTGGGAGAGATAGATGGAGGGCTAAGGTTTGAAGAGGATAAAATACACCAAGAAGTTTGCATTAAGAAAAAGGGAGAAAACGAAAGGGCCAAAGTAGAGAGGGAGAGGTGGAAGGGAAGGTGATCTTGCATGTCCCATGCATAAGCAATAAATGCCATGTCTATTCTTGTGAAAACAATAGTAAGTTTCATGGCATTTATTCACATGCATTCCCAAAAATATGGGTCTAAGACCAAGCCAAAAGAATTAAGGTGGATGTTCCATGTGGAGTAGATAGAGGATGCCCATATTTGAATACAATTTGACTTGCTAGTGTGTATGTTCCACTAGATGCTTAATAGCCTCAAAAATATCCCAACATGCATACCTTCAAAATAATCCATAAGGAAGCTTGACAAGGGATTCCACTCACAAAGCATGCAAAGGTGGCCATGTGGCTCTCATATACCAATAATGTGAAAACAACATGGTGCATATATGGGAGCATGTGGAATTGTAAGTGGACCCATCCCAACCCAAATGAGCTAGAGGTAAACCCAATTAAAATGCAAAGCTCACATTTAGTTGGATGGTGGAATTATGGGGTGGTGACAAAGAAAGGTGGTGAAGTTAGAAAAGATATTCCCTAACTCAATCTGGGCATTAACAATATATCAAGAACCAACTACAATGTATCAAGAGGCAAATACAATTAATAAATGCATATGAGATAAGAACCAAATGAAAAGGGTTTTATATGATGCTCAAATGCAAGGTGGCATGATGACATGAGCATGATATAGTTATGATGCAACAATTATATGTAGGAAGTAGCATTTTATTATTAGACCAAGTAGCATTACAGATGTTAGACAGTTGGGATGCTACAACTCTCCCCCACTAAACAGGAATCTCGCCCGAGATTCTAGGAAGCAGAAGAAGACAAGAAGAGGGTAGGATACTTGGCACGGAGCTCATCCTCGCATTCCCAAGTGGCTTCATCAACGGAATGGTGCGACCACTGCACCTTGCAGAACTTGATGGACTTGTTGCGAGTCCTTCTTTCTGCGACTTCTAGGATTTTTGTGGGGTGTTCTTGATAAGACATGTCTTCGTGGAGATTGATGAGTTCATGGTCCATGGTCCTGCCGAGATCCTTGAAGCACTTCTTGAGTTGAGAGATATGGAAAACATCATGGACCTTGAGTTTTTCAGGGAGCTCAAGAGCATAAGCGACTTCTCCTCTTCTTCCACGAACTTTGAAAGGACCGATGTATCTAGGAGACAGCTTTCCTTTGATACCAAAACGGTGCGTGCCTCTCATGGGAGTGACACGAAGGTAAACGAGATCACCAGGGACATACTCCATGTCCGTGTGCTTTCTGTCATAGTTGCTCTTCTGGCGACTTTGATCAACCTTCAGGTTTTCAAGAATGATGTGAACCTTCTCCTCCGCTTGAGTTACAATGTCGGGGCCAAACAATGTTCTTTCACCTGCGCCCAACCAACCAATCGGAGTTCTGCATTTGCGGCCATAGAGAACCTCAAATGGTGCCATCTTTAGACTCTTCTGGAAGCTGTTGTTGTAAGAGAATTCAGTATAAGGAAGGCATTCTTCCCACTTCATGCCGAAAGAGATGACGCAAGCACGGAGCATATCTTCCAGAATCTGATTGATCATTTCAACTTGTCCTTGCGACTCAGGGTGGTAAGCTGTGCTGAAGTTCAACTTTGTTCCCAAAGCATTTTGGAAACTTCCCCATAACTTGGAAGTGAAGATGCTTCCACGGTCCGAGCTGATCTCAAGAGGAACCCCATACAGAGAGACAATTCTATTGATATAGAGCTTAGCCAACTGAATTGCAGAAATTGTTTCCTTGACGGGAAAGAAGTGAGCCACTTTAGAAAGCCTGTCGATGACGACAAAGATTGCATTGTTGCCCTTCTGCAACCTTGGAAAACCAGTTATGAAGTCCATCTCTACTTTCTCCCATTTCCATTCCGGAGGCTTCAATGGCTGTAGAAGACCGGAAGGTTTCTGATGGACAGCTTTAACTCTGCGGCAGACATCACACTCGGAGACATACTTGGCACAATATCATTTCAACCCAGGCCACCAATACTGCGTTTTCAAGTCCATGTACATCTTAGTGCTGACAGGGTGGATAGAAAGAACAGAATCATGCGCCTCCTTAAGAACTTGCTCTCTCAAACCCGGGTAGTTCGGAACAAACATCCGGTGTTCAAAGAATAGAGCGCCTTGGTCGTCGACGTGGAAGGACTCATACTTCGGAAGATGAATGTTGGAGATGATCTTTTTAGTGTAAGGATCACCAAGTTGAATGGAGCGAACTTTTTCTTCCAAGAGAGGAGTTGCCAGAAGATTCAGAAGATACCCTTGATCCACAATTTCAAGGTTGAGCTGGCGGAATTCCTCGCACAAGAGAGGCTGTTGTTCTTCCACCATGAGGTTGTTGACATAAGCTTTTCGGCTGAGAGCATCGGCCATCACATTAGCTTTTCCCGGAGTGTAGTTGATGGTCAAATCGAAATCATTAATTGCTTCAATCCACCTCCTCTGATGAAGGTTGAGATCCGGTTGTGTGAAGATATACTTCAGACTCTTGTGATCAGAAAAGATCTCACACCAGTTGCCAAGCAAGTAGTGCCTCCATACTTTCAAAGCAAAGACAACTGCTGCGAGTTCGAGGTCATGTGTAGGATAGTTGATCTCATGTGTCTTCAACTGTCGAGAGGCATAAGCAACAACTTGTTTTTTTGCATAAGGACCGCACCCAATCCTTGCAATGAGGCGTCATAGAATATCTGGAAAGGCTTGGATGTATCTGGAGGAATCAAGACAGGTGTGGAAGTGAGCTTCTCTTTGAGGGTATCAAAGCTTGCTTGACATGCAGGAGACCAAAGGTATTTCTTGCCTTTCTTGAGGAGATCGGTAAGAGGCTTCGCAATCTTCGAAAAGTTCTGAACGAAGCGACGGCAGTAACTAGCCAAACCAAGGAAACTCCGGACTTCTTTGGCATTTTTGGGTGGAAGCCACTCAACAATTGTCCGAATAGTTTCTGGGTTAACGGCAATGCCCTTAGCAGAGATGATGTGACCGAGATAGGTGACTTCGGGAAGCCAAAATTCACACTTGGAGAACTTTGCATACAGGCGGTTCTCACGAAGCTTGTTTAGGACACACCAAAGGTGTTCTTCATGTTCTTCTTTTGACTTAGAATAGACTAGAATGTCATCCAAATAGACCACGACGAACTTATCAAGATACTCCATGAAAACCGAGTTCATAAGCCTCGAGAAGGTGGCAGGTGCGTTGGTGAGACCGAAAGACATGACCGTGTACTCGTACATGCCATAGCGGGTGGTGAAAGCTGTTTTGGGAACATCTTCCTTGCGAATCTTGATTTGATGATATCCACTTCTCAAGTCAAGCTTAGAGAATACCACAGCTCTAGCTAGCTGATCGAAGAGATCATTAATCCGCGGAAGGGGATATTTATTCTTGATGGTTTTAGCATTGAGAGCCCGATAGTCAACACAAAGTCTATCAGTCTTGTCTCGCTTCTTCACAAAGATGGTTGGGCTTCCCCAAGAAGAAGTACTGTGCTGAATGAAACCCAACTTCTCTTGTTCATCAAGCTGACGTTTGAGTTCAGCCAATTCAGCAGGACCCATTTTATAAGGCCGCTTGGAGATAGGAGCGGTTCCAGGTTCAAGCTCAATCACAAACTCGACCTCTCGGTCAGGAGGCATACCTGGTAACTCTTCAGGAAAAACATATGGGAACTCACAGACCACCGGAACACTCTGAATAGCATCCATAGCATCATCATTCAGAGCCGCCAAAGAGAAAAGCTGAATTGTAGGAGTCAGACTTGGAGAATAGACTATATGGCCTTCAGGAATTTTTAAAGAAACCGACCGTTCAGCACAATCAATCACAACTCCATTTGATGTTAACCAATCCGTGCCCAAGATAACATCAATGTCAGAATTGCCTAGAATAATTAAGGAAGCCGGGAACAAAGAGCCACCAATCTCAATTTGATTGCCATGGATGATTTTAGAAGATGCCATTGTTGCCCTAGGAGAAAGGACCATCAAGAGCTTAGGAAGCGCATCCATTGCTAACTCATTCTCATTTACAAACTTGTGAGAAACAAAAGAATGCGATGCACCAGAATCGAACAAAACGCGTGCATGAATTGAGTTGACAGAAAGCGTACCCATCACAACTCCAGGTGCATGTTCAGCTTGAGCGGCGTTGACACAGTTGGCACGAGCAACAGTGGACCCGGGCTTGGTGTTGATGTTGAGAGCCCGCGGTGGAGGTGCACGAACCATAGAAGAACTTGATGCAGGTCTTGGAGGTGGTGGAGGAAGAGCTTTGTTGTTCATGGGACAACTCCAGTGTTGATGCTTAGTGTTCCCACAAGTGTAGCAAGCACTAGGTGGACGTGGAGCAGCGTAGCCAGGGACTCCGCCAGGCGCTCCAGGGTAGTTGTGGTTGTAGCCCCTAGGAGCCGCGGTGAAGGAGTTTGGTGGCCTTGCTGCGTAGCTTGGAGTTCTTGGTGGAGCCGGGAGCGGCGGTGCGGTATTAGGAACCCACACGCGGCGCTTAGAAGGAGCTGTCATAGCTGAAGAGCTTGCTGCGTCATGGCTGTGTTTCTTGGACTCCTCAAACACTTGCGTACTTGCTTCCTCCTGTAGAGCTGTATGTTGGAGTTCTAGAAAAGACCCTGGCCTTGCATGAGTGATTGCATACTTAATAGATGCATTGAGCCCTTGCCTGAACCTCTTTTGCTTCTTCTTGTCATCAAAGATCTCATCGCCCCCATACCGAGAAGGATTCATGAAGTTTCTGATATACGTATTGACATTATCATTGCCCTGCTTGAGGTTGAGAAACACTTCCTTCATCCTTTCCATTACAATCTCTGATAGATATTCCTCTTTGAAAGCCCCAGTGAACTGCTCCCAAGTAGGCTGAAAACCAGAGTGGTTTGCCTTCAGGTAATTCTCCCACCATAGAGCTGCGTCTCCCTTCAGAAGGTGAGTGGCACATTTTACCCATTCTTGCTCTGGAACATCAACAGTCATCAGCAACCTTGACATCTCACGCAGCCAATCATCAGCGTCCAGTGGCTGATCAGACACCTCAAAGTGGCGCGGGTTGAACTTCAGAAAACTCTTGATGTCTCCTCGCTTGGGAGGTGGAGGTAGCGGAACAAACTCATTCCTCCCGACACTTTCTTCAAAACGCTGCTGGTTGTGCTGCATTGTTCCCAAAGCATTTGCAATACTTGCCAATGCAGCCCCCAGTTCAGGTGGTATGTCCTCCTCATTGCAGCGTGGTGGTGCCATCCGAGGATTGATATAAAACTCAAGTCAGTACCATAATGGAGAATTATAATAATCCAAAATAGTACCAAAATGGAATTAACCAAGATTAAGGATACAAATCACTAGGATGATATTAAAATATCAACAAAGTTCAAAGCACCTAGAAGATATTAACCATATCGCACACGGCTGAACAAGGAGTGTGGTACACAAAGCTAACAAAGAAAATTTTCCGCAAATTTCGGCATTAATATACCACTATATGCGCAAAACCACTTAACGAATCAAAATTAGTACTCTACCAATTCAATATACAAGAGCGAATGATAAAAGTAGTGGTATGGTCGCGACTCCATCCCGCACTCAAATCATTACTCCGCACATGAATAACTAACACATATCCCAACACCTTCTTCTTAAGATGAACCTAAAGATTAGTAACTACGGAAACGAACACCCCAACAAGATAGCGTCGGACAACAAAGATTAAGACAGATCGCGTCGGTTTACAATGAATCAGATAGATCGCGTCGGTTTACAAAAGCCTGTCGGTATGGAATGTACCCACATTTGATAACCAAAAGGCAGATAGCGATAACAAGTTGGATGCAACAGATAGACAAGGAATTCACACACACACACACTCACACAACCTATGGTACTACGGAACCCAGAACACGTGAATCCTAATTTGAATTTTAGAAGAGGATTCAAAACGTTACACTTCCTTACCAGAAAAGGGTGGGTGGGTGGGTAAGAAGAAAAAATGGAAGCAGTCCTACTCTCATGTTTTGTTTTTCCCTAGTATACATAGCTACCAAAAATATTTGCTAGACTGACAACGACCATTTGCCTGAGACCTTGAAGGGCGGGATGGCTCTGATACCAATTGTAACAACCTCGGATCCTACGCTCTAAGTTCAAGCCTGGATGAACCGGAAGTGGTTAAAATAGTACAGCGGGGGCCCAGGGGCCACCCATGTGTAGACCCGTCGGCCATCCTAACCACTTCCAAGACATCGGGATAGGAGCGAGCGGCGTAGGCAACAGGCGAAGAGATCAAATACATACACAAGTGAGTATGTATGCAAGCTACCATACAACAGTTCTCAGAGCCATTCCATCTAAAAGAAATAGAAATATTGCAACGCCATACGGCAAGATCCAAATATCCTAGATAGAGATAATAGTGTAGGATAGCTCCTCATACATCAAACATCAGAGTATCAGGCGGAAGCGGAAAACAACCCATCCGTTGGTAGTTTTATTAACCATTCCATGAGTATTGCACTATTTACTAGTCAGGTATTTAGTCAATTAAAAGTGGTACTTTAGTTATACTTATCTATGATCGAGAAACTGTGCTCCAAGTCATCCATAACCACGGACACGGCTTTCAGAAAGATTTACCCTGCAGGGGTGCACAAATAGCAACACACACTCGATCAACCTCGGAAAAACCAACTCAAAACCCAACGTGGCATTCACGACAAAGCGATCACAGGATTCAGAAATATTTCAGGGGCCCACCCCATTAAGCTACCCGCAACAAAGATGGCCGACTCCGAGACGGACCCAAGGTTTGCGTCAATGGCTGTAAACGACTGGGAACCCGAAAATGTGACTGGGCTTGTCGATACCGTGAAAACACTCCGCATCCAAAACAGTACAGGTGCTCCACGCACAATCTTAAATAAAACGGTAAAGCATGGCATAAGTACAAGATAGTAATAAATCCCCAAACTACTTTGTGGCCCCAAGAAATAGAAATGAATCAAGCTCTGGCTCAGGGGGGTCCATAAGGCCTCCTGGATGTGGATAGTGCGAATAGTCAAGGAACATGAATCAAGTACTCGGGGTCCTACGGGACACAAGTGAGCATGAAAAACCAAATAGCAGATATTTCTCACCGGTGCCGCTTTCATTAGTTATCCCATTACTACTCAGGTTAAGTTGTTTAGGTACCTCGTTATCCATCAGACACTCACATACCCTACACATGATATTCTACGACTCGCATGGCTCAAACAACTCCTGTAGTAATGGCTCATGGGATTGAGGAACAGGCTCGGTGGGGTTTAAAAGTAAAGGCTATGCAGTACTTGGGATTCAATTTAATGCGATCGCGACTCAATGATGCAAGAGTAAGATAGAGGCAATAGGTACTATATGTATGCAAGCATGTGGTAGTGCTTGCCTAGCAGCTCAGTTGAAGCGAGAGACGGATCTGGGTAGTTGACGAGGGTTTAACTCATCAATGCCCATTGTTATGGACTTAGGTTCGAGGAATTGGGGAGTGCTGGAAGTCTCGACTGGCTAGCAAACAAGCACACAGGGACGCGAGGTTTACCCAGGTCCAGGCCTCGTAGAGGACCCTACTCCTGCTTGTCTGCTCTTGATTGATGATGATCCGAAGGATTACAATGTCGCCGATGGCGGTGTTTACGCAGATTGGATCTGGCGTATGAGAGATCGTAGATCTATCTATTGGGGGAGTCGTGATGTCTAGATCTATTGTGTCGTAGCGTGTCTTAGGCTGTGTCCTCCTCGTTGGACCCTCCTAGCCTTTATATATGGGGAGGCTAGGTCTCAGGTACCAATACGAGTTGGTTTACAAGTTGTATTCAAACTCTAGTCTTGAGGTTTCCTTGTCTTGTGCGTTTGGGAGTCCCTGTCCATATGGGCTTCATACCACTCGAACCGTCATGGGCGTCATGGACCTGTGCAGGTCGTCGAGTGCGCCTTCCGTCGGGGCGCACCAGGTAGGCTGTAGTCGAGTGCCTGTTGGGCATACCCATGTCAGTAGCCCCCGAGTGTCCATGTGAATCATAGATTCGGATGGAGACTCAGAAGTCTTGAGTCTTGCATTAGGATGTCGGAGTCGACAATTATGTCGAGTGCGAAGCACTTCACTCGGAAGCTCATCGGGTCAGTCAAATTTGTAGTAGTTCATAAGGATGATGGTAAACGTGCCTGGTGCGCTCGATGGATCGAGACCAGTTAATTGCTCTAGGGCAAAAACAACGCTACCTACTCAAACTCGAGTCCCCGGACTCGAATTCGGAAATTGCTGGCGTAATTCGACTCATGCCGCGGAGGCCTTACAGGAGTCGAATTCCAGTGTATGGGTGTGAGCACTCGACGCGTCCGTCAAGGCATATTCATCGTACCTGCAGGCACGGATATATCTTTTGTAGTGCGCAGCAGATGCGTTGCCAGGCCTTATTCAGGTCTTATCTTCACACTGTAAGCGCGGCATCCGAATTTTTTGTCATCGCGGAGACGATTCGGGTGACCCAGGAGACGCAGTCTCTTTGTAGGGGAAAATATGAGGCGGAGTCACCATAGCATTCGAGTGTGGATGTTATCGACACACAATACGATGTACGAGGAAGAAAATAAGCATAGGGTGCGCGGCCAGCGCTCCCTATGGGAGTAGCCCCCGAGTGCCTGGTTGAGTCGAAGACTCAAGCAGGGACTAAATAACTTTTGCGACTGCTGTCGTCTTTTGTTGCTTGTTTCAGTCGAAGATTCAGGCAGGGACTAAATAACTTTTGTGACAGCTGTCGTCTTTTGTTGCTTGTTTCAGTCGAATATGTTTTCAGCGCTCCCTATGGGAGTAACCCGAAGTCTACAATCGAATCGCTGATTCGAGTGAAGGGTTTTCATGATGCTTGGATGTCTTCACAAATTTCTTCGGGTGCGCGGACAGCGCTCCCTATGGGAGTAGCCCCCGAGTCCTTAGTCGAATCGTGGATTCGAGTGAGGATTCAGAGCGTGTCACTCGAGGATCTTGTATATGCGCCACCATCGCTCCAGTTTGGAGTAGCCCCCGAGTGTCTGGCAGAGTCGCAAACTCGGGCAGAGACTCGAGTCTTGTATCTTTGTAGATGTAGTCGCCAATCATGCGAGAAGAAAACATGGGCGAGTCGATGATGCAAATGGAGTCGATGCAGTCACTTTTGCCGGGTGCGTGGCCAACGTCGCATGTGTGTAGCATCAAGCGATGCAACCATCCGAGGAGGGACTCGACTCGGGTCTTGAGTGTATGTCATAGCCAGTTGTTTTGTCGACTCTTGTTGGAGGACCCAATAGAATAGCTCGACGCAGTCGACATCCTTATAAGCTGCATAAAACATTAAGAATTGTGAAATATATGTATCTTGTAAAGAGTATTTGCTTGTTAGCTTGTAAAGTAAAATTCTGGTGCCAATCGAGTCGACACTTTTGCACTGTATGCTAGGCCTTTTCGTTAGCCTGATTACCCTTAGTCTCAGTGCCTTGCCGGGGTGCTCGGAGGTCAAGGATTCGACGACCAGGCAGAATCAGCTACTCGGGCTGTCGCGTATGAGGTGCTCGAGTGCGTGGAATCGATGGCACATTAGGTTACTCTAAGAGGGCGCAGCCCCCGAGTGTTTCAAGTGCGATTAAAGTAAGAAAGAAAGCATCTCTAATGGAGGGTAACTTAGCTTTATTGGTAGTCGTTGTGGACGAAGTCGATGCAATCACGGACGTAGTCGATGCGGCAGCGGGTCGCGTGAAGGAGTCAAAGACACATCAGGTCGGCGAAGTCGAAGACCACAACGCGTTACTGCAGTCGAAGACTGCATCAGGTCGCGTGTTGGAGTCGAAGATTGTAGCGGCTCGCTGTCGCGGGAGTCGAGGAAGTCCTCGAGTCACCCGATATGAAGACCACTGCCAGTCATTGAAGTTGAAGACTGCAGCGGTTGCCGAAGCAGAGGGATCCTCCGAGTCGCTGGAACCGAAGATCGTAGCGGATTGTCAATAGAGTCGAAGACGGCAGCATGTTGCATGATAGAGTCAAAGACTCAATAGGTCGGCGGAGTCGAGGGCCATAGCGAGCCGCTGGATCACCAATGCTGAGGGAGCCCCCCGAGTCACTGGAGTCGAGGACCACACCTGGTCACCGGAGTCGAAGAAGTCCTCGAGTTGCCGGAGCCGAGAATCGCAGCGTGTCATCGTAGCCGAAGACTATAACGGGTCGCTGGAGCTGAAGAACGCAGAGCATCGTCGATGTCGAGGAAGCCCCCGAGTCGCGGTCGCTGAAGCTGATGCGGCCGGTCACCGCAATAGAAGATTATATTGGGTTGCCGCATCCGAAGGATGTAACGAGTCACCGCAATTGAAGACCGTAGAGGATCATCGCAGTCGCAAACCGCAACAGGTCGATAGTCGCGAGTCGTATGACCAAGTGGGCGCAACCCCCGAGCATGGAGTCGAGGACCGAAGCGGATCGTACGGCGGAGTCGAAGGAGCCCCCGAGTCGCTAGGTCCAAAGATCACAATGGGTCAGTGGATCTAAAGACCGCATTGGGTCGCTGGAGCTGAGGGAGCCCCCGAGTGTAGCATCGAGGTGGTTGACGTAGTCGAGGAAACGTTCGAGAGCCGATGTGGAGAACGGGAGTCGACGCGGCAGCGGGTCGCCGAAGGCGATGGTGGCAACGGTTTGCCGCAACCGAAGATCGTAGCGGGCCACGGCAGTCGAAGACCACAACATGTTGGCGGAGTCGAAGACCGTAGAGGGTTACCCGACGTAGTCAGCGCAGCCCCCAGGTGTAGAGTTAGCACGGTCATGTAGTAGAGGTCAATGGACCAGAGTCGTCGCAGTAGCGAGTCGCGTCGTCGCGATATGACAGCGGGTCACGCGGCGGATGTATTCGGCATGGCGGACCGGAGTCACGTGGTGATGAAGAATTACCGCACCCGAAGATCGTAACGGGTTGTTAGGGCCAACATGGCAGCAGTTTGGTCGTTGGAGACGATGGCGGCAATGGGTCATCCCGGCCGAAAAGAGCCGACACGGTGGCAAGTCGTTGCGGCGGGTAGGTAGTCGCTAAGGTGACGGAGTCGAGCCATGGTCTAAATCGTGTGACGGCCAGAGTCGGACCACGGTCGGAGTAGGGTACAGCCCGATTGTCCTCGTATTTTTCTAATCTGATGCATGTATGGCCTCGTTGAACTATGTCTGCGTCTTTGATCCAAATAACACCACGTGAAGTAGTTTTGTAAGTCACGCTAGCACCCGCTGAGTCCATGGCCTCCATATATATATGCATCAAGTTGATTTTTCTTCTTGAAAATCGAACCGCCTGCCTTGATTAATACGTGGGTCTTGGAATTGAATAAACGATTTATGAATCTGGCCACAGAGCTGATCGTACGTAGTATAGCCAGCTAGACCCTTGTCAAGTTTGATGAGGAAGACGCGACTAATGACTCGCGTGACGAATCAGCTGCCATCAAGTTGTTGCGCTCTCTGCCAACTGCAAGCCTGGCTGCTTCCGGATCGATTTGCGTTGCAACCATGTTCGTAGAAAAAGTCTTCTCCTTGGAACTTGATCTGCTGGCAGCAATTTTAAGCTTGCACGTCCATGTGATTCCCCCTTTTTTTCCTCCCGGAACAGGAGAAATAGGGGCATGGATATATCTGGGTTGCTTTTTGACATCATCTTGACCTAGTCCTTTTGCTTTGAAGTCTACGTCCATCGCGTACAGCCTTCGCCTCGGTTCCAGTCGCCCTGCCGAATATCTTGAAACTCTCAATCTTGTAGATCGGATCAGCTGTGCTTGAGGATGGCGACGATGTAGATGCCGTGAGCACGTGCCATAAATTTCTTCTCGTTTTGTGCGAGACTGAAGTAGACGTTGATCTCCTGAGATCGGCGAGTCGTAGATCACCATGGTTGATGGAACCGTCGAGATCGCAACATCAACGCTCCCAGTTCCCATAGATGGCGCCAATTGACGAGGGTTTAACTCATCAATGCCCATTGTTATGGACTTAGGTTCGAGGAATTGGGGAGCGCTGGAAGTCTCGATCGGCTAGCAAACAAGCACACAGGGACGCGAGGTTTACCCAGGTTCAGGCCTCGTAGAGGACCCTACTCCTGCTTGTCTGCTCTTGATTGATGATGATCCGAAGGATTACAATGTCGCCGATGGCGGTGTTTGCGTAGATTGGATCTGGCGTATGAGAGATCATAGATCTATCTATTGGGGGAGTCGTGATGTCTAGATCTATTGTGTCATAGCGTGTCTTAGGCTGTGTCCTCCTCGTTGGACCCTCCTAGCCTTTATATATGGGGAGGCTAGGTCTCAGGTACCAAAACGAGTTGGTTTACAAGTTGTATTCAAACTCTAGTCTTGAGGTTTCCTTGTCTTGTGCGTTTGGGAGTCCGTATCCATATGGGCTTCATACCACTCGAACCGTCATGGGCGTCATGGACCTGTGCAGGTCGTCGAGTGCGCCTTCCGTCGGGGCGCACCAGGTAGGCTATAGTCGAGTGCCTGTTGGGCATACCCCTGGGATTCCTGATATTTCTCCTGCTCGGCGTCTATTCGAAAGAAGAACCAAACAAACAAGGGCCAACATAAATAAAGTGCACAAGCATATAAATAAAATGCGACAAGCAAACAAGCATGCCATGATGAATGATGCACGAATTACATGGCAATAATGTAGCATGGCATGGGTGAGGTGTGGGGTGCAAGAATAAAGCATTTTATTAAGTTTTAGTCAAGTTTTAATGCAATAAACATTTCTGATTTTTAATAAATACATGATGCATGCTTCAATTCATAACATGGAATTGCATAGCTAGAACGGGCTCGTTGCGCTGATCGATTTAGACATATTATTTGTCAAAATTGGAGTTATAGAATTAAAGTTATTAATTATTTAAGAAAAGGGCATTTTTATTGCAATTAAACAATTTCGCAAATTTAAATTAGTCAAACCGGATTTTGGATGACAAATTTGAAATCCTCACATTTTTCTGATCAAGAAACATATATCATTTGTATTATTTGGATTTATTAATAAAAGGTTATTAATTTCTGGATTTAAAATAGATTAAACAATTTCTGAAATTAGTTTTATTAAACAGATAAAACACGCAGACTTTTTATACCCAGAGGAACCTAGCCCGAGTCACAGACAGGTGGGTCCTACGCTGTGCTGGCGGATCAGCGCGGCAAAACTGTTCTCACCGCGAGCTTAGCCAACCACAACAGCTGACAAGCGGGCCCATGCCGCAAACGGCCCCACGCGCCAGTGGGTGAGAGGGCGGCGGACTCGTGGCACGGACGGGGACTGCGGGTTGAGGTTAGAGAAAAAGCGGGAGCCTTTTTGTAAAAACGCCACAGACGCTGACAGGTGGGGCTCAGGTGGGGCGCTGGTTTAGAAAACAAAAGGCCAGGGGGGTATTCACGAAAAAGGCATGGCTACTGTTTTTCTTCCTCCAGTTTTTGTCTGACGAAACTGACAACCAGCACGCGGCGCAGCGGGGGATCGAACTCACGACGTGGCTCGCGCGCGCGGCGGCGGCTACCGCTGGGCTAGGGGGGTTGCTGCTGGTAAACGCTGCGCGGCTAGGGTGAATTATCTACGGCGCAAAGACAGGCAGACGCACGTGAACGCGATGCACGGAGGGCGTTCAGCAGCTGGCCCGGCGCGTACGGGAAATGGAGCTCAGAGGAAGGATGTCTGGGGGCATCGGCGGCTCACCGCGGGGTTGTTGGTGGTGGTGGTTTGGGCTGGAACACAGAGGATCGCCGGGGAAGCTGGCGGCCGGTGGCTAGGGTTTCGCTCGGGCGATGTCGGCGTGCAGCGGGTGGTGGGGCTTTTCCTCTTCGACGCCATGTTCAGGGGTGACGCCGGGGTCCTCGTGGCCTTCCTCGACAGCCTACACACCACGCCCGCCTCCTCGCTACTACGGTGGGGAAACGATGCCGACGGTGGGGTGGAGAGGGACGAGGAGAAACAATGGTAGGTGGGGGAAGGAGGAGTGGTTGGGCAAGGCCGTGGTGGATCTGTGGTTGCTAGGCAGAGGAGGGGGATAAGAACGAGGCAGAGGGGGCACATGGGGTGTCTCAGTGTAAAGGTAGCGTGCCCCTGTCCTTCGTCTCCTCCTCACGCGGTGGGCAAGCCTCTGGTGGCCTGGGTCTGTAGCTGGGGACAGAGGAAAAGAGAGGAGGCCTCGGGTGGGGTCTGCATGGCAGCGAGGGAGAAGAAACAGAGAGAGGGGGTGATGCTCGGCTAGGGCTAGAGGAGGGGTGGCATGGTGGCTCGGGTTAGAGAGGTTGATGAGCAGGGGTGGCTCGGATGGGACCGAACCAGGTGGTGGTGGCCAGGGTAGGAAGGGGAGGGTGGCTCGGTATGGAGCCTAGCTAGGAGGGGAAAAGGGGTAGGGTTAGGGTTTTGGTGAGGGGAGGGCTCGGGTAGATGGTGTCGAGCAAGGGCTCGGTCTAGGGTTTGGGTCTAGCCGAGGTGTAGCTAGGTTGGGGTTTGGGTCGGGTCGGTAGAAGGGCTGGGTGGTGAGGTGATCTAGGATTTAGAGAGAGAAAGAGGGAGAGAGAGAGCTCGGATTAGCTAGAAAAGAAAGAGGAAATGAAGAGTAAAAAGAATGGCACATGTATGCACACATGCATGTGTATATGGTGGAAAAGGTGGGAGAGATAGATGGAGGGCTAAGGTTTGAAGAGGATAAAATACACCAAGAAGTTTGCATTAAGAAAAAGGGAGAAAACGAAAGGGCCAAAGTAGAGAGGGAGAGGTGGAAGGGAAGGTGATCTTGCATGTCCCATGCATAATCAATAAATGCCATGTCTATTCTTGTGAAAACAATAGTAAGTTTCATGGCATTTATTCACATGCATTCCCAAAAATATGGGTCTAAGACCAAGCCAAAAGAATTAAGGTGGATGTTCCATGTGGAGTAGATAGAGGATGCCCATATTTGAATATAATTTGACTTGCTAGTGTGTATGTTCCACTAGATGCTTAATAGCCTCAAAAATATCCCAACATGAGCATACCTTCAAAATAATCCATAAGGAAGCTTGACAAGGGATTCCACTCACAAAGCATGCAAAGGTGGCCATGTGGCTCTCATATACCAATAATGTAAAAACAACATGGTGCATATATGGGAGCATGTGGAATTGTAAGCGGACCCATCCCAACCCACATGAGCTGGAGGTAAACCCAATTAAAATGCAAAGCTCACATTTAGTTGGATGGTGGAATTATGGGGTGGTGACAAAGAAAGGTGGTGGAGTTAGAAAAGATATTCCCCAACTCAATTTGGGCATTAACAATATATCAAGAACCAACTACAATGTATGAAGAGGCAAATACAATTAATAAATGCATATGAGATAAGAACCAAATGAAAAGGGTTTTATATGATGCTCAAATGCAAGGTGGCATGATGACATGAGCATGATATAGTTATGATGCAACAATTATATGTAGGAAGTAGCATTTTATTATTAGACCAAGTAGCATTACAGATGTTAGACAGTTGGGATGCTACAATTGACAAACACCGAGAAAGCAATACATGCATATACTAATCATCTTGACTCCTCTGAGACTTGATTGGGCATTACAACATAATACATAGATCGCCATCCAACTGCATCTATGACTAATAATCCACCTTCAGGTTATCATCCGAACCCCCTCAAGTATTAAGTTGCAAGCAACAGATTATTGCTTTACGAACTAGGTGTAAAGTAAACAATATGATTTTTCTATGAACAAAGGATTGTTGTTTTCTCCCTAGTAGCAACAACACATCTAGTACCTTAGAGATTTCTGTCACTTCCCCAGATTACCAGAGGCATGAACCCACTATCGAGCATAAATACTAACTCTTGGAATTGCTAGCATCTACTTGGCCAAGATAGCTACTAACAACGGAAAGCATGCAAGATCTCAAATAACAAAGACATGATAGAATCAATAATCAATCTGAAATAGCATCTCAATATCCATCGGATCCCACAAACACAACATGTATGGATTACAAATAGATGATCTTGATCATGAACGGAGCTCACAAGATCTAAACATGAAAGCACAAAGGAGGAGAAACCAGCCATGTAGCTACTACATGGATTCGTAGTCCAAGGATGAACTACTCACGCATCACACCGGAGGCTTGCATGGTGATGAAGAAGGCCTCCGGGGTGAATTCCCCTCTCCGGCAGGGTGCCGGGAAGAGCTTCAGATCCCTCCCGATCTAGCGATGGAGATGACGGCGGCTACCGACTCTTTCGTGGATTTTTGTTCGGGTACTTAGGGTTTTCGTCCCGAGGGCAACTTATAGTCGGAAGGGGAGGCCGAGGGGGTGCCGGGAGCGGCCACACCACCCCCTGGCGCGGGCCAGGCCTGGCCACGCGGCCAGATGGTGTGGTGGCTCCCTGGCCCTTCTCCGTCTCGTATTCTGGCACTTGATCACTTCCGGAAAAATAGGCACTTTGGCTTTTGTCTCGTCCAATTCCGAGAATATTCATTTTCTGACTTTCCTAGAACCAGAAACAGCAGAAAACAGGCAGCCGGCACTGTGGCTCTTGTTAATAGGTTAGTCCAAGAAATCATATGAAAAGTACTCCAAAGTTGGAACAAAACACAAGAAAGTGGATAAAACCAAGCATGGAACATAAAAAATTATAGATACATTTGCAATGTATCATACATCTATTGCATTGAAGGAAGCTCTGGTTAATATACTTGCTTCACATGATTTTCCTATTTCTAGGCTACGTGGTCAGGGTTACGATGGAGCTTCCAATATGCGAGGAGAGTTCAATGCTTCACAGAAACTGATTCGTGATGGTAGTCCATATGCTTTCTATGTTTACTGTTTTGCTCACCAGTTACAATTGGTGGTTGTCATTGTTGCCCAATGCAGTAGTTGTATTGCTGAATTCTTCAACCAAATTCCTTTAATAGTGAATCAAGTGAGTGTATCTTGCAAGAAGAAAGATGCATTGCTTGAGAAGCATCAAGATGTATTATTGGATAAGTTAGAGAAGGGTAAGATTTCTGCTAGAACATGGTTGCATCAGGAATCCGGCCTAGCTAGACCAGGAGATACTCGATGGGGCTCACATCTAAAAACCTTACTTAGTATATATCATATGTGGGAAGCGGTGGTGGACATACTAGTGGTTGTTAATGGAGATGCTCGTGAACACTCAAGTCATGGTGGAGCAGGGGGTTTGATTAAAAAGATGAAATGCTTTGAACTTGTATTCATCTTGCATTTCTTAATATCTTTGTTGAGCATCACAAATGAGCTATCAAAAGCACTACAGAGGAAGGATCAAGACATTGTTGAAGCTAGCGGATTGATCTTGGATGTAAAGGAACGCTTGCAACATATGAGGGACAATGGGTATGATCTTTACTCTCTCAAGTCAAAAGCTTATGTGAGGCATACGATATTGATGTGCCAAGGATGGAAGATCTTGTTTGACCTATGGGTCAGTCTACACGAACCAAGCATAAAATAACTCAACATCACTACTTCAAAATCAACATTTTCAATGTTGCTATTGATGCAACTATCACAAAGATGAATCACCGCTTCAATGAAGTCACATCTGAGTTACTCGTATGCATGACTTGTCTTGATCTAGCTAACTCTTTCTCTAAGTTTGATGCTAATAAACTTGTTCGACTTGCTCATATATATACTGAGGAATTGACCATGGCTGATCATATTTTGTTGAGAAATCAGCTCCAAACATTTATTATCAATATCAGGAGAAGTGAGGAATTTCATGGATGTCGTGATATTAAAGAGCTTGCTTAGTTAATGGTTGAAACAAGCAAAGATAGAACATTCCTACTGGTATATCGCCTTATTGAGTTGTTATTGATCATTCCCATGGCAACAACATCTGTAGAACGGATATTCTCTGCAATGAAAATTATCAAGACAGATTTGCGCAACAAGCTATCAAATAAGTGGTTAAATGACTTAATGGTGTGCTACACCGAGCGAGAGATATTTAAAAGTATTGATGATGATAGAATCATGAAACACTTCCAAGCTATGAAAGATCGCAAAGGACATTTGCCTAGAGAAGGAGTTGTAGTGCGTCAACCTCACTAGTAAGTTTCATTTATTTTCAATTACAATACATCTCATATACAATATCGCGTCACTTATATTGCTATTGTACATAGATGGTTGATGGCACGATGATGGTAGATTGGCACTCCTTGGGACATAGTATTTTTTCTTAGGTATCTATTTCTTTTTAGTCATTATTTTCATTTTCTATACTCCTAATTTTTGTGTAGACTTCAATTATAATTTAGCATGCTATATTTCCCCTTTTTTCACGACTTAGCTTTGTGCTAGAGGCTTTGAGCCTACCCTTTATTTTTGTCCTGGATTCACCACTAAGGCCAACTATACGGCGGGAACACATTGTTCCAGTCGTATAGTTTGCTCGTATAGTTGCGTATGACCACAAAAGCGCCACGAGAAGGTACCTCAAACCCCAAAATTTCAATCCTTTTTCCCTCTTCTACCTCCAAACTCTCTCAAAACCTCAAGGGATTTTCCTCTCTACTCAATTTCATTTGATTTCCTCGCACAGAAGTGATCTACGGCATGTTTCTCCTCTGATCCTCCAATTACTTTTTGCAAATTCATCTTCGATCTATCGTCATTATCAATCTAGGGTGAGACCTATTATGAACTAATTTCCATGATTCTCTTGCCTAGATTATTATTTTGAGGGGATTTTTTAGTGTGCTATGATGAGGAATATATTATACTTATTATTGTTCGATCAAAAGGTTTTATCTTTGTCTTTATTTATTATTTTAGATGATGAACACAAGGATCCAAACTCGTGCCCGTGCCGCTGCTAGCGCTTCTCGAGATGTCTCTCAAGAACACATGGGATACGGTTCAGGAATGAGCTCCAACGTGATCGCTTCGATAAGATCAAGAACCGAGAAGTGAAGGCCACTAAGTGGGCTTGCCCCATTATATTGAACCAACTCGGTATTTCTAATGACTTCAATTTACTTTGCAATAGGGTTAGTCTGTAAAACTTTGTATTCAATGATGTGCCTACTTATCACTGGTTATCTCTTGAATTTTTAAGTTCTTTGCAAAGCACCGTTAAACTATGGCATGGAGAGGACACGATTTCTTTCCGACTTATGAATAACAATTACACTTTATCACTAGATGAATGGTGCGCATTCTTTAATTTTCCAAACAATAATGATAATGACTCGCGTGCATCCTTTACTGGATTAGACCCTTCCCCGGAACAATATTATAATGGAATGAGCTTCACTTCTAGAGTGAGCAAGGGCAAGAATATCCAACATCCCGCAATTCGCTATTTGTTCTGTGTTATTGCTAACACCTTGCAGGCACGAAATGAGTTCACGAGACTCAATGAGGAGGACATCTTAGTCCTCATAAAAGCTGCTTACAACAATTGTGACTTGTCACTCAACTTGGGCACAATCCTTGTGCGTTACCTGGAGCACCAATCCTCCCAAAGCCAAGGACCAATCACAGGTGGAGGCATCATCACCGTGCTTGCCATTGCCCTAGGCATCGACCTAGGTGAGTTGCAACTTGTGCTAGGTGAGCGACGTGTTGGTTTCTCTACTTTAAAGGCTTGTGGAATACTCACTAGGAGAGGTGGTGTTTATTACTTGCATATTACTAGAGCTGAGTATATCTACCCCGCTCCTATGCCTAATGGTATTTTCTCTATCGAGGAAGGACGTTTGCTATATGACTTGCAGGTTGAGCAACACCAACCCGGGGAGGATATTCTGGATGAGGATGATGACCAATAAGAGGAGTAAGAAGTTTCTTATCAAGAGGAGCAACCACCAACCCGGTTTGCTACATACCAAGACTTCCAAAAACTTGGAAGGACTGTGGAGAGGATGCATAGCCTCTCCTTGAACCTCCGAGGAACAACTAGTAATTTATCAACTCAATTTGCGAACTGGAGTAACGACTTTTTCCCGCCACCACAATGATTCGAAGGGCTTGCAAAAGCCTAAGCTTGGGGAATTTTCCTCATTTATCTTTATTTGGCGTTCATTTGCTTTTATTTATTTCAAGGTTATATTTTTAATTTGAGCTTATAATCACTCGTGTTGGTTTCCCCAATACTTTATCTTTAGTTATTTCTATTTGTTTTCGAGATTTTCTAGCCAAACTTTGCCGCCAATTTTCTATTCTTGAATTCCCCCTCTCAAAAATAACAAAAAGATTTCTCCATTTATCTTTGTTTTCCCTCTTTCTTTTCTTTTCGCCTCGAGGTTCTCATGTATTTGCAGGAAGATTGATTGACTTCGAGTTTCCAAGAAAAGAATTAAAAGGGAAGAGAGAAGTGGAACAAAACATGAGAGGTATGCCTTATGACTCCCCACTTTTGTAGTTTGAGAAACCCATGCTAGTTAGTAGTAAATGTTGAGATATTATGTTGGCGGAGTGAGTCTTTATAATATAGTAAAGTTTTGTTTGCATGGGTATTTAGTTGGGTATGTTTTGTTCCAGCTCTTGTAGTTAACCAAGTCTTGCCTAAAAATTGCTAAACAATTGTAATAAGAAAAAGTCTCACAATTGAAGGCTTGTGTGTTGTAGTGCTTAGTATTGAAGGCTTATTTCTAGAGACACTCAACACCACGGAATATAATGATTGACTTGATATCTCTCTTTAAAAGGATTTGTTCGATTGAATTAATGTTTAGCGGTTTTTGTGAGCATACCAAAGTTTGACTTGTTAATCATAAGAATGATATAGCTTTATGCGTGTCAAACTTCATGGGATGCCAACAACTCCGCTAGCCTACGAACGATCTTCATGGAAGAAACTCCTAGATTTCGGCTATGAGTTGATTAACACATGTAGCAGCAATGCTATAGTGGGTAAGATTCTTGGCACTCCCGGTAGTTTTGTTCATGATGGAATCACTCCTCTGGCTGATATGAGTAATCATTGTGCAAAAAGAACAAAAACCTTAGTAATGCCACGAGTGTCCATCACAGCCCGATGAACTAATATATATTTTGGCATGCTCTCAATTACTTAAGAACTAAAATTCTTGAAGGACAATGAATGGCAAAGTAGTGCTTGAAAAGTCTTGATTTATTGACATGGGAAAATTGAGATACTCTAGTGTATATACGTTTCATGATAACTCTCACACTCTCAATTTTACATGATTATACTTTATTGTTAAAAGGCAAGCCTATGAGTTGATTACATGATATGGAATAAAGTTTACTCATTTGAATCATCCATGTTAACAATAATTTTGCTGCACTACAAGGATGCATAAAAACCCGTATGATATGCTTGCCATTACTCTATCTATGCTGAAGTTTTTCAGATTTATGAAGTGGAGGAAACGTGAGACTACCAATCATGAATAAGATCATCATCTCATTATTTTAGTTTAAATACTGAGTTCCTTTTTGATTTTGGTTTTCTTGCTCGAGAACGATCAAGTTTAAGCTTGGGGAGGTTGATGGCTCTGAAATATAGCCATCTACGTCCATATTTAAACTAGTATTATTCATATTTATGATGAAATATCTCTCTAAACCCTGCCACTAATGCCTAATGATCAAAGGGGTATGCAATCCTTTCTTGATATTTTTCCCTGCGCAGATAATGACGTTTGATGATGGGAATCACTACATTAAAGTCAGAGATACGTGATTTCCAATAACCCAAAGAAACCAGGAGTCGTTAAGTGGAGACAAACGCTTTAACAACCAACTATACGGCGGGAATAAAATTCTGGCCGTATAGTTGTGGTCATATAGTTGCCACCGCCACTGCTAGGTCAAATAGAACAACTTTCGTGAAGGGACCCATATATAAAAAAGCCTCGGGCGACAAGAAAAGGGCCCTCTCTCGCTCTGCCTCACCCCCTCTCCACTAGAACCCTGCATCCACAACACCGAAGAGCCGCCGGAGGAATAGACTTAGATCTAATCTCCAAACCATTCTCCACCACCATAGCCATATTCCACCACTTGTAATAGTAGATCTCATCTTCAATTGGCGACATTGTAAGACTATTTGCTATCAATCTCATAATTCCTATTGCAATGTTTATGATCTTTGATTTCATCTCTATGTGTGAGTAATGCTCCTTGGGCTAAGGGCTTCGGCCTAGCCATGTACCTTTTGTGCATGTTATTTATCGTAGATGGGATCATGTATTAGTTTGTATGACATGATGATTATTGTATCCTCTCTTGCCTCAATCCAAGGACTTGTCAGGTACCCAAGACCCCGAGGACTAAGCCAGGTATAGGGAGTATGAGTAATGACTAATCTGTAGGTTGGGAACCCTTGTGACAGAAGGGGTAGTACAACTGTATGGGAGAGATTTACTTGGGATAAACGGTGATGTCACTATGCATATCATTAGTTCTCTTTCTTCTATGGATGAGACTAGTAGGTTATTGCTATAAGCGGTTGCGGAGGCAATAACAATTATGGATGCACTGCCCACATATAATTTATCTTGCTCTAACAATTACATGCATACTTTATTATTATCTTTTATTCCCATCAGATGTTTTTCACAACTACAGGTGAAATCGAAAGCCCTAGGCCCTCTCTCTCCATCATCGACAACAACAAAAGACAACAAACTCTTGGTCTGGTCAAAACACAAAAGGAATTCTAAAACTCTCGAAGGTCTATTACAGTAACTTCACTATCCTTTCTACTTCCCAAGGATTCGATAAACCTAGGTCTACTAGGGAAAAAGAGCTATACTACACCCGTAATCCGGATCGAAGGTATCAGAAGCGTGTCGGCAACATGGGCATTCGTTGGAAGATGGTCGAGGACAAATGCTTGACCGATGCTTAGAAGGCCATGAGACTTGACCCTATCAATGTCTCCTAACAAACCAGTGGTGCATATTGGAGGATGATCTATGAACAATTTGAAGAATGCTAGCTCTATGGATATTACGCGAAGATGCACATGATCCATAACCAAAACGCATTGTCTCATAGGTGGAACGGCATTGAAAAGGCTTCCAACAACTTTCATGGATGTGTGGAGACTGCCCGCCGAAGGAAAACAAGTGGCGCCGATTTGGCCGATCAAGTATAGTACCCAAACCCATACTTGTTCTTTTATTGTCAATGTAGTATGCATAGGGTATGGACACTTGCTTGATTTTGGTTTGTTTTACTAGTTGAAGGAGTTGTTGGATTTGTACAAGGCCAACAACGGGGAGAAGGAGTTTCCTTTCATGCATGTCTTCACCAAAACCGAGACTTGCAAGAAATGGGAAAAGTCTGCTACTCTCTCAACAATAACAAACCCTGTGTTGTGGACACATCGACGACTTCATCGGTCGACCGCCTTGTTGGCAACAAGAAGGCCAAGGCCGAGAGGAATGGCCCAACATCAATGGTCTCGATGGATGCCTCCTTTGAGAAGATGACCGCCGAAGTAACATTGAACAACCAAGGTCGTGATGTCAAGAACGATGCAAGGTGGAAATATTGAGGAGGAAAATTTCGAGGTCACCAAAGTGGCCACCCATGCTAGCATGCTCCACGCCATGAATGTCCAAATGGCCGAGGAGGCAAGGATGTTGACTACCGATACATCCACATGAATGAGGAGGCCAAGAGTTGGTAATCGGATGCTCGTGCGCGCCTCTTGGTGGCAATGAGGGCAAGGGCACCACCATCATCTGCGCCGGCGTGAGCACTGCCAACTACACTATTGTGGGCACCGATATGGGATCTAGCATCGACATCGGCCTCAGCCTCGGCCTCGTTCTTGGTAATATGATATCGCCAAACTTTTATAACATTTTGGGCCGCTTTGGCCGTGCATTTGAACTGAAATTGGCCATGACTTTGAACCATTTGGGAGACTATAATCTAATAATTGAGTTTGGCCTAAATGATTTGAGGCTTTGATTCGTTGGGTCCGTCGATGTGGAGGGGCCTCCCAAAACGTCAGCAGTTTAGGCAGTTTTTTCCAAAGCCAGTGTCAACGGTGTTGCTGACCACTAAGAGCATCTCCACTCGTGATCCCCATATGGGCTTCGGCGCGGCCATTTTTTGGGTCGTATGGGGGGGGCGCCGACGCGAAATTAGAAATGGGGCCCGGCCGGCGCCCAACCGTGCACCCCAAACCGACCATTTTTTATTTTCTGAATTATTTCAACATAAGCAATCAATTAAATTAGAACACAAATTCAACACAATTATTCAACAAGTTCAACATAGTACACAAATAAATTATGTTTAACACACCACGCAAATTAAACAAGTTCGAATCACAATGGCCAACAAACTAGAGAGCTGCTTTTATGTTCCACAAATGCTCGATCAAATCATTTTGCAGCTGGTGATGAGTGTTGGAGTCTCGAAGTTCTTGACGCTTGGCCAGGAAAGAGGCAAAGGCAGTAGGCACCTGATGATCAACATCTGCAAGAGGACCCTGGTGATAGTATGGTTGAGTGTCGAACACTGGGTTCTCCCACTCACTCTCGATGATCATGTTGTGCAAGATGATACAAGCAGTCATGACCTCCCACATCTGATCCTTGGACCATGTAAGCGCAGGGTACCGAACAATGGCATATCGAGCTTGCAACACACCAAATGCCCTCTCCACATCTTTCCTGCAAGCCTCCTAGCACTGAGCAAACCAAGCTTTCTTCCCTCCAGGCATTGCATTTGAAATGGTCTTGACAAATGTTGACCACTTTGGATAGATGCCATCAGCCAGATAGTAGCCCTTGTCATATTGGTGGCCATTGATCTCATAAGTCACATGAGGAGAATTCCTTGAAACAAACTTGGCAAACACATCCGAGCACTGGAGCACGTTGATGTCATTGTGAGATCCTGCCATCCCGAAGAAATCATGCCAAATCCAGAGATCCTTATCAACCACTGCCTCAAGAACCACATTGCATGCTCCTTTGTGGCCCTTGTACATGCCCTGGTTTGCAAACGGACAGTTCTTCCATGCCTAGTGCATATAGTCGATGCTTCCAAGTATCCTAGGGAACCCTTTGTCTGCATTCTGTGCCAGCAGACGAGCAGTGTCGCCTTCATTGGGTGTGCGCATATATGTGTCGCCAAACACCACCATAATTGTCCTGCAAAACCTATACATGCAATCAATGGCCATGGACTCGGCCATGCGCATGTAGTCGTCATGTGTGTCTCCATGCATTCCATATGCTAGCATCCGAAGGACAACTGTGCATTTCTGGATAGTGGAGAAGCGAAGCGTACCGACGGCGTCCATCTTTAGCTTGAAGAAATCATCGAACTCCCTCAGCTTCTCAACGATCTTGAGGAAGAGCTTCCTGCTCATCCTGAAACGGCGGCGGAATGTGACATCGCCATGCACTGGATCATCAACAAAGTAGTCTGCATACAACATGCAATACCCTTCCATCCTCTGCCTCGGCTTGCTCTTGCGGTGTCCAGGCGCCGAGCCGCCGCGGACCGGCTTGTCCTCCTCGATGATCATGGACATGAGGGCGAGGAGGATAAACAGGTGCTCGTCGTCCCCGACCGCCGCTGCATTCATCGCAGCGACCTCCTCATCCATCAGAGCGGTCATGACCTCCTCGTCGTCCGAGTCCATCGCCTTGGCAAATGATCGAACACCTTGTGTGCGGGGAGGAAGTCGGGTGGGAGCAGAGGTTCACCGGCCGACGATTGGACGCAAGGACGACGGAGGAAGAGGCGACGTGGGTTTATTTTGGCGGTGGGGAGTGCTACCGGAGGCGGGTTCCCGACGACGAGGTAGGGGTGGTCGCAGCGGCCGCCAGGGGGTCGGGGGGGGGGGGTCGAAAGGGTATAGGACAGGTTTTCTGTCTGTTTGTCACCGACAAGGCTAGCCCGCAACGTTTTCTCGACACGCCGGTGCCCTCGCTCGCCTCGCTGTACATTGGATTTCGCCTGGAACCGCCGGCTAAATAAAAGGGCCGCGCCGGCGAAAATTCTGAAATAAGGGCCGCGGCTGGGCGCGTTTTTTAACGCCGGCAGCCCTCATAGGCCTTTGGGGGAGGGCTTTGAGGACGCCGAGTGGAGATGCTCTAAGGGCTGCGTCGATGGAGATGCTATTAGCTCGGTCACTCAGAGTAAAAAAACCCTATACCGTAAAACCAAAAAAGTCAACTTAATGATCATCTGATTCTTGGTGCACCTATCAATATTCCAGGTTGGTGACATGTCAGTTGTGGACAGAAGGCCATTTTTCCAAAAAAAAAAAGAGCTGGAAAAAGGCAATACTGTACAGCAGGTCGCATATTTGGCAGCCAGAGGGGGAGTGACAGTCCTCTCGTCTTCTTGATCCTTCCTGCTTCTGCTTCTCCGCCCATAAACTTCCACAATCTAAAAAGGATTTCACTAGAGAACGCAGAGAGAGAGAGAGAGAGAGAGAGAGAGAGGATCCTGAAGTGAAAACATGGGAGAGGTAACTCGCTAACTGTTCTCCTTCCCCCCTCCGAGAAATCCCCAATCGTGCTCTTGCATGCGCCGTCCTGGCAAGAGTAGTTCTCATCTATTTCCTCTCCCTGGAGTGGCTTCTTAGTTCTTGATTCCGGCAGCCGTATTTTCACTATGCGGCTGGTTTGGTTGGATTCTTACCCCTCATGATTTGTTCCCCGTTCGGTTAGTCCCTTGGCATGCCTCTGGGAAATTTGGGGCTTGTTTTATGTGATTCTTTGGTTGGTGTTGCATGATTTTGGTTATTGACTGTACGCTTGCTTGGGGTGTGTTTTGGTCTGCTCGGAGCCTGCGAAATCTCATATTTTTGACACTGATGTGTTTTCTAGAAGTCAAAGCTCCCGTGTAGGTGTTTTAGGCAGGGGGTTGGATGAAACCCTTTTGCAATTTGGTGGATTGAAGCTAAATTCTGTGTGATTTGTGACGATTTCTGGTGATTTTGATTGACAGTTGAGTCATGATTCGATCTAAAAAAGGACAGTTGGGTTATGACAGTCTCCACGAGGACAGGAAAATATATGCTATGGACAGTATACAGTTAAGCTTGTCAATTGTGTGAACATGTTGATGTGAACTCCCATAAAAAAAATGTTGATAGGAACTCACCTCAAAAAAATAAAAAATTGATGGGAATCTTTGATTTAACATTAGCATCAAGCCTATGTTGGGTTTGTTTAGGTAAGGTATATAGGAAATTTCAGAAACTTCTGGGATTGGAAATTTGGACCCAGCATCTCCCACCAAAAGTACCGTAGGATTTATGTTGCTGCCCTGCATGCAATATGCTGAAATAGAGCAAGGGCTAGAGAAGAAAGCAAGCATTTCTGAAGATAGGAATACTCATGATCATTTGCAAATCTTAAGGAACCCCGGGAGATATCCCACATTGCTTGATTGCAAGAGGAATTTATGCTGTATGAATTAGGCACATCACCCAGTAAATTGTTGGTTAATTCCATTGGAAATGGAGGGCTATATGTTTGTGTTGTTCGTATGTGTCATACCTAAACCTGGAAAGTAAGGGCACTGTGTTTGGTTTGTGTTGTGCCGTATCTATCTTTTTATATTGGTTCTGGGATGATGCTTCCTAGGCTAGATATGTTCCATTTGTAGATATGCTGGACATTCCTGCTTTCTCCACTGAATATTTAGTTCTTGATTGTATGCTTTTGTACTTGTGGCAGTATGCATTTCTTTGTTGGAATATTTCTCTTTATAGAACTTATATTTACATCCTTGATTCATTTCCACATGTTCATGCATATGTGTGATTGTTTGCGTATTGTTTAGTGCATTGCAAGCGATTATGCATAAGCCAAAAATTTCTTCAATGATTATGGACAAAGTAATAGGAGGTGGCCAACTTGCCATCGACAACTCTTTATTTTTGGTTTAATGCTGGCAATATGTCATGAAGGTTGTTTAAGGTGCCAGTCCAACTAAATAATTGGAAGTTCCTGCAGAAAATGTTGCTTGGAGCTAAGTGATGCCCTCATATGAAAAGCCAACACTTCTGCGGAAAATGGAGAATCATCCAGGGCATCCTATTTCCAACTATGTAAGTAGTTGCTATTTATGGTGGAACCCTGAGGTTTTCTGGCTTGTTGCACAACAAATGGCAAACTTATCAGCTAGCTTCTGTACGTGTAGGATTTCTTGTCAGGGAACGGTTATCATACGAAGCAATTAGGTCATAAAAACTATGACCATGACTCCTCATTAACCAGGTCTGCCCGGTCTCAACAAGAAGCATCTGCAGTGAGTGACAGTAGTCTGAATGAGCAACATACCTCTAGGTCCTCAACACAATCTGGTAATGCTTTATCTTTACCACATTTCACACTAGTATTCTGAGTTCCTCTGCAGTTTCAGCTCTTATGGTGTAACAATTTTTTCCTTGTTTCTTTTATTTTATACAGTCCTCTTGTACTTTTGTAATTTCTATATCAAAAAATCAATAAATACACAGTAGAGTCCTACTAAAAAACATTTTTTTCTATTTAACTCTTTTCGTGACACTGCTTCTGAATCTAGGTATGCCTTGTGTGAACCTGTACTTCTACTATACTGTGCTTCTTACCGATGCCTTAACTCATCTTGTGTGTTGTCTCAAAAGAAGAAGTGGAGAGCTTCTTTCATGTACTGATGGGACCTGATGGGTCTTTACGTTTTTTATGGTTCATCTCTCTGATGATCTTCACACTTCCGAATCCCCTTTTACAGTGAGATAAATTAATGCGTTTAGATCTTCATGCTAACAGCTATGTCGATTTTATCTTTCAGACAATGATGATGACCATGGGAAGCCTGGACAGGACATGATAAAGTCACCTTTATCTTTGGGGAATCCAGAAGCTGCTTTCCCCCCTCCAAAGCTTGATTACAGCCAATCATTTGTAAGTTTATGTCATTGTGAGGATTATTGTTCTCTTAAATCTTATATGCTGCCTTCAGTTGACTAGCTATGTTTTGTTCTAGGCTTATATTCCTTATGCTGCGGATGCTTACTGTGGTGGGGCATTCACAGGATATGCCTCACATGCCATTGTAAGTTTATCTATCCTTCTAGTTCTCAACTGAATCCTGAATTTTTTTTCACAGTTCAAGGTGATAAGATCTCACATTAAATTTCTGTATAGTTCATCTAAGGTTTCTTTTTTAAGTTCATCTGTGATTTGTTGAGTTCAGATTCTCATTCATTCTATTTTGGCCTATGATGAATGGTGTAAGAAGCTTCATCGCGAAGGATATTGTTCCTGCCTCATTGTTGAGTTCGATTATTCTTTGGAAGCAACTAAAATGACAAAAACTGTTATTTTAAATAAAGGAGGAATCCACAAACAGTTCTTTCATTTTTTTTTTGGATTAAGGGCTTAAGCTTTATTGATCACTTCAGAACTAAGTGCAAATCAATGAATATGATTAATTAAAATCATGTTTCCATCCTGCTAACGTACATGCTAGTTGTCATCTTTCATGTAATTGTTTCTGAAAAAGTTTCATGCATATCAGCAAACTGTTTTACTCTTTTTATTCAAAAAAAGGCTAATGGCCCTGCATCAACAATTTATGGATTATACCCAGGTTCATGCACAATTAAATGGTGCAACAAACTCTCGTGTGCCACTGCCTGTCGAGCCTGCAGCGGAAGAGCCAATGTTTGTTAATGCAAAACAATACCATGCAATTCTCAGGAGGAGGCAGATGCGTGCTAAGTTGGAAGCCCAAAATAAGCTGGTGAAAAGCAGGAAGGTAATACAACACTAAAGATTTATTTTAGCAATGTGCTCAAGAATTTTGGATCTGTTCCTGATACTGCCGTTGTACAAAGTCTGTTAGCCCTTTGGTATTTGCTGACTGCTACAGCAGTGCATAGATTTCAGCTACAAATTCATTAGGCCCTTGGTACTATTCAGACGACTAATCTGAGACTAGAACACATTTGTGTGCTATTCCTTGGCAAAACCTCGGGCAGAGGCATTTTGTTTCTTCTGTATTTAGTAGCCAAAAGTACATACCATGTTGTCCACATTCCAAACTGTAACACCCATTTGTTCTAACATTGCCCCTTCTGTTCCAGCCATACCTTCATGAATCTCGTCATCGTCATGCCATGAAGCGAGCTCGTGGATCAGGGGGGCGGTTCCTCAACACAAAGCAGCTGGAGGAGCAGAAACAGCAGCAGGCTTCAGGTGGTGCAAGCTGCGCAAAGTTCCTTGGCAAGAACACGCTCCTTCAGAGTAGCCCCACTTTTGCGCCTTCAGCATCAGCAACCTCCAACATGTCGGGTTTCTCAACAAGCGGCAGAATGCTGGCTAACCAGGAGCGCGCCTGCTTTCCCTCGGTTGGGTTCCGTCCATTGAATGGAGGGGACGGGAAGCTGACCCCGAATGGTATGCACCAACGTGCTTCCATGATGAGGTAAAGCCTCCTCTGGTGCGCCGCCGGTGGCAATTCATCCTTGGCTTATTATGTTCGTGTGTACTGGAAATGTGGTTTGGGTCTCAGTTGGACCAGACATCGTTAGGTTCCTTCTGAGTTCCCTGTAGTTGAAAGGACTGAAATCTTTACCCGATTCCTTTTGTGTACTCCGTTCCAATAAGGCAACACAGATCGAACTGGGCGTGGTTGAGAAACCATGCGCATATCCTTCCTTATCTGATGTATCTAAAACTTTACTTCACAGCTGGCCGGGTAGCCTGATGCATGCTGTTGTGGTTCAGCAAGTTAACAATCTGTATTGCCTAATTTGTCTGCAACTTTGTATCACATTTTGCATTTCATATGGTGACTCGCAGCAAGTCAAGTTGGACTTCTGGAACATTAGCTTCTAAAAGAACTTAAAAGTGATATATATTGTTGTAGTGATGGTCCCAATTAGGTACATGAGCCAGTGGGAACAAGAGGATGGACAACTTAACTGTATTTCTTATCTCACAATTTCAATGTTCATCAGCAAAGTTTAGCTTCTGACACCAAAATATTTCATCGGCTGTAGGATAGAGAATTGAATCTGAAAATTGATGAAGCGTTACTCGCTTCCATATTTGTTACTAGCAAATGAAAAAAAAATTAGTATGCTGCCCTCAATAAGGCCACTTAGTACTGAATGAATTCAGGCACTCAAATTTCTCAAAATACTGCAGAAAAAGGGTTCAACAGGAAAGATCATAGCATTATCGCATCAATTTACAGACCCAATGGTAGACAATTTACAAGATGGGCCAAGAAAAGTTATGATGTAAAGTGGAAAATGGCTCTTTGGGTTCAAATGGAAGCACTCAACCTCAGCACCATTTCTAGCCTCTCAGCCTTACGGTAGTCATTATCAGTTAGGACTCCAACAGGGAACGGTGTGATCTCCAGGACTAGGTGAGGACCAGGGAGCTCATCAAACAAGGCTCTTACATTGTAGCAGCATACACTCTCTCCATGTGCACTTTCCCTCCTGATTTGACAACCCTGATTGCAAGTTAAAACATTCAGTTAACAGAGCAGTAATCTCAAACAATCGTGAAAAACATGCCTAACATCTCAGTTTTTGAGACGTGAGCATTAAAAACAGCTAGAGAAGTGTATTTGGTCTGGCTGGAGAATGAAATCACCTTATGAGTGGAAGCGTCCACAAAATGGTCGTCTTCAGATAGAACCAAAGCAATTTCTTTGAGAAGCCGACGGCCTTCTTCATTCGAAGGAACTCGGTACATCCTCTTGAGTGTTCCTTTGGTCGTTGGTTTCCATTTGCTAACTAGCTTCTTCTTATCGCCTTCTTTGTCACCTGAATAAAAACACACCAATTTCATTTATGAATCCATAAGAACTATGTATAGTGGGTAATGAACTAGGACTTTCATGAATCTTGTCCTCATCAAGGCATCAAAGATAAATATCTACAGATACAGCTTTTTGGTGTTCACCATAACCAAGACGCTTCCCCTGTGAATGCTATCTCTCTCTTTCATCCTAGATACAGAATTTATGGAAATATAATACTAATAGTATTCCACAAATGAGGCCTGGTAGGTTAACCATGTTGACAGTAGGCTGTATTATATTAAAAAAAAAGTAAATTACTGATCCTAGTAAGATGAGATTGTACACCTAAAATTATCTCTTTAACCTTTTGATAGCTGAATACACTCTACATAGCAAAACAGAAAGCAATAACTTGTCACAAGAATTGAATACAGTTTCAGAAGTACTTCTACAGCGACATCAACACTGAAATTAAATAGGTTAAATGACTAGTCGCTAATAAAAAAGAGTGAGTGGTCGCTCACAGCACACAACCGATGCATAGTAAATGCATAGCGATAAATCTGCAAAACTTTGGAATGACAGACAAACAAAAGCACAAACCATGTAAAACCCTTCCAGTTTTAGATTAGAAGTTAGTTGTAATAAGTACTACTCCCTATGTTCCTAATTGGCCTGCCAAAACATCTTATATTTAGAAACGGAGGAGTACCATCAATCAGCAGACCTTCTCATTCTCATGTTAGTAGCATGTTTCTGTTCCATGATAGTACCAATCCACCACATGAGGTGTGACTCTGTTGTAACTTGTCACCTTTTACTACATGTCAAACTAAATTGTCATGTAACCTCCGTATGACCAAAACCTTCATTGCACGCGCGCACCCACAGAGAATGCTTAGCCCCACATATTATGTCCCAAAATGACCAAACATCACCCAAAGATGCAAAGTTGTTTATCACCACATGCTTTCCATCGCGGTGGCGAGCAGAAAGCTTATTATCCTACAGATTCTAGAAAGAACATCTTTCTTATCCACAATCCAAATTCTCGCACATTACAGAAGCACTAGCCCCAGATACCACAATCGCAATATTCACATTATACTCCACTAAACACAGTACGAGAAGTGGTGCACCAAAGATTTACATCGATAAAATTTGAATCTATACGCTACCTGGGGCGCCGCCACGGAGCTTGTCGGCCCACTTGGAGAACCCTAGGTCGCTGTCCCCGGCGCGGTCCTCGCCTCGAATCTCTGCACACCACACACATGGAAATCAAAGACCTGTTTCTCCCCGGACCGAGCACAGCCGCATCATTCATCATTCACGGCGCGGGCACGCGGGTTACCATGGGAGAGGAAGGGGTTGCGCGGGGATCCCACGAGGCCGATGTGGATGAGCGCGTAGTAGAGGCAGAGGCGTCCGGCCCAGAGCAGCACGGGGCCCTCGAGCAGCGACGCCGCGATAGGGCCCACGGCGGCCGCGGAGAACGCGCCGGCGGCGGCGGCGCGCCTCGGCGGCGGGCCCGGGCGGACGGCGGGGGGAAGGAAAGGCGTCTTCGTCGGCGGCGCGCGGAGGGAGAGCGGGCTTGAGACCGCGACGGCGGCGGCAGGGGCGTGGAGGAGGTAGGCGAGCATGGCGACTGGCGGAGGAGATGCGGCTAAACTGTAGTGCGTTCGTTCGTTCGTGCGCGCGTTCACTCTGTACTTCTCTTTCAGTGTTGTGACCTGTGACTTGCCTCTGTCAGTGTTGTGGTGTGGAAGAAAAAGGATTTTGGTTATCAATGATTTTTTGTGGTAGAAACTACGGTAGATCTTGGTTATCAATGATTTTTGTGGCTTGCCTCTGCCAGAAAAAGATTTTGGTTATAAATGATTTTTTGTGGTAGAAACTACGGTAGATCTTAATTCAGAAAATACAGAATACTTCATGATGAACCTGACCTCTTATATGAAATAATACATCTAATCAAGCAAAGCAGATAGAGTTGTCTTCTTCGGTTTTGGATAAGTATACTCGCATACAAGTGTGTGACATGTCACCAGATTGGCCGTATGGCCTGCCTACGTACAGACGCCATGGTGCATAGGACATTGGGCGCGAAACATTGTTTTCTATCTTTCTCAATACCCGCTATGTACTTTTATCGAGAGGCCATCTCCACCTGCGCGACTCAAAGCTGGTCTAATCCGGTCCGTGCACACACATGGCGGCTACGTTCCAGCGGTGCGATCTAAACTGACCGATGCTCGATTCGACCAATTCCCTCATCAAATTTGATTCGCGAATGCATCTGGTCTGGTCGGATGCGTCGCAGGCTCTGATGGCACCAATCTACGTGGGCACCAATTCGTTTAAATTCTAACCGCAAAGTGACATGGCAAGGGTGTTTTTCCTATGAGGCTTTGCTTCAGTGTCCTCCCCTACCCCTTTCGGCCGAGGAGGCGAAAGGTTACAAACCCCGTGAGGGTTAGGTGACGTGTTTAAGTCCGCTCGAAACCCGGTAGAGGCGGTGTATCCCCACCATATTTGATACGAGGTGGACTCGGTTTGTACACCGCGTCTCCGCGTGCCGGTCTTGCCTCCTGTAATCACGCGTACAAGTGGCACCGACCAAGTCCGTTGTCGCCGCAAAACGAGTCCGTGGACGCCGCAAAACGAGTCCGTGGACGCCGCTATTTTGGAATTTCACGGTGCCTCCGAGGTCTAGGTGCCATTGTTTCTCCCTGCTCCGGTCTCCAAGGGCAGCGAGAGACCGCCTGAACCCTAACCCTAACTCTGTAGCGACGACCAGACCTCCGGAACCAGAACCCTAACCGCTATCGAACCTGCCCTCAAGATCTGCTCGCCGTGGGAGGCGGCCAATCTAGGGTTTAATTCGTCGATTGCCTCCACCTCCTACATCTCCATTATTGATCTTCGTATCACGTGGTGGATTGAGACGTAATGTCGTCCCCCTAGTGCATGTAGGGCTTGAAGCAATGGTCGTCATAATTGGTTTTTGATTTTCGCAATGGTATAGGTGATGCCAGAATCAAGTAGGATGGAGGAAGATTTCGGGTACACGAACGATGAATACTCTAGCTCGGAAGAGGTTGATCTGTCTAAGGGTGAGAATGCAGTTTCAGAAGACGGGCCAGTCGATGTGGACAAAGATGCCGATGGCAATGCCGAGGAAGAAAATATGAGTGACATATTTGCGGTTGTTCTTAGGGTTACCACTAAATTTCGTATTAATGGTTATTAAATTGTCTGATGGAGAGTGATATTGACAAAGAGAAAAAGGATGAAGAAGTATTGGACACAAAATTTATTAGTGAGGTAAAGCCGAGTGTTACCTTTGTGTGACTTGCAATGGTTGCAATAATGATAAAAGCAGAACAAACATAGTTCTTTTTTGCTATGTTAAGGTATTAGTTGGTAGTGATAAACGCTTATGACTATTACGATGACTCCGACTTGGAGACCGCTGAACAATCTATTGAATCATACTCAATAAACATGAGTGAGGTATGTCACTTGCATATATATTTTCCATGTGAACTAGTGAATGGAAGCAGTAGTTTAATTGTATTTGTTCATCTCGTTGTGAATGTGTAGGTCACTAAAGACCCCGAGGTGGAGAATAAATATAAGATGGAAAGTGATGATGATTATGGACATTTAAAAGTTAAGGAGGGAATGCATTGGAAGAAAATGGACATGACTTTTGCTACGGAACTGATGGTTCAATGCACGACGTCCAGAAAAATGCTTGATGGCGGTGTTGATGTAGAGCTCGTTGGGAACCCCAAGAGGAAGGTATGATGAACACATCAGCAAGTTTCCCTCAGTTATGAAACCAAGGTTTAATCGAACCAGTAGGAGCAAGGAAACACCCCAAAGGTGTTACTAGTTGAGCTTTGGCAGGGCGCACTACCGGTGCTAGTAGCAACGTGGAGACCTGCACAACACAACCACAGAACTTTGTCCCCAACTTGCGATGAGGTTGTCAATCTCACCGTGTTTTGTGGAAAACAAAGGATTAAACGTATGGAATAGAAAGAAGTAATAGTTTGCAGAAAGTAAACACAAAGAGGTAAACAGTTGTAGATTGTATATAAAGAAAAGGACCGGGATCCATAGTTCACTAGAGGTGGCTCTCCTTAAGATAGATAACATGCTGGGTGAACAAATTACAACAGGGCAATTGACAAACACCGAGAAAGCAATACATGCATATACTAATCATCTTGACTACTTTGAGACTTGATTGGGCATTACAACATTATACATAGACCGCCATCCAACTGCATCTATGACTAATAATCCACCTTCAGGTTATCATCCGAACCCCCTCCAGTATTAAGTTGCAAGCAACAGATTATTGCTTTACGAACTGCATGTAAAGTAAACAATACGATTGTTCTATGAACAAAGGATTGTTGTTTTCTCCCTATTAGCAACAACACATCTAGTACCTTAGAGATTTCTGTCACTTCCCCAGATTACTAGAGGCATGAACCCACTATCGAGCATAAATACTAACTCTTGGAGTTGCTAGCATCTACTTGGCCAAGATAGCTACTAACAACGGAAAGCATGCAAGATCACAAATACAAAGACATGATAGAATCAATAATCAATCTGAAATAGCATCTCAATATCCGTCGGATCCCCGCAAACACAACATGCAGAATTACAAATAGATGATCTTGATCATGAACAAAGCTCACAAGATCTAAACATGAAAGCACAAAGGAGGAGAACCAGCCATCTAGCTACTACATGGATCCGTAGTCCAAGAATGAACTACTCACGCATCACACCGGAGGCTTGCATGGTGATGAAGAAGGCCTCCAGGGTGAATTCCCCTCTCCGGCAGGGTGCCGGGAAGAGCTTCAGATCCCTCCCGATCTAGGGATGGAGATGACGGCAGCTACAAACTCTTTCGTGGATTTTTTGATCGGGTACCTAGGGTTTTCGTCTCGAGTGCAATATATAGGCGGAAGGAGAGGCCGAGGGGGTACCAGGGCTGGCCTCACCACCCCCTGGCGCGGGCCAGGCTGGGCCACGCGGCCATGTGGTGTGGTGGCCCCCTGGCCCCTCTCCGTCTCGTATTCTGGCACTTGATGACATCCGGAAAAATAGGCACTTTGGCTTTTGTCTCGTCCAATTCTGAGAATATTCATTTTCTGACTTTCCTGGAACCAAAAACAGCAGAAAACAGGCAGCTGGCACTGTGGCTCTTGTTAATAGGTTAGTCCAAGAAATCATATGAAAAGTACTCCAAAGTTGGAACAAAACACAAGAAAGTGGATAAGACCAAGCATGGAACATCAAAAATTATAGATACATTTGCAATGTATCAACATCCCCAAGCTTAACTCCTGCTCGTCCTTGAGTAGGTAAGTGATAAAAAGAAAGAATAATTTTTGAGGTGACATGCACCATCAAAGACTTGATCAAAGTATTTGCAAAACATTCAAAGCTGGGATCATAGTACTTCAATCATAACATGAAAGACAAAGTTCTAGCAATAAGCAAAGAAACTATGATGCAACATGAAAAGGCACAAACAAAAGATTCATGAATAACAATGCTTTGCAAGACGTTTGTTTGTTTCACATAAAGAGAACATAGCATAAGAGTATTCAGCTTGTGCCTCAATAGAGTAGCAAATATAAATGCATAGGACACCTTCAAAGTTCATAAGAGTGACTAGATACAATAGTTTAAAACAAGCAATATCAAAGTATGCACCAATCAACTAGTCTTGGGACAATGCACATAGAACTAAGAATGGACACTATGCTCTCAAAGTAGGTGCATAAAGATAGAAGGTGGAGACTCAATGTAATGGTGGAAGAAAAGCCTTTGTAAAAGGAAGTCGGGATTCATGTCTCATAAAGAGCTTCCAAAATTATGGTACTTGTAGCTTTCAGCTCTCATTGCCCCTATCATAAGCATCTTGAAGTGGTTAAGGTTAAAGTGACACAACTAAGAGGATATGCTTGACAAGTTATAAACCAAAATCTCATGCCCCTTACTTACGAAGACCGATCCTCATGCTACTCAACTTCAGTCACGGGTAAGCTCTTGTCATTGTAAGTACATGTGTATCATTAAGAACCGCCAACGGGGTACCCCTTGCACATGATACGGGAGCTTTCCCATAATCAAAATCACAAGGCAAGCAGACAATGAGCATCTCAGCGATCTTTTTATTTGCTATTTGTATAGGTTTTTATTGAGGATGCTTCATAGAGTGCTCATTATGGTGATGCTGCAAGTTTCCACCATGATTAGGCATGGCTTAGGCTAGGGGCTCAGGCGTTTCTCTAACACACATACAAACTCCATGATCTTACAAGTTCCACTTTTATTTCACACCGCCGGGATCCGTAAGCAAAACAACATGATATCAATGGGGTACAAAGTACAAGTGCAATGTTGAAAGCGTTCCCCATGGTACATGGTTCTGCTAATTTCAACTTATAAAGCGCTAGCATATACGCAACAAAGAAGGACCCAGTGGTTCAAGTTTATTAGATGCAAAAAAATTAAAGTGTGCCATCAAGTTCGTGAGAGCTTTAATCACTAGTTTTCTCATAACAAGTTTAATTTGGAAGGTAAACAAAAGCATGAATATACTTGGAATAACATAAGCTAGTAGGTAGGTATGGTGGACTCTTTGGAATAACTTGGTTTAGGGAGTTGGATGCATGAGTGGAGCTCATACTTGGTTGTGGAGGCTAGCAAAAGACTGGAAGCGACAAACTAAGAGAGCAATAATGGCCATAATCATGCAGAGCGACAAAACATCATTGATCAAAGCATAAAGTGATACTACAAGTTTAAAACTAAAGGATCATAAAGGCTATGGTGACTTGAGATAGTCATAACATGGTGTGAGCATGTGCCAAGTCAACCCAAATAAAGCATCAAAGGAGAATACCACTATACTATGCTTTAATATGCTAAAACAACGCATGATTCATCCAAGGCACATTAAGCAATCTCAATTGTTTATAACAAGTCATACTACAGCAAATAATACTAAGCATAAAGCCAAAACAATATCAAGCATGGCATGACAAAGCATAGGCCACAGTCAAAAACGAGCTCTTTTTACCACATAATCATGAACTTTCCTACTCTTTTCCAAACCAAACCAAACTATTTGAAAACCAATGTATGAAAGAGGGGGTCCAACCAATTTATTCGGAAAACTAAGAAAACAAAAGCAAAAGAAAACCAAAACAAAAATGAAAAAGAAGACGCTCCAAGAACAACACAATTGTGCATGAAACAATAAAAATGAAGCGTTTGGAAGAAACCTGGGATTTTTATTGATGAAGAAGGGGATGCATTGGGCATCCCCAAGCTTTGGCGCTTGTACTTCTTGGATATTTCTTGGGGTGACACGCGTGGCATCCCCAAGCTTGAGCTTTAGTCTATTCTTCATCTCATTACTCATTCCTTCCATACACCTGAAATTTTTCCTTCATACAAAACTTCACACAATCTTTATTAGCAACATTAGTGCACTTAAGATAAAAGGTCTTAAGGTTCAGTTCTAACACCAAATAAACTTCCATTAGAACACTAGCTACTGTAGCACTTCCCTCAAAAATCTCAATTCCCCAAAAGAACTCAAAAAGGAACCAACAAGAAGCAAATGCAGAAAATGGCAGAAATTTGTCAAAACAGACCAGCAGGTAAAGACGAATTTTTTGGAAGACCTTATGTTGCTCAAATCAAAAAGTGTTGAACTAACGAAAGTTAGATAACAACCTGGGGCAGAAGCAAAAAAAATTCACGCCTCAAAAGGACGTACAGAGATTTTACACGAATATTTACGGTGAAGCACAGAAATCTGTTTCGGGACAACAACTTTCCCAATCATTACTTCTCTCTCATTAGAGGTTACTCTTGGCACAAAAAGCAAATAAAAAGGATAAGGAGAGGTTATTACAGAGGTAATAACTTCCAAGACTCATCTAAAACTTTTGTGTTATCTCCCAATAAGTACTTTTCTTTTACACCTTTAAGTTAGGCATAAGAAGCAAGAAAAAGAATCAAGTATTCTCAAATGAAGAAGCATTAAGATCAAATTTTGTTTTCATAGGAGACGCAAAAGAAATCTTTTCTCTCTTTTTAGGGAAGTGTTCTATACCTTTCTTGAGTGGGAGTTGAAATTTAATGGTGCCTTCTTTCATATCAATGATGTTACCAACAGTTCTAGGAAAAGGTCTCCCCAAAGTAATAGGACAAGAAGCATTGTATTCAACATCCAAAACATAGAAATCAACGGGGACATAGGAATTGTTAACCATAATAAGAACATCATTAAGACTCCCCATGAGTTTATTTTTAACATTATCATCAAGTGGGACATTCAAATAGCAATCTTCAAGAGGAGGCAAATCAAGCATATCATAAATCCTTCTAGGCATAATAGAAACAGTACTATCAAGATCACACAAAGCTTTGAAATAAAAGTCATTCACTTTCATATTAATGATGGGTTCCCAACCATCCTCTTGTTTTATAGGAATAGAAGCTTTATGTTTCATCTTTTCTTCTTTAATCTTTATGAGAGCATCAGTAATGTGTTTTGTAAAGGCCATGTTCATAGCACTAGCATTAGGACTTCTAGCAAGCTTTTGTAGGAACTTAATAACTTCAGAGATATTGCAACCATCAAGATCAAAATCAAATTTATCATCTAAAGTAGTAGAACTATTACTAGCCTCAACACTAGTGGTGGTAATAGTAGAAACACTAATGTTTCTAGCAATTTCATCTTCTCTTTCCCACTTAGCATGTAATTCAGCTAATAGTCTAACATTTTCATCAATTCTTACTTGTATGGCATTAGTAGCTGCAAAGGGGTTCTCATTAGTTTCAGGTTTAGCAGCCATTTTATTCAAAGAAGATTGAGCTTCAGCCAAAGATGCTATATTTCTTTTAGCATTAGAGAGTTTTTCCTCAATAGTTTTATTGAAAGCAGTTTGTTTACTAATAAACTCTTTAAGCATAACTTCAAGTTCAGAGGGAGCACTCCTATTATTGTTGTAAGAATTTCCATAAGCATTACCATTGTTGGGAGGATATGGCTTATAATTGTTGTTACCAAAATTGTTCCTATAAGCATTATTGCCAAAGTTATTATTTCTTATGAAGTTCACATCAACTTGCTCTTCTTGAGCAACCAAAGAAGCTAAAGGAACATTATTTTGATTAATATGGGCTTTCCCATTAACAAGCATAGACATAATAATATCAATATTATCACTCAAGGAGGAGGTTTCCTCAACAGAATTTACCTTCCTACCTTGTGGAGCTCTCTCAGTATGCCATTCAGAATAATTAACCATCATATTGTCCAGAAGTTTTGTTGCAGCACCCAAAGTGATGGTCATAAAGGTACCTCCAGCAGCATAATCCAATAGGTTCCTTGAAGAATAGTTCAATCCTGCATAAAAAGTTTAGATGATCATCCAAGCAGTCAGTCCATGAGTGGGACAATTCTTTACCAAAGATTTCATTCTTTCCCAAGCTTGAGCAACATGTTCGTTATCAAGTTGTTTAAACTTCATTATTTCACTTCTCATGGATATAATCTTGGTAGGAGGATAGTATTTTCCAATAAAAGCATCTTTGCACTTAGTCCAAGAATCAATACTATTCCTAGTTAAGGAATTCAACCATTCTTTAGCTTTTCCTCTCAAAGAGAAAGGAAACAATTTCAGTTTAATAATATCACCATCTATATCCCTATGCTTTTGCATCTCACAAAGTTCAACAAATTTATTTAGATGTGAAGCAGCATCTTCATTACCAATACCATAAAATTGTTCTCTCATAACAAGATTGAGCAAAGCAGGTTTTATCTCAAAGAAAGTATTTTCAGCCACATGTGGAGCAATAGGTGTGCTCATAAAATCATTGTTGTTGGTGCTAGTGAAGTCACACAACTTAGTGTTTTCAAGAGTAGTCATTTTTTTGGGTTTTCAAATAAGAAAGCAAACAAGTAAAACTATTTTTTTTGGGTTTTTGAATAAAGAAAACAAGAAAACAAAGCAAAAAGAAACTAAGCAAATCAAAAATAACAAAGTAAAGAGATTGGTTATGAGGGACTCCCCTTGTGAAGATGTCCTTGACTCCCCGGCAACGGCGCCAGAAAAATGCTTGATGGCTCAATGCACGGCGCCTAGAAAAATGCTTGATGGCGGTGTTGATGTAGAGCTCGTTGGGAACCCCAAGAGGAAGGTATGATGAGCACAACAGCAAGTTTCCCTCAGTTATGAAACCAAGGTTTAATCGAACCAGTAGGAGCAAGGAAACACCCCAAAGGTGTTACTAGCTGAGCTTTGGCAGGGCGCACTACCGGTGCTAGTAGCAACGTGGAGACCTACACAACACAACCACATAACTTTGTCCCCAACTTGCGATGAGGTTGTCAATCTCACCGTGTTTTGCGGAAAACAAAGGATTAAACGTATCGAATGGAAAGAAGTAATAGTGTGCAGAAAGTAAACACAAAGAAGTAAACAGTTGTAGATTGTATGTAAAGAAAAGGACCGGGATCCATAGTTCACTAGAGGTGGCTCTCCTTAAGATAGATAACATGCTGGGTGAACAAATTACAGCAGGGCAATTGACAAACACCGAGAAAGCAATACATGCATATACTAATCATCTTGACTCCTTTGAGACTTGATTGGGCATTACAACATTATACATAGACCGCCATCCAACTGCATCTATGACTAATAATCCACCTTCAGGTTATCATCCAAACCCCCTCCAGTATTAAGTTGCAAGCAACAGATTATTGCTTTACGAACCGCGTGTAAAGTAAACAATACGATTGTTCTATGAACAAAGGATTGTTGTTTTCTCCCTAGTAGCAACAGCACATCTAGTACCTTAGAGATTTCTGTCACTTCCCCAGATTACTAGAGGCATGAACCCACTATCGAGCATAAATACTAACTCTTGGAGTTGCTAGCATCTACTTGGCCAAGATAGCTACTAACAACGGAAAGCATGCAAGATCACAAATAACAAAGACATGATAGAATCAATAATCAATCTGAAATAGCATCTCAATATCCATCGGATCCCCGCAAACACAACATGCAGAATTACAAATAGATGATCTTGATCATGAACGGAGCTCACAAGATCTAAACATGAAAGCACAAAGGAGGAGAACCAGCCATCTAGCTACTACATGGATCCGTAGTCCAAGGATGAACTACTCATGCATCACATCGGAGGCTTGCATGGTGATGAAGAAGGCCTCCAGGGTGAATTCCCCTCTCCGACAGGGTGCCGGGAAGAGCTTCAGATCCCTCCCGATCTAGGGATGGAGATGACGGCGGCTACAGACTCTTTCGTGGATTTTTGATCGGGCCCTTAGGGTTTTCGTCCTGAGGGCATCCTATAGTCGGAAGGGGAGGCCGAGGGGGTGCCAGGGCTGGCCTCACCACCCCTGGCGCGGGCCAGGCTGGGCCGCACGGCCATGTGGTGTGGTGGCCCCCTGGCCCCTCTCCGTCTCGTATTCTGGCACTTGATGACATCTGAAAAAATAGGCACTTTGGCTTTTGTCCTGTCCAATTCCGAGAATATTCATTTTCTGACTTTCCTGGAACCAAAAATAGCAGAAAACAGGCAGCTGGCATTGTGGCTCTTGTTAATAGGTTAGTCCAAGAAATCATATGAAAAGTACTCCAAAGTTGGAACAAAACACAAGCAAGTGGATAAAACCAAGCATGGAACATCAAAAATTATAGATACATTTGCAATGTATCAGGAACGCGCGGCTTATGATTTCTACAATAGTTACTCTAAAGATCATGGATTCATTATTCGAAAGAGAAAGACCAAGTATATCAAAGGCCAGAACAGACAAGTTCGTAGGAGGCGGTCTGTAAGTTCTAGGGAAGGGAAATGTGATGACAAGTTGCTGACCATAGAGAACCGCACCCGAAGGTTAACACCATAGTCTCGCTGTAACTACAGCGGAGATGGTTGCGAGGCGTGATTTGGAAACCAGTAAATGGCTCGTTGTAAGGTTTCATGACATCCATAATCATATATTAGCTAGACCGGATGAGGTTCCTTTTCTTTGGTCTCATAGTAAGATAAAGATTTCTAGAGAGACGCGATCTTAGCAATGGTGGCCGTAGGGATTAGAAAGCATATGATTATGGGTTCCTTCATCAACAAATATGGACAGTACAGTAAGGTTGGATTTACGAGAAAATATTTGTACAACATGTGTTGCAGAGAGAAGAGGAAGTTGCTTGTAGACGGCGATGTTACCACAACCCTCGGCATTATGGAGGCTAGGAAGAAGAAGTTCCTTAACTTTTTTTCAAGTATGATTCGTATTCTAAAGGCTGTTTGAAAAGCTTGTTATGGTGCCATGCTCATTCGCATAGGTACTACCATGATTACAATGACTTCGTGGTGTTTGAAAGCACCTATAAGATGAATCAGTACGGTATGCCTTTTGTTCTATTTGTTGGTCTGAACAATCACCGTACGACTATGGTATTTGCATGTGCAATCTTATCGGATGAGATAGATGTGACATATGTCTAGCTGATTCAAACTTTTCTGCAAGCAACGTGTCAGCAATATCCCAGCTCTGTAATCACGGTTGCAGACCCTGCAATGATGAGAGCTATTCGCAGGGTCTTGGCAAACGTGTGGCATCGTATATGTGCGTGGCACATTGAGAAAAACATGGCGAAACACCTAAGTTTAAATTCGCTGAACGAGTTCCGGTCTCTTCTTTATTACACCACCACGAAGAATGTATTTGAGGAAAGATGGCATGCATTTTTTCACAAATGGCAGACAGATAGAACAAAATCTTGGCTGATTAGGATGTACACCAAGAAGAAACTATGGGCAACGGCATACATAACCGAGGGATTTTGGCTAGGCATGAAAAGCAACCAGAGGAGCAAAAGTCTGAAATCGTCCCTCTATCTTCACCTAGACTATGGGATGACCGTAGTTGATCTTATTCTGCACTGCGAGAATGTTATTGTCCGTATTCACGAGAATGAGACGCGCGATGACCACATGACTTCGCAGACTGAACCGGTGGCAGTAACTAGCTCGCATGATATTGAGAAAGCAGTGGCAAATGTGTTCACTCTAGTGAACTTCTATATCTTTCAAGAGGAGCTCAACAATATCGACAACATAGTGTTTTCATAAAAGAAGGTCGTGTGAGGTAATGATGACTCACATCACTTCATCATGGCACAGAAGAATAAACTTGAGAGCAGGTTCTATGTGGATTATACACCGAGCAATCTCGATGAAGTTATAAAGTGCAGCTGGCGAAGGATGTTCCGTAAGGGGCTCCCTTGCAAGCATATCATGTTTGTTCTAGAGGAGCTGCATTATGTTGAAATACTGGAGTGTCTAGTCCTTAAGCGATTGTTGAAAAAAGCCAAAGAGGGTTTGCCGGCGATTCGCACAAGTGATCTCTTTGGATGGGGATTTTCTAAGTCAGAGGAGCAAAGCAGATATAGCGAGCTCAGTGTGTTATCTTCTCAAGCTCTACATGTAGCATGCAATGACCTAGTCTTGTACAACCGGTTGAAGAAAAATTTCGAGGACATGATATCAAAGACATGTGTATGATAACGGATCCCGTGCTTCTAGGAGCTTGTCCAATATGGGTCCATACGGAGTACAATACATGCTACTAAAGTTGGTGATTCTGATAAAGTAAAGCCGAAAGGTTCTCCAAAAAAAGGCAAGAGGAAACATGGGACATGTCAAAAAATGGTAGACCACTATCATTCCACAAGCGGAATAAAAAGAAACAGAAAGACATCTGTAGTGTTTGCAAATTGCCAGGACACACACGACGAAGCATAAAATGCAAAGATCATCCTAAGTAACGGTTGTTAATCATGTCTTGATTAAATTATGTAAACACGGATAATGACAATTTCATAATCCATCATTTGCAGGCATGTTGCTGAGATGTTGGTTCAACAAGACCAACAATAGTTGCCAGCTATATACGACGTTTGAAGATTAATTTTACTTTGCATTATAGTTTTTATTTTCGGTTCGTATTATTTGTACAAATTAAAAGCCACAACTATTACACCTATTTCCTATTGATTTTAAGTTTGAAAAGTTGAAGGAGCAAATAAAAGTTGTTAAATTTTTTGTTGGGCTTGAATGAACACATGAAATGACGGACAATGTCATATTTTGTTTGACTTGTACTCCTATTGTTGCATGTAATACTAGAAACATCTTTTGTTTGACTCTGTTAGTGTGAAACAATCTATCTAAATGAAGTTTATGCTCCTCTGGTTATTGGTAATCCAAATGCACATATATTTGACTGAAATTTACCATATATCATAGTGTTACAAACATTACATTGCCTGGATTACATTGTCAGGATTACAATTAACTAAAGATTCACTCTACTCTACTTCACTGCATTAAAATCTTGCCAGCCACTAAACCAAACACAAATACTATGAAAATGAACACCAAGTTTTCATATTTTGCCTTAACAGCAGCTATCTCTGCACTTTTCTTTTTCACTTCTTCTTCTAGATTCTACATCCTAAACTCCTTTCCTACTTCTTCAGATAGATGATCTCCTATTTCTCCTACACGTAGCCTCCACACTTAATCCCGGAGATCCCCAATCAGATCACTCCAAAATTTTGGCAAAGGATTATCATACCATTTTATATAGTCACACCCATATCCATTATGTCCAATTTTTTAAGGACAAACGGATCAGATAGAGAGAGTAGAAAAGAACAAACAGAAAAATTCAGAAATAATTCCCCTCATCATCGTATCGACCCAAGCGTAGTACCTCCTGCCAGGGTTCTAAACGTTCCATGAAATCCATCTAGAAGCCTTCCGATGTGGATTGCAGATGCCTTCTCCTCCCCTCCCCTCCTTGTACGCCATGGGATTCTCCTGATAGGTCATCAGCGACCTCCCTTCTCCTCTCCTCCTCCTTCTAGTAGAAGCACGGAAGCCTGGCACAGAAGAACCACTAGAAGAGCACGACATTGCCGCGAGGTTGCACCTCCTCGCCGTGCTGCACCGAAATTCCCTCTATCGTCCGCAATAACCCTAAATCATGGATATGGGCTTGTTTTCCTAAGCCACAAAGCCATTTAGGGCATATACACTACTGGTGCGTAGACCAAGTGCTAGGGTTAAAATCCTGGCTAAATCGCGGTTATGGGCTTCTTTTCCTGGGGCCGGCCTGACGTCGCTACTCCAGTACGCGTCAGACGCTTTGGCTAGTTTACACGCACGACAATGCGTGCAAAGCTTAGCCGGGTTGGACGCTAGCGTTTGCATTGGAGGTTATGACACTTAGCTAGCTTTATTTTATGTGATTATGTTTTTCCCGGGAGCGCCTGTACAAGCGTCCCGAACTGTAGAGGTGTTTGTAAAAACATCTAATCAAACTAATGCACGCACAACTAATTACAAGATCATAGATTTAAAAGTATAGATTTGCAAATCACAAAGTATTACAATCTTACATAGATCAAACACAAGTTCAAAGGAATACATAGTTGGGTAACCTTCTTCGGGACAAAAACCTAACACGTCAGAACGTATAATTCTTATTCATTCATCTTTATCAAAAGTGTTGTGACCCTCCGTGTGACCTTCTTGAGGGTGTTTATAGCTGCCCAAACGATCTATGCAACGATGAGTCTTCTTGAGTCATCGACTTTTTTTGCTGCAATGTATATAATACATCTTAAAATATTATTTGTTTAGTACAGAAGCAAAATAAAGTGTACGTAACCTAAAAATAGACCTGGTTAACCTCGGCACTCCATTGTTCACCGTCCCAGTGTTTCATAGCTTGAAGAACCTACAATCCACAGGAGTTGTCAAAAATAATAATTATGAAACACAATGCCGTACATAAAATTAAAAAATAACCAAAATATGCTGCAACATGAACTCACATTTATATTTGTCTTGGCATGTCATATGATTTAATAGGCCACTTTGACATGTCCGGATAAGCACCGTTCATAAGTTCGTTCGTATTTTTATGTCCGAGGCAATTGTTGCTCTCTGAATATAAAAAAAATTATTTAGTGTTTATCTAAAAAAGCGTATATACTGCACGCCATATGGGTGTGTATAATAACAGGTTTTGGACAGTTGGCAAGGTTCTTCTTAACGGAGACAACGAGTCAAGAACTTGAAACTTCTTTTTGGGTATATGTATTGTTGGGGATATACTTTCTGGGTATCCTCACTGACCAGGGTGGCCTACTTCGGGTTAGAGCTTTGCTTCACGGGTGACCTAGTCAGAGAGAGAGAGAAGACGGAGTCAAATCTGGCTACGGGAAGACCCAAAAGACTTACCGACATAGGCCCATAGTGTTACTTGTAATTCAAGATGTATCTGTAACCGACTCTTAGTCGTAGCCGGATAGATCTCTCCTATAAACCCTAGGCCGGATATCTATATAAGCCGTCCTAGGGAAAGCCTTTAGGGCACCCTCACAATAGTCTATAATCTCAACTCGCACAGGCGAAACCCTTGTAACCCATATTCCGGCTCTGCCGTATTACTGGATTGCTAACAGGAGTAGGATCCATCCAAAGTCGGTGGATTCGAACCTGGGTAAACTTGTGTGCTCACCGTCCCGGAATCCCGTACGTCTCACACCCCTCTCTTCCACACGCCTCGAGGACTCCCTCGTGGCGTACTTGTCATCAATCCGACGATAGTTGGCGCCCACCATGGGGCAAGTGAGCTTCGGATCTGCGTTCCGAACGGAATCTACAAGAATCGGAATTGGCGAGACTATCGCCATCGGTCGCATCCTCTACGCTAGTAACGTCCCTCTCATCGTTCTCGACGATACTCGGATTCCGGCTAGGGAAGTCGTGACCACCTACACCATCATGTCTTTCGGTGAGATCGATGTTTACATCGGTTTTGCTGAACCTATCCCACCTGTTAGAGTATATATTTGTATATTGTAGTTTCCCCATATGTTAGGGGGCTTCCTATATATTTGCACCTGTACATGTACTATATATTCTGGCCTTTGGCCCTCTGGTAATACATGCATCTATTACCCTAATATGGTATCAGAGCCGTAAGGCTTTTTTTCCTCGCAGCCGCCGCCGCTCCCCTCGCAACCTCCCGCCGCCGCGCCCGGCCACCACCGCCGCCTCCGTCCCCGGCCGCCGCCACCGCCTCCGCCCGGCCGCTGCATCCCCGGCTGCCGCCTCCGTCCCCGGCCGCCCGTCCCCGGCCACCGCCGCCACCTCCGCCCGGCCGCTCCGTCCCCGGCCGCCCTCCGTTCCCGCCCGCCCGTCCCTGGCCGCCCCGGATCCGACCCGCCGCCGCTCGCCCCAGCTCTCCGCTGCTGCGTCCGGCCGCCCCGTCTCTGTCTAATCTCGATCTGTTCTGAAAAAAAATCGACAGAGCTATGTCTTCCTCGTCAGGCTATGTTGCGATTCCTCGCTACCCGGTGATTTTTGATGGCGCGAATTATCCTGATTTCGCTGCCTTCATGCGCGTCCACATGCGTGGTCTTCGCCTTTGGGGTGTGCTTTCCGGTGAGGTCTCCTGTCCACCGCGCCCCGTTGCGCCTACGACGCCTATTGCACCGACGCCCGTTGCCCTTGCACCCGATGCCACTCAGGCGGTCAAGGATGCAGCCCAGAGTGCTGCTGATACTGCTCGGGATGATTATAATCGGAAGGTCCAGGAGCATTCTACTGCTGTTGCGACCTACCGGCTAGATCTGGCTGACTACACTCAGTTGATAGATGAGGATGCTCGTGCTGCTGCTGTTCTCACTTCCAGTGTTCTGCCTCAGTATGCTGTTGAGTTCATGGGTCTTCCCACTACTGCTTCTCAGTGGGCTTTTCTTCATCAGCGCTATCAGCCGTCTGGAGATGCTCTTTATCTGTCTGTGGTTCTTCAGGAGCATGATCTTAAGGAGGGTGATTCCACTATTGATGAGTTCTATACTCAGAGTGCTGCTATTTGGCGTCAGCTTGACTCTATTCGTACAGCTATGTGTAACACCTGTCCCTGCTGTCTGATTGTGCGCGCGGATCTGGAGTTTCAGCGCGTCTTTGAGTTCTTGTCGCGGCTCCGCAAGGAGTTTGAGCCGCGCCGTTCCCAGCTGCTTGCCCGTGGTCATGTTCTGCTCTCTGAGGTACTGGCTGAGCTTCGTGCTGAGGAGACTCGCCTTCGTGGTGCTGGTCTTCTTGAGGTTCCATCTGTTCTTGCTGCTCGTGGTACCCCCCGGGCCGCTGGCTTCGTCGCGGTCTCTAGCACCGCCGCTACTCTCTACTCCGCCAGCCCAGGGTTAGAGTCAGCCTCAGCAGCCTCGTGGTTCTCGTCCTCCCTGCGCCCACTGTGGCAAGCCTGGCCGCGATATCTCTGGCTGCTGGACAAGGGATCCCCGCTTACGTCAGCAGTACCTTGCTCGTCGGCAGGCTGGTTCTTCAGGATCTTCTGCCGTTGCTTCTGGACCTCCTGCTGGTGCACTGTCTGATCAGGATATTATCCGTGGTCTTCGTAGTCTGCTCACTGCTACAGGCTCTTCCTCGTCGGGTACTGCTGGTTCTGTGCCTAGCTCTTCTGGCACCGCGCGACCATCACCTTCTACACAGTCAGGTACGTCATCCCCGTGGCATCTGGATTCTGGAGCTTCTTTTCATATGACTTTTGCGTCTTCTATTCTTTCTGCTCTTCGCTCTCTTATTTCTCCTGTCCGTGTTATCATGGCTGATGGTACCTCTCTTCCTGTTTCTAGTCGAGACACCCTCTCTACTTCCTCTTTCTCTGTTCCTGATGTTTCTCATGTTCCTAGTCTTAAGATGAACCTTTTCTCTGCTAGTCAGCTTACTAATTCTGGTTGTCGTGTCATTATTGACGCTGATTCTTGTGCTGCTCAGGACCGTCGTACACAGGCTCTGGTTGGAGCTGGCCCTCGCAGCCTTGAGTCTCTGGGGCTATGGGAGTTAGACTGGCTTCGCGTTCCTTCCACTTACACTTCCTCTGCTAGTTCTCCTGCGGTTGTTGCTTCTGTCACCGGCTCGTTTTAGCAGTGGCATCATCGGCTAGGTCATCTTTGTGGCTCCCGTTTATCGTCATTAGTTCGTCATGGTCTTCTGGGGCCTGTCTCAGGAGATGTGTCTTTACATTCGTGTCAGGGTTGTAGGTTAGGCAAACAGATTCAGCTTCCCTATCCTACTAGTGTGTCTGTATCTCAGCGACCTTTTGATTTAGTTCATTCAGATGTTTGGGGTCTACCTCCCTTTGCTTCAAAAGGGGGCCATCGATACTATATTTTGTTCATTGATGATTTTTCACGGTACACCTGGTTGTTTTTTATGCGCTCTCGCAGTGAGGTGCTTGCTATTTATCAGCGCTTTGTGGCCATGGTTCGTACTCAGTATTCCACTCCTATTCGTGTGTTTCGTGCTGATTCTGCAGGAGAGTATATCTTCCAGCACCTGCGTGGCATCCTTGCTGAGCAGGGCACCCTTGCTCAGTTCTCGTGTCCCGGCGCCCATGCTCAAAATGGTGTCGCCGAGCGTAAGCATCGTCATATTGTTGAGACTACCCGTGCTATGATGATTGCTTCCTCTCTTCCGCCGCATTTCTGGGCTGAGGCTATCGCTGTGTCGACTTACCTCATTAACATCTAGCCTTCTGCTGCTCTTCAGGGTGGCATTCCTCTCGAGCGTCTCTCTGGTACCTGTCCAGATTACTCGACTCTTCGTTTATTTGGTTGCGTTTGCTATGTCCTTCTCCCTCCTCGCGAACGCACCAAACTGACCGCTTAGTCTGTTGAGTGTGTTTTTCTCGGCTACAGTGATGAGCATAAGGGCTATCGCTGTTGGGACCCCGTTGGTCGTCGGATGCGCATCTCTCGTGATGTCACGTTCGATGAGACGCGTCCTTTCTATCCTCGCCCCACCTCTGGTACTTACCCAGCGGATGATCTCTCTTTTCTTCTTTTTCCTGATACACCTCCCGCTATCCCTTCTCCTCCACCTCCTTCTTTTGATGCACCTCCTTTGTTTTCAGCGCCATCCTCTCCTCCGTCTAGTTCCCCTAGTTCTCCCCGTTCTCTGGCTTCGGACCCTTCCTCCGCTGTTCCTTCTCCCTCCTCTTCTGATGAGTCATCTTCCACGGATGAGCTTCCTTCTTCACGGCCTGTTCGTCAGCATCGTGCTCTAGACCGTTACTCTCCTAGTCAGTATGGTCTCTCTGTCGTCTCCGAGCCGACTTCTTATCGGGATGCCACATGTCATCCTGAATGGCAGCTTGCCATGGCTGAGGAGATCGCTGCGCTTGAGCGCACTGGCACCTGGGATCTTGTTTCTCCCCCTTCTGGTGTTCGTCCTATCACGTGTAAGTGGGTCTATAAAATTAAGACCCGCTCTGATGGATCTCTTGAGCGGTATAAAGCGCGTCTTGTGGCTCGTGGTTTTCAGCAGGAGCACGACCGTGACTATGATGAGACTTTTGCCCCTGTGGCCCATATGACCACTGTGCGTACTCTTCTTGCTGTTGCTTCTGTTCGACGCTAGTCTGTGTCCCAGCTTGATGTTCAGAATGCTTTTCTTAATGGTGAGTTGAGTGAGGAGGTTTATATGCAGCCTCCTCCTAGGTATTCTGTTCCCGATGGGATGGTTTGTCGTCTTCGACGTACCCTTTATGGCCTGAAACAGGCCCCTCGTGCCTGGTTTGAGCGCTTTGCCTCTGTGGTGACTGCAGCTGGTTTCTCTCCTAGTTTTCATGATCCAGCGCTTTTTGTTCACACTTCTCCTCATGGACGCACTCTTCTCCTTCTCTATGTTGATGACATGATCATTACTGGTGATGATCCTGAGTATATTGCCTTTGTCAAGGCTCGTCTTCATGATCAGTTTCTTATGACTGATCTTGGTCCTCTTCGCTACTTTCTTGGGATTGAGGTTTCCTCCACTTCTGATGGCTTTTCTATCTTTCAGGAAAAGTATATTCAGGATCTTCTTGCTCGGGCTGCTCTTGCGGATGAGCGCACTGTTGAGACTCCTATGGAGCTTAATGTTAAGCTTCGTCCTACTGATGGTGATCCTCTTCCCGATCCCACTCATTATCGCCATCTTGTTGGGAGTCTTGTTTATCTTGCTGTCACTCGTCCTAATATCTCTTATCCTGTTCATATTCTGAGTCAGTTTGTCTCCGCTCCTACCACTATTCACTACAATCATCTCCTCCATGTCCTTCGTTATCTTCGTGGCACGATTACTCGTCGCCTTTTCTTCCCTCGTTCTAGCTCTCTCCAGCTCTAGTGCTACTCGGAAGCTACGTGGGCGAATGATCCTACGGATCGTCGTTCACTTTCTGCTTACTGTGTGTTTCTTGGTGGTTCGCTTGTTGCTTGGAAGATGAAGAAACAGGTAGCGGTTTCCCGTTCGAGTGTTGAGGCTGAGCTGCGGGCTATGGCTTCGGTGACCGCTAAGGTGACCTAGTTACGGTGGTTGCTTGCAGATTTTGGGGTCTCTGTTACGACACCCACTCCACTTTTGTCAGACAGTACAGGTGCTATCAGTATTGCACGTGATCCGGTCAAGCATGAGCTGACCAAGCATATTGGTGTTGATGCTTTTTATACACGTGCTCAGGTGCAGGATCAGGTTGTTGCGCTTCATTATGTGCCTTCAGACTTGCAGTTGGCAGATTTCTTTACAAAGGCACAAACCCGCGCATAGCATGATTTCTTACTCTCCAAACTCAGTGTTATGGACCCACCATGAGTTTGAGGGGGGGGGGGGTGTTAGAGTATATATTTGTATATTGTAGTTTCCCCATATGTTAGGGGGCTTTCTGTATATTTGCACCTATACATGTACTATATATTCTGGCCTTTGGCCCTCTGGTAATACAAGCATCTATTACCCTAACACCACCCACCCCAGCGATGGTGATAGAGGGAGAAGAAATTTCTGGGTCCTCTTTGTCCGCGGAGGCGACAGAGTTCCGGATCTCAGAAAACCCTAATCCCACCCAGCCCACACCAGTTGCGGAGATAGTGGAGAAAGCTGAACCTGAGGTAGATCTCGCAGTACAAGTCGGATCTTGAGTGGATCTCCCTGGCGAGGTCGAATCCTAGATCGATCTACCTGTGGAGGTTGAAATCCAGGAAGAGCAGGAAAATAACTTTGGTTCCGGCTCTGATAATACCGTAACTGATAGACCTCTCCTGAGATACACGTTGAGTCACATGATGATGCAAGACGCAAGCATGGATGATATTCTCGAGACCATCAGGTGTTTCGAGGAAGCCGACCGCGAGAGCCGCAACTATCTCAAGAGGCACACGTCGCACTTCGTCGGATACGTTGGATCCGGATCCGGCTCTGCCGATGCTGGAGACAACACTGACTTAGTGCTGGAGGCGATCGGAACAAACACCGACTTACCCACATCCTGGGATGACTCGATGACGTTGGTGGATTGCCGAAAGTTCTCCGCGGAGTATGAAGAGGAGTACAACTCCAAAGCTGCAGAAGAACGAGAAGCCATGGATGAAGGATCTGGGAAAAACTCTCCCAAAGCACAGGATGACATGGATATCGGAGATAATCCCGGGGTCTAGATGTCCGAAAGTACCGATCAGAGCTTGACTCCTGGAAACGGGCCCAAAGCCGTCTTTGCTACCAGTGCTGCCAAGAAGGCAAAGAAGAAGAACAAGAAGAACAAGACCCCGACAAAAGATCTTCCGGCAGAGGAAGTGATTGCCGAGGAATATGAGGAAGACTCGGATGGAGCACTTATCCTAGAAGAGCCCAAAGAAGAGTCGGTGGATGGACACGTGATCACCGAAGGTGCGCGTAAACTCATCGATGCTGCACTAACCACATCTATCCCTACAGCGGCAAAACTCACTGCTGAAGAATTGGATGAAAGGGCCCGGGCCCTAGAAGCGCGTCGCCAAGTACTCCTGGATGAAGCCAAAAACATCGAGGAAGAAAAGAAACGCATGGAAAATCTGGAGAAGTACATCTCTCGGCAGCATCAGAAGACCCGGAAACGTCACACTCATGACGACCAATTCCTGGAAGTTCACAAAGTTCTCTTTGGAGAAGACCATGGGATGCCTCGGCTTGATAGCAAGGGAGATCTGGTGTATCCAACACCAGTGCAAAACACTGTTGCATCTCGAGAAATCCTAGCAAATAATCCAGGCCCAGAACATGTTTGATTGGGCATCAAGCTACCCACCAAGGGTCTGGAGCAGCAGAAGGCCGCGAGGTCCGGAAGCGTAAAACTGGTCTCCCAATCCGAGCAATGTCGCACGGATCCATCCTGGAATGACGTAAGACCCCAACATGCTCCGAAATAGCATCACCGTTCCGACCGTCTGGAAGACAACTACTCAAGAACTGGGTCCTCAGGACGGCATCACAGAACTGCACATGACTAGCGCTATGTTGCTCCAACTGCTGAGCAAGAGGCGATTGCTGCATTGTATTAGAAGAATCCTCCTGGCGAGAGTCGAACGATCGCAGGGAAGAAGACAAAGAGAAACGTCAGGAGGAGGACCGTCAGAGAATGCCACCTCCTAGACATACAAGCCGTCCGGCTGAGCCCAACGTGGTGGGAGTGATGGACGAAGGAACGACGAACTGAAGGAGATATGCCCTAGAGGCAAATAATAAATAGGTTTTTTATTGTCATATCTCAATTAGTTCACAATAGTTTCATAATGTGATATAACTGTATTAATACGAAACGTTAATACATGTGTGGTATGTAAACAAACCAAGTCTCTAGTTACCTCTAGCGAACTAGTTCATTGGTCATGACGATGATCTAGGGTTTCGAGATCATGGGCATTTATGCCAATTGACAATGAGGTCACGTCATTAGTTGAATGATGTGATAGACAAACAACCCTACCAGTTGTATCTTAATGAGATCTAGTTACAAAGTTCACCATTAATGATAAACTAAGGAAACCTCGTGACCTGATCCTTAGACTGCGAGGTAATGCAAATCACCGTTCTGGAGGGGGCTTAGATGGTTATCAAGTATCACTCTATGACTGGGTGATCGAAAAGGTGCCACTCAGGTTTCCCAAAGGGGTGTGTAGAGGAGTACATATCAAGACCAGGATTTGCCCATCCATGTAACAGACAGATACATTAGTGGCCATCTCGGTGACGTTGCATTAACGAAGCTTGCAAGAGTGTGACTGGGTCACGGAATGCAACGACACGAAAACGAGAAAACAAGTTCATCGGTAACAAGATCGAAAAAAGGTATGGAGATATCGTAGATCTAATCTCGGGTGAACTAGGTATCAAGTGGCAAAGGGAATGGGAAACGACTATTTACGGTTCAAACGACATTGTCATCGTGGAATGCACAGGGGTCAATATGGGCATCCCGGTCCTGCTATTGATCATTGATGGAGATCATGTCTGTGCCATTCCTAAGCCGTGGGGAAATACACTTAAGGGTACGATGAGCTAGAGATCCTCTATAAGTTGGAATTACCATATGAAAGAGAAAAAGGAAACCGGAAAAGTTCTATGAGAGAACCGAAATCATTCCGGGAAAGTTCCGAAGTCGTTCAGAGGAAATCGAAAGGGAACCAAAAGGTGTTTCGGGTCAAGTCGGATTTTGTAATATATATTTATATGTTAATTAATGCAATTAATATTAAATATAATATTAAAATCTAATTTGAAGGGGTATTCCACTAATGGGCCAAACTTCCTAGGGGAAAAGGGCCCATGAGGGAAAATCGAAGGAGGGAAGGGCCAAGGGCTAGGCGCCTCAAGGGGGCACACCCCTCCCCCTATATAAAGGGGTGCCCATGGGTGGGAATATACACACCAATATTTGGAGAAGTCCTTTGGTTTACTTTCTCCTTCCCTCTCTCTCTCCCGTCTCTATGCGTTGGCACGGTCCCAAGTAAGGACTGTCCGAGCAAGAGACACCGCACCTGCAGCACGCCGTTGCGCTGCAGGGATTCCAAGCCGGAGATCTACTTCCGCACTCCCGGCAGGGATCAAGGAGCCGGAGGTCGTCATCATACACCGTATGTGTATGAAACCACGAGGGGGCTCACTTGAGGCACCTTGGATGTCGTAAGCCGGAGCTGCTGCACGATGAAGAAGGAGCAAGGGGTGACCTGCGAGGAGCTTCGCGACCTTGAGGTCGGCTATGGGTTCGACTACTTCAACCATGTTCCCCTCGGAACGTTAACCGCGTACGGTCTACAAGGGTATGTATTCTATACGCTCGGTCGTTACCGCATTACTACATAGATAGATCTTGGCGTATTAGGCGGTTCCAACGTAGGAAATTTTTTGTTTTCTGCTGTGGAACCCTTTAGTGGTATCAGAGCCGACCTATGCGTAGGAGTGCTGTACGGCCAGTACACACATGTATTGTGCGGGCATTGATCCCTTAGTTGTTACCCTCTAACGTGTACTTGTTTATATCACGGTATTGTTTGATGAAGCGGCCTGGACCGACCTTACGCGTATTTGTACGCGAGACTGGTTCCACGCTCAACATACGGCTTGTACCGTATAAGTGGCTAGCGGGTGTCTGTCTCTCATTCAATAGTTGATATTACATTTACAACATAGGGCCCCAAAAGGGGTGTAGTAGAGACAACTGTTGGATCCATGTTGTGGTTGGAAAGTTCATAGATTAGAAACGGTTCTATTGCGAAAGCCCTAACAACCACGTAAAACTTGCAAACGATAAAGTAGAGGCGTCTAACTTTATTTTGTAGGAGGGCTTGTGTTATGATATGGTATAGGTCGTTACGAAGGTAAAGTAGTTTACTTTTATGTTACTAAGTTAAGTAGTAATAGCCATCGTTCCGATGGACGACCGGGTGGTGGCGTCATGGACTTGGCGTCAAACCAGGGGCAAGATGGAGATCATGCCGGAGCACTCGATGGAGATCAAGGCGCAAGAAGAAGGACCATATCATATCACAAAATTTACATGTGAGGTTAATACCTGTTTTATATCTTATTATATGCTAGTATTAGATAATCAACGGTAGCAAATAAGATAATCCCTATATAATTCCAATGATAGTGTTCCCCTTGTGTGTGCACCACCAACAAAGTTTGCCATTATGAAGCCAGCCGTGACGATCAGGGGCTAGACATATCTACATTAGCATACAGTGGGTGTAAGCCATGTTGCACCACAAATACACACAAGTTAGATTTGGCGAGCCTAGCATGTGTAGACATGGCCTCGGAACACAAGAGACCGAAAGGTCGAGCATGAGTCACATGGTTGATGTGATTTACATTGGGGAATGTCTACCTGACATGGGTATACCCTATGGGTACTCGAGCTTGGTATATACGGCCTGAATACAGCGGAAGCTCACGGTGTCGCCAAGGCCCAAATAAAGAACTCGAGTAGCCTACGAACTCTTGATTGCTTGAAGAACAAGAAGAAGCCAAAGATAGAAAGTTCAAAGGGAAAAACCCTAACCTGTAACCGACTCGACCTGCTACTCGAGACCTGGCCTATCTATATAAAGGCCAGGAGGGGGCAGCGAGGAGGACATGTGCAACCCTAGTTTCCACAACCCTCGCCATATTGCATCTGCGCACCGTTGTAATCCTCGATTCCTTCAATAATTCCACGAGCAGACAAACAGGAGTAGGGACCTCTACGAGGCCTGAACCTGGGTAAATCTTTGAGTCCCATGTGTGCTTGTTTTCTAGCCGATAGATGTCTCTAGCGCTCCCTCCTTCTCCAAAACCCAAGTCCATAACAATGGGCATTGATGAGTTAAACCCTCGTTAATTGGCGCCGTCTGTGGGAATTGGGAGTGCTGATGTAGTGGCTTCTTCGGCCCCATCAATTGCGATCTACAACTCCGCAACAGCGGAGATCCGCCAGCTCTTCGGCGCATTCGACTTCACCCTCCACACGCCGGCCACTCGCCTGGCTTTCGAGTCCGTGGGAGATGGGATCAGCTTGGCGATCGGGAGCTTCCGCTTCCAAGTTGGTCAGATGGCCCTGACCAACCGACAATACCATCGATTACTCCGGCATCGTGGTTTCCTCCACCAATCGGCACCCTCAACGAGCTCAATGCCTCGACAACAGTCAAGAATACGGACAGCGACAATAGTTGTGAATCCGATCTGGGCGATCTGGCAACTGAAGATGGAGCCTACGGTTCCGGATCTGAAAGTTGTGGGAGCAGCAGCTTCCCCAACCACTTCATGTGCGCCGTCATCAACGCAGGCGACTCCTCTGCCAATCGCGACAACACGGGCAACGGCGGCCACGGAGCCGACCCGCCAAATGGTGGCATACCCAATGGTGGACCACCGCCAAACGGCGCCCCCGTCAACAACGGAGGGGCAGTTGAACCTCCAACTATAATAAACGAGCAGACTGGCGAACGCGTCGTGATCAGGCTTAACGAACTCGAATGGGCTCGCTGCCGTGAAGCCCTACGGGGCAACCCTCTACCCTTTGGCTCCCTGCAAGAACTGCTGATGGGCTACCATTGGCTCCTGAAGGAGGAATTCAAGCACCAAGTGCAAACAATCACGCAACTCGAGGCACGCAAAAAGGCGGCAGACAAGTCGAGCCTCCGACGAGCTGAGCTCTCCTCCCACGGAGGATCCTCCTCCAAGTGCAACGAGTACCTCGTTAACAAGAGGCGATCTCGACTAGCCCACCTCACTGAGCAGGAGCGTGTAGAAGCCGCAAAGGTCCTCGACTTCGGCTCCATGATGGTGGACTGGCGTGGCAACGTGCTACCAAAAACGCCGCAAGCTGCGGTAACGACAGCCACCATGTACCTCCTCAACAACCAACCGCCAGCTGGAGACCCTCGGGCCACCATGCACCGATCTACGATCGCAGGCTTAGGGTTAATCGAGGCCACCCTCGACAAGGAGCCAACACCGGAGCCGAAGAAAGGCAAGGCTCTGGCAAAACGCTATTCCTCGCCCTCATCCAACGATGTGATGTCTACGCACTTCTATTCTTGTAGACAACTGTTGGGCCTCCAAGTGTAGAGGTTTCTAGAACAGCAGCAAGTTTTACCTTAAGTGGATCACCCAAGGTTTATCGAACTCAGGGAGGAAATGGTCAAAGGTATCCCCTCTCAAGCAACCCTGTAATCAAGATACAAGAAGTCTCTTGTGTCCCCAACACTTGTCAGGTGTATAGGTGCACTAGTTCGGTGAAGAGATAGTGAAATACAAGTGGTAATGGTGATAGAACATAGCTTGATGGCATGGAAAAGAATAAAGTAAAACTGAAATAAAGATGGAAGCAAGCAAACATGTAACAAATCTAATTGCAAACGGTGTATCAATTCTTAGAAACAAGGCCTAGGGATCATACTTTCACTAGTGAACACTCTCATATAAATATCTTCTCTTTATGATACTACTCGTAACTACTCTCCGGTTGGACACTCTAATCGCTGGTAGGGCTATAACAGCACACCTTAAAGTTCATCTTTCCCATCTAGATAACCCCACACCGTCACCTTGAGTACTAGATGAGTCCAACAAACACCACAATTTCATAAAGACATCCAACTCCAAATATAACTCATAACAAGTATTTGTAATCTCTAGCCTAAGTGCCACCATGGTGTGCACGCTGTCACTTTCACACACGTGGGGAGAGCAGAGATCTATTAAAGCACTAGAGTAGCAAGGTAGATCTATATATTACAAGCTCATGATCTCAATAGGATCATGCATAGAGAGAGAGAGAGATGAACACATAGCTACCGGTAGAACCCTTAGCCTTGAGACATAACTACTCCCTCCTCATCATGGGAATCAACAATGGTGATGGAGATGGTGGTGGAGATCTATGGAGATGGCTTCGGGGGCACTTCCCCATCCCGGCAGGGTGCCGGAATAGAGACTTTCTGTCCCCCCGAATCACACCTTTGGTGGCGGCGGTGCTGCAGAACTTTTCGTGGATTTCTGATTGACTATTTAGGGTTTATGCATCGGGAGGCTTCTTATAGGCGAAGAGGCAAGGTCGGTGGAGGCCTGAGGGGCCCACACCACCTGGTGGCGTGGCCAGGGCTACCTCGCGCCACCACATGGTGTGGCCAGCCCCTGGCCCGTCTCCGTCTCGTCTTCTGGCTCCGTGAGTCTTTTGGTAAAATATCGACTTTGGCTTTTGTCCAGTCCAATTCCGAGAATATTGATTTTCTGACTTTCCTGGAACCAAAAACAGCAGAAAACAGGCAACTGGCACTGTGGCATCTTGTTAATAGGTTAGTCCAATAAAGTGTATAAAAATACTCCAAAGTGTGGGCAAAACATAAGAAAGTAGATAAAAACCAAGCAGGGAACATCAAAAATTATAGATACGTTAGCAACGTATCAACATCCCCAACCTTAACTCCTGCTCGTCCTCGAGCAGGTAAGTGATAAAAAAGAAAGAATAATTTTTGAGGTGACATGCACCATCATAAACTTGATCAAAGTATTTGTAAAACATTCAAAGCTGGGATCATAGAACTTCAACATAGCATGAAAGACAAAGTTCTAACAATAAGACAGAGCAACTATGTTGCAACATGAAAAGGCACTAACAAAAGATTCATGAATAACAATGCTTTGCAAGATGTTTGTTTGTTTCACATAAAGACCTTCAAAGTTCATAAGAGTGACTAGATACAAATAGTTTAAAAACAAGAAATATCAAGTTATGCATCAATCAATAAGTCTTGGGACAATGCACATAGAACTAAGAATGGCCACTATGCTCTCAAAGTAGGTGCATAAAGATAGAAGGTGGAGACTCAATATAAAAGTGGAAGAAAGGCCTTCATAGAAGTAAGTAGGGATTCAAGTTTCATAAAGAGCTTCCAAAAATTATGGTACTTGTTAGCTTTCAGCTCTCATTGCCCCTATCATAAGAATCTTTAAGGTGATTAAGGTTAAAGTGACACAACTAGGAGGATATGCTTGACAAGCTATAAACCGAAATCTCATGCCCCTTACTTACGAAGACCGAACCTCATGCTACTCAACTTTAGTCACGAGTAAGATCTTGCCATTGTAAGTACATATGTATCATAAAGAACCGCCAACGGGGTACCCCTTGCACATGATACAGGAGCTATCCCATAATCAAAATGACAAGGCAAGCAGACAATGAGCATCTCAACGATCTTTTTATTTGCTATTTGCATAGGTTTTTATTGAGGATGCTTCATAGAGTGCTCATTATGGTGATGCTGCAAGTTTCCACCATGATTAGGCATGGCTTAGGCTAGCGGCCCAGGCGTTTCTCTAACACACATACAAACTCCATGATCTTACAAGTTCCACTTTTATTTCACACTGTCGGGATCCATAAGCAAAAGAACATGATATCAACGGGGCACAAAGTACAAGTGAAATGTTGAAAGCGTTCCCCATGATACATGGTTCTGCTAACTTCAACTTATAAAGCGCAAGCATATACGCAACAAAGATGGACCCAATGGTTCAAGTTTATTAAATGCAAAAAAGTAAAGTGTGCCATCAAGTTCGTGAGAGCTTTAATCACTAGTTTTCTCATAACAAGTTTAATTTGGAAGGTAGACAAAAACATGAATATACTTGGAATAGCATAAGCTAGTAGGCAGGTATGGTGGACTCTTTGGAATAACTTGGTTTAGGGAGTTGGATGCATGAGTGGAACTCATACTTGGTTGCGGAGGCTAGCAAAAGACTAGGAGCGACAAACTAAGAGAGCAATAATGGCCATAATCATGCAGAGCGACAAAACATCATTGATCAAAGCATAAAGTGATACTACAAGTTGAAAACTAAAGGATCATAAAGGCTATGGTGACTTGAGATAGGCATAACATGGTGTGAGCATGCGCCAAGTCAACCCAAATAAAGCATAAAAGGAGAATACCACAATACTATGCTTTAATATGCTAAAACAACGCATGATTCATCCAAGGCACATTAAGCAATCTCAATTGTTTATAACAAGTCATGCTACAACAAAGAATACTAAGCATAAATCCAAAACAATATCGAGCATGGCATGACAAAGCATAGGCCACAGTCAAAAAGCTCTTTTTACCACTTAAGCATGAACTTTCCTACTCTTCTCCAATCCAAACCAAACTATTTGAAAACCAATGGATGCAAGAGGGGGTCCAACCAATTTATTCAGAAAACTAAGAAAACAAATCAAACGAAAAGCCAAAACAAAAACGAAAAAGAAGACGCTCCAAGAACAAGACAACTGTGCATGAAACAATAAAAATGAAGTGTTTGGAAGGAACCTGAGATTTTTATTGATGAAGAAGGGGATGCCTTGGGCATCCCCAAGCTTTGACGCTTGTACTTCTTGGATATTTCTTGGGGTGACATGCGTGGCATCCCCAAGCTTTAGCTTTAGTCCATTCTTCATCTCATTACTCATTCCTTCTATACACCTGAAATTTTTCCTTCATACAAAACTTCACACAATCTTTTTTAGCAACATTAGTGCACTCAAGATAAAAAGTCTTTAGGTTCAGTTCCAACACCAATAAAACTTCCATTAAAACACAAACTACTGTAGCCCTTCCCTCAAAAAGCTCAACTCCCCAAGAGAACTCAAAAAGGAACCAATAGGAAGCAAATGCAGAAAATGGCAGAAATCTGTCAAAACAGACCAGCAGGTAAAGACGATTTTTTTCAAAGACCTTATGTTGCTCAAATTGAAAAGTGCTGAACTAACGAAAGTTAGATAACAACCTGGGGTAGAAGCACAAAATTCACGCCTCAAAATGACGTACAGAGATTTTACACGAATTTTTACGGTGAAGCACAGAAATCTATTTCGGGACAACAACTTTCCCAATCATTACTTCTCTCTCATTAGAGGTTACTCTTGGCACAAAAAGCAAATAAAAGGATAAGGAGCGGTTATTACAGAAGTAATAACTTCCAAGACTCATCTAAAACTTTTGAGTTATCTCCCAATAAGTACTTTTCTTTAATGCCTTTAAGTTAGGCTTGATAGTTTGAGGAGATGCTCACATAAGAAATATGAATTGAAGTAAAAGAGAGCATCAAGAAGCAAATTCAAAGCACATTTAAGTCTAACCCACTTCCTATGCATAGGAATCTTGTAAAGAAACAAGTCATGAAAGCACAAAGAACAAGCATAGGAAAGCAAAACAAGTGCAACTTCAAAAATTTCAACATAAAGAGGGGAAACTTAATATTGTTGAGATACATAAAACCATGTTTCCCTCTCTCATAATAACTTTCAGTAGCATCATGAATAAAATTAACAATATAACTTTCACATAAAATATTCTTATCATGAGCCACATGCTTAAAAAAATTAATACTCTCCACGTAAACATAGTCATTCTTATTAATTGTAGTAGGAGCAATTCAACAAAATAGCTATCATTATTATTGTCATCACCATAATCATCAAATATAGGAGGCATGTTGTAATCATAATTAATTTTCTCCTCAATAGTAGGTCGACTGAAAATATCATATTCATCATTGTAGTCATCATATATTGGAGGTTTGGTATCATCATAAGCAATAGAATAGCTATTTTACAAAGCTGGGGAACTAAAAAGATCATTTTCATAAAAACTAGCTTCCCCAAGCTTAGACTTTTCCATAGCATTAGCAATAATGGTGTCCAAAGAATTCATACTAACAACATTGCTATTAGCATGCAAATAAAGTTCCATAGGTTTTTTAATTTTCTCTTCAAACACTTCATGTCCTAACTCAAGATAAATACTATAAAGCTCTCTATTTTGTTGTTGTTTTCCATTAAGCCTAACTAGTGAAAACAAGAAACGAAAAGACAAAATTGCAGAATCTAAAGGAAATAACTTTGAGCACTCACACCGGAGGATGTGAGTACCTTTTACCTTACCTCCTCGGCAACGGTACCAGAATATAGCTTGATGTCTACGCACTTCTATTCTTGTAGACAGCTGTTGGGCCTCCAAGTGCAGAGGTTTGTAGAAAAACAGCAAGTTTTCCCTTAGGTGGATCACCCAAGGTTTATCGAAATCAGGGAGGAAGTGGTCAAAGGTATCCCCTCTCAAGCAACCCAGTAATCAAGATACAAGAAGTCTCTTGTGTCCCCAACACACCAAATACACTTGTCAGGTGTATAGGTGCACTAGTTCGGCGAAGAGATAGTGAAATACAAGTGGTAATGGTGATAGAAAATAGCTTGATGGTGTGGAAAAGAATAAAGTAAAACTGAAATAAAGATGGAAGCAAGCAAACATGTAACGGATATAATTGCAAACTGTGTATCAATGCTTAGAAACTAGTGAACACTCTCATGTAAATATCTTCTCTTTATGATACTACTCTTAACTACTCTCCGGTTGGACACTCTAATCATTGGTAGGGCTAGAACACCACACCTTAAAGTTCATATTTCCCATCTAGATAACCCCACACTGTCACCTTGAGTACTAGATGAGTCCAACAAACACCACAATTTCATAAAGACATCCAACTCCAAATATAACTCATAACAAGTATTTGTAATCTCTAGCCTAAGTGCCACCACGGTGTGCACGCTGTCACTTTCACACACATGGGGAGGGCAGAGATCTATTAAAGCACTTGAGTAGAAAGGTAGATCTATATATTACAAGCTCATGATCTCAATAGGATCATGCATAGAGAGAAATGAACACATAGCTACCGGTAGAACCCTTAGCCTTGAGAGAGAACTACTCCCTCCTCATCATGGGAATCAACAATGGTGATGGAGATGGTGGTGGAGATCGATGGAGATGGCTCCGGGGGCACTTCCCCGTCTCGGCAGGGTGCCGGAACAGAGACTTTCTGTCCCCCGAATCTCCTCTTTGGTGGCGACGGCGCTGCAGAACTTTTCGTGGATTTCTGATTGACTATTTAGGGTTTATGCATCGGGAGGCTTCTTATAGGCGAAGAGGCAAGGTTGGTGGAGGCCTGGGGGGCCCACACCACCTGGTGGCGCGGCCAGGGCTAGCACGCGCCACCACATGTTGTGGCCAGCCCCTGGTCCCTCTCCGTCTTGTCTTCTGGCTCCGTGAGTCTTCCGGTAAAATATCGACTTTGGCTTTTGTCCGGTCCAATTCCGAGAATATTGATTTCCTGACTTTCCTGGAACCAAAAACAGCAGAAAACAGGCAACTGGCACTGTGGCATCTTGTTAATAGGTGAGTCTAAGAAAGTGTATAAAAATACTCCAAAGTGTGGGCAAAACATAAGAAAGTAGATAAAAACCAAGCATGGAACATCAAAAATTATAGATACGTTAGCAACATATCACGATGACAGTCACGATCTGTCTTGATGCCGCCGCTCATGGCTACATGACCACGATTACGACACGTGTGACGATATCACGCAGCGCAAGATCAACAAGTCAAGGGCGCGACGTGCCTGATCGACTGACTCAGAAGACAAAGATGTGGAGCTCTATGGTGCTAGATGCTTCAGCAGGGCCATCAGGTAAAAGCGAATGCCCAAGGGGTTTAAGCTCCCATCAGAGAACCCGAAGTTTGACGGTTTGCAGGACCCAAAAATCTGGTTGGAGGACCACATCTCCTCCGTCAGGCTTCATGGCGGAAGTCGAAGTACGGCCATGCAGTGCCTGCAGCTACAGCTGCAAGGCGCCACCCGAGCATGGCTCAACAACCTCCCACGCGGATCCATTCGCAGTTGGGAAGAGCTGGTTTACAGCTTTGTACGCAACTTCAAGGGCACCTACAAAAGGCCCGCGTCAATCGAAGAGCTGAGGTGCTGCTAGCAAAGATCAGGCGAATCACTACGCTCGTACATCCAGAGGTGGTCCATCATCAAGAACTCCGCAGGAAATATCTCGGAGGACCGCGCAATCGACGCATTCAATGGCGGCGTTCACCGCATAGAGCTCAGGGAGGAGCTAGGCCACTCGAAGCCCAAGACCATCGACCACCTGATGGAAATCGCGAATCGGTGGGCTGACGGAGAAGATTCAGTGAAGAATCGCGTTCACTCCGACGAGGAAGCAGAACTCGAGCGCAGACGCGACCGCCGAAGCAAACGGCAAAAGCGCATCTATGATGACCGTGATGATGTCAACTTGGTTGCAGCCGGCTACGCCGACAGGCGCAACGACAACTGCAACAGCGGCTACCGCAGCGGTGGATATCGTGACTCCGACCCACGCAAGTATGGCAGCGCCGCACTCGTGATGAAGCACCCGCCACGTCCGTTGAAGACAAGCTATCCGGACCATGCACCGTGCACTTCTACATCGACAAGCATGATGGCAAAAAGAAATCCAGCCATCTCCTCAAAGACTGCTGCGAGTTCCTCAAACTCCATGAAGGCCTGGCTTGGATGAATCACGACGCAGTCAACAGTGGCTACGGAGCCGCCCTAGCCGTTGTGGCCCATGGAGCTCCTCCACCACCACCTGGACCACCGCCAAGCGCGGCCGCACTCGACCAACATCACGGAGGTGAGCCATACCCACGGGCCATGGGCACCATGATGATCCAAAAGGGTCGCCCCTCCAACCGGGTGCAAAAGGCCATCACTTGCCAAGTCAATATGACAACAAACTCGCCACCATCTACCACTGAGTACCTCAGTGGAAGCGAGTCCTGCATTACCTTCGACAAGCGCGACCATCCGCCCCAAGTACCTCGTCCAGGCCACTGTCCCCTCGTACTCGAGGCACAAATTGGAGGCTTCGACATGAGCCGCGTCTTCATGGACGGCGGAAGCGGCATCAACCTTATATTCGCAAGTACCTTGCGAGCAATGAGGATCCCTCTAACTTGCTTAGAGGCCTTAGACACAACATTCCACGGCATTGTCCCAGGCAAGGGCGTATATCCCCTTGGCAAAATCAACCTCGACGTTATCTTCGGCATGCCGAAAAACTTTCGGCGCGAGTGCATCGACTTCAAAGTCGCCGACTGGCCCTCACAGTACCATTGCATCCTCGGACATGTCGCGTTCGCTAGGTTCATGGCAGTGCCACACTACACCTATCTATAGATGAAAATGCCATGCCCTAATGGCGTCATCACAGTCAACGGGAGCTTCGAGAGGTCCGACAGTTGCGATAGGGAATTCAAAAGAATTTCCTAGTCCTTCGGCATGCAGGAAGAACTTGCAAGACTAAAAGAGTCGACAGACAACAGTCTGCCTCCCCTGAGCCGGCCAAGTTCACCCGACCTATCTTTCGACTCATCGGTGCACACAAACAAAGTTCAGGTCCACCCATCAGATCCCACCAAGACGACCCTCATCGCCAACAACTTGAGTCTCGCATAGGAACTTGCGCTCCTCGAATTCCTCCGTGAGCACTAGGAAATCTTCGCCTGGTGTCCAGCGGACATGCCAGGAGTTCCCAGGGAATTCGCCGAGCATGCACTCAATGTCAACCCAGACGCAAGGCCAGTCAAACAAACAATTCGGTGATTGTCTGAACCAAGAGCAAGGGCAGTCAGAATGGAGATCAACAGACTCCTCAACGACAAATTTGTACGCGAGATCAAGGAAAGCACTTGGCTTGCCAACACGGTGCTAGTACCAAAGAAGGACACGGATATCCTGCGGATGTGCGTGTACTTCACCTCTCTGAATAAGCATTGTCCAAAGGATCACTTCCCGCTACCACGAATCGACGAAATCATCGACTCCACCGCGGGATGTGAGCGCCTCTGCTTCCACGACACCTACTCAGGCTACAACCAGATTCGAATGAAGGAGGAAGATCAAGAGAAAATGGCGTTTACAATGCCTTTTGGCGTGTTCTGCTACAACACAATGCCCTTCAGGTTGAAGAACGCATGAGCCACCTACCAGCGATGCATGCAGGCTTGCCTCAAGAACCAACTTGGTCGCAACATCCAAGTCTATGTTGACGACATAGTGATCAAGACCAAAGAGGAAGCCTCGCTAATCGACGATTTGTGCGAAACCTTCGCCAACCTCGACCGCTACCACATCAAGCTCAATCCAGACAAATGCGCTTTCGGCGTACCATCTGGGCAACTACTCGGATATCTTATCTCCGCGAGAGGGATCGAGGTAAACCCGAAGAAAATAAAAGCCATACTGGCCATGGAGAAGCCGAAAAACATAAGAGGTGTCCAACAGCTGGCTGGGCGAATCGCGGCGCTCAGTCGTTTCATTAGTCGGATGGGTGAAAAGGCGCTGCCCTTCTACCAACTCCTCCGTAAAGCTGACAAGTTCGAGTGGACCAACAAGGCACAAGAAGCATTCGAAGACCTCAAGCGCCTGCTATCCACCTCGCCAGTACTGGTGACCCCACGTGAAAGGGAACCATTGCTGCTATACATCTCCGCCACCAACCAGGTGGTCAGCATAGCGCTCGTAGTAGAACGAGCCGAGGAAAACAAGGTCCATCGGGTACAACACCCAGTCTATTACCTCAGCGAGGTACTTATGCCAACAAAACAGCGGTACCCGCACTACCAGAAACTGGTGTACGGCGTCTTCATGACAGCCCGGCGACTGCGCCACTATTTCTAGGAACACCCAATCGTGGTGTTCAATGATGCCCCGCTTGGGCATATCCTCAACAACCCCGACGCCACCGGACGGGTCGCGCTTTGGGGAATCGAACTGTCTCCACGAGACATCACATATGAAAAATGCGATGCAATCAAGTCACAAGTTCTCCGTGACTTCCTCGTGCACTAGATGGTGAACCAGCTCCCCGAAAAACTAGACATGTCCTACCTCTGGACAATGCACTTCGACGGCTCGAAGCGAAAGGATGGGGCTGGCGCAGGTGTCATACTAACATCGCCCCAGGGAGATAAGCTGAAATATATCCTGCGAATGCAGTTCACCGCCTCCAACAATGAAGCTTAATACGAGGCCCTATTGCACGGGATGAGGATGGCAAAAACCTGCGGCACCAAGAGGCTCATAATATATGGCGACTCCAAGCTGGTCGTCAACCAAACAATGCACGAGTGCGACGCACTGAGCGACAACATGATCGCCTACCACGACCTCTACGACACACTCAAAGGGGACTTCGACAGTTGCGAAGTACGGCACATCGGCTGCGAAAGCAATGAAGAGGCGGATGCACTCGCCAACATAGGCTCCACCTGCACCCACATACCACCTGGGGTATTTCTCGAGCCCATCTGCGAACGCTCCATCAAGCCAAAGGCCACAGAGAAGAAAACAAGCGCAACAACGGACTCAGGGGCTATGCCGCCCAATGAGCCAATGGCACTCGACGACCTAGAGCTGGACACATGACTTGAAGGACCAATGAGCGTCATGATTATCGAGCCATCCTAGACCCAACCATACATTACGTACCTCCTCAGCAAGAGGCTATCGGACAATCCGACTGACGCTCGGCACATCGCACGGCGCTCTAAGGCATTCACTGTTATCAACGGTGAACTATACAAGCGCAGCATCACAGGAGTACTCCAGCGATGCGTCTCCATGGCCGATGGAAGAGTTGTTCTCCTCGACATCCATGAGGGGACCTGCGGGCACCACGCCGACAGTCGCGTCCTCATCGCCAAAGCTCTACGAGCTAGATTCTACTGGCCGTACTCCACGGCCGATGGAAGAGTTGTTATCCTCGACATCCATGAGGGGACCTGCGGGCACCACGCCGACAGTCGCGCCCTCGTCGCCAAAGCTCTACGAGCTAGATTCTACTGGCCTACGGTCATGCGTGACGCCAAGGACATCGTCAGGATACAGTGCAGTCAAGTTCTTCGAGTCCATCGTCTACCGCTTCAGAGTGCCACACAGCATCATCACGGACAATAGGATGAACTTCACATCCAATGAGTTCCAGGAATTCTGCGAGAATCTAGGAATCAACATCAGCTACGCCTCCGTAGCGCATCCACAGACTAACGGTCAGGTCGAAAAAGCTAATGGGCTCGTATGTGGTGGCATCAAGAAGCGACTCCTCAGGCCAGTCGAACAGGCTGTGGGCTGCTGGATAGACGAGCTGCAATCGGTACTCTAGAGCCTACGCACAACTCCAAATAGCGCCACAGGGTACACCCTGTTCTTCATGGTGCACGGGGCTGAAGCGGTGCTACCCGCCGAAGTACGATACAAAGCATCGCGTGTGGTCGCTTACAGCGAGCAGGAGTGAACTCCTACACTCGAAGACTCCGTCGACCTCCTTGATGAGGCACGGGAAATCGCAGTAGAAAGATCGATGATCTACCAGCAGAACCTGCGCAACTACCACAGCAGAAGGCTACGCCCCAGGTCCTTCATCGAAGGCGACCTGGTCCTGCGATTGAAACAGCAAGGGCATCTCAAGCCTGAGGCCCCCTGGGAGGGACCATACGTGATTACAGAAGTAATCCCAGGTGGCGCCTATCGCCTTAAAGATTTAGAGATAGGAGTCGCATACTCCAACCCTTGGAATGTCGTGTAGCTGCGGCGCTTCTACCCTTAGTCGTTTCTGTTTTTACATTGCAAATAAGGCTATTCAGCCAAGGCTACTTAGCCAGACATTGTACCTCGTACTATTCTACGAATAAATAAAGCTAAGTGCCCCAAAACTCTGTGTTTTCTTTTATTTTTCGCAAATTATCCACTCGGGGGCTGCGCCACCTATACACATTTGTTCTACAAACTAACGCGATATCCTGAGTAGCTGGCACACCAATCGAATCCCTTGACAAACACCAACCAAGTTGCAACGCACCTGACAGGTTGGCAAGGGGCTGAGATAAAAACAAGTTAGGCTAACGAAAAGGAATCGCACGGTGCAACGCACTCACAAAACATACACGCTAACAAGCTCTTTATATACATCAATGTTAGTCAATTATGCACAACATATATATGAACTTTACAACACTGGTACAACTATGTGCAGGATACAAACTAAACTACTGTTGCAGTAAAGGAATGTTGGTTTGCTCCTCGAAGAAGTCGACGATTTCCGCCGTTGGGCGATCCACCGCCTGGTAGTGCGGAACCATGTTCCAAGTAGAACCTACTGGCAGCGCTGGTGGTCCGGCCGCAATTGCTGCAACATCCACATCAGGCCTGTGCAGTCGCACAAGCGACAAAGCAGCCTTGGCCCTAGCCACTAGCTGTTGCCGTACACACTCACGGACCGCACTCAAGTCTTGGAATTTAGCAAGAAGGGCCAGCAGGCTCGACGGAACGGCGTCCAGCGGGAACATCGTCCGGTAAATGTTCTTCAAGCATGATTGCGACTTCTTCAAGAAATGAAGCACTCGCGACGCACGATCCTGTAGGGTCGCCAGCGCAATTGCGCGATCATGGTCCACCCAGAAGTATCCACTCGCTTGAAGCTTCTCTTGGGTCAGGTAATTCATGCGAATGGCAATCCTATCCTTCTCATCCTGTGGATGGCGCGCACTGACAACTATACCAAGCAAAGGCAGAAATATGAAGACAACGACCTACTGCGAATGACTACAGAGAAAAGATAAGGGAGAAGAAAACTAACATTGGAATTGGTCGCCTAGCTGCGTCACCTCCCCCAACAGATATTGTTCTCGAGCGATAGCCTTCTCCGCCCACGATTTCCATACATCCGCGTTACCACGGAGTACGGGCAATTCACGCTCCAACTGCTTCACGCGGTCACGGAGTCGCGAGAGCAAAGATAGCTCATCCACCCTTGAGCGCGGCGGCGCCAATGTCTCATCAGGGGGTGGCAAATCCCAAGGTTCCCTCAAAGGATCACTCGATGTGCCCTATCACAAGTCAAGCAAGAGACAATACGAAGACCAAGGCGAAGCACAGAAAAAAGGATTCGAGTGCATTCAAGATCAACAAAGTATCAGCAGATACACTCGCCAAAAGGCATGTATTCAACAAAATAAATACGCTATTTAACTATTACAAGGCGCGACTACTGAGGAGCAACTGGCTTCTTCGACTTAGACTTCGGTTTTGGGGGCCTCATCGAGTCTGTGGTAGTATCAGACGCCACAGACTTCTCGCCGGCCCCTGACGTCGCAGCCTTCGCCGCCTTCTTGGCTCGTTGAAGCTCCTAAGAGTACTTCGTAAATGTATTGATCAGCTGTGGTCCATACTTGCCACAAGCAGTTGCGAAAGGAGCAAAGACTACCTGCTGGCCATCCGCACTGACAGGCATCGCCTTGGAAACCGCTGCAGGATCAACTTCGACTCCATGGGCTTGAACCATTGAGAGTGACATTGAAGCGCCAGCCGCACGGAGCGAGTTCTTGAAGCTCGCCAGAATGCCCCCGGCAAGGGACTCCACCAGCTCATCCATATTTTCGATCAGCTCAGCCTTGGGCGCCAGCTCCTCCTGAAGGCGACTAAGCACGCCCTTGGCCTTGGTGAGCGTCCCCTGCACAGCAGCGCTGCGGTCTTCGACTGCTGAAATGGCGCCCGCCAACGCATCATCACGACGGAGTGCCTGCGCGTCAAAGCTCAAACCACTAGCATCTACAAAAGAATCAAGCATCAGCACAAAAGTCAGCACGGCAGCAAATTCGAAAGAAGAGACATGAAGAAAACCTAGACAAGGGCATACTTGAGAGAGCATTGGCAATCGAGAAAAGCTATTCTTCGAACAACTTCTCCCTATCCGTGATGGAGGCGCGCAGGTCTTCTTCGCGTTTCCGCGATTCGTCCAGCGCCGTGATTGGCTCACCATGGCTCTTCACCGCCGCAACAAGCGTTTTATCAAGGGAAGCAGTGCTACGAAGGAGGGCATTCTGCTCAGCTGTGACACAAACAAAGATAAACCGTCAGTGGAATATATCACAAGGATGTAGAAGAAAAGTAAAGAGCACTCACTTTCAACCGTGCGATGGCGATTGTCCAGCATTGCATGCTGACGACCCATCGCAAGCACCTGCTCCGCTAGGTGAGCGGCTTCCTTCACAAGGAGCTGCAATAAAGAAAACAGCAAAGGCTTAGTAGATGGCATAGATAAAAAATTCGACTACAACATCAGAAAAAGAGGTACTACACATACATGATCCTCCAATGACTCCGAAGTAGATTGATGCGCAGTCGTCCGGGCAACCATCCGATGCTCCACATCGTGTGGAGAACTTGATGAATGATGCCCGGAGTGGGCCGCCAATGGAGGGGAAGGAGCACGCTCAGCCATTTTCTCGGCCTTGGAGGTCGCGACACCAGATTCCTTCACAAATTGGACGTCGCCAGAAGATGACAACGCCGGCTGACTGAAGACCAAAACCAACATCAAGAGAAGACAACTAGAAAAGAAGACCCACAAGGAAAACTTTATATACTTACCAATCAAACTTGTCAAAATCGAAGGTTTGATCCCTCGACTCTGACGACGACTCCTTCGGCAGTCGCATCTTCTTGCGAGAAGGTGGCGCCATGGCACTCACAGGAACGGCAGGTATCGGCGACTCTATGGAAACAGCCGCACCTTCCAGAGTCGAAGGAGACGATGCATCCGAATCCTCGCTGCGCGAACGCTTGCGAGTGTCCGGACCACTCGACTTGGGGGCTTCCTCCTCCATATCAGATGGGACGGTCGACTCCAACTCGTCCTCTTCAAGGGCTTCATGAGGGATAACCCCCTCAGGAAGAGGGGGCATACAGGACGACACCCCCAATCCTGCACACAGAAAACAATTTAGCACAAGTCAAGAAAAACAGAAAAGAAGCAGTCGACAAACAAAGCTACTACGTAGCACAACTGTACCTCAGGAGGAGAGTTAGTAGCATCGAATGGAGGTACGACTGGGTCATTGGGGAGCACATCCTTGGCGGTGTACTTGATGACCAGTCGCACCCTTTTATCTACTTCACTCGCGGCGGCAGATACGCGAGTGACATCGTCCATGCCAGCCCACTGGAACATAGGGTGGACTCTGGCCTGTAGAGGCTGGACGCGACAACGCAGCCAAGTGCGAATGGGGGCGTAGCCTCCCTCCTATTTCCCCATGCGATTCTCGAGGTCGCGACACGCTTGTACATCACATCTATCTCCGTGGATTCGTCGGGCATCACTACGTTCTTCTAGGAGCGCATCCTCTTGCACGACGTCGCGGGATCGAAGGGCGCGAGTCCGTAGTGGTCTCCGTCGGCCTTCAGGTCGCGGATGTAGAACCACTTGCCCCTCCACCCTTGGACGGACACCATGAGTTTGATGTCGAAGTATGTGGCAGAGGAGTCGACGTGGATACCGCAGCCTCCTACATCATAAACTATGGAGCCAGACGCCGACTGGCGCTTCAGCTTGAAGAGGCATTTAAAGAGACCAAAATGTGGCTCGATTCCGAGCCAGCACTCACAAAGAGTAATGTAGCAAGCTACATGGAGGATGGAGTTGTGGGACAACTGATGCAGCTGGAGCCCATAGAAACAGAGAAGGCCCTTGAAGAAAGGATGCAGGGGCAACGAGAGACCGCGGATGATGAATGCTAGGAACATCACCCGAAAGCCAGCAGGCGGAGAGGGGATTACCTTACTGCCAGGGATGCGCGCATCAGCAACTGCGACAGACAAAACTCCATCTTGGCATAGAAGACGGAGCTCATAAGACTTGATCACGGATGCGTGCCACACGCCATTGGTGACCCGAGTGCCCGTACCCTTCTTTTTCCCGGCGGCGGCGGTGCTGGTGCCCGCAGCAGCAGAGCCGCCCTTCTTCTTTGCCGCAACCGTGGCGGCGGCGGAATCAGCCGCGACACCTCCTTTCTTCTTCCCCATTCTACGGTGGCGATGTGACCGGAGAAAGTAACTGGGAAATACGCGGAGCTGGTCCAGCGCCACGAGGAAAGACGAACACAAAGAAGCAGAGGAGCAGCAATAATGGTGATGGAGGCAAAGGTAGAGAAAAGAAGCAGATGTGAAAGATTACCATCGCAACATCGCTACTTAACCCCCTGGAAGATGTGTTGGGGGATACCCCCGGGTAGGGTCACGCCGGGGTATAAAGGCCGAGTTAGCCGAGGTTCGGCAAGGCCAAAGCGGACACTGGGCGGGTCACCTCAAGGCAGGCCGAGTCTCCGAGTAACCCTGACCAAGGGATGTCCACCTAACTGAGCCTCGACCGACTTAAGCTGTAAGTCGGATAGGAGAATTTAACTTGTATGCAGGAACGGGTGTGGCCGGGTCAACTATGATCCGGGCCATATCTAGCTTCTAGGAGAAGGAAGGAATCTCGCTGGTCAAAAGTAACCCCGGTACGCACTGCATGAGCGAAGCGAACAGGGGCAGGACCACCGAGGCGTGGTCGACAAGAGGTGACGACGCTCGTGTCGGCTGACGCAGGCGCTGCAGAGGCTCACGTAGCCTCTGCATGGGTGACGCGGGGGAAAAGCAACCCGGTCGGCTTACTATTTTGGGAGGAGGCATATTCCCTGGAATATGCCTCCACGTATGCCCTAAGTAGAGACCTAGTCCCCCTATATAAGGAGGGCTAGGGCCTCTATAGAAGGGGTTCCGCTATTCTGATTGGTTTAGGTTCTAAGGGTTGATCTCTGGTAGGTCTTGTACGGGTCTACTGTGGGTGAGAGTAAGAGAGTTCCTTCTTCCTCCTCTCGCCAATACAGCTCTAGGAGCACTTGTAACCTTGGAAGTAAATCATATATAAATCTTCTGTGTGAGGAATCACCTCATTATCCCTCCCTAGATTCCCCTAGTGCATTTAGTCCCCACCTTTAGCCTATCCATGGCATCTGCCGTGACACCACCACGACAGTTGGCGCCCACCATGGGGCTAGCGGCGCTAGCAGGGGTGAAGATCCGGACGGGAAACCTCATCGGCACCGGCGAACGCATCGTCTCCGGGCTCCTCCAGCGCTTTGGAGCGCTGGATTTTGTCAGCGACAACGCTGGCTACTTCGGCACACGTCCTCTTTCGCGCAACAACCTCTTCGTCAAGCTCGGCGCGCACAAGGTCTACGTCGCTGTGGATGTATCATGCGTTCATCCACGTCATGTCGTCGAGGCAGGCGAGCCTCCCCTTAGCGTGGCTCACGGGGCACGTATCACTCGCTCCTCGGACTGTGCTGAGGTGATGATGACTGCGCCTGGCGCTGGCACAAGCAAGGATCCAGCACCAGATCCGGAGGTAACACCCAAGGCACCAAGGAAAGGTAGAGGTCCTCCGCTAGAGAGGCCGGAGAATGTGTTGCAGGAAGCGATGGATAGCTTGGCAAACCCTGTAGCAGCAGTAGTAGATCCGGCTCAGGCACATGCCGAGCTAGAGGAGACTAGGCAAAAAATTCTAGAAGGTGCGAAAAAGATAGTTGCGGCTCAGCAGTCATTGAACATGACGCTGCGTGAGTACGCAAAGGCAAACAAAGTTGATGCTGTAAAAGTAAAGGGGAGAAATCTCATGAGTGTAATGAACAAAGAGGATGATACCAGGATTGAGGAGTCGGAAAACTGTTTGTCTGTGGGGCTGCCGAGGTACAGTACCCTGGCTAAAAACCTCAGAGCAGCAGATGCAGCTGCATCCGAGCTAGAGGGCCTTACGGGTGGATCCCGTTAGAGGCAGCAAGAAAGGGCCAATGAGTTGGTTCGGATCGCGAACAGACAAAATGAGGAACTGCTCAGGGCAAACCCGGAGAGAGCTGGGGCCTCCAAGATCGTTCATTTGGCGGTGGGTAACCCGGAGAAATCCGCTGGAGCCGCATCGTCTCCTCATGGCGGCCCTAGGAGAGAAGAGGTAGTAACCTCGGCCAGAAGAAACAAACAGATCGTCCCGTATGACCCGACGAGGGCAGGGAAAGGAAAAGAAGTACAGAGAAATGATGATCGACAAAGTGTGAGCCGAGGTGAAGCTGGCCGAGGTAACCGCGACCAAGGCAATGCCGGTCAAGTAAACGCTATAAATGGCAATGCCGGACAGCGTAACTCGGCAGGACAACCGCAACAGCGGAATATACCAAGGCAAGAGCAAAGTGCCGGCTGGGGTATGCAACAGAGAGGCGCTCCAAGAGAGCAGGACCGGTATAATGATGGAGATTCGGAAATGGTGAATGCGGGATACCAAAGGCCGGACTATCATGTGATAGGGTCGAGATTGGGAAGCAGAGATTTGATGTCGGATGATGCCAGGCTAAAACTGGATCGATTGTATAGGTCGGAATAGATTGAGTGTCAAGGTCCTCTGGGTCCTGCGTGTTTTGGGCCCCAGATCATGAAGGAGCCTCCGGTGTCTAACTTCCAGTTACCCAGAGGTACTAAGACGTACGACGGTAGTACAAAGCCAAAGGATTGGTTGATAAACTATGCTACCACAGTGAAAATTGCTATAGGCAAGTTGAGATGGGCTGTGAGATATGTACCCCAGATGTTGGAGGGGCCAGCGAGGGTGTGGTTGAACAATTTGCCACCCGGAAGTATTAACTGCTGGATAGATTTAGAGGAGATGTTCATCATCAATTTCTCAAGTACATATCAGAGGCCAAATAGGCCACAGACCCTAGCTATGTGTAAGCAAATACCGAATGAGACGGACAGAGAGTTCTTAACCCGATGGGGCACCGCGAGAAACTCATGTGAGGGCGTGATAGAATCACAGGCCATAGCGTGGTTTGCGCAAGGATGCAGATATGCAAGCGAGCTGTGGCAAAAGTTGCAAAGGAAAATGCCAACTACACTAGTAGAGATGATCCAGATCGCTGATTCGTATGCTCTGGGTGATCCGACTCAACCTAGGCTCGTGTCAAACAAGTCAAATGATGAATACTACCAGAGAGAGGGAGCAGGATCATCCCGGAGGAATGATTACAGAGGTAAAAGAAGAGATGACAGACTGGATCACCGGTATAGTTTGCAACAAGTTGCAGCTGTGAATCAAGATCAGCCCAGAGCAGGGGCAATCAACGTCAGAAAACTGGAGGGCAATGGACTCCGAGAAATGATGGCAAGAAAACTTGGACGCCAGAGCAAAAGAAACAGTGGCAAGAAAAGAAGGACTGTCCAAGGTATACTTATGAGTCAATGTTGGATCAGCCGTGTAAATTTCACACGCCAAATCCGAGTAACCCAGCGGGTCATACAACAAGGCAGTGTGAGTGGATGCGCAAAATAGAGCAAGGTGGTTCGGGGAATGCTCAGGCACCCCGGAATGATCAACCTCGGCAGGAGTTACCCCGACAGCAATTGCTCTCCGGAGTGAACACGCAACAGCTAATGTTGCCTCCCCCTCCGCCGAGGTATGATAACCATGAGAGAAGGGATGCAGTGCATCAAGTGGAAAACCAGCATCAACCAGATCAGAGGTACCCCGGAAATGAAGGGAGGAATGAGTATAGAGAGCATCATCAAAGTTACTGTGTGTTCACCACTGAGGAAACAGATAGAAAAAGCTTGCAACGTCGACATATGGAGGTGAATGCGGTAATGCCCGCAGTGACGAGGTATATGCCTTGGTCAGATCAGGAAATTACCTGGAATATCAAAGATCATCCCGAGCTTATGCCAAGTACTGGTTCGTATGCGTTGGTTCTGGATCCGACATTCATTGGGCCGAACATCAATGTAAGGTTCTCCAAGGTACTGATTGACAACGGCAGTAGCATTAACATCATGTATGCGGATACAATGTGCAAGTTAGGTATCTCGGAGAACATGCTCCAAGCTACAAGGATAACTTTCCATGGTATTGTGCCCGGCATTTCTTGTGAGCCCATAGGCAAGGTCCGGGTTGACATATTGTTCGGCACGAGAGAGAACTGCCGAACTGAAAATCTGGAATTTGAAGTGGTGAACTTGGAAAGTGCGTATCACGCGTTACTCGGAAGGCCAGCACTGAACACGTTCATGGCAAGTTGTCACATCAGTTACTTGAAGATGAAGTTGCCCGGGCCAAACGGAGTGATTACCATTGCTGGGGTTTCCGACGTTCCATTGAGTGTGCGTCGGCCGGGTATAACCTGGCCGAGTCACTCGTGATTGCGCAAGAGAAGAGGAAAATCCAAGAGGTGGCGGCATTGGCTCAGTCCGCGCAGCAGTATATGCCGGCGCTAAGTAACCTGCATGGAAGTGTCTCATTCCAAGCCACAAAAGATACCAAGAAAGTTCCTGTCGATGATATGTTCCCAGAGCGCACCGTAACAATTGGTGCCGGGTTAGGTGACAAATAGGAAAGCACGCTCGTCAACTTCCTCCGTGAGAATCGGGATATTTTTGCTTGGTCCACACAGGACTTGCAAGGTGTTCCGAGGGAGTTGGCCGAGCAATCTTTAAACGTGAGACCCGGAGCAAAGCCGGTGAAGCAACCTCTCCGCCGCTTCGCCGAGGATAGGAGAAAGGTCATTGGAGATGAGATAGCTCGGTTACTAGCTGCAGGATTTATCATGGAAGTTCTTTACCCCGATTGGCTGTCTAATCCGGTGCTGGTGGAGAAGAAGAAGGACGATCCGAATGTGGCGGTGGTTTGGCGTATGTGTATCGATTACACGAACCTGAACAAGGCATGTCCAAAAGATCCATTTCCATTGCCAAGGATAGATCAGGTCATAGACTCAACTGCTGGATGTGAATTGTTGTCGTTCATTGATGCATATTCTGGTTTCCACCAGATACCTCTAAATCCGGATGATCAAATAAAGACTGCATTTATCACCCCGTATGGGGCTTATTGCTATCGCACCATGCCGTTTGGCTTACGTAATGCAGGGGCAACGTACCAAAGATGTATGCAAAAATGTTTGCATGACCAAATTGGTCAAAATGTACAAGTGTATGTGGATGATGTGGTTATCAAGACCAAGGAAAGCAAAACGCTCCTTGATGATATCAGGCAGACATTCGCGAACCTAAGAAGGTTCCGGATGAAGCTTAACCCAGAAAAATGTACCTTCGGTGTCCCGGCTGGAAAGTTACTCAGATTTCTTGTCTCCAGCCGAGGTATCGAAGTTAATCCAAATAGAATCCAGGCCATTGAACAAATGGAATTGCCGAAGTGTCTTAACGATGTCCAGAAGTTCACGGGTTGCTTGGCATCGTTAAGTCGGTTTGTATGTCGGTTGGGAGAAAAGGCATTGCCTCTTTACCAACTCATGAAAAAGTCGGATAAGTTCGTTTGGACGCTGCAGGCCAATGAAGCCTTTGCCCACTTGAAGAAGATGTTAGCCACTACACCAGTGTTAGCCTCTCCACTATCAAAGGAGCCAATGTTGCTCTATATAGCCGCAACCAACCGAGTTGTAAGTGCAGTGATAGTGGTGGAGCGTGACGAGGAAGGTAAGTCGGTGCGAAGGCCAGTGTATTACCTGAGCGAGGTATTATCAGCCTCAAAGCAGAACTATCCACACTATCAAAAGGTGGCATATGGCGTGTACATGGCAGCTAAGAAGCTGAAGCATTACTTTGAGGAGCATCCCATCAGGGTAATATGTGAGGCTCCTATATCCGAGATAATGAGTAATAAGGATGCGAGTGGCAGAATTGCAAAATGGGCAATTGAACTAGCTCCTTATGCGCCACAATATGACAGAAGAGAGGCAATCAAGTCTCAGGCTGTGGCGGACTTTTTTGTGGACTGGGCCGAGGTGCAATACCAACCGCCGCTACCAGATCCGAACTATTGGCGAATGCACTTTGACGGGTCAAAAAAAAACCGGGCTAGGCGTCGGAGTCGTACTTACCTCGCCAAAGAAGGACCAGCTGAAATACGTGCTGCAGATCCATTTCGCGGCATCAAACAATGTCGCTGAATATGAAGCACTTGTGCATGGGCTCAAAGTGGCAAAACAGATTGGGATACGTCGGATCCTGTGCTTTGGCGACTCGGATTTGGTAGTACAGCAAGTGTCGGGACTGTGGGACGCCCTTGATCCAAACATGGCTCTGTACAGATTTCATGTGCAGAAGATATCTGGTTACTTTGAGGGATGCGAATTTCATCATGTACCCCGGGTGGAAAATGAGGCTGCCGACATGTTGTCGAAGCTCGGGTCAACCCGATAAGCAATTCCACCGGGTGTAGCATTAGAGCACCTCAGAAAACCATCTATTAGGCCGTCCCCAGAAACCGACTCAATTTACGTCCCGGAAGATACAGAATCCGGAGCTGTGCCCATAGACATTGACATGGGAGGTGGTGCGCGAAACTCGGGGACTGCCTCGGCAAACCCGAGGACTGCCTCAGCGAACCCGGGGACTGCTTCGCAAGACCCGGGAACTGCTCAGCGTGATCCGGTTAAAGTTATGCCGGTGGATCAGATGGAAATTGATGAGGATGTGTCCCCCGTGCGAGCAATACCATCTTGGGCACTACCTATATTTCAATTCCTAAAAGATGGAACTTTGCCCACTGAGGAGGTGCTATCCAGGCAAACTCAGAGGAGAGCTAAGGCATACACGATCATCAATTCCGAGCTATACAAAAGGAGTGTGACCAATGTCCTCTAGCGATGCGTTGACCCGGAAGAAGGGCTTGACATCCTCCGAGATATACATCAAGGGGAGTGCGGGCATCATGCCTCGTCCCGAGCCTTGGTGGCAAAAGCTTTCCGACATGGATTCTACTCGCCAAGTGCCTTAGAACAAGCAGAAGATCTGGTGAGGAAATGCAATGGTTGTCAGAGGTATGCTACCAAGACACATATGCCAATGTTGGAGCTCAAGACCATACCAATTACATGGCCATTTGCCGTATGGTGCTTGGATATGGTTGGCCCGTTTAAAGCAGCAAGGGGGAATATGACTCACATTTTGGTCATGGTGGACAAATTTACAAAATGGATTGAAGTGAAGCCTATAAGAAAATGTGATGGAGCTACAGCCGTAACATTTCTCAAAAACATCATCTTGAGATACGGTTACCCTCACAGTATCATAACTGATAATGGCACAAATTTTGCTGAAGGAGCGTTTGCGCATTTCTGCCGGGATAAGAAGATCCGGCTGGACATAGCCTCGGTAGCCCACCTTGCATCGAATGGACAAGTGGAAAGATCCAACGGATTAGTATTATCCGGGATAAAACCCCGGCTCATTGAGCCGCTGCAAAGATCAGCGGGGTGCTAGATAGAAGAATTACCAGCGGTACTGTGGAGTTTAAGAATAACTCTGAATCGATCAACAGGCTATACGCCGTTTTTTCTGGTATATGGGGAAGAAGCTGTATTACCAGCCGATATAGAGCATGATTCGCCTAGGATCACCCAATACACTGAAGCCGAAGTGCAAGAAGCCCGGCAAAATGATGTTGATCCGCTGGAAGAAGCGAGAGAACTGGCATTGTCCAGATCCGCCATATATCAGCAAAATCTCCGATGCTATCATAGCCGGAAAGTAAGCCCTCGAGTCTTTCGTGAAGGCGATCTGGTGCTCCGGTTGGTACAACGTACTGCTGGCATGCATAAATTATTCCCCCCATGGGAAGGGCCATTCATTGTGAGCAAAGCATTGCACAATGATTCTTATTATCTTATAGATGCAAAGCCACAGGAAAAGAACAATGCGGACAGGTCCGGCGAGGAATCTAAGCATCCATGGAATGTAGCTCTACTTCGTCCTTTCTACACTTAACTAAGAAGTGTATGTATCCAAGTCTTCTCAGATGTCGGTATGTATGCCGACAATGAGCCTATCAATGAAATGTTGGCACCTCGAGCAGTAACTCGGGGACTGCCTTAATAATATTTGTTATCTTTTATTATTTATACGTCAGCTGGAGTAAGTTGTTGTACTTAACTCGGTTTAGTAGTGTGTGGGTAGCAAAAACCCAAATCTTCGACTTGCTGCTGTCCAACAAGAATTGGCTTCATGGCAAGCAAGAGAACAAGTTTGGAACTGCCTGGCACATGAAAAACGACTAAGGAAAATAACTTAATCGAGCCGACATTTGTTTTCCGGACTAACCTTGTATTTACATTCAAATTACTATGTTGAATTATTTTGAGCTAAGCCTAAAGTTTCCAAGTATTGTTAAAACAATTTTTGAAGCTCGGATTCGTAAGTTGTAAAACCGAATCAAGGTAGACACGAACCGAGCCAAAAGATTGGACGAACAAGAAAATGAAACTCGGGGACTACGCCCAAGATAATCCGGCATAAGAAACTTAGTAGCAAAATATCACATGCATACTAGGTACAATTCCACCCGGCATACCGGGGATCTGATAAGTTTTCAAGTGTTTTCACTCAAGGAGCAGCAGGAGGAGGAAGTTCGGCATTATCTTCACCGTCTTCGATATCCGAGGCATCATCCTCTCCATCCTCGTCCGAGCCATCTTCAACGTTCCCAACCTCTTCGTCACCAGCGGCTTCCAGGAAGCTCGGTCCCTTAGTCCATTCATGAATGGGAGCATATTCGATGAGGCTATGGGCACAAGCCTGGCGCCGAGCTACCCACTCCGGGTCATTGGTCCATTTGGACTCGGTGAGCAGGCGCGTCAGGAGGTTGAGATCGATCTTCTCGTACCACATGAGTATGTGGTGAAGAACGGTATCGGCTGCAGCACGTCCAGCGGACTCCCTCCAGAGGTCAAGCTGGGTCTCGATTTCCATTAACTTCTCAACAAGAATTGTGGTAGTCTCCGGAGTGTCTTCTCCAGGCCGGAACATGTTGAAGATTCGGACTGCAACGTCGAGGATATCCTTGCCATAGTTCTTGATGAGTTCCACGCGAGATGACCGGCTGACCAACAGGTCCTCCATGTCATAAGGAATCTCCTCACCGCCAGGAGCAGTGGGAGTACCCCTCTCTCGGCGGAAATCTGCAACTGCAGCGCTCGCGATGGCAGTGCCCTCAGGAAATTTGCCTGAAAACGAGACAAGAGAAACAAGTAAGAGAAAAGAAATGTGAAGTAACCCGGAGAAATATGTCGGATAAGGGAAAGGAGCTTACGTGATATATGGTTGAGGATCCGGGTCAACTCCTTGGTACAGTCATCATGTCTTTTGTGAAGCTACACAAGTTCAGCATTTGCTGACTTAAGCTCAGTGTCGGCCTCCTTGAGTAGATCCTGATCCTTGGTGATCCGGAGATCGAGGCGCTCCCGCTCTTTAGTGTAGTCCTGGCCAACCTTTTGGAGCTCGGACTGGTGCTGTGCTTTCATTTTCTCCATATCAGCCTTGAGCCTGGCGATCTCATTATCCTTGGTCCGGAGGAGGGCGAGCTCATCGTCTTTCTCTTTGAGCTCGGCTTGATGCTGTCCTGCTTGTTCGAGAAAATGTAGCATCATATCAGGCATGGGCACACTATCTTCAAGAGATGCTGAAATAGTGTATTGACCCGGCAGAGCCGAGGTATGAATGTTCGCCGAGCCAAGGAGAAAAGGAGATGGAAAGCATAGCAAGGTCGGACAAAAGTAACTTACCCTTGATCTGATCCAGGTTCTTCCTCATAAGCTTGTTCTCAGCCTCCACCCCAGCTGCGGAAACCGAATGATAAGTTAGTTCGGCAGAGGAAAATGAAGAAAAACGGAGAAGTGCCAAGGAAGAAACTTACCCCTTTTCTCGTGTTCAGCGAGAAGTGCATTATGCTTGGCGCGCAACGTCTTATGGGTATCAAGGAGACGCTAAAACTCAGCGCTACGACGGTTGGTGGTCACCTGCAAAGGGTACAAAGATATAACTTAGCCTTGTGCATATTCGAAGTGTACAAAATCTGGGCCAAGTGGAACTTAACCCGGCTCTAGGTGTGTGCATATTCGAAGTGTACAAAATCCAGGCCAAGTGGAACTTAACCTGGCTCTAGGTGTGTGCATATTCGAAGTGTACAAAATCCAGGCCAAGTGGAACTTAACCCGGCTCTAGGTATGTGCATATTCAAAGTGTACAAAATCCGGGCCAAGTGGAACTTAACCCGGCTCTAGGTGTGTGCATATTCGAAGTGTACAAAATCCGGACCAAGTGGAACTTAACCCGGCTCTAGGGGTGTGCATATTCGAAGTGTACAAAATCCGGGCCAAGTGGAACTTAACCCGGCTCTATGTGTGTGCATATTCGAAGTGTACAAAATCCGGGCCAAGTGGAACTTAACCCGGCTCTAGGTGTGTGCATATTCGAAGTGTACTAAATCCGGGCCAAGTGGAACTTAACCCGGATCTAGGTGTGTGCATATTTGAAGTTATCAAGGAGCTACGTTAGCTTTCTAAGGAGCATCCGGCTGAGTAACAAGTTACTCCCCCGGAGGCTCGGGGACTAATGGTTATACTACTAAATACCTACAACTGGCTAAGGAAAACGAGTAACGTACCTCCATCATCCGACCCGCGATGTTGAGCTCCTTAAAGGTTGTGTTCATTTGAGCGGAGAATTCGGCGGGACCGAACTTCTCTGGGAGATCAGCGTCTTGGACTACCTCTGCCTTGTTCCAATTCATGACGAATTCAATCAGGCTCGGAGGGTATCGCTCGCCGGTGGGCATATGGGGTGCCACCAAGCCCTTCGCATGCGCCTCTTTCCTCTCAACCAGGGCAAGGGCCGGGCTGGTGTGCAGAACAAGTTGATGCGCATCAGCTGGCTCGGCAGGGACGTCCTTCGAGGCTGGAGGTTTCTTGGGAAGCATGGATGCGAGGGTACGCTGTCTAGCCTCGACGGATGCTGTCCTAGTGGCGTCAGGGGCCTTTTTGCCCTTGGGCTGTTGGGAGGAAGAAGTGGTCACAACAGATTTCCCCTTAGGAGCTACCTGGGTACTTCCTCGCCGAGACTGAGAAGACTCGGACGAGGCGGAGGAGCTTGGCGTTGGTGCTCTTATTGCCGGACTTGGTGCTGGAGTTGGTGCTGGTGCTGAGGTAGTCTCGGTGGTTGTGATTTGTGGCGTAGCCGAAGTCGTGGATGCCACTGCCTCGGCTGGGCCAGTCTCCCCCGCTCCAAGGTTACCCCCCTCTTGACGAGGTGGAGCAGAACCCGGAGCAGCCACAGAACCCTCTGGAATAGGGCTCAGCGGGCGTGACTCGTCGCCACGAGAGGGAGAAGGGCTGAGCCGGAGCGGCGAAGCGATGCTAGGCCCACTCTAGGGGACCTCCACCGCGGCCCTGTAGGATCAAACAATGTCGGATGAGAAACTATAACAATAAAAGGAAGAGTAAGTTGCAGAGGGAAAAGAGGCTTACGCATCCGAGGTCAGGGGATCCTTGGGTTTCCGAGCCCTTCGTGTTGGGGCCTTGGCTGCTGGCTTGGAGGCAGTTTTGTCTTCGGATTTATTTCGCCTTTTGGCGGGCTGAGAAGGTCTGGAGGAGGAACTTGATGCAGCTCCACGCTTCTTCTTTGGCGCTACCGGAACAGGGTCACCCGTGGCAAGGGGAGGGTCCTCGTGGATCTGCCCACCGGGGTTAGCTGATGCCGAAAAAGCATAAGAAAGAGGGACAGCGTCAACAGCTTCCATCACCTCGACATCCGAATCATCTTCATCATCAAGCCAATCTCTAATAGAAGAGAGTTTACCGGTGGGTTGCTTCGTAGCATCGGGCATCGGGAGGAACATCTCCTGATCCGGCTCTTCCTCGTCCGAGGTCTCCTGGTCAGGCGCCCACTTAAGGGTCGGATCGGTGCCATCCTCGAGGGTTTGCTGAAGGAATAGCTGAGGAAAAGAACAGACAACAGAGTTAAAAATACAACAATGACCAACATATGATTTAATCCGGAGAAAGTTTGCGCCATGAGGCTTACCACGGGAGGAAGCCTATCACGGCAAAAGTGCTCAATTACCCACGTCCATTCAGAGGAGAAGTCTTTGTGGGTGGTGAAGAGGGCCTTGACCCGGCGATAGATCTCCGTGTTGCTCAACTCGAAGGACGAGGTCCGGTTGGGGTCGCGGCCCCAGCTCATGTGGCACACCTTGTGAGCGCGCTTCTGGAGGGGGGAGATCCAGTTGCGGACGAACATGATCATGGCATCCTCATTGCGCAACCCGAGCTCCTTCGGCTCCACGAACCTTTTGTTGACCAAGTTAGCCAAGGCTGTGGGCTTCTTGGGGACAACGTCCCACAACTCTGGGTTAGGAGGACCCGGAGCATAGGGGAGCAGCCGGATCAAGTCTTCAGTGCCCTCGTTCCGGACATAAAAGAAAGTCCGGGCCCATCCTTTGCAGGAGTCTTGCCCGGTGACTCGAGGGAAGACGGATAGCCTCCGGGGTGAGATGGGCGCAGCTCCGAATTGCGTGAGCTGCTTGCCCTCCGAGTCAAGTTGAATGTTCGGAATAACATTACGACAAAGACCGAAAAACCAGATCCATAGCTCCTTCGTGGGCCATAGTCCGGCATAGCTTTCGATCGTGGAGGCGAAGGCCGAAAGAGAAGTAATTGCGTTGGCAGGAAGGTGGTGCGGCTGGAGTTCGTAGGTGCTTAACCAATCATGGAAGAAATCGCTGACCGGCAAACCGAACCCCCGATGGAAGTGGGACAAGAACACGACGTACTCACCCGGATTGGGTGAGGGGGCGAGTTCGTCGGAGGCGAGGCCCGCGGTGACGCCGGCGGGGATGCGTCTGGTGCGGTAGAGCCAGTCTAGGTCATCTTGGCAGACCCAGGACCCGGCCCACGCACCACGGTCCGCTGATGCGGTGTCTTCCTCCATCTCTTGCTCGGCAACGGCGAGATCCACTTCTATCATCTTGTGTTCGCTGCCCTCACTGGCGCTAGCGGCGGTGGGGGGCAACGGCCTAGATTGACAACGACCCGTGGCGGAGGAGGTACGTAGCAGTGGCGGCGATGCAGAGGCATGGGGAAGCAGTGCAGCAGCGGCGCGGCTACTTAGAAGCAGTGGTGGCGGCGCTGTCGCGGGGAAGATGAAGAAGAAGAAGAGCTAGAGGCAGAGGGGCGCGGGAGGGGGAAAAGACCTAAGGGGTGCGCCCCTCCCCTATTTAACCACTCCCTCGTGAGGGAAGTGGGATCATGCTTTGCGGTTACGCCGCACGGTGTGGCCGTTTACGCACCGTATTGGCCAATCAGCATCGGGCCACACGGAAGGGCACAGGGCGCAGATGATCCCATGACGAGACACATTGATGCAGTTAACAAGGAGGCAGGCGTGATGTGAAGTGCGCACAGTAACTCCTGACAGTAACTACGGCGGTTACAGTGGCAGGCCCTTAAAATGAGGCAATGTGATGATTACCCTCCATGTGGGGAAGCGTACAAGGGAAGGAAGAATGACCCGGATGAGAATATGGTAACCCGACCGACAAGTAAAAACTTGGAATGTGCCAAGGGAAAATAAATCCATAGAATCCGAGATAAGGTGGTAACCCGGCCAGCAAGGGTGAACTTGAAATGTGCCAAGGGAAAGTAAATCCATAGGATCCGAGGTTAGGAGATAACTCGGAAATAAAATCCTAAGCTCAGTGAAATGGAACCTGATGTGGCCTTAGTGGCCAAGGTAGCTAAGACCGCACCAGCTTCGGGGAATAATGTTGGGGGGATACCCCCGGGTAGGGTCACGCCGGGGTATAAAGGCCGAGTTAGCCGAGGTTCGGCAAGGCCAAAGCGGATGCTGGCCGGGTCACCTCAAGGCAGGCCGAGTCTCGGAGTAACTCGGACCAGGGGATGTCCACCTAACTGAGCCTCGACCGACTTAAGCTGTAAGTCGGATAGGAGAATTTAACTTGTATGCAGGAACGGGTGTGGCCGGGTCAACTATGATCCGGGTCATATCTAGCTTCTAGGAGAAGGAAGGAATCTCGCTGGTCAAAAGTAACCCCGGTACGCACTGCATGAGCGAAGCAAACAGGGGCAGGACCACCGAGGCGTGGCCGACAAGAGGTGACGACGCTCGTGTCGGCTGACGCAGGTGCCGCAGAGGCTCACGTAGCCTCTGCATGGGTGGCGCGGGGGAAAAGCAACCCGGTCGGCTTACTGCCTCCACGTATGCCCTAAGTAGAGACCTAGCCCCCCTATATAAGGAGGGCTAGGGCCTCTATAGAAGGGGTTCCGCTATTCTGATTGGTTTAGGTTCTAAGGGTTGATCTCTGGTAGGTCTTGTACGGGTCTACTGTGGGTGAGAGTAAGAGAGTTCCTTCTTCCTCCTCTCGCCAATACAGCTCTAGGAGCACTTGTAACCTTGGAAGTAAATCATATATAAATCTTCTGTGTGAGGAATCACCTCATTATCCCTCCCTGGATTCCCCTAGTGCATTTAGTCCCCACCTTTACCTTTGACTGTGCTGATCATATGCCTAAGTTGCACAGGCGAGGAAAATACGCCTTAGTCGTCAATCCACTTATTGATGGCTATAGTTTCTCCAAGACTCTTATGGATGGTGGCAGCAACATAAACATCATGTATGTCGAAACGCTACGCCAGATGAAGATCTCGGAGACCCAGCTGAATTACAGCTCTGTGATCTTTCATGGAGTTTTCGCAAGAAGACAAGCAAATTTCCTAGGAGAGATCACTTTGGATGTCACCTTTGGAACTCCAAAGAACTATCGGACGGAAGCACTTTCCTTCGAAGTGGTCCTGTTCAAGAGCACGTACCACGCTATATTCAGACGTCCGGCTTACTGGGCTTTTACGGCTCGTTCGTGTTACATTTAAAATATGACGAAAATTCCAGGTCCCAATGGCGTGATCACCATCAGGGGAGACCCAAAGAAAGCGCGAGAGTGCGAGAATGGAAATGTCGCCTTTGCTGAAGCCGTGCTGCATGCCCAAGAGTATAAGGAGATCAAGAAGACCATAGATCCGTCCGAAATGCCCGCAACGAAGAAGGAGGTGACAAAGCCGAATCCGGAGTTCAAGGCATCAAAAGAGACGCAGAAGACACCGTTGAAGGATGATGACCCCTCCAAGGTGACCCAGATAGGCGTAGGCCTAGATAGCGCGTAGGAAAGCGCGCTCGTCAAGTTCCTCCAAGCAAATCAAGATATCTTCGCATGGTAGCCATTTGACATGACCGGAGTACCTAGGGAACTTGCCGAGCACACTCTAAATGTACACCCGAATGCTAAACCCGTCAAACAGTCCCTACAACGTTTTGGCGATGTAAAGCATAAGGCAATAGCTAAGGAACTAGCCCGGCTCGAGTTAGCAGGATTCATACAAGAGGTCATCCATACTGATTGGTCAGCCAACCCTGTAATGGTCCCTAAAAAGGACACCACTTATTTAAGGATGTGTGTTGATTATACTGCCTTGAACAAGGCTTGTCCCAAAGATCCGATCGCTCTGCCTAGAATTGATCAAGTTATCGATTCTACGGCAGGCTCGTAACTCCTCTGTTTTATCGATGCATATTCCGGTTATCACCAAATTCGGATGAAGGAATCGGATAAAATCAAAACTTCATTCGTAACCCCCTTCGGAACCTTCTATTTCGTTACGATGCCCTTAGGGCTCAAGAACGCAGGAGCTACGTACCAGCGCACTATGCATTGTTGCCTCCATGACCAAATCGGACGCAACATACATGCATATGTGGACGACATTGTGGTGATGTCCAAAAAGAAGGAAACACTAATTTCTGACTTGGAGGAAACATTCGCCAATCTACAAAAATACAACATAATGCTTAATCTGAAGAAATGTTTCTTTGGAATCCTAGCCGGAAAATTGTTAGGTTTCATCGTGTCTCAAAGAGGCATAGAGGTCAACCGAGACAAGATCAAGGCTATACTCGCCTGAAGGACGTTCAAAGACTAACTGGTCGCATTGCTGTAGTCGGTCGGTTTGTAAGCCGGCTCGGAGAAAGAGCCGCACCACTTTACAAGCTCCTGAAAAATACCAAAAAATTCATTTGGACTGATGAAGCTGAAGCTGCACTACAAGACTTGAAAGAAGTACTCTCTTCTGCTCCTATCCTTGCAGCACCGGAACCAAGGGAACCAATGTTGCTCTATCTCGCTGTGACAAATAGGGTCATCAGTGTCGTCATGATAGTGGAGAGACCAGAAGAAAATCAGGAACACCTAGTGCAGCGTCCGACTTACTACCTCAGCAAGGTCCTAACTGAATCGAAGCAGCGGTATCCACACTATCAAAAGCTGGCTTATGGTGTGTGTTTTGCATCCCGTAAGTTACATCATTATTTTCAGGAACACCCAATTACCATGGTGAGCACAGCTCCCATGAGAGATATAATCAATAACAGCGAGGCTCCAGGGCGTGTCGTAAAATGGGGCATAGAGCTTTCAGCTTTCGACATTGAGTACAAACCTCGGACAGCAATCAAATCCCAAATCCCTGCTGACTTTGTTGCTGATTGGACAGAGACAAAGGAGAATATGACCCTCCCGAAGTCGGAATATTGGACCTTCTATTTAGACGGGTCTAAGGCTCGCGGGGGCTCGGGGGCCGGTGTGGTGCTCAAATCACCCCAAGTAGATAAACTTCTATATGTGTTGCAGATCCACTTCACAGCGACAAATAACATTGTCGAGTATGAAGCACCGCTGCATGGAATCTGGATTGCTAAGGATATCGGCATCCGACGATTGATGTGTTACGGAGATTCGGATCTTATTGCCCAACAAGTGTTGGATATCTATAAGGCAAACAAGCACATGGCAGCATATAGGGCTGTCGTGGATGAACTATCTAAATCGTTTGAAGGGTTTGAAGTTCAACACATCCCTCGAACAGAAAATGAGGAAGCATATGCACTATCTCGAATAGGCTCTGCCCGAAAAAAGGTCCCGGATGGCGCTTTTTTAGAGCACCTCAAAGTTCCCTCTATAAAGGGAGTGGACGAGGAATATCCAACCAAATCCGACTCACCTTTAGTATCAGTTCTGGCTGTGATTCCCAGCTGGACTCAACCCTACCTTGATTTCTTGGTAGACGGAAAATTAACCGAAGACGAAGTTCTGAGCCGACAGATCGTCCGACGAGCAAAAGCCTACACTATAATTAGTGGCGAGCTCTATAAGTGGAGTGCATCTGGGGTTTTTCAGTGCTGTATATCTCCGGAAGAAGCAGTGGAAATCTTACGAGAGATCCACGAAGGCGAGTGTGGTCACCACGCTGCAGCCAAATCCCTAGTGGCAAAAGCTTTCCGACATGGTTTTTTCTGGCTTACAGCCAAGGCAGATACCGAACGGCTGGTCAAGACGTGCAAGGGCTACCAAAAATACGCCAAACAAGCTCACATTCTAGCTGATCAGCTGCGAACAATACCTATAACATGGCCTTTCGCGGTCTGGGGGCTTGACATGGTAAGACCATTTAAACGGGCTCCAAGTGGATTTACTCACTTCTTAGGATGGTGGATAAGTTCACCAAATGGACTGAGGCTAAACCAGTCACTCGTTGTGATGGAACAACAGCCAGAAGATTTGTCGAGGATGTCATAATCCGATACGGTTATCCGCATAGCATTATCACGGACAACGGGAGTAACTTCTCTATGGGGGAACTTGCCGAATTCTGCAATGAACCAAATATCCGGCTTGACATTGCGTCAATCGCACATCCACAAGCTAATGGACAAGGCGAAAGAGCAAATGGTTTAATCCTACAAGGCCTAAAACCAAGACTGGAAGCACCACTACAACGTGCTGCGGGCGCTTGGGCAGAGGAATTACCTTCTGTAATATGGAGTTTATGAACAACTCCAAACAGGTTAACCGAATACACACCTTTCTTCTTGGTCTATGGCGCAGAAGCAGTTCTTCCTAGTGATTTGATTCACACTTCTCCTAGAGTGACCACGTATATTGAAGAGGATGCCGAAATTTCTCGACAAAATGATCTTGACTAAGTCGAAGAAGTTCGTGTCATTGCTGAGATGAGATCAACAGCCTATCAGCAGAAGTTACGCAAGTATCATAGCCAGAGAGTCAGAAATCGGTCTTTCAATAAGGGCGATTTGGTTCTCCGGCTTGTGCAGCAAAGAAAGCACAAACTTTCCCCGGTATGGGAAGGGCCTTTTTTGGTTAGTCGAGTATTGCACAATGGTTCATACTACCTAACTAATATGCGGCCAGTCAAAGAAAGACCTGCTACTAAGAAGAGAAAGAGAGCAGGAGGCAGTACAAATCTAGAAGAAATAGACAGACCATTGAATATTGCTCAACTACGTCCCTTTTATTCTTAGTTTATCCTTCTTTGTAATCATATATGTGTACATGTTCAAAAAGAAATAAAGTATTGGTTGCCTCAAATTTTTCGGAGAAGTTTTTTACCATCTTATTTCCGAATGATCATGTCACAGTCGAAAATCCTAGAATACTTGAAAGTACTTTATGCTCATGTCTGTTCTGGTTTAGATTTCCGATTCTAAAATTGCTACCTTTAGGTATAAGTTTAAATTTTATAGTCTGTGCTTTGGTTATTTGTCTGATTGCCAGATGCGGGCATTTTCCGAGTAGTGAATTGTTGGTACTGGAAGCCAGCTTTGTTTCCAAGTTTAAACTGGTTTAGCAATTGAGCTCCGTTGCTTGGCAAAGTTTCCGTGCTAAAGGTTGACCGGCTCATGAAAGGGACGAGGCGGAAAGCCAGATAAACGATAAGTGTAAACAAAAAACACAAATGCTTATACAAACATTTCAGGCACATAAACATTTAAACCAAAAGTTCTAAATAGATAAGATAAAACTTAGCACTAGCAAAAGTATCATACTACTTATTTACATATCCATACTGTTTTCAGAATAACACATTGTTTTTCTGATGCTCTATGATGCGGGGGAGAGGTAGGAGCTGCCGGCTCACTGGATACATCAGTCTCGCCTTGATAACATTCTGAGATGTTCAAACCTGATGCGGTTTGTTCATCGTCGGAAACTTATGTTGTTTCATCGACAGGCGGAGGTGGCGTGTCCACGCAGGTGAAGAAAGGAGTGTCGTAGCTGGTTAAGTCGGCTACGTGACATCCGTATCCGCCGCAGGAATCCATGATAGCCTTGATGTCTTGCTCCTGGCCGTCTTCATCCACTTTGCAGTACCCTCTAGTTACTTGCCAGATTTCCATGTTTCCATGGTGGCTCATAACCATGGTGAGAGCGTTCTGTGCTACAGTTCGCGCGTAGGACATGTTCCAATCCTGAACAAGTTGCGGCATCTCTTTGGCTTTGTCTCGCACTTCAAAACCGGACATGCTATGCATGTACGGAACCTTAAGAACTTCGCCAATATCCTCGATGGATTGGCGGAAATCATGAAGCAGATCGCCGACTTGTGTAAGCCGACTGGTGCGAGATTCGGCGAAGTCTGAGTCCAGCAAGTTCAGAGGACCTATGCATGTAATGCAAAATGTTTAGTAGAAGAAATACGACTTTGAAAGAGAATAAATATGTAGACAAGTCAGAAAGGCGGAAACATACCAAGGATGACATTGTCGACTTTGGTTTTCTCTTCCCAAAGACTCTGGAGTTCAACCCGGAGTGCTTCGGCAATATCCCTCTCTCTAAACAAGTCATTGGTGAGATCTGAGATTTTCTTATCCTGGGAAACAATCTTACGATCGCATTCCTCAGTGGCCATAGAGGTGGATTCGAGAATTTCAGCAATGCTCTTCTCATGATCCGCCTTAAGCTTATCTAGATCTTGGTGGAGATCCTTGTTTTCCACCACCAAGGTTTTTAGATTCTCAGCCTCTTCAATCATAGCACAGGATTGCTTTACCAGTGATGTGGATCAAAAGAACAACAGTTGAACAAAAATTCGACTATGAAATACAAGACAAAGTTTGAGTTTCGGAATGTTTACCTTCGGCCTCATCCCTGGAAACTTTCAATTGTGCATTTTCAAGCCGGAGAGCTTTGATTTCTTTCCGCTTGTTGCAAACATTCTTCAATAAATCCTGGTTATAGGAATATACTTTCTATAAGTTAGAATACCTAGAGTCAGAAGTCTACTAAAGACTCGGGCTAATATTTTTACTAATATTAGCACGAGCCTTAGGGGATACACTAGTTCATTCTTTGGCATCCTAAGGACGCATAAAACCGGATTTGACTATCCAGCTTCATGCTTGGGGGCTAGAGGATATGATATGAAATAAGGAAAAACGTGAGATGGAATTCCGACTTACATATTGTTCACGAGCGAGCATGTTCAAACTCGCATTCACTTCGGTGGTAACCTTCTCGGCGAGGGTTAGGGGGACCACTGGCGCGGTTGGAAGCTCATCGGTCCTCAGCTTCTCGTCGCGAAGACGGACTTTTTCAAGAAGATCATAGTGCTTGATGTCCTCTGATTCTTGTGCTTCTTCTTCGGCAGAGATGGTCCGGCTTTCTAGGCTTTGCCTGGCCAGCCGTTGGATCTCCTCCGCATATTTCCGAGATAAGCCAAATTTGGCAAGTCCCGGATTGCTCAGGAGATTGTCGGCGAAGATTTCTACCGAGGGATCATTACTCGAAGAGGGTTCACCCTTATCAAGACCCGAGTCACCCATAGTGACGTCAGTTTGCGACTCAAAGATCACTAGCTCTATTGAAGGAGCCGGATCCTCTACAACGGTTGGAGATGGAGTAATCTCCGGCGCTGTAGAGGATTGAGGGGCAGGAGTCGGAGGAGGTACGACAAGAGAAACTAAGTTTAGCTTCTGCTGGCGTAGGGGATTTGAAGTAACTCCCTTCCCCTTACCCTTGATGTGCTGTTTAGCTCTGAGAAGGTAATAGAACAAAGAACATTACATCTCGGAAAGAATTACAAACAAAGTACAAAGGCAGAATTTGTGAGGAAAGTTACCTCTTCACAACAGGCACCTCCTTTGTGCCGATAGCCACTGTCGGAGCTTTACGCTTCCTAGGAACAATGTCCAATAGGGGGACCAACTCTCCCTCCTCCTGAGAAAATTCAGGAGGATATCCCTCGATAGGAGCAAACTCCGACTCAGGGAGGTCGGCAAGATGAAAAGATGAAGTATCTCAATATTGCGAAATAATATAAAGATGAACACATAAAAATAGTTGCTGCTGAAGCTTACCAGCACAACGGGATCTTCTACTGTATGCATGTCCAGGGACAGCTCCAGAATCTTCCTCTCGATCCGCTCCCTAATCAACCACTTAATCTGGCATACATAATCTTTTGGCTCGTAGGCTTTGGAGCTGATGCGGAGGGAATCCTTCTTCAACGACGTGATGGAGTGCATCAGTCGATCTCCATGATGTTGGAGAGGTTGGATCCTGCGTGCTACCTAGCATTGGACTAAGTCGGATCCTCTAAGGCCCTTGTGCTTCATCAAGTATTTGATCCGCCTCTTAGCGAGAAGCAGATCGTCATTGAGTGCCGAAGCGACCTCATCCCAGGATTCTTGGGGCGTGGCGGCTCCATCGACGAAAGCAGGCAGAGCAGTAGCTTTGCCGGGAGCGGGAATGTCCTTTTGATAGAAAAAAGTGGCCAGACATTGTTTGACCGACTCACTGGCCATAATCCGAGGATAAACGCGCTCTCGCCTAACCAAAAAACTAATAGTACCGGTAATATAAGGATTACCGGCAGTGATGGAATTTCTCCGGACAAGAAAGTAGTACCGAAAGAGAGTAAGGCTCGGCCTAGTGTCGAGATACCCCTCGCACTAGGATGCGTACGCGCCCAGCTCTAAGATGGAGTTCAGGGGGAGATGATGGAGTTGAACTCCATAGTGATCGATAACCTCGGAAAAGAAATCTGAGGGAGGAAAACTCAGACCTCTATCAAGGTATGTGCCGAAGTGCACTCGCTCGCCGTCACGAGGGTTGGGGATGGTTTCACCGAAGCCGCTCCGCCAGTCGCCGGCGTGGAGGAGCCCTTCTTCTTCTACGCCGCGGAGCTTGGTGTCGTCGAGGACGCACAGGATCCAAACCCCGCGATTGCTCTCCTTCTCCGCCGCCGCTGTCGTCGCTGCCGTCACCGCCGTGCCGGAGGATGATGTAGAAGCCATTTTCTGTGTGCGCGACGATGACCTTGGATGGGCGGCGCTAGGAATTTCTGGGGCCAGAGAAGCTCTGGGTGCATGGAACGAGTAGAGGAGAAGGAACGGCGCAAGGAACTGGTGAAGGAGATGGGGAAAAGAGATCCTCACCAGTTATAACCACCAGCCGCGTCAAGATTCGTGCAAACACTACAGTAAACATGCCATGCATCGTGGAAAGGACTGGGAAGTCCCCGCGCGATGATTACGTCGCCTCGATCTCCACGCACGCATCGAAACGGTGCCTCGGTTCCGTGAAAGGCGGACCCACCAACGGTCGTGCTGACAGGAAATGTCTGTCAGTGACGTGACTTGACCATGAATGGTGTCAGATGACGTCAGAGACCAAGTTACGGCTTAGTTGGAATTTTGAGCTGGAAATCCGAATAACCTATTTATAGGTCCGACTCATTTTTGAGAACTGGATTGTATCTTTTCTTTTGAAGTTTCAGGAACCCTTCAAGATTCTGCAAGCCAAAGATCAAGCTAGGCAATGATGAATCCGACTCTAGATCTTGGAGGCCTCCGGGGGCTGCTGTTGGGGATATACTTTCTGGGTATCCTCATTGTACCTCACTGACTAGGGTGAGCCACTTTGGGTTAGAGCTTTGCTTCACGGGCGGCCCAGTCAGAGAGAGAGAGGGAAGTCTGAGTCCAATCCGGCTACGGGAAGGCCCAGAAGACTTACTGACATAGGCCCATAGTGTTACTTGTAGTTCAAGATGTACTCTATAACCGACTCTTAGTCGTAGCCGGATATATCTCTCCTGTAAACCCTAGGCCGGATATCTATATAAGCCGTCCTAGGGAGAGCCTTTAGGGCACCCTCGCAATAGTCCACAATCTCAACTCGCACAGGCGAAACCCTTGTAACCCATATCCCGGCTCTGTCGTATTACTTGATTGCTAGCAGGAGTAGGATCCGTCCAAAGCCGGCGGATTCGAACCTGGATAAACTTGTGTGCTCACCGTCCCCGAATCCCGTACGTCTCACACCCCTCTCTTCCACACGCCTCGAGGACCCCCTTATGGCGTACTTGTCATCAATCCGACGACATGCATGACAACTATTGTCCAATGAACACCGTCTATATTAAGAGGGAAATATGCCTGCATCATATAGATATATTTTTGCAATATTAGCTTATAGTGTTGCTGTGTTGTTGATGATATCGTGCATGCCGAAATAAAAAAAGCAAAGTATATCTTGTCACGTGCGCAGTACTCATCCATAACTCTTTGAATAGCTCCATTTTTCACGTATTTGTGGTCTTGGTTGTAACGTGATTTCTTAGATTTATTGCCTTGTTAGCAGGTTTTATTAAGAAACCTGGCCTCTGTGCGTAAACCAATGACCGATCATTTCCAACACGGTACCACAAATCAGCCATGTAAGCACCAATTACCTACAATAGAGAATGAAACATGAAATACAATTGTTTATTGTTGTCACAGAGAGTTGGTTGCAACACTTACTTTATCATCAAGCCATTCTCTTTCTAAGATCATTTTAATACTCTTTGAAGTCAAAATGTTGCCTTCCAGACTCACGTAAATATTATTTTCACAAGCCTCAACGCATAGCACAATAACATATATTTGTTTTGCTCTTCAAAAAAACTGCAATACATTTATGGGTATTAGTATAAAAATTATCATGCAATATTTACATGCATTTACACTACCTTTTTAACACTTTTTTGGTTTGTCATCTTCCAAATCAAACTGCAGTTTTGCTGGTTGTTTCCGCTTCCGCTTTGGACATCCTTCATTCTTAGCCCCGCCCGAAATAACCATTTGACATATTGTTCGTAGGCTATCGAAGCTATCATTATCGTTCATACGGGTACCTGTACCTATAAGATCTATTTTTTGCTTGTTCAGAATAGATTGCTCTAAAAAATCCAACGGCATGGACGATAACGATGGAGGCACTATAGTATCATCAATCGCAAGAGGATTAGCAGGTGTGTCGTCGCCTGGAACCCCATTCTGCCCAGATTGCTCTAGACGCCTTGTGTAGTTAGCACTGTCAGCGGGCTCCCCCTTCACCGTTGCATCTTCCGTACTTGGTTTTGGGACTGTATTCTCATTCTCATTAGAACTGTGCTTCTCAGCTGACTCATGATGCGAGAATTATTTTCGTTCGTTTGTCGTTGGGGATTCATTGCTCGTTCTGCGGCTATAAGTAACGTAGCCAGCCTAATTTCTAGAATAGGGTTGCGGGCAGGAGGGCTTTGTTTGTGCAATCTTGCTCGCAACACCCTCTCCTCCAGCAAACCTGCGATCGCCGTCTCTAACTGAATGCTCAACTTAGGTCGTGTACAACAACCTTAACCGCACAAGCCTGGGCTGGGCCTACCCCCATCCCTAGAGGAGCCGTATGAGGCAGAAGCTCCACGTACGGTTTTGAAGCCGAGCCTTTCCAGCAATGGGGCCTAGGGACCGATATGATGATTGGTTTAGGTAGGGCGGCCGGCCTACTATGGGCACCTGTAGGGATTAGTGCGTGAGACCGCGATCCACAAACTGACACATGGGACTCACCCTTGACTTGAGAATGGAAGAAGGGAAACATAGCATGTCACAAGAGCGAGGCGAGGGGGCTCCGCCCTACAGCGAGAGGGACGCTACAGTACCTGTAGCTACTAGTCCATTCAATAACAAATATCATCTTGATCCTTATCTTCAGTTCCTGAACGAGCAGGAGGTTTGTACAATGTGCCTACTTTATTAAACTCAAGTAGGATTTTCTACAGTAACAACTTACATTAGTTAGTGATGTCAATTGAAAAACTCATGTTAAGAACCTGCGGTAGTACACCATATTCTGACTTGAACTATGAAGGGTAAAAGTTGAAATACACCTCCGGAATAAGCGGGATCTCTTTCTACATCACCTCAATGCTCGACATCACTCTCCCAAGCATGTCCTCCATACCATCCAACCTTACCTCCATACTCTCCATCCTAGCCTCCAGGTTACTCCTTGGGTTGTCCTTTCTTTGATGCATTTGCTTTATTCTTCGGAAGAATAGTTTCTTGTTTTTGGCTTTTGAGTCATGTACTACTCTGTAATATCATCTACTATCTGGAAAGAAAACCATAACATATCAATTTTGCAAACAAGTCCGCACATAGTACAAAGTGCACCTTATACCTCTACTTTCCCACGACCAATACCACGTCCTTGTTCTCCATCGTAATCGTCTCTCATCCCAACATGTGCTTCTGACGAGTTTTTCATTAGAGGGTGTTGATTCATAAAAGGAGGTAAGGTGGTATGATTGTGTGGATACACCTTCTCCCAGTATAGATACTACATACATTTAAAAAACAATGCCATGATAAGTTAGATTAAAAACTGTTTACTAATATGTGATGAATAGACTAACACTATATTACATGTAGAAGGGATAAGTTACCTCTTGGACATTTCCTAATGCTTTTATCTCGTTTCATGAACCGAATATAACCCATGAGAAGATCCAGCGTATACTTGTTCCAGTTAATATTTGATATACAGTCCATATCTCGCACCAACGTATAGTACTCTTTATCTACAATCGTGGTATACCTAGGTGCCAAGACAATCCCAACAAGCACTAAAATGGACATGCGAATGAAGTGGTCATCTTCTTCTTATTTTCAGAAAGTAATTGATCAAATCGTCTATAAGGATGTTGCCACTTTTTTTTGCTAACATAGTGTGATGGTATTTGATCCTTTACTAATTCTCCCTCCTCATCTATTATACTATTAGAAGTCAAACCCCTTGTTCTCTAATCCTATCATACACTCAACATCCACATTTATCAATGATATTTCGCCGACTTTATTTTCTATAATGAATACGCGAAAACTAGGATCATATGATTGAATCATATATTTTAGCATTACTATACGCATCTTGATGGGAGGTATATGCATCATGCATCCTAACGGTGTGCTAGCAAATTTAACTCATTATATACGTGTGAAACCTGCAACTAACTTGCACCACTTTTCAACTTGGCAACGTATCTCGTCGTCCAGGTCATCGATGGCCTACAAATTAAAACAACATAGGCGAGATAATAAGAAAAGCAACCCTCTTAGAAGACTAGAATCCGACGATGAACATGGACCAAATTAAATTGAAGCGTGTTGCACTTACACGTCGTGGATCCAATGATGTAGCTTCACATGGTTCTAGTGGCGGTGGACAGAGTAGATTAGAAGAGAAGGAGGTTTCACATGGAAGAAGGTGGGAGGCGAAAGAAACCCTATGCGGTAGGGTTTCCTAGCATCGAGATATAAAGAAGAATAGACACCGTTCTGCCACGATCTTCCTGTTTTGATCGCGCACCTCTTCCACAAGTGATCGATGTAACCTACCACTGAAAGGCATGTAGTATATGCGGGCCGAACAGCCGACACGTCTCCACCATCACGCTCAAGGTAAACCCGTCAGCTGGTTGAGTTCACGATTGAGCGTGGTTGGGCCATCTGAAAAGACCAAGCCACGGCCTGATAGAACCCTAGTGAAATTAACTCCGCATGGTCCACTGCGACTTTCCCCGCTCCCCTCTCCAACCCTGGCGAAATCGACGAATTTGGCGAGAGATGGCCTCGTCAGAGGGACCCTGGCATTTTGTTGCTTATGAGAATCTGAATCAATAAAGTTATTTGGTTTTTTCAAATCTTTCAGTGATGTGTCCTATCATGTTTGCTTCTTTGCTTTTGTCAAATCTTGTTGCAATACTTGTGTAATTGAACTTTGTCTCCATTTCTTTCCCTATATAGCATGCTTGCTTCTCCAGTTATGGCAAAAAATCATGGAGATACAACCAGTGTCTCGCAGGAGGAGAACAAGTACTAGTGACAGTGAGATCCTTGTGTACAGAAGGAGGACTAGGGAGGAGAGGGTGCAAGCAGCTTCTACAAGAAGATTAGATAGGGAGTTGTTGGCTGTTGAGGGCATGAAGGATCTAGGAGGAACCAGGGAGAGAGTTGGACTTCTAGACTTGAGGTACCAAACTACCAAAGAGTACATTTTTGCCCGCTTTCATTCCACCAAGCCATGTTCTAGAAATAAAAGTTGATGGTGCTTTGTGCAAGTTTAAAATGGGTTTTCAAAATATGATCAAGATGTTCAAGATTGAGAAGAAGAAGGACAAGAAGGGTAAAAATATAGTGGAATGAAGCTAGTTTTTATCATGAAAATATATCTTTTTTAGTTCAATGTACCTTTTGTGTAGTTCAATGTATATACACTCTTCACTGTTGAATGTACCTTTTCTCTTCAGCAGTTCTATGTACTTGAATGCAATGGAATAAATCTATTTTATGATCAAACACTTCAATGCTAATATTTTTCAAGAACAAATATTTTAGTGCAAGAAAATAACATACAGATTCCAAGTTCACTTTTGACCACCTAACCTACACGATTTGAAATTCCCACCATCTAAACCTACAAGAACATACATTGTAGTTCACAACCTCATCGAACTAAGTGCTTATGAACTAATGTAAGTAAAATATGATCTGCATGTTGATTTCACAAATAATTAACAAGGAGCTTGAGGCCATCCGAGCTACCACGGAACCAAAACACAAAGATGTCACTAGCTCTTATATCAACCTTGTTCACAACCTCCGTCCACTTTGATATTATCATGGAACCACCTTTTAGTTTACCTCTAGTCTTTGACTTGCTCATCACCATTTTAACTTTTAAAATTTCTCAATTCTTCAAAAATACTTTAATGTGTGCTGGTAGTTTAATATATGGAACAATATGCTCCATGGTGAAGTTCCTCAAAAAGTACTGCACATAGATTACATTGATACATACAAATGTCAGGACCTAATAGTAGTAATCTAACAATTGCAAAAAAAAATTGTTTAAAAGGTTTACCTTTGTTCTTTGCCTTTGAAGGTGTTTGATTTATTTATGGTGCATACATAAAATGGTATTTTTGGGACGTTCTTATCAGCTGCCCTCTTCAGTACATTAAATTATGTATCATCCATTGCTACACAGTTGCTATACTCGTAGAAACATTCAAAATATTTCTAGGACTTTAGTCCAGGACCTGTATGTAACAAATACATACATAAGCAGCAATAGTATAACTGAATTCAATTTTTTACATTACATACCTTTTATATGAAGCCGTTTATGCAACTTAAGAGCAGCACGGACATGACGAGTGTGAGCAAACTCCTCGACCTAAACAGAAAGTGGCACATACACATAATTTTTAGAATTAAGAAATCTATAATCTAACCCCTCTTATACTAGTTACTTGTACATAGTTTGCATGTTGATAAACACGCATGATACTCTAATGCACCAAGTAGTTTCCATAAGATAAGTCGCTTTTTTTAATAGTACACAGATCTGACACAGCATGCTTTTACTACTGACATATAATAGTGTTATTGTAGATCATGTGTAGAACTAACTCAATACATTGATCTACACAATTACTAACGATATATATTTCAAAATTTTGATCGTATTACCTCTAGATCTGACAAAAAATTTATACATCATTCTAGATTTTCATACAGGAGTTGGCGAAAACATACCCGATCCTTGAATCTCTGATCGATGAACCTCTATCGTCGCAGGCGTTGAATACTAGAGGCGGTTATCGATGGAAGATTTGAGGAAGTTGTCGTGGAGGCGCTCATACGAGTGCAAGGTGGGATAGGAGGCGAGTCGTGGGCGGATGCGAGTCGTGGACATAGGCGACCATGGAGTGACTAAATACCTAACACGTCACCATGAAATCTGCGCGCGTTTGCTGGGCGTGGTTGGGATGGCCCAAATGAGCAAGCCGCAGCTGCAGGTGACGCGGGTGCAGTAGTCTGATTTTTTCTTCTTCTTTCCTTTTTCATTTACTATTATGTTTACAAATTCGAACACAATAGATTTTTTACAACTTCGTTTTTTGAAACAAATTAGATATTCTGCATAAGTACATGTCTGGTAGCATGTTCAAAAAGTTTGGATTAATTTGGTGATGGTCAAAAAAATAGCAAACTTACAAACGGAGCATTTGGTCAACCTGAGCCACTTTTCCTAATAATGTGATTTCTTTGACCTTCAAGAAATAAGCTTAAGTTTTTTACATATGCTAAGATACACAAACTAAGACCCATTGTGAAGGTTTCAATATTTTTTGATTTTTTTAAATTTCTAGTGCACCGGTCAAAGTTAGGTGAAAACCACAATGAATACCATCACTGCATATGGATAAATCATGCTGACCTACCACCACATTCATGATGAAACATCATCTTGTGCACCTTAATATGAATTTTTTTAAAATAATTGAGGTGCCAATCATGTAGCCGTTCTTCAAATTTTCTAAAATTTGACCAATATTTGACTTGGGGGAATTTTGGTTCGAACTTGCGTATCACTTACACAAAAGTGGTCATTTGTGCACCAAATAATACCATCTACTTCACCATGTTGTTACTATACACTTTTGTATTGCATATTTTGTGCTTCCTTCACAAAAACTAGTTGAATTTTCCATCTTAAAATGAAAAAGCCTTTTTTCATAATTGGTGAGAACCCGCAAAAGAAAATATGTGTGCCATGTCATGACACACACACCTGCCAAATTTGATATTAATCAAACAAAGTTTTCCATGGATATGTTCAGTGCCTAGATGATTTGGATAGTAAGCCTTGAACCTCTCACTTTAAACCAAGTATGTGTGAATAATCTTCTGAATTATTCAACGTATTTCTGGTTTCATATTTTTAGTGTGAACTATGACACAAACTAAGACACATGGTGAATGTTTCAATATTTTTTGATTTTTTTAAATTTCTAGTGCGTCGGTCAAAGTTAGGTGAAAACCATGACGGCTACAAACACTCCATATGGATGAATCATGCTGACCTAGCACCACATCTATGATGAAATATCATATGGTGCACCTTAATATGATTTTTTTTAAAATAAATGAGGTGCCAATCATGTAGCTATTGTTCAAATTTTATAAAATTTGACTAGTTTGACCACAATTTGACTTGGAGAAAATTTAGTTCGAACTATCAATTTCACAAACGTGATCATTTGTCCACTAGATAAAACCATCTACTTCACCATGTTGTTACCAGACACTTTTGTATTGCATATTTTGTGCTTTCTTCAGAAAAAACTAGCTGAATTTGCCATCTTAAAATGAAAAAGGTTTTTTTCCATAATTGGTGAGAACCTACAAAAGCAAATATGTGTGCCATGCCAAGACACACATCCCTGCCAAATTTGAGCTCAATCAGACAAAGTTTTCCATAGACATGTCCGCTGCCTAGCTGATTTGGGTAGTAAGCCCTGAACCTCCCACTTGAAACCAAGTGTGTGGGAAAAATCTTCTGAATTATTCAACATACTCTTGGTTTCATATTTTTGTGTGAAGTATGGTGCAAACTAAGACACATGGTGAATGTTTCAAAAAAAATTTAATTTTCGGTGCCCAGGTCAAAGTTAGGTCAAACTCTCGGTGTCTTCTATGCCTGCCTAGGGGTTGGATCTTGCTGATATGAGATTAGATTCATGAAGAACCATGGGATCCTCAACCTAAAAGTGTTTTTTTAAATCCACGAGCAAGATTTCTAGTGACTACAATTCAACTTTAGCCAAGTTTTCTCAACTTTGACCAAACTTTGACCAGAGACAAAACCACATGCATCTAGTCTTTCACATTCAACCAACTGGTCAAATTTCCCTCTAGTGTGGCCTACTACTCCCACATGGTGCTGTTTATCACACTTGGATGTACATTCTAGTAGATGCTTCATAAAAAACATTGTTTTTAGATTATGAAATGGAAGAAGTATTTTTTTTCCCTCAAACAAGGTTGAAATAAACTTGTCAAAACTGATTACCATGCCAATACACACATTCCTGCCAAATTTGAGATCATTCTGATAAAGTTTGCAATGGACATGGTCACCACCTATCACATCTGCCCAGTAAGCCATGAACCTTCCACTTCGAAGCTAATCTCTAAGAGGAGATGATTGAAAACTCACATGTATCACATGTTTAATATTTTTCATGGTAAATAGGATCAAACAAAGGTTATAGTCCAAGGTTTTAATAATTTTTTATTTTTATTTTGAATTTCTAGTGGCAGGTTAAAGTTATTAGGTCAAAATATCGGCTTCTTCTTGGCCTGCCTATGGGTTGGATCTACTAAGGATGCCTATGCAAAACCCCATACATTTAGTTGTACTACATAGGTCACCTAAAATGTTTAAAAAGAAATAGATGAAACGTATTCCAATTTAAATACATAAATTGTCAAAAAACGTAGGAACAAAAAAAGAAGCTCAACTGCTACAGATTTGTTGTCCAAAGGCCTGCCCAGGCTCCAGCCCACTACAAGCAATCCGGGCATGGGCCAGAGGCACAACACGGACCCAGCGGCCAGGCCCACAGGTAGAGGTCATTAGTGTTTCAGTCGGATGGGAGAGAGGAGCTCGAGAAGCAGGTTGATCAGCTTGTATACAAGCCGGTAGGAGTCCCCCTCGACTAGCGAGGTGGGGCTAAAAATTCCACCGTCAATGGCTCAATGCGCAAGGCGATGCGTACATGGGCCAAAAGTGCGGTTGGCCCATGGCCCATTTGGCTAGGAGGGTAAACTTCGCTGACGCGGGCGCGGGAGGCCGACATGGACTCGTCTGGTCGTTGGGCCCCCTTGGCCCATTCCATTTATCCTTCTTCAATTGTTTTTATTATTTTCCTTCTCATTCTATTTTAAATTTATGGGGCCATGAGGCCCAGCTGGGCTGGCATGGTTCTTTCTTTTTATTCCTCTCATTTTTGTTATACTGAAACTATTTTGTTGTTCCAATTCTGCGATCTTATAGTAGATAAAGAAATATTTTATATTTAGAACAACGTAGTATATTTACATACCTGTCTCCACATGAAACAATTCCACGAAAATAACATAATATAATTTTTACAAACATTTCAACATAATGCCACCAAGTTTTTTACAAACATTTGAATAGAGCTCATTGCTCGAACTAGAGAGTCCTGGCATGCAACACCAAAAGGGCACAGTCTTCACAGCAACCACGGCAAAAGGCTACCATCCTACCAAATCCAACACTGCCACCTTAAGTTAGAGATTCTTACATACCATCTACATAAACATCAAGAAAAGTCAAGTTACTACTATGCCAGGCCTGCCTAGACAAGCACCTACAATAGAGCTGCATGCTGAGCCTTCTCCTTATCATCCTTCGACTTCGAGGCAAGCTATTGAACGTGTTGCATCAGATCTTCAAGCTTCCCACCCCTCGACTTGTGGGGATGGTATGGGTACCAGTACTTGTGGTTGAGAACATATCTTCAACGGTTGTTGGCTTGTTGCTAGATAACTTCTTTAGAAATGAAAGAAGCAATATTCCTCTTGTCCACGGCCTCGTCGGAGTCCTCAGAGTCAAGCTACAGTATACACATAATAGTTATTTAGGAAGGAGGAAATAGTGAGCACACATAGAACAAGAAGAACCATGCATATAGTAATTCATTGATGTTAGAACAATGTACTAAAATTATACTTAATATTGCTTTAGAAATTTGTAGAGTTTTAATTCAAACAAAATAACAATGGCAGCCGTTAAACATGATAGTTATGGAAACAAAATAATGTTATTAATAATGTATAAAGTAGTATCAGGAAGGGTTCACAATCACCCCTTCATTTGGCCAAAATAACAATGGCAGCCGTTAAACATGATAGTTATGGAAACAAAATAATGTTATTATAATGTTATTAATAATGTTATTAAACATGATAGAAGGAACATTGGCCAAATAGATGATATTCATTTGACTAAACTATTATTACTAGTGCCTTCAAATAGACTAGATTAAAAAAATATTGTACAATTATATTTAAAGTTGAATATATCACCGAAAGTGGGCTTCCCTCCTCATTCAACTCATAAGGACCGTCGTAGTCATCTAAGTTGAAATCAGCCTCCTACATGACAAACAAAATACATGGTAAATACTAAAGTATCAAGGAATTGTAACAAAGCAAGACCAACCAAATTTCTACAAGAATTCTACAAAGTATTCATATATTAATCATTGTACTAATCATATGTCATATATACCTAAAATGGTGCATTGTATTTATCATATGCCATATTAATCATTTTATTAATCATATGTCATATATATCCATTGTTTCAAATACTCCACACTTTATTCTACAAATGGTGCATTGTACTAAGCATATGTCATATGTACCTAAAATGCAAGTTCACATGCTACATGTGTTTGTGGAAGTGCTTGTCACAGATGAATTGCTTATTCCATGTCATATCACCGTATTTAATACTTAATTATGCTTTCTCCAGATCAGTTCATTTAGGACTTCCATTGCTACAATTAACTAACTTTATGAATGGTTGATGTTTATGTTGGCTATCTGATCTAGTGAGCCATCTGGTGGTACATGTCATCAAGAATCACTTGTGACAATCTGATCCTGGTTAATGCGACACAGGTAGATGACATTCCCATATTGTAGGATCATGCATTGTTGAATCTAACCTAATCTACACTAGTAGTCACTAAAATATGATATGAAAAATTGAAACCTAAGAATCTACACTCCTCAAGAATATAACGATATGAACATAAAATCTACATAGCCCTACCTACAAACCCTAAAAGAATTTAGGGATGCTTGTAGACAACTGACCTACTCGGCAACCACAGGAACCGCCACGACCAGCTCCCCCACAACATCCCCCATCATTGCATCCTCGACCCCGTCCAGAATCGCCACCACATCCTCCACCACGTCCAGCACCACCACTGTAGCCGCATCCTCCCCTGCAACCTCCAGCCCAGAGTTCTTTACCTCGAGATCCACCGCCGCCTAGGCCTCCTCCGGCACCAGCTTCCCCTCTAGATCATCAACTGGGGCCATCTTGTCCCCGCCTCCTTCTTCTCTAAAACTGCCACAGCCACCTCCATCAAGTGGACAACCTTATTCCTCTTAAAATTAGGACCGACCTTCATCAGCTTGTCCCCGCCTCCTCCTTCTCCTACGAAACAGCCACGGCCACATCAAGCTCCTGCACCTCCTTCTTCCTCTGTAGATGAGTCTGGGACTCCTGCGCATCGGGGATATCGTCCAACAGTAGCTTCCCACGGTTGAGGGAACTGCCAACAGATGCCTTCCCTCCAGATATGTCGCATCCACGACCAATTTATCCTGTGCCTTCTCCACTTCCAGCTTCGGCACTTCCTCACCGACCCTCACAGCCCATTCGGCACCAGCCTGATCTGCCATAATCTCTTGATGCACTGCCCTGGTGAATCTATGCCACCAGGTCTGTCGCATCCTCTCCGTCACGCTTCATGGTCGGTAGTACTAGGGTACGAGGAGGGAGTTTTCTGGGTAGACAGAGGGAGAGAGGAGATGCTGGGGCTTTTTCGAAGAAGAGTAGGAAATAGGGAAGCTAGGAAGAGGACGAGGTGCCCTGAGTACATTTTATCCCGATGTGGCCAGACAAACGAGAAGTGTCCAAGACGACACGTCCAAGGTTAGCACATACGAGGGCGCGAGGGCGGTTAGGTCCACGTCATCACCGTAGAAAACGTACACGAGTATATATGAGTATGACCTATCCGTACGCCGACCCCTAATGGGTTCCTCCTATGCATCAATGCACCCGCTAACCCATAAGGCCGAAGGGGTACCCAAAAATCTGAGTTGTCTGACGATTAGATCCTGGCCATCTGTGTCGCATCGTAGCCAAACTTTTTCCCGGGGGGAGGACAACGAAGCAAAAGTGTTTTCATATAAGGGTGACTCGAGGGTTGGTATCGAACTCTTGGGAAAAAATAGTTGTATACTTTTCTCTCCTTTTCTTGCAACCTGTAAAATAAAGATGGTTGCCTCGTGTCTCCAACTCCACCAAGTGATTAGCAAGCACAAGGTTTGGTATTAGAATTTAAAGCAAATAAGTAAATAAAATAACAAAAATAAATTTGCAGCAAGTAAACTAAACTAAATGCAATATGAAATATAAACTAAATGAATTATGAAAGTAAAGTGGTACAATGATGGTAGTGATGTAAACTATATGAGAGAACTAAATACAAGTATGCTGAATGTTTTTGTATGTTTGGAATAAATGAGTGTTGCAAATAAAAGGTTATAAATGCAAGTAAAAGGTGTTTCTTATGATTAAAAATGGACCGCTCATAGTTTCACCTATCGACTATCTCATAAACATGGTATGATAAAAAACCTCATAAAACATAATATTAATGGATTTTATTAAGTGTTTGATAAGCATTAATAAGAGCATCAGGTCCTATAGTTGAGATAATGCAACATATCTCACTAATACTTCTCTAATATGAAACCCTCCATAAACTTGATTTAAGATAAAACAGAGCACTGCATTTGCATCTATGACATGATGTTGATTATATAATACTAACTCAAAACATATGAGCTCGCTTAATATTGTCCCTAGTGATGTAACAAAAGAAAGGTAAAATCATAGTAGAAACTAAACTTTGTATCTGACATAGGTATGTTGCGGCAGCCCAAAACAACGGAGATGAGCAGTACCCAGACCCACTAGAAAACATGGGCATGATTCAAAAGGGACGCCCTTCCAACAGCGCCTAGAAGACGATCTCTTGTCAAGTGAGCATGGCCATCACTTCTCCACCTGCCATCCCTGAGTACCTAAATGAATATGAATCCGGCATCACATTCGACAGATCTGACCACCCGCATTAAGTACCACGACTAGGCCACACCGCCCTAGTACATGAGGACCGAATCGGTGGCGACGAGATGAGCAAGGTCTTCATGGATGGAGACAGTGGCATCAACCTCATCTTTGCAAGCACCCTGCATGCCATGTAAATCCCCCTCTCTATCCTTGAACCGTTTGAGACCACCTTCCACATCATCATCCCAGGGAATGGAATCTACCCCCTGGGTAAGATCTACCTGGACGTCATCTTCGACACACCCAAAAACTTCAAGCGTGAATGTCTCAACTTCGAGGTGGTCGACTGACTTGGATGAGTCGCATTCACATGGTTCGTAGCGGTGCCACACTATGCATACCTCATGCTAAAGATGTCGGGACCCAACATTGTCATTACCGTCCACGGAAGCTTCACAAGGTCCGATAACTACGACAAGGAGCTCAACAAAATCTCCCAATATTTTGGCATGCAAGGAGAGCTAGAAATGCTCAAGGAATCGATGAACAACAGTCTTTCTCTTGTGAGACAATAGAATGCACCCGAGCAATCATTCGACTCCACAGTCAACACTAAGGAGGTCCAGGTCCATCTGATGGACCCCACCAAGATGGATCACATCGCCAACAACCTGAGTTCCGCATAGGAACTCGCACTCATCGAATTCCTTCGTAAGCACTGGGAAATCTTCGGCTAGTGTCCTGTGGATATGCCATGGGTTCCTAGAGAGTTCTCCGAGAACACACTCAACATGCACCCAAATGCACAGCCAATCAAGCAATCGATGCACCACCTCTTAGAATAAAAGGCCAAAGCTATGGGTGTGGAAGTCAACAAACTCCTAGATGCCGATTTCATTCGCGAGATCAAGGAAAGCACTTTGGTAGCTAACCCCGTGCTAGTGCCAAAGAAGGACACATATATACTTTGGATGTGTGTAGACTACACTTCCCTAAACAAGCACTACCCAAAGGATCACTTCCCACTACCACAGATCGACTAGATCATAGCCTCCACAACATGGTGTGAGTGCCTCTCTTTCCTCGACGCCTACTCAGGCTACAATTATATATGGATGAAAGTGGAGGACTAGGAAAAGATGGCCTTCATCACGCCATTCGGGGTGTACTGCTACAACACAATGCCTTTCGGGCTGAAGAACGCAGGAGACACCTACCAAAGGTGCATGGAAGCGTGCCTAAAGGACCAGATCGGTCGAAACATCCAAGTCTATGTCGACGACGTGGTCGTCAAGACCAAGGAAATCACATCACTCATCGATTATCTCCGCGAGACCCTCAACAACCTTGACCGCTACAAGATCAATATGAACCCATTCAAGTACGCCTTAGGCATCCCATCCAGACAACTACTCAGGTACCTTGTCTCTACAAGAGGAATCAGGGCAAACCCGAAGAAAATAAAGGTCATACTGGCCGTGCAGAAGCCGTAGAATGTCAAAGGCGTCCAGTAGATGGCTGTACGAATCGCAACGCTCAATAGGTTCATCAGTCGGATGGGCGAGAAGGCCCTCCCATTCTACCAACTCCTCCGCAAAACGGACAAGTTCGAGTGGATCAATGAAGCGCCAGAAGCATTTGACGACCTCAAGCGGCTACTGTCGGCCTCACCAGTTCTAGTGACGCTCAAGGAGAAGGAACCAATGCTCATGTACATAGCTGCCACTCACCAAGTGGTCAGCACTATGCTCGTCATGGAACGGGAAAAATAAGGAAAAATCCATGGGGTACAGCGAACCGTATAACCTCACTGAGGTACTCATGCCAACCAACCAGCGGTATCTGCACTACCAAAAGCTGGCATACAATGTCTTCATGACAACACGTCGACTACGCCACTACTTCATGGAGCACCTGATAGTCATTGTCAATGACGCACCATTGTCCCACATCCTCAACAACCCTGAAGCAATGGGAAGAGTGGACCTCTAGGGCATTGAGCTTTCCCCATGGGACATCAGCTATGAGCGGCGCATGACAATCAAGTCGCTGGTACTTCCGGACATCCTAGTCCATTTGATGGAGCTATAGATACCAGAAGTCCCAGATATGTTGAGTGTTTGGTCGATGCATTTCGACGGATCCAAATGGCAAGGAGTAGACACTAGTGTCATAATGCATCCCCGTAGGTTGACAAGATGTGTTATGTGCTTCGGCTGAAGTTCCACTCATCCAACAACGAGGCAGAGTATGAAGCCCTGGTCCATGGGATGCAGATGGACAAGGCCTATGGCACGACACGACTAATGATATACGGTGACTCCAACCTCGTCGTACATCAAACAATGAACAAATGCAATGCCCTCAGCGACAACATTATCGCATACAACAACCTCTACAATGCACTCGAAGGGAACTTCAATGCCTGTGAACTCCGGCACATCAACCGCGAAAGTAAAGAAGAGGAAGACAAGCTGGCCAACATCGACTCCACTTGGGCACACTTACCACCCGGCGTGTTCCTGGAGCAAATATTAAAGGGCTCAATCAAGACCAAGCCATCTGCTGGTCCATCAGAACTAGCATCACACTCAGGGGCTACGCCACCTAACAACCGCGAAGCTTCGGCGGCAGCAGAACTAGCACCTTCATCCTAAGGGCCCATGCACGTCATGCTCATCGAGCCCTTTTGGATTCAACCGTACATCACATACCTATCGTGCAAGGAGCTACCGGATGAGCTGACTGACGCATGACACATCGCCCATCATTCAAACGCCTTCACCATAATCAACAACGAACTCTACAAGCGAAGCATCACTGGTGTCCTCCAATGATGCGTCACCAACACCGACGGCAACGACAACGACATCCTCCTCGACATACACGAGGGCACCACGCTAGAAGTTGCACACTTGTTGCAAAGGCCTTACGGGAAGGCTTCTACTGGCCAATAGCAATGCAAGACGCTAAGCACCTCGTCAAAAAGTGCAACGTCTGGCAGAGATTCACGGACAAACCACATGCACCAGGCTCCGAACTATGGCCAATACCATTGGCCTAGCCCTTCACGCAAAGGGGACTCGACATGGTCGGCAATTGTAGAAATCATCGCACGATGGTCACCTGTACCTCCTCGTCGTAGTCAAAAAATTAACTAAGTGGATGAAGCAAAGCCCGTCACCAACAAAAGTGGTACCCCCCGCTATCAAATTCTTCGAGTCCATCATCTAAATGTCCAGGGTGCCACATAGCATCAACACTGATAATGGTTCAAACTTCACCTCAAAGGAATTCTAGGGCTTATGCGAGAAGATGGGGACCAACATCATCTATTCCTCCATGGTGCTCCCGCAAACCAATGGCCAAGTCGAAAAGGCCAACAGCCTCTTCTGCAACGGCATCAAGAAAAGGCTCCTTGAACCTCTTGAAAGAGCAGCGGGAGCATGTCTCGAGGAGCTACCCTTGGTCCTATGGATCCTCCGGATGACACCGAACAACACCACGGGCTACACACCTTCTTCCTGGTGCACATTGCCGAAGCAGTACTTCTTGCCGAGGTGCGCTATAACGCCCCTCGGGTAGTGGCCTACAACGAAGCCGAATCAACAGCCTCACTCGAAGACGACATCGACCTGCTTGATGAGGCCCATGACATTACCACCACATGATCGACTGTATACCATCAAAGCCTATGAAACTATCACAGTCATTGACCGCGGCCTAGGTCCTTCTTCGAAGGAGACCTCGTGTTGTGACTCAAGCAAAAACGCAACCTCAAGATGGAATCCCCAAGGGAGGGACACTACATCATCATGGAAGTGATACCAGGTGGCGCCTACCGCCTCCAGGACGCGGAAACTGGAGTCGCATACTCCAATCCTTAGAATCTCGCTCAGTTGCATCGTTTCTACACTTAGACACATTTAATTTTCAATAAGGCTACTTAGCCAGGCTACTCAGCCAAAACATGTACCCGCTACCTGTAATCAATAAAGATAGTTCCTCTACTGAGAGATGATCACCTGCCTTTTTTCTACACTTTACAACACTCGGGGGCTCCTCCCCTCAACACATTTTGACATACTGTCAATTACGTTTACTCAAATACCTCACGAAGGCCTGAGTAGTTGAACCTACCCAATTGTCAAAAATTTGAACTCCGAGTACCTTAGCAAAGTGCCGAGACTAAAGGTATTCAGGGTAATGAAAAGGCCTAAGCATAAAAAACTTTGAGTGAACAACAAAGTTTACAACATGCCAGCAGGCCAAAACTCTTTGCATAGGCCAATAGGCCAGAACTCTTTACAAAAGTCCAACTAGCAATATTCGTTACAAGATTACACTTAACTCCTACAACGCGCTTCGCATGAAAGTTACAACGCACAATGCACCTGCTATGCATGCGGATGATCTTGTTGCTGCTGTAGAAACAACTGCTCACTCCTATCAATATGGCGAGCTATGCGTATAGCTGGATCACGAACAACTTCGAAGTGTGGAGCAATCTCCCAATTGGACCCATCCAGCATTGGAGTAAGATCTTCAAGAACAGCCTGCACGTCTATTTGCGGATGATGGATCTGAAAAAACATGAGCGCCATTTGTGCCCCTGCAACTACCTAGCGCACACAAAGGCCACAATTCGATTGGAATCACATAATCACCTCATAAAACATAGCAAGATCGTGGGTCTAGGATCTAGCGGGAACATAATATTATGTACCACATCCAAAATTTCACGAGCACCCTTCATGTACTTCACAACCTGGAGAACCCATTCATGGAGCTTGGCAAGCACATACACTCTGTCCCTGTTTGTCCAGAATGATCCGCCAACCTCCAAATCCTCATCTCTCAGGAAGTTCAGTCGAGAGTTAATGAAATTCTCTTCCTCCCGAGGGTTGCGGTTGACAACTGCAACAACAAAAGAGAACAGCACATCATAGCTGCCGACATTTTAAAAAGGACACAAAGGAATCGAAACAGTCTTCGAGTACTCACACTTCAGATACTCATTGATATACTCCAACTCCCGAAATAGATACTCTTCGATGACTATGGCTATCTCCACCCTAGACTTCCAAATGTCCGCCAGGCCCTTCAGGGCCAAATTACGCCTCCCCAAATTCTTCAGTTGATCGCGAAGCTGCACATTCAGTTATAGCTTAGCAACCATGCCAAATGATTGGGGTTGAATCGAGGAATCTTCGGGATCTAAAGAACTCGAGGACACATCAACTGCCCCTGCAGAGTAGAAGAGCAAAAATGACATTCAAGTAATAAAGCAACAAAATACAAGACGCATAATGAACCTTCGAGTCATACACTCGGGGGCTACAAAGGGATACAAGGCATACTGCAATTAGGTGGACAAAACTAAACACTTCATCATGTTCATGAATCCTTGAAAGTACGCGTAGCAAAAGGAAGAAAATAGATTAGAACAGCCCTAAAAGTTCATCACCTGAAGGCTCCTTCTACTACGACAACCTAAGACAGGATGTCCAATGGTTTGGCAGAATCATCTGGAGCGTTAGTCGTGTCCAGGAGCTTATGCTCCTCGAAGTACTTTTCAACCAGCAAGACAAAGGGAGGGTCATATTTCTTGGCTCGCTTGATGAAAGTATGAACCTCCTTGCCCACAGCTGCTGGCGGAAGGGAATAAGAATCCTTATCAAAATTGGCCTTCACGCCGTGTGCCACCACAACCCCAGATGCAATGGACGCGCCAGTCGCATTCTAGACCTGCTTGAACTCCTTAACTGGGTCCCCCAGTGTGTGAAATGCATCCGCAAGCCCACCAACGTCCTCAACGGTAACAACCTTTGTAAGAATTTCCTGGTGGGAATGACCTAGCAAACCCTTGGCCTTTACCAACGCGTCCTTCAAGAGGGCCCCACGATCTTCAACTATCGCAACAATGGCAGTCAGAGGATCTGTAGCGGCCTGGGCAGAGCGATCAAGGGGAACACTCGCAGCATGTCCAAGCAAAAGGAGCAACATATTTAGCAAATGAAAAAACCAAGACAAATAAGAACTCGAAAGACCTACTCACCGGACAAAGTTTGAGCGACGACCATAAGGCGATCACCCAACTTCTCCTCACGCTCCCTCGATGCAGCCAGAAGGTCCATTGCACGGTGCTCAGCTTCAGCCTTATGCGTGTCAAGAGCCTCTTGGGCACGTTTACCGATATTCTCCACACGGCTAAGGCTCTTCTCAAGCTCCTCCACACAGTGGAAAATATCATCTCTCTCGGCTACCTCAAGCAGATGAAGGTCAGGAGAAGGGAAATAGTACCAGCTCAACATGAAAAATAGCAGCACTTACACTTCATGTGGTCCTGCTCTGCCTCCATCTGGACATACTTTTTTCCTACGTCCACCATGCTATGCATGGAGGGCCAAAAAACACTCGAGTTAGTAAAAAACAGACCCGAGGGCTTCACAGGTGCAACTAGAAAAACAAGACAGTACGACAACTTACATGATCATCCGAAGATTTCGAGGGACCCTGTAGAGTGACCGCAGGGTCACCCTCTTCCCTATATGAAGCTTGGCCGAGCTAGAGGAATTGTCGCTATCATGACCATCCGCCGGATTGGTAACCTCCATGATATCGTTAGATGCCATGACCTTTGAGGCCACGACTCCCTCCTCCACTTCATCACCGGCATCTGCAGGGAGTGCATATTTGGTGTTGTCTATACACCGAACTCAAATATAGAACAACAACAACTCAGGGGCAGAATGATAGAAAAGGAGACACTTACAAGTTCAACTTATCAATATCCTAGCCAAGCTTTGACTTCCTAGAAGCTGGCGCTAGCAGTGCGGCCCATATCAAAACTGCGGTGAACGGATGAGAGGCGGCTAGCGAGGTATCCGTATCTGGATCTTCAGGTGTTCAAGCATCCAAATCCTCACTATAGCTTCATTTCTGAGAGCCACCAACATTCTCCTCCTCGGTAGCCTCGGTGGGAGGAACGATCGACTCAGAATCATCTGGCTCATCGCCCCCTTCCACTTAGCCCTCCTCTTGTAGAGTAGGCATCACACCCTTCACCTTCATATCCTGCATTCAAAGAAAAGCAAGGATGAAATCACATTACAAAGCAACAACAACATTTTTGAATGAAGGGCAAGACAAAGTGAAGAATTACCCGTGGGACCTCCTTTGTCAAACTAAAAGGGGCAATCAAATTCTCCTTTAGCAGCTTGTCATCTATATTAAAACTTGTCAAATACTTTATGTTCTTCTCCAACGCTATGGACAACAAGCCCTCCTCCAAGGTGCGTGTTGGATCCGATGGGCCAGTATACTTCCACATTGACTGCACCCTGGCCTAAAGAGGTTGAACCCGACGTTGAATGAAGGTTCGAATGATATCCACACCATTAACTTATTGACGAGGGACAATCTACAGCTGCTTCACCCAATCATACAAAGCTTCAACTTTAGCATCTTCCCCTAGGAGGACTTCATTCCTCTAGGAACGAATCCTCTTGACCTTGGCACTCGCGTCAAATGGAGCCAGCCTATACTTATGATCGCCAAACTTCTCATCACGGATGTAGAACCACTTGCATCTCCATCCTTGAGCAGATTCGACTATTTTAAGGGAGAAATATTACTAGTTGGGGCGAATGGAGATGTTGCATCTGATAACTTCATATACGTGACCCCCAGAGCTCGACTGCCTCTTCAAGCCATAAAATTTCTTGAATAAACCAAAGTGTGGCCTCAATGCCAAGCCAACACTCATAGAGGGTGATGAAGCATGATATATGCATAGTCGAATTCAGCGACAACTGATGTAGTTGAATGCCATAGAGGAAAATAAGACCGCTCCTAAAATCGTGGGCACGAAGAGATAGCCCACAAAAAACAAAAGCTAAGAACATCACCCTAAACCCATTTGGAGGATTAGGGAGTACCTCTAGTCCAGGAATGACGCAATCAGCCTTAGCCACCGGGATCAGGCTAGAAATGCGAAGATGGTGTAGCTCTGATTTCTTCACCATCGACCACCGCCAGCTTCCATCAGTAACCCTAGAAGTTTCGGCGCCTTTATTCTTCTCGGCGACAACGGTGCTGGAGCCATCGCCCCTAGTGGCCTTGCCCATACTCTTCCCCGCAGAAGCACTTTTCCTCTTCCGAGAGGTGTGGATGAATGCACTTGGGAATACGCGCAGCACTTCCAGCGCAGAATAATGGGGAACAATGGTGGGGCACAAGAACATGGAGATGGCGAGCAAGAAGAAGAAGTGAGATTGTTACTGTGATATTACCCTCTCTTATATTGCGGACCGGATAATCTCAACCGCTGGTTCTCGATCGTGGGCATGAGGTACTCATCCAACGGAGACACATGGGGACCAAGGAACCAAACTGTCACCACACTTTCCCCACTACGCACGTAAATCGAGGAGACACAGTTAATACAAATTTTTAACACGTGGTGCGGTCAAATCTGGCCAGTCTTCCGCTGGGCCCACTAGGTCATGTCCCATCGGTCTTTTCCTACTGATAGTTGAGCTCACCAATTATCACCCCTGACATCACGGTCCATTCAAACCAGACCAAACTCATCAGCGAGTCCAGCAAAACATTCGAGTATAGTCATTAGAGTAACTTCTCGGACGAAGCTTCACCATAAGGTCAAGACTGAGTTTCTGCTCGAGTCTACGATTCGAACAGACACTTGGGGGCTACTCCTAACAGGAGCGCTGTCATGCACCCGAAGTACTTCCGGGTCCAATGAAAGCCTATGATATTCTCAGCAAGGGTCATCAAGCACAAGGACTTGAGTTTCTGCCCGAGTCTATGAATCGGTCTGGCACTCACATGCTACTTCAAGCTGAGGCGATGGTCGCACACCACCAAGACCTTCGAGTAACATGCTCTGACTCCTCACCTGAATCTACGATTCAGCTAAAGGACTCGGGGGCTACTCCCTTAGGGAGCGTTATTTCAGGCATTCGATGATATAATACCATCCACGACATTCATGGGGTCATCTGAAGTACTTCCGGATTAATGATGACATGCAATCAACAACTTTAAGTCTCTGCTCGAGTCTATGACTCGATCAAACACTCGAGGGATACTCCCATAGGGAGCGCTAGTCGTGCACCCTATACAAAACACATAATACATATAGTTATCCACTGTCATGACTACGTCAGTAACGATGATTCGCACGGGGAAATTGAAATTACTAGCAACTTCGCCCACGTGTACTCCAATGACAAGTTCAGAGACAACTTCTCATTCGCCACCCGAAACACCTCCGCGGTGATAAACCTTTGGATGTTGTGTCTATGACACAAAGATAAGACCTACAGACACAGTATGATGGTTTGGCAATCGCACCTGCTGTGCTCTACCAGTCGGATACCAAACCAACAAGTGTGATGAAAAATCCTGATTGACACGTTGGGTACATAAACACTAAAAGTGGAGTTTGGCTTAGTAAGGCCTCTACGGCATGAGTCGAATTACGCCAGCAATTTATGAACTCGAGTCCGGGGACTCGAGTTTGAGTAGGTCATGTTTGTTTCTGCCCAAGAGCAATTAATAACTGGTCCCAACCCATCGAATGAACCAGGCACATGTGCCGCAATACCTATGGACCATATGAACGTTTCAGTCAAACATGACAAACCTTCAAGTGAGTGACTTCCAAAGTCTCCACCTGAATCTTCGACTCAACTGGACACATGGGGGATACTTACATAGGTATGCTCTATAGGCACCTATCATTGACCTACCTGGTCGAGCCCAACAGGAAGCATGCGCGATAATCCACTGTTGACAAGGGGGGCCCATGGCAATTCTGGTGAGACCAAGCCAATGAAGGACGCGAGTCCTTTACGGATACGACATGATTAGGTAGGAATGTTAGGGTTTCGCCCTCGACCGGTAACCGACTTGGACGTATCCCGAGACTTGGCTCCCCCATATAAGGACCAGGAGGGAGCGACGAGGATTGTAATTAATATCTCATTCATACACCCACAAGATCACATCTGCGCACCATCGCCACTAAGTCATCCTTGTAACCATCGGTTCCTCATCAGTCAAGAACAGACAAGCATGATTAGGGTTTTCCCTCCGGGGGCCTGAACCTGGGTAAACCTCGTGCCCCCGCGTGTTTGTTTGTTAGTCAGCGAAGTCTCCGGTGTGCCGCTCTTACTCAAAACCTAAGTCCATAAACTATGGGAATTGACCTGTTAACCCCATGTCAGTATCGCTATCCAATTCCATACTACCATGTTATTCCAACTAATGCACACATCCCCCTCTCGTGCTCCATCATACTTAGTTGGATCAAAATAAGTAATAAAGAAGGGAGGTACATAATATACATATACTAATACATCAAAAAAATCTGAAAATTCCAATCTCAAATACCCAATTCATAAAAACCAAAGATCCACCACAAAAGGGATTACAAATAGATGTTCATAGTTATGCTGGGCAGCTCATATGGCACTAAAACATTGATAGCATGAGAGAGAGAGAGAGATTGAACAAGCTACTTCCATAAACCCATAATCCATGGATGGCCTACTCCTATTCATCATGGTGATGATGGAGATGTCTTCGGAGAGGTTAGAGATCATCCGACAGTGTTCCAGCGGCATTCCCCCTTCAATCTTTGCATGATCTTCTCTATTTTATGTTTCTACATAATGGTGCACCCTCCTCCGAGATCGCGATGGAGACACTATACATAGATGTTTTTAGGTCAATACAAGTCTAGGGACGCAAAGATCAGTGGAATCAGAGCTTAAAGGGTGAAACTAGGCCCCATGGCAAGGCAAGATGCCATGCCATGTGCCCTCTTTTGGCCCTCCTCTAGCTCTAGTTGAGGTCCAAGTGCCCAAGGCCTTTGTTTGGATAAAAAACTTTAGTAGACAAATCTCAAGTTTTTTTTGAGTTCATGAAGGTCTCTGAACATGAAAAATTCGTAGAATAGGGTTTTCCTCTCCATAGAGTTATATTACAAATAAAAAGGATCTTTTAGGAAAATCCTCAAAATCATTCTAAAACATGGTTATAACCACTTATATGAATAAATTATGATGGATTATGGCACAATAAACTACAAAGATCATAAATGCATTTTACATGCATCAGCTACTAGGTTGTGTGTAAGTGGCACATTGGACCATATCACCATGAAGGTTGGCCAATGGAAGCTACCATGGTCATCAATGGGTCACCCGCGACACTCCCGTGCCTCCTGCGCTGGCATCAATGATTTTCAGAGGTGCTTCCCACATCGGCAACCCGAACGATCATCCCCAAACAATTTAGAAAACAAATTCCATTCATATATGGGAAATTTTTACAGAGTTTGAATGGAATTCAACAAACTAAACAACTATGTGCAGCGGCGACACTAGCTACTACCCACATAGATTGTGGGAGCAGAAGTGACGTGGGCACACACTACAGGTACTCGAGTTTGGTATATACGACCCAGTTATGGCAGGAGCCCACGGTGTTACCAGGGCCCAATACAAGATTCAGGTGACCCACGGAGACTCCGACTGCTTGCGGCACAAGTAAATATCAAATATAGAAAGTTTAAAGGGACAAACCCTAACTTGTAACTGACTCGACCTGCTATCCGAGACCTAGCCTATCTATATAAAGGCTAGGAGGGGCAGCGAGGAGGATGATCACAACCCTAGTTTCCACAACCATCGCCAGATTGCATATGTGCACCCCCTGTAACTTTCGACTCCCTCGATAATTCCAAGAGCAGACAAGCAGGAGTAGGGACCTCTAGAGGCCTGAACCTGGGTAAACCTTGCGTCCATGTGTGCTTGTTTGCTACTGATTGATGCCTCCAGCGCTCCCTCCTTCTCCAAACACCAAGTCCATAACAATGGGCATTAACGAGTTGATCCCTTGTCAAGAAGATTGCCTCGTTATTTGGGTGCAATGGGTCATTGTGGTCCCCACTCCTCTTTGAGAGAGAAGTAGATCGCCTTCTACATGATGAGATCCTCCCGAGCTTGGTCGAGGAAGGAACGTGCGGGCCACATCATCCGGGTTGGGGCACACCACATCAAGGCACTCTGAGTGATCCTCGATGAGTTCATGTCACTAGAGGTGCTCCAACAACAAGACATTGTTGAGTATGCCCCACCCAAAATATTGGATGGTGGTCCGGTTGACTGGCCCTTGATACGATCATGTTGGCCTCCGGTAGGGACCATCTTTTGCCCTACATGAGCCTCGATTATTCAGCCTCCAAGGGCTCATGTGCTGCTACTCCCACCCACATGCCGATTGGATGGAAGAGAGGATCACCTGCTTGTCGATTGGTGGCTCCGCCTCATCATCAAAGTCAGAGATTTCCTCCTCATCCTCCTTGTCGATGGCAACATCAACCTCCACATTTGTCAATACCACCATCTCTCCTTCGCCCGGGTTGTGAGAATAAGTGGTGGGAAGACAACATCCATGCATGGTAGGCTTTATGTGTGTGTCATTTCCAACGCGGCTCACCTCTCCTTTTTTTAGCTGGTGGGAACTCACCATAAGTGGCGACAAACACATGCGAGGCTAGAAACGAGGGCAGGAAATCGGGGTGGCGTGGCGGGAATTCTATATAAACACACAAGCAGTGCTGATGTTGACTCTAGTGGCCAAAATGTCTGGCCAAAATGGCCATCTCAGACCAAATAGGTCTGACCTCTGGGTGCACTGGCCTGGCACACCAGACAACGACCCATTTTATATCTATGCATCGACCCAAATAGACCATTCCAAACACATTGGTCGTATGAAATGGGTTGTGCCACTGGAGATGCTCTATGCCCCAACTCAGCGAGAGTGATGTCTACTTGTTCATCTTGTGTCCATAGTGGATTCACCTATCTCAAACATTATTGTTGATGGGATTTGCAACATGGAAGACAAAAAAATTCCTACCTAATAGTGGATGGAACCTAACAAGATCTGATCTATGAGATGCTAGTTATGAGAATTAGATCGTATCTACATACCCTCAAAGATCCAAAGTGTTTACCAATCTTGATCGTGGTGGATATAGATGTACACAACATCAGATCAATCCAATGAAGCACCGTATGGGCAGCACCTCCGCGATATCCAAATGTTTGTCTTGATGTCGTCTCCTCCAACTTAATCCAAAAAGGTGAGGGAAAGGTGGATGAGTTCCCTATAACATGACGGTGTGGTGGTGGAAGATATTGTGATCAACCGGTAGAGCTTCGCCAAAAATTTGCTCGGAGGAGGAGGGGTATGGGAGGGAGAGAGGGTGGGCGGAGGCTGATGGCTCAGTACACGGCGCCCAGAAAAGTGCTTGGTGCGTGGTGTTGATGTAGAGCTCGTTGGAAACCCCAAGAGGAAGGTATGATGAGCACAGAAGAAAGTTTCCCTCAGTTATGAAACCAAGGTTTAATCGAACCAGTAGGATCAAGGAAACACCTCAAAGGTGTTACTAGCTGAGCTTTGGCAGGGCGCACTACCAGTGCTAGTAGCAACGTGGAGACCTACACAACATAACCATAGAACTTTGTCCCCAACTTGCGATGTGGTTGTCAATCTCACCGTGTTTTGCGGAAAACAAAGGATTAAACGTATCGAATGGAAAGAAGTAAAAGTTTGCAGAAAGTAAACACAAAACAGTAAACAGTTGTAGATTGTATGTAAAGAAAAAGGACCGGTGTCCATAGTTCACTAGAGGTGGCTCTCCTTAGATAGATAACATGTTGGGTGAACAAATTACAGCGGGGCAATTGACAAACACCGAGAAAGCAATACATGCATATACTAATCATCTTGACTCCTCTGAGACTTGATTGGGCATTACAACATAATACATAGACCGCCATCCAACTGCATCAATGACTAATAATCCACCTTCAGGTTATCATCCGAACCCCCTCCAGTATTAAGTTGCAAGCAACAGATTATTGCTTTACGAACTGCGTGTAAAGTAAACAATATGATTTTTCTATGAACAAAGGATTGTTGTTTTCTCCCTAGTAGCAACAGCACATCTAGTACCTTAGAGATTTCTGTCACTTCCCCAGATTACCAGAGGCATGAACCCGCTATCGAGCATAAATACTAACTCTTGGAGTTGCTAGCATCTACTTGGCCAAGATAGCTACTAACAACGGAAAGCATGCAAGATCTCAAATAACAAAGACATGATAGAATCAATAATCAATCTAAAATAGCATCTCAATATCCATCGGATCCCCACAAACACAACATGTATGGATTACAAATAGATGATCTTGATCATGAACGGAGCTCACAAGATCTAAACATGAAAGCACAAAGGAGGAGAAACCAGCCATCTAGCTACTACATGGATTCGTAGTCCAAGGATGATCTACTCACGCATCACACCGGAGGCTTGCATGGTGATGAAGAAGGCCTCCAGGGTGAATTCCCCTCTCCGGCAGGGTGCCGGGAAGAGCTTCAGATCCCTCCCGATCTAGGGATGGAGATGACGGCGGCTACAGACTCTTTCGTGGATTTTTGATCGGGTACTTAGGGTTTTCGTCCCGAGGGCAACTTATAGTCGGAAGGGGAGGCCGAGGGGGTGCCGGGAGCGGCCACACCACTCCCTGGCACGGGCCAGGCCTGGCCACGCGGCCAAGTGGTGTGGTGGCTCCCTGGCCCTTCTCCGTCTCGTATTCTGGCACTTGATCACTTCCGGAAAAATAGGCACTTTGGCTTTTGTCCCGTCCAATTCCGAGAATATTCATTTTCTGTCTTTCCTGGAACCAAAAACAGCAGAAAACAGGCAGCCGGCACTGTGGCTCTTGTTAATAGGTTAGTCCAAGAAATCATATGAAAAGTACTCCAAAGTTGGAACAAAACACAAGAAAGTGGATAAAACCAAGCATGGAACATCAAAAATTATAGATACATTTGCAATGTATCAACATCCCCAAGCTTAACTCCTTCTTATCCTCGAGTAGGTAAGTGTTAAAAAGAAAATAATTTTTGAGGTGACATGCACCATCAAAGACTTGATCAAAGTATTTGCAAAACATTCAAAGCTGGGATCATAGTACTTCAATCATAACATGAAAGACAAAGTTCTAGCAATAAGCAAAGAAACTATGATGCAACATGAAAAGGCACAAACAAAAGATTCATGAATAACAATGCTTTGCAAGACGTTTGTTTGTTTCACATAAAGAAAACATAGCATAATAGTATTCAGCTTGTCCCTCAATAGAGTAGCAAATATAAATGCATAGGACACCTTCAAAGTTGATAAGAGTGACTAGATACAATAGTTTCAAACAAGCAATAACAAGTTATGCATCAATCAACTAGTCTTGGGACAATACACATAGAAGTAAGAATGGCCACTATGCTCTCAAAGTAGGTGCATAAATATAGAAGGTGGAGACTCAATATAATGGTGGAAGAAAAGCCTTTTGTAAAAGGAAGTAGGGATTCAAGTCTCATAAAGAGCTTCCAAAGATTATGGTACTCATAGCTTTCAGCTCTCATTACCCCTATCATAAGCATCTTGAAGTGATTAAGGTTAAAGTGAAGAAACTATGGTGTACATGCTTGATGAAGTATAAGTCAGAAATCTCATGTCCCTTGTATACGAGGGCCGCTCCTCATGCTACTCAAGTTTAGTCACCGGTAAGTTCTTGTCATCGTAAGTACATGTGTATCATTGAGAACCGCCAACGGGGTACCCCTTGCCCGATGATACGGAAGAATCCCCATATCAAAATGACAAGGCAATCAGAAAACGAGCATCTCAGCATTCTTCTTATTTACCATGGGAATATGGTGCTTTTTTTCTCTCTTTCCTCTTTTCATAGTATCTTTTTTTTCTCTCTTTTTTTTCCAGCATAGGACTCTTTTTTTATAAGAAGAATGCTTCATAGACAGCTCATTATGGTTACGCTGCAGGTTTCCACCATGTCCGCATGGATTAGACCAGCGGCCCAGGCGTTTCTCTAACACATATACATAACTCCATGGACTTACAAGCTCCCCTTTCATTTCACACCGACGACATCCATATACAAAAGAGCATGATATCAACTAGGTACAAGTACCAAGTGCAATGTTGAAAGCGTTCCCCATGAAAGCATGGTTCTGCTAATTCCCGACAAATAAGTGCAAGCATATACAACATAGAAGACACAATGGTTCAAGTTTATTAAGGGCAAGTAAAGTGTGCCATCAAGTTTGTGAGAGCTTTAATCTTTAGTTTTCTCATACCAAGTTTAATTTGGAAGGTAAACAAAAGCATGAATATACTTGGAATAGCATAAGCTAGTAGGTAGGTATGGTGGACTCTTTGGAATAACTTGGTTTAGGGAGTTGGATGCATGAGTGGAACTCATACTTGGTTGTGGAGGCTAGCAAAAGACTGGGAGCGACAAACTAAGAGAGCAATAATGGCCATAATCATGCAGAGCGACAAAACATCATTGATCAAAGCATAAAGTGATACTACAAGTTCAAAACTAAAGGATCATAAAGGCTATGGTGACTTGAGATAGTCATAACATGGTGTGAGCATGTGCCAAGTCAACCCAAATAAAGCATCAAAGGAGAATACCACTATACTATGCTTTAATATGCTAAACAACGCATGATTCATCCAAGGCACATTAAGCAATCTCAATTGTTTATAACAAGTCATGCTACAGCAAAGAATACTAAGCATAAAACCAAAACAATATCAAGCATGGCATGACAAAGCATAGGCCACAGTCAAAAACAAGCTCTTTTTACCACATAAGCATGAACTTTTCCTACTCTTTTCCAAACCAAACCAAACTATTTGCAAACCAAAGTGTGATAGAGGGGGTCCAACCAACTTATTCAGAACACTAAGAAAACCAATCAAACTAAAAACCAAAACGAAAATGAAAAAGAAGACGCTCCAAGAAAAACACAATTGTGCATGAAACAATAAAAATGAAGCGTTTGGAAGAAACCTGGGATTTTTATTGATGAAGAAGGGGATGCCTTGGGCATCCCCAAGATTTGACGCTTGTACTTCTTGGATATTTCTTGGGATGACCCGCGTGGCATTCCTAAGCTTGAGCTTTAGTCCATCCTTCATCTCATTACTCATTCCTTCCATACACCTGAAAATTTTCCTTCATACAAAACTTCACACAATCTCATTAGCAACATTTGTGCACTTAAGATAAATAAGTCTCAAGGTTCAGTTCTATCACCAAATAAACTTCCATTAGAACACTATCTACTGTATCACTTCCCTCAAAAAGCTCAATTCCCCAAAGGAACTCAAGAAGGAACTAACAAGAAGCAAATGCAGAAAATGGCAGAAATCTGTCAAAACAGACCAGCAGGTAAATACGAATTTTTTCTAAGACCTTCTGTTGCTCAAATCAAAAAGTGTTGAACTAGCGACAGTTAGATAACAACCTGGGGCAGAAGCACAAAAAATTACATCTCAATCCGACGTACAGAGCTCTCTCAGGAATTTTTACGGTGAAGCACAAAAATCTGTTTCGGGACAGCAACTTTCCCAATCATTACTTCACTCTCATTAGAGGTTACTCTTGGCACAAAAAATAAATAAAAAGGATAAGGAGAGGTTATTACAGAGGTAATAACTTACAAAACTCAACTAAAACTCTTGGGTTATCTCCCAACAAGTACTTTTCTTTAATGCCTTTAAGTTAGGCATAAGAAGCAAGAAAAATGATCAAGTATTCTCAAATGAAGAAGCATTTGGATCAATACCAGAAATATTTTCAACAAGGCAAGGTATATCATCCAAATAAGTTCTAGAGGATCCTCCCTTAATGCTCTTAGGTTTAGTATTCTCATCAAAAGGGTTTGCAGGAACAATCCAATCAAGATTCTTTTCTATGGCATCATGTATTGCTACTAGTTTGAAGGGTATTGGTATCTTAGGTTCCTCCCCATTAGGTTCGGTTTTGTTCATCTTTTCTTGTGTACCAATAACATCTACACATGAGCCTAGCATATTGAAATGTTCAAAAAAATTCTAGCTTCCTTGGCAACATCATAGAACTCCTTAAACAAAGTTTCTAAAATAAAATCCCTCTTTTCAGGATCCTCAATTTCTTTAAGCTTAAGAAACATTACTTGCATTAAGGGGTTGAGGTTAACAAACCTAGATTCTAACATGTGAATTAAAGAAGCTGCAGCAATCTCATAATTTGGAGCAAGTTCTACAAGGGATCTATCCTTAGTATCTTCATGTTTGCTAACATGATTAAAGAATTCTTCAATGTTATCTTTCCCAATTATAGAACCACTACCAATTGGAAGGTCTTTAAGGGTGAATGTAGGGATCAACATGGTGAGCTAAGGGAGAGGTGACAACTAAAGGAGACTTAATTTTTTGTGTTTTTTATAAAGAAAGCAAACTAGTAAAACTAATTTTTTGTGTTTTTGAAGAACAAAACAAGAAAACAAAGCAAAAAAGAAAACTAAGCAAAACAAAAATAACAAAGTAAAGAGATTGGTTATGAGGGACTCCCCTTGTGAAGATGTCCTTGACTCCCCGGCAACGGCGCCAGAAAATCGCTTGATGGCTCAATACACGGTGCCCAGAAAAGTGCTTGGTGCGTGGTGTTGATGTAGAGCTCGTTGGGAACCCCAAGAGGAAGGTATGATGAGCACAACAGCAAGTTTCCCTCAGTTATGAAACCAAGGTTTAATCGAACCAGTAGGAGCAAGGAAACACCTCAAAGGTGTTACTAGCTAAGCTTTGGCAGGGCGCACTACCGGTGCTAGTAGCAACGTGGAGACCTGCACAACACAACCACAGAACTTTGTCCCCAACTTGCGATGAGGTTGTCAATCTCACCGTGTTTTGCGGAAAACAAAGGATTAAACGTATCGAATGGAAAGAAGTAAAAGTTTGCAGAAAGTAAACACAAAACAGTAAACAGTTGTAGATCGTATGTAAAGAAAAAGGACCAGGATCCATAGTTCACTAGAGGTGGCTCTCCTTACATAGATAACATGCTGGGTGAACAAATTATAGTGGGGCAATTGACAAACACCGAGAAAGCAATACATGCATATACTAATCATCTTGACTCCTCTGAGACTTGATTGGGCATTACAACATAATACATAGACCGCCATCCAACTGCATCAATGACTAATAATCCACCTTCAGGTTATCATCCGAACCCCCTCCAGTATTAAGTTGCAAGCAACAGATTATTGCTTTACGAACTGTGTGTAAAGTAAACAATCCGATTGTTCTATGAACAAAGGATTGTTGTTTTCTCCCTAGTAGTAACATCACATCTAGTACCTTAGAGATTTCTGTCACTTCCCTAGATTACCAGAGGCATGAACCCACTATCGAGCATAAATACTAACTCTTGGAGTTTCTAGCATCTACTTGGCCAAGATAGCTACTAACAACGGAAAGCGTGCAAGATCTCAAATAACAAAGACATGATAGAATCAATAATCAATCTGAAATAGCATCTCAATATCCATCGGATCCCCGCAAACACAACATGTATGGATTACAAATAGATGATCTTGATCATGAACGGAGCTCACAAGATCTAAACATGAAAGCACAAAGGAGGAGAAACCAGCCATCTAGCTACTACATGGATTCGTAGTCCAAGGATGATCTACTCACGCATCACACCGGAGGCTTGCATGGTGATGAAGAAGGCCTCCAGGGTGAATTCCCCTCTCCGGCAGGGTGCCGGGAAGAGCTTCAGATCCCTCCCGATCTAGGGATGGAGATGACGGCGGCTACAGACTCTTTCATGGACTTTTGATCGGGTACTTAGGGTTTTCGTCCCGAGGGCAACTTATAGTCGGAAGGGGAGGCCGAGGGGGTGCCGGGAGCGGCCACACCACCCCCTGGCGCGGGCCTGGCCTGGCCGCGCAGACAGGTGGTGTGGTGGCTCCCTGGCCCTTATCCGTCTCGTATTGTGGCACTTGATCACTTCTGGAAAAATAGGCACTTTGGCTTTTGTCCCATCCAATTCCGAGAATATTCATTTTCTGACTTTCCTGGAACCAAAAACAACAGAAAACAGGCAGCTGGCACTGTGGCTCTTGTTAATAGGTTAGTCCAAGAAATCATATGAAAAGTACTCCAAAGTTGGAACAAAACACAAGAAAGTGGATAAAACCAAGCATGGTACATCTAAAATTATAGATATATTTGCAATGTATCAGAGGCCAGTGGGTCTAGTACCATGCCCTAGCCCTCCCCTCCCTCTTATATACATGTGGGGGCTGCCTTGGCCCCTCCTACAAGTCCTAGGTCAGCCAACAAGGGGGAGGCCCCCCAAGTTAACACCCTATTTTCAATGGATTTGATCCTATCCTCTTATCATAGTCGCATGAGCCAAGAGGAACGGATAACCTGGCCCATGTGGGCATATGTAACATCCCAAATTTTGTAGATTCAGATGTTACTAGTAAGCATGCATCATATCATTGCATCATAGCGTCGCATATCGAATAATTTGCATCAGGTTTTTCTCAAACCCCATAGTCACTTATGGACAAAAGGGGGGGTAAAACCTTTTTAACCACCAAAACCTTTGCAAGAGTGTTATTTTATAATCCTATCCTAACCCTCTTCTTTTTACAAAATTTTAGAGACCATTTTCGTCCAATTCGGAGTCCGTTTGCAAAAGTTATCGAATAAATAGCTATTCAGAAATTATTAAAAGAATAAAAAAAACTAAACTAACTGGGCCGGCGAGCCAGCCCGGGGCTATCTGCCGCCCGCCCGGCCGGGTGGGCGACGCGCAGCCGCCAGCGGCCAGCCCGCCAGCCGCCAGCGGCCCAGCAGCCGCTCCCGCCCCGGCAGCCCACCAACGCCCGCCAGCCCGTCAGCAGCGCCCGCAGCCGCTGACAGGCGGGGCCCGCCTGTCAGCGCCTCCCCGCCGAGTCTGGCTCGGTCCCGTCCGCCGCCGCCAACGCACCCGCCGGTGCAACCGCCGCCGCTGAATCCGGGGCGGATTCCGCGACCTCCGCCCCAAGACTTCGCCCCTTTATTAAGCCCGGGCACGCCTCCCAAAAACCCTAGCCTTTTTCCGCCACCGCCGCCACCGGAGCACCGCCGATTGCTCGCCGGAGCGCCGCCGCCCGCCGTCGCCTCGGGAAGGGAGGGCCGCCGCCGCCCTCGGGAACGGGACTGCGAGGACGAGCTGCCTGCCGTCTGCCTCTCCGTCTCGCCGGAGGAGCTCCGCCGCCGTCGCCCCAGCCAACTCCGCCTCACCACGTGGCAGCGCCGCGTCGTCGCCGCGTCAGCGGCGCGTCGACGTCACGCGGGCCAACCGCGTTGCGCCGCGTGGCAGCGCCACGTCGACGCCGCGTCGCGTCACGCGCGCCCCGCTGGCCCACTCACGTGGCGCCACGTGTCGCCGCGTCGCTGGACCTTTTTCCCCTTTTCTTTTTAAATAGGCAGAAATAGTTGAAATCTTGTAAAATTCATAGTAATTCGAATAATAGTCCAAAAATTGCGTATAATATACCGTTGGATTCATCTTTTCGAGTAGAACACAGATCTATAATAATATTACTGTTTTGCCACAGCAATCTTGCAGTAGAATTAAAAGTTTAGATTGGAGTATTTTAATTCTAGAAAATTATCCGTAACTCCGTTTTAGTTGATTCTTGTTGCGTTGGCTTTGTTTTGACAATACCTTCTGTAGAAAATTGTCATATCTTGCTTAGGGTGTTTAGATCTGTTTCGAGACAGAATTAGAGCTGTAGATCTAGTTTCAAGCCTGGTTAATTAGGGTTTAACTCAAGTACTTAAAATCTATGGGGAATCGATTCTAATGACATCCCCAACTCAACAACACCCCTGGTTAAAACCCTTGGTCGAAATCAAATACACCCTTGCATATTACCATGTTGCATGCATGCATATTTGACTTCGTGGATTGTTTTGTGCAAATCGTGATTGAATCCATGTTTGTTTCGTTAGATTGCTCGGAGTGCGCTGAGGAGTTTTGTTGTGTAGATTGCTGCTCGGATCAAGGCAAGTTACACCACTTGTTCATGCTTATGTCCCAGTTTTGAATACTATGCATGTTTTGCTCTTCAAAATAGTAGTATGCATGTGTAGGATGGTTTTGGTAGATCTACTTGGAAATATTCTTACAAGTGCTATGATTTTGTAGTATGCCATGATAGTTCTATGCTTAGGATTCTCCGTCCTATTAGGTCTCCCTGATTTTGCTAAGTATTACTTGCTATGCTATATATATATATACTAAGTACCGTTGGGGGGTTCAAAAGACTCAAGAATTTTCTAAGTATGATAGCTCTCTCGAGCGAACTTTTCTTCTCCAAAACCCCTTCAAAATAAAACTAAGTTTTCTTCTGGGCGGAATGGTTGTCGGGACAACGAGTGAGATTTTGGTGGAGGACGGCCGCCCAGGAATCAAAGAAGTCTGCCATGTTTCAGAATTCAGAAGCTTCCCGTGCAACCACAATACATGTGGGCTCTGTCTTGGCTTAGTACTTAGTGGGAAACCTCACCGGGGTACCAACATTTGGAGGTTCTTGGCACGGTTGGATCCAGCTGGTAGAGGGGCTACTAAGGGAAGGCTTCGCCATGGTATTGTCTGTAAAAGGACTTGACCGTGGATTCTGGGGAAAGTGCACAACATCTCGAGAGTATTGCAAACTGATCGATCAGCCGAGTTCACGGAAAAGAACATTTTGAGCATCTGAAGGATGGAGCCTCTGAAAGATCTTCCTCTCTCTTTTCCAAACTTAATGTTTTATAAATCCCAAGGCGTGAGTAATATCGCCATTGGGTGAGATTTTGGGAACTTGGTGCGTAATATCCAAGTGCTAGGTTGATTTGGGCACTTGGTGAGTAATATCCACGTGTTCCATTTGACCCTATACTATTTATCGAAGTTTACAAAGTAGGGAAAACATTCTTCCTCTTTTCTCTTTACATTGATAAAATTGGCTTTTTGCAAATAAACCCCAAAGCCTACTCTAGCCTTGCATGTAGAGTTAGTCTTGTTCTTTCCTTGGTGTAATTTGACAATACATTCAAAGTATTGACCCAACTTGTTGGCTGCACGTCTTATGTGCAGAATCCGAAGATTGAAAGGTGCATAGGGATCGCGGGTCTTCACGCAGCTAGCCTGAGGCGTTGATGGACTCAAGTTTTATTTAGTTTCCGCTGTTTTATTCGAGCTAGCTATAAGCTATGCAAGTTGTAATAATTATACTCTGGATTATTCGTGTAATAATGACTTGTGTTTTACATGATATTCCATCGACTGTGAGTGCTAGCTATTGATCCAGGGACTAGCATGTTAATCACAGGGACTTAGGATCTTTAACGATCCGAGGTTGCAACAGCATATGTGATACCCCTTAGTTCATATGGGTCGTCTTATGTGATGCCCCTGGGATCAGGGCTAGACAAATCCCAAACCTTAGTCTGACATAAGCCTAACCTAGAGCTTGAGGATATACAGTGAGAGAATCGGTAACACAATAGTGACCCCACGACACAAAAATTATTATAGCAAGATCATAACTAAGTAGAGGACCAAAATATTACAAGTAGAGGTCACTGACCACAAACATCAAACAATGGAAGGCAAATTATGCTGTTAAGTATAGCAAACTTAGCAAATATTCTAAGAGGCCTGAAGCATAACGATGACATCCTAGCCCATAGATTCCAGGCTACCGACCGGGAACCCCAAGCTACTCGTTAGTGTTGATGTCACACACACTTGTCTTCAGGGAACACTTACTCTAATACAAAAGTATCAACGAAGCAAGGGTGAGTACATGGTGTAGTCTATAAGACTTATGGCTGGTGGAGCTGTTTTACATAAGGCTATCTTTGTTTGTCAAATAAGGAGTAGAAGTTCGTCTAATCAGAACATTTTGGAAGGGGATAAGAGAGCGACATCTCCAACTTATTGATCATCATCTTTTGATATCCACCAAATCATCATCATCTTAATGTCAACTAGTATCACCCCCTCGTACCCTGAGGAAGCACTCCTTAAGCACACGTTAGTTGCCAAGTTTTACGATTAGGTTAATGTTCTCTATGATCTTAGAATCTGGTCAACAAGTCATTCATAACTGTGAACACGACTTTTCGAAAATATTTAAACCCTACAGGGGTGTACAACTTTACCCACACGTACCAACCGACTCTTAATGCCAGTATATTAGCTCTCTTCCTTGGAAGGCCAGTAGAGGGTGGTTAGACACGACCTTTACCTTGCTTTCGCCGAGACCATGAGTCATATCCTAAGGATGGTTCCATCGTAATGGGTCAAATCCCGAAGCCAGTTCCTAGAGATGTGAGGCGAGGTTGGTTTACCATGGGATCTATCCACCCCCAAGCAACCCTGGCCACGCTTCCCTACCTATTATGATGCACCTCCTTCTCCATCTCTTAAAAACATTTTCAATGCATATGCTAAATGTAAATCTCGAACTATGTGACTCATGGAATCTACTAGGCAAGTTAGTTAGTTGAGGGGTTTTCTAGGCCCCGTGTGGTTGTATGCTCATCTCATTTCCAAAGGAATGAACTCGGGTCCTAGTGGTGGCAAGCATGTGATTGCAAAACCCACATCCCACCATGGCCTCCCATACAAGCCTTATCATGTCTACCTTACTTCACCATTGATATCAACATATCATGTTCTCCTTTCATACTAGATTCTTTGCTTCTGATACATCATCAAGATGAACCAACACTAACAGCTAATCATGGCTAAGCACACACACACATAAGCTCTAGTAGTGCACACAAGCCAAACCTAGTTATGCTAGGAGTACTAGATTAGGTAATATATAGGCTTCAAAGGGATCATGCAATAAATAGGATACTCTATCAATCGATAAAATACCATGATGACCCACAAGTATACGGGGTGTATCACGGTATTTTTGACAAGTAAGAGTGTCAAACCCAACAAGGAGCAGAAGGTGCTGGCTAGTGGCTAGGAGCAGGAATTCTCTGTAAATACTTAGCAAACGGATTTTTAGGGTTTTTTGATAATGCAAGTAAATAAAGTACGAGTAAATAAAATACAATAAGAATAAATCCAGCAAGTGGCCCAATCCTTTATTCAGCAAAGGACAAGACGGTTGTATTACTTAAGGTGACCAAACGTTCTCGAGGACACATGGGAATTCCGTCAAGTGCTTTCGCTTCATATAGTTGATTAATCTTCTTTAGTTTGCTAAGTTTTGTGTGGGTGAACCTGTGCTAATGTACCAACCTTCCTAGGACTAATACATACTTGTGATTATACCCCTTGCAAGCATCCGCAAGTACAAGAAAGTAATTAAGGTAGAAACCTAACCACAACTTTAAACTCTAAGACCCTGACATCCCTTGTGCAAAGGTTTCTATCACTCCGACAACCCCTACGATTAGTAGCCAAATACACAATGCATTCCCCTAGGCCCATATAGGTGAAATGTCATGTAGTCGACGTTCACATGACACCACTAGAGGAATTACACCACAACTTAAATATCAAACCATTGAATCTCTCTCAACACAATTCCACTACTAAAAACATGACTTCTCCCATATCCTCAAGAACAAAACGAAATACTCACAAGAGATCATATGGATCATGATCAAAGATGAAATAATGATATGTAACAATCTGAACATAAATGATAATTCAATGGTTCACTCAATAGCATCAACTACAAAGAGTAATCAACACCGAGAAAGTTTCCCCTAAGAACTATGCAAGATTCAACCCAATTGTTACAGCGAGATGATGGTGGTGATGATGGTGCTGATGGAGATGATGTTTGTGGTGATGATGATGATCCCGATGAAGTCCAGCTTGATGGTGGTGTTGATGGCGATGATCTCCCCTCTCCAGGAAGGAATTCCCCCGGCAGAATTCTGTCTGCCGGAGAGATCTTTCTATCTCGATGTTTTCCGCCCCGCAGAGGCGGCGGAATCTTTCTGTGGTTGCTCCCCGAGTCTTAGGGTTTCGGGAGGATAATATACGCCAGAGGGGAGAGCCAGGGGTGGACCAGGGCGGCCACACCACCTGGTAGCGCAGCCTGAGGTGGCCCACACCAGGGGGTGGTGTGGGCCCCCTGTGGCCCATCTCCACTCCTCCTTCTGGCTTTCTTCGTTTTCTGGAAAAATAGGATTTTCCATGTATTTTCCCAAATTTTCTGATCTTCGCGAATTTCGCCTCCAAACAGCACCTTTTCCATCAGAATCCTGACTGCAGCGGTCCATGCTCCAAAAGTCATCAACCATGCAAAAACAGATGAAATTACATAAGTATCATCTCTTAATATGAAATATATCAATGAATAAAAGTAAATTATGATATAGAATAGTGATGAAAAATGGACGTATCAACTCCCCCAAGCTTAGACTTCGCTTGTCCCCAAGCGAAACTGGGCTCAATAAACATGACCTCGGGTTTATGGAGTGAAGAGTCGATAAAAGAATACAGACAAGAAGCATCACATTCATCAATACATAAGTCATAATAGAAGACAACTCACTATTATATAACTTAACTTGCAATAAGTAAAGGAAACACAATAAAGATACATAAAGTAAATCATAATTGGTAATGGCAAACTTAGCTCTTGGTCGAAGAATAGTTGACAATTTGCTGGAGTTCACAAATAACTGATTTTCAATGATAGCTTTCAAAGTAGTAGACACCAAGATCAGAGCAAAAGTGCAAAATAAGGAACATAAGAAACACGATTGAATAAATCACCATATGAATGAATGAAACACAACAACTCAAAATACTTGTTGAGATAGAAGGGAATAGGTTTACTGACTGAACTAAAAAGTAAAAGAAAGGACCTTCATAGCGGGAAGCAGGGATTTCAAGTTTCACAAAGAGCTTCCAAAATTATGGTACTTATTAGCTTTCAGCTCTCATTGCCCCTATCATAAGCATCTTTAGGTGATTAAGGTTAAAGTGACTCAACTAAGAGGATATGCTTGACAAGTTATAAATTTAAGTCTCATGCCCCTTCCTTACGAAGACCGAACCTCATGCTACTCAACTTCAGTCACAAGTAAGCTCTTGTCATTGTAAATACATATGTATCATAGAGAACCACCAACGGGAAACCCCTTGCACATGATACAGGAGCTATCCCATAATCAAAATGACAAGGCAAGCAGACAATGATTATCTCATCGATCTTTTTATTTGCTATTTGCATAGGTTTTTATTGAGGATGCTTCATAGAATGCTCATTATAGTTATGCTACAAGTTTCCACCATGATTAGGCATGGCTTACGCTAGCGGCCCAGGAGTTTCTCTAACACACATACAAACTCCATGATCTTACAAGTTCCCCTTTTATTTCACACTGCCAGGATCCATAAGCAAAAGAACATGATATCAACTAGGTACAAAGTACCAATGCAATGTTCAAAACGTTCCCCATGATACATGGTTCTGCTAACTTCAACTTATAAAGCGCAAGCATATACGCAACATAGATGGGCACAATGGTTCAAGTTTATTAAGTACAAGAAAGTAAAGTGTGCCATCAAGTTCGTGAGAGATTTAATCACTAATTTTCACATAACAAGTTTAATTTGGAAGGTAGATAAAAACATGAATTTACTCAGAATAGCAATAATGCTAATAGGTAGGTATGGTGGACACAAATGGCATAGGTTTTGGTTTAAGGATTGGATGCACGAGAAGAACTCCCTCTCAGTACAGGTTTTTGGCTAGCAAGGCTGGGTAGCGAGTATAAGAGTTGAAGGAAACAAACAAACATACAAGTGACAAAAAAACATGCAACCTTCCTTGGAAGCACAAAAGATCTTAGCTAGAGAATACTAGACTCATGAGAAAATCAAGAAAGAAAGATGATGAAATTATATTTCTTTAGAGTACTTTTTATCTTTTTCATTCAACTCTCAAAAATAGTGTTGCTACTGACCGAGCCAGGTTTTCCAAAACCAACTAAATTAACTCAATGATCCCAAAGTGAAACCAATACTAACGACAAGATCAATCATATAACCATGAATTGAAAACTAAAATAAGATATGCAATAGAATGAATGATAGAACTTCTCATTAATATTCTATAACGGTAACTCACACCAAGGGATACATATCTAACGAGAGAGGGGACACTTCCATAATGTAAACCATCTTACATGATAACTTCTCTATTCATGATATGACTTTACTAAAAAGGTAAAAAGATAGAAGATAGTGATGTGATACCGCGGCACTCCCCCAAGCTTGGAACAAACCAAGGGGATGCCAAAACCTGATGATGAATTACTCCTTCGGTGGTGGTGGTATTCTCTCGATTGGCGCGAGGAAATCTTCTAGTATCTTGCGAAGCCTGTTATTCTCCTCTTGAAGCATATCCACATTCCTCCTCAAGACTCGGTACTTTTTCGCAGAACTCATCAGTTACTCGTAGAGCTTCCACTGCAGTAGGGCAGGAACTGAGATCTAGAGTTGGAGGTATCTGCCCCTTCATGCATGTTGTCATGTCCTTTACTTCCTCCCTACCGTTCCGGTCCATGTATTTGCGCCTAGTTGCGATCCTTTCTTCTTCCCCCCATCCTATGAAGGTCTTCTGCTCGAGATTGCGATGGAGCTCGCGACGGCGTCGCAGCTCGTAATCCTTTGAAGATGAGCCCCTGAACGACATCTGAACAAAATAGACCGAAACAAAAACACGATATACAAACCTCGGGGGATCCGGGGATTATGTATTACGAAGTTTTACAGCAAAATTAAGGTACTGGGAGAAAATGGGTCGGAGACAGAGTCCGAGGTGGCCACACCACCTGCTGCCGTGGCCAAGGGGTGGTGTGAGCCACCTTGGCTCCGTTTCCATCCCTCTTTCGCTTCGTAGCTTTCCTTGTTGGATAAAAACTGCAAAAATATAATTAGACAGAGTTTTCACGGAACTTTTCTTACCAGAACTGTTACCTATTCGAAAACGAACTCTACAGGTCTCTGAATTTGGTCTTTGAGTAGACTCTTCTGGAGTCACCGCTTGAATAACATCAATATCTTCATCTTCATACTCATATTGCTCGAGTCATGAAACATGCCACTTTCTTATTACACCATTTTCTCCACTAACCTGGAAAAAAAATTCACACAAAACTTCACACAATTCTCATTAGCAACATTAGTATAAGCGAGGTAATAAACCTTTTAAGTTAAATTTCAACTAAAATCTATCAAAACACAAGCTACTGTAGCAACTCTTTCCGAAAACCCAAAATAATTCAAAAAGGAAATCGATTTAATCTCAGCATTGTCTTGCATATGGTCCAGAAGATCCCATTTGGCTTCTTCTTCCATGCGAGTGAATGATCCAGCATAAGAAGCATCCAATAAATCCTTATCATAAAGAGAAAGCCTTGCATAAAAGTTATTGATAATACTATTGTTGGGGAGCTCTTGAATGGGACATTTGAGCATTAGTAACTTCAATCTCCCCCAAGCTTGAGCTGTACTCTCTCCATCAAGAGGCCAAAAGTTGTATATTTGATTCCGATCTTTATGAATCTCACTAGGAGGATAAAACTTTGAATAAAAGAGAGGTACTATTTCCTCCCATTCAAGAGCTTGACCATTCTTCAGCAGCTTATACCATTCTTCAGTTCTTCCTTTCAGTGATAATGAGAATAACTTCTTCTTGACTTGATTTGTAGTAATACATGCACACTTGAACAACCCGCAAAATTCGTGTATAAAGAGCAAATGATCACCAGGATGGACAGTTCCATCTCCAAAATATTAGTTATCCATAACACGATCAATAATTCTTGTAGGTGTTTTAAAAGTATCATTCTCAGTAGGTGGTGGTTCATCTAATACCTTAGAAGTGGTAGTAGCATTACGAAATAATAAACTCGGCGAATTATCCATAATGAAAACAAAGCAACTAATAGAAATAAACAATACTCATAGTAGAAGTTTCCTTTACCAGCTCCACTCTCCAATAGCGCTTCACTCCCTGGCAACGGCGCCAGAAAATAGTCTTGATGACCCACAAGTATAGGGGGTGTATCGCAGTATTTTCGATAAGTAAGAGTGTCAAACCCAACGAGGAGCAGAAGGTGCTGGCTAGTGGCTAGGAGCAAGAATTCTCTATAAATACTTAGCAAACGGATTTTAGGGGGTTTTGATAATGCAAGTAAATAAAGTACGAGTAAATAAAAGACAATAAGAATAAATGCAGCAAGTGGCCCAATCCTTTATTCAGCAAAGGACAAGCCGGTTGTATTACTTAAGGTGACCAAACGTTCTCGAGCACACATGTGAATTTCGTCAAGTGCTTTCGCTTCATATAGTTGATTAATCTTCTTTAGTTTGCTAAGTTTTGTGTGGGTGAACCTGTGCTAATGTACCGACCTTCCTAGGACTAATACATACTTGTGATTATACCCCTTGCAAGCATCCGCAAGCACAAGAAAGTAATTAAGGTAGAAACCTACCCACAGCTTTAAACTCTAAGACCCTGACGTCCCTTATGCAAAGGTTTCCTAACGGGGGTTTAGGTTTCTGTCACTCCGGCAACCCCTACAATTAGTATCCAAATACACAATGCATTCCCCTAGGCCCATATAGGTGAAATGTCATGTAGTCGACGTTCACATGACACCACTAGAAGAAGTACACCACAACTTAAATATCAAACCATTGAATCTTTCTCAACACAATTCCACTACTAACAACATGACTTCTCCCATGTACTCAAGAACAAAACGAACTGCTCACAAGACATCATATGGATCATGATCGGAGATGAAATAATGATATGTAACAATCCGAACATAAACGATAATTCAATGGTTCACTCAATAGCATCCAACCCAATTGTTATAGCGAGATGATGGTTGTGATGATGGTGCTGATGGTGATGATGGTGGTGATGATGATGATGATCCTGATGAAGTCCAGCTTGATGGTGGTGTTGATGGAGACGATCTCCCCTCTTTGGGAAGGAATTCCCCTGGCAGAATTCTGTTTGCAGGAGAGACCTTTATCTCTTAGTGTTTTTCGCCCCGCAGAGGCGGTGGAATCTTTCTGTGGTCGCTCCCCGAGTCTTAGGTTTCGGGAGGATAATATACGCCAGAGTGGAGAGCTAGGGGTGGACCAGGGTGGCCACACCACCTGGTGGTGCGGCCTGGGGTGGCCCGCGCCAGGGGTGGTGTGGGCCCCCTATGGCCCATCTCCACTCCTCCTTATGGCTTTCTTCGTCTTTTGGAAAAATAGGATTTTCCATGTATTTTCCCGAATTTTCTAATCTTCACAAATTTCGCCTCCAAATAGCACCTTTTCCATCAGAATCCTGACTGCAACGGTCCATGCTCCAAAAGTCATCAACCATGCAAAAACAGATGAAATTACATAAGTATCATCTCTTAATATGAAATATATCAATGAATAACAGTAAATTATAATATACAATAGTGATGCAAAATGGATGTATCATACCACAGTAGAATCGTATGCATCGCAATAATTGAAATACTTTGAAAGCATGGGATTGTATAATGGTGGGGCTATGCTTTCCTTTGCCCGTTGATATCCAATAATCCAATCTTCGTAAACCTTGTACTTGACTTGATTACAGGTACTCAAGTATTGATCCTTGATCTTTGATGATGTTGATCTCTGACTTCAATCTCGGATTCGATCTCGTATTCTATTAGGAAGAAGCAAAACACCAGAAAGAGAGGGAAACAATCAACATGTGGCATCAATGCAATTCTCAAGAAATAATTATGATATGATAAGTTAAATAGTACTGAATGGAACCCTTGTACATGGTTAACCATTTTAAACAGTGTCCCAGGAAAGTAAACCCTAATTCTAGGAAACCTCGAAATCACCTATGGGGGATCATTTTGTTCTTCTAATAAACTTGTTAGTTGAAGTTGTTGAACAATTCATGATTATAGCTTTAAAGGTAGATCTCATTTTTTGAACATTTTGATATATTATACACCTTTTTTCTAACTTACAGATAATAAGTTATGAATTTTCTAGTATTTATCCTTTTTTGAAATTCTTGAAAACAATTAAAATTGGATTAGTGCATCACTTTGACATCAGTGCATGCCTCTAATTCTTTTTACACACAAGCTAGTGTTAGCCACTATGACTGACTGTTGGGCCTAGGGCCACATCAGCAGCCATGCTGGCTATCATCGGTCAACATGGGACCCATACCATGTCAGTGCCACATAGGCATGACATCACCATGATGTTACCTCGTTGGCCATGCCCAGGTGGTCGCTGGAGACGGTGTTTGCGGATGCACGCAAGTGAGGTGGACACACCATTCAAATTAGACGAGTATGTTGAGCCTAAATATAGCGGCGGCGCCTGATTTAGGTCACTAGAGCATCAACAACAACAAATTCCCATGACGGTGGACGGTGGCTATGGTGTGAGAACGACACAAAGCGGGAAGAGGATGAAGCAGTAGTGTTGGAGCATCAGTGGCTCACCAAGAGCGTGGAGGTGGCGCCAGCGAGATGAGGTGTGGCCATAATCAATGATGAGCGACGATGGCTAGTGTCGGACACGATGATGTAATTGGGTCAATTGAAGGCTTCCTAACTCATATGTGTGGATGAGAAAGATGAGGCATACCATGCGGAGCTCGAGGCGGCTCGGACCGATGATGATGAGAGGGTACTGTAGGGACTAGGTTTTTAGTCAGAGGGAATAGAAGGAAGAGAACCTGGAGAAGAGTGAGAGGATAGGGGTGAGCGAGAGGGCCTCACAGAAGATTTATCCCCTTCTCTTGGGGTGGCGGCGGGTGATACATTGCAAATGTATCTATAATTTTTGATGTTCCATGCTTGGTTTTATCCACTTTCTTGTGTTTTGTTCCCACTTTCGAGTATGTTTCATATGATTTCTTGGACTAACCTATTAACAAGAGCCACAGTGCCAGCTGCCTATTTTCTGCTGTTTTTGGTTCCAGGAAAGTCAGAAAATGAATATTCTCGGAATTTGACGGGACAAAAGCCAAAGTACCTATTTTTCCGGAAGTCATCAAGTGCCAGAATACGAGACGGAGAAGGGCCAGAGGCCGGCCACACCAACTGGCCGAGCGGCCAGGCTAGGCCCGCGCCAGGGGTGGTGTGGTGGCCCCTGGCACCCCCTCGGTCTCCCCTTCCGCCTATAAGATGCCCTCGGGACGTAAACCCTAAGTACCTAATCAAAAAATCCACGAAAGAGTCTGTAGCCACCATCATCTCCATCCCTAGATCGGGAGGGATCTGAAGCTCTTCCCGGCACCCTGCCGGAGAGGGGAATTCACCCTGGAGGCCTTCTTCATCACCATGCAAGCCTCCGGTGTGATGTGTGAGTAGTTCATCCTTGGACTACGGATCCATGTAGTAGCTAGATGGATGGTTTCTCCTCCTTTGTGCTTTCATGTTTAGATCTTGTGAGCTCCGTTCATGATCAAGATCATCTATTTGTAATCCATACATGTTGTGTTTGTGGGGATCCGATGGATATTGAGATGCTATTTCAGATTGATTATTGATTCTATCATGTCTTTGTTATTTGAGATCTTGCATGCTTTCCGTTGTTAGTAGCTATCTTGGCCAAGTAGATGCTAGCAACTCCAAGAGTTAGTATTTATGCTCGATAGTGGGTTCATGCCTCTGGTAATCTGGGGAAGTGACAGAAATCTCTAAGGTACTAGATGTGCTGTTGCTACTAGGGAGAAAACAACAATCCTTTGTTCATAGAAAAATCATATTGTTTACTTTACACGCAGTTCGTAAAGCAATAATCTGTTGCTTGCAACTTAATACTGGAGGGGGTTCGGATGATAACCTGAAGGTGGATTATTAGTCATAGATGCAGTTGGATGGCGGTCTATGTATTATGTTGTAATGCCCAATCAAGTCTCAGAGGAGTCAAGATGATTAGTATATGCATGTATTGCTTTCTCGGTGTTTGTCAATTGCCCCGCTGTAATTTGTTCACCCAACATGTTATCTATCTAAGGAGAGCCACCTCTAGTGCACTATGGACACCGGTCCTTTTTCTTTACATACAATCTACAACTGTTTACTGTTTTGTGTTTACTTTCTACAAACTTTTACTTCTTTCCATTCGATACGTTTAATCCTTTGTTTTCCGCAAAACACGGTGAGATTGACAACCTCATCGCAAGTTGGGGACAAAGTTCTGTGGTTGTGTTGTGTAGGTCTCCACGTTGCTACTAGCACTGGTAGTGCGCCCTGCCAAAGCTCAGCTAGTAACACCTTTGAGGTGTTTCCTTGCTCCTACTGGTTCGATTAAACCTTGGTTTCATAACTGAGGAAACTTTCTTCTGTGCTCATCATACCTTCCTCTTGGGGTTCCCAACGAGCTCTACATCATCATTGCTCTAGCATTTTTCTAGGCGCCATACTCAGAGCCATCAGCGGGGCATGAATCGATGTGGACAGGGCGACGACAGCACCGGCGACACATAGGTGTTTGCTTGTGAGGAGGAAGACGACGAAGGAGGCAAAATGTTACACAAGTCAGGCCGCTACTGGTCTTCGATTGGCGATGAGCTATTGCGCACGGTGGCAGGGAAGAGAGGAAAGAAGAGATGGGCCGGTCTGGGCTGTTCTACCTATTTTTTCTAGCCAAAACCATTTTTCCATTTGTTTTTCTCATTTTCTCTTTTGTAACTCCATTTCAATTCTATTTAAAATATTCCAAGAATACTAGAAGTCTTTGCAAAGTATTTGAAATACTTTGAGGCCCTTATAATCCTTTTGGTCTCCACATTTTGTGTTTTCAAAATTCAAAAGCCATTTGAATTGATTCAAAGAGAGAGGGGAAAATTAGGGTTTAGGGTTTTGCATATTTTCGCTTTTTTGCATTCTGTCTTAGAAAAAATACATGATGCTCATGAATGCACAAACAAACCCTAATATAATATTTGTTAATACTAGGTGTGTTTAATGTTGGGGGGATGACACCCGGTAGGGTCAAGCTATGATGTAAAGATGAGGTTGACCAGAACTAAGGTTGACCGATGTAGGGTGGCCGACATAGGCCGAGATACCCAAGCTAGCATAAGCCAACATACCTTGGCTGACATATACAATTATGTTAGCATAACATGTATTGTTTCTTCTATGCAGGTTCCCCCAAGCCGAGTTACTTAGGTTGAGGTCGACATAAGGGTTGGCATATGTTGGGAGGGCATATGCCGGCCTCAAGGTCAGCGCATTTGTCTCACCTAGGATCCCGGAGGAGATAATCATGCCCTTATCAAGCGTGCCCCTAAATCCCGAAGCCTAGTCCCTTCGAGGATTTATAGGAGGGAACAGTTGTCAGTGAGAGACCGTTAGCGGTCATGGGCATGTCAAGTCCCATCACTGACAGGAAGAGCATCTGGGCCAAGCCAACGACTTCTGCTATCACATATTCTCAGGATATTCTAGCCACCTCAGCCCTAACTATAACCTAGGCACCCCTTTATAAGGTGCACCAGGGCCTCCTAGAAGAGGGTCGATTCACTTATTACTTGTTCTTCCCCAGTAGCACGAAGAGAGGCAAGAACTACTTCTTCCTCCTCTCGTATATAGCTTGAGGAGCCATTATAGCTAAAATATTGATCAAATATATAAGATCTAGAATGCAGGAGTAGGGTTTTATCTCACTAGGACAGCCCTGAACCTAGGTATATCGTGTGTTTTGTGTGTGATCTCCACCGCACCATCCCTCCCCAGATCCTCTGGCGTCCATACGGCCCCATCTTTATCCATCCTATGGCATATGTTGTGATACCACCACGACTATTGGCGCCCACCGTGGGGCCAGCTGTGGTTCTGGTTGGGGTTTTCATTTGGACGGGAAGCTTCATCACCTCCAGCGAGTGCGTCGTCTCTGTCCTTGTCTGGAAGTTTGGCTTGCTATACTTTGTCAGTGACAACCTTGGCAATTTCAGCAATAGTCCTTTCATGTGCAATGGCAAGTTCATCAGCTTCGGCACGCACAAGGTCTATGTCACCATCTACATCTCCTACAAGTACCCCACATAAGGTGGTGATAGCAGCGGATCTACATGCTCTCTACGCAGCTGGCGGCTGGCATACCAATCGCCCCGCTAGCAGTGTGGAGGTGATGATGATGACACCAGAGGCTGATGCCGGCAAATATCCTATTGAGGAGGTGGATACAACTCCAAGGATCCCAGATCAAGGGGCCCTCCGCTGGAAAAGCCGGAGAACATCCTACATGCAGGCATAGAGAAACTAGTTTTGCCAGTGTCACCAATAGTTGATTTGGCTCAGGTACATGCCAAGCTAGAGCAAACTCGGCAAAGTGTACTACAAGGAGCTATGCAGGTGGCCAGTGCTCGGGAGGAGCTGAATATCACCCTCCATGAGTTTGATGTAGCAGGTCCTAGTCATTTAGATGGTCTGAGGAACAGAGGTAAAAACCTCAATGCTAAGATAGCTAGAGACGGTAGAGAAAAGTCTATTGCATCGGTTAGTCGGATGTCGGCGGGTATGCTGAAATACAGTACCCCGACTAAGAACCTTAGGGCTACAGAGGCAGCAGCAGTCGAGATATTGGGCTTATCCAGCGAAGCCCGACGTAGGTAACAGGAGTGGTAAACGAGTTAGTGCGTATTTCTAACCAGCAGAATGAGGCAATCATCAAGGCAAACCCGGCTGGTGTTGGTGGTTCCTAGGTCGCTCATTCGGCTAGGGGTGCCACGGAAAAATTTGTCGGCCAAGCGGCAGCTTCGCCTCATGTGGTTCCTAGGAGAGAGAGGGAGTGTTACCTTTGGAAGAAACAAGCAGTTAGTAGCTTACAGTCCAAAAGTTGCCGGTCAAGGTAATGTAGGCCAAGGGAATATTTGGCAAGGAAATGCTGGCCAAGGGAATCCCGGCTAGGGTAATGTTGTTCAGAGAAATATCGGGCACGGCAATGCCAGACAGAATAACCCGAACCATCATGACCATCACTAGGCTGACGGGGTGTAGCAACAATAGCTATAACTTCACTATCAGCATGAGGTGCAAAACCCACCTCGGCAGCAGCAAAGTGCAAGACTAGTTGTGCAACACCAAAATGCTAATCCAATGGCGATCCAATACAATGATGGTTATTCGTCTATGGCGAATGACGGATACCCGAGGTTAGAATATTAGATGATGGGGAATCCATTGGAATCCCGTCTAGGGAACCAAAATTTATAGCCAAATGATGCTCGGTTGAAGTTGGATAGGATCTATATGTCGGTAATGATGGAAGGGCAAGGTCCCCCGGGTCCAGCATGTTTTGGACCTCGGATTATGAGAGAACCGCTGGTACCGAACTTTTAGTTAGCAAGGGGAACAAAAACCAATGATGGCAGCACCAAGCCACAAGTTTGGTTGATAGATTATGCCACAGCTGTGCATATTGCATAAGGAAACCACATATGGGCGGTGAGATATGTCCCACAGATGTAAGAGGGACCTGCTAGAGTCTGGTAAACAATTTTCCAGCAGGAAGCATCAACTGTTGGCTAGATTTCGAGGAAGCCTTTGTCAGTAACTTTACAAGCACTTACAAGAGGTCAAATCGCCCTCAGTAACTGTCCATGTGTAGGCAGAGATACAGTGAAACTGATAGAGACTTTCTAACTAGATGGAGTACCATGCGTAACTCATGTGAAGGGGTTGTTGAGTCATAGGCCATAGCAGAGTTTTCTCAGGGCTATCGACATGGAAGCGTATTGTGGCAAAGGTTACAAAGAGATATGCCAGCCACTTGGCTCAAATAATAAAAATAGCAGATTTGTATGCTTTGGGTGATCCTACCTAGCCACTACTTATGTCGACTGAGCTGAACGGGGAGTACGACTCTCATGATGGGGCCGAATCATCCAAAAGGAATGATATGAATGATTTCTGAGGAAAAAGGAGAGACAATAGGCTGGATTACCGCTATGGGTCAAACCAGGTGGTGGTAGTGAACCAGGATCAGCCTATGCCAGCAATAGCCAATGCCAGAAGAGCAGAGGCCATCAATGGATGCAGAAAAGTGATGGCAAGAAACAGTGGGGTAAGCAAAATAAGCAGTTGTAGGAGAGGCTGAAATACACTTATGAGATGATGTTGGATCAGCCGTGTAGTTTTCATACACCAAACCTGGGTAAGTCGGGAAACCACACAACTAGGCAGTGCATCTGGTCCCAGCATGCTGGAAAGGGGGAAATGGGTTTACCACCTCCACCACCGCTCACAGGAGCAAATGCTCAGGCATTGTTTCCACAACCGAGGTATGAGAACCAGGAGAGGAGAGAAAGGGTGAATCAAGTGGGAAACCAGCATAACCAGGGGAATGACTATGTCAATGCCGACCAAGGAGGCCGGAATGAGTACTGGGAACACCATCAAATCTATGGCGTCTTTGTGACGGAGGCACCGGATAAGTAGGGCCTACAAAGGCGACAAGTGGAAGTGAATGCAGTTATGCCGGCAGTGCCGAAATTCATGTACTGGTCTGACCAAGAAATCACTTGGAGCATCAAGGATCATCCGAAGATCATGCCAAGTCTAGGGGCATATGCTTTAGTGTTGGACCTAACATTCATTGGGCCCGTCAAGGTTCTCATATATGATGGAAGCGGTATCAATATATTGTACCAGGATACAATGCACAAGTTGGGTATAACAGCGAACATGCTGGATCCGACAAATACCACTTTCCATGGCATTATGCCGGGATCGTCATGCGAGCATATGAGAAAAATCAGGATAGATGTTTTATTCAGTACAAGGGAGAATTGTTAGACAGAGAACCTACTGTTCGAGGTAGTGGACCTCACTAGTTGTTATTATGCTTTGATTGGCAGGCCGGCATTGGCGAAATTCATGGCCTCCACCCATATAAACTATCTGAAAATGAAAATGTCGGGACCAAATGATGTCATCACCATTGCATGCAATTACAAGCGCTCTATGGAATGTGCTTCGGTTGGCTCCTCTCTGGACGATTCACCAGTTATTGCTCAAGAGAAGAAGAGCATCCATGATGTTGTGGCATTGGCATAGTCGGCTTAGCTGAATATGTCGGCATTGAGTAACCCACATGGCTGCGTATCTTTCCAAGCTATCAAGGAAGCAAAGAATATCTAGGTCGATGTTGAGTTCCCGAGCGCATCGTCGCAATTGGTGTCGTCCTGACCGACAAATAGGAAAGCGAGATCATCAACTTCCTCCATGAGAATCGGGATATCTTTGCATGGTCGACACAAGACATGCCAGGTGTTCCTAGGGAGTTGGAAAATCACTCTTTGCATGTCAGGCCAGATGCAAGACCGGTGAATCAAACTCTTCGCCACTTCACCGAAGATAGGAGAAAGGTTATTGGAGATGAGATAGCTCGGCTGCTCACAGACGGGTTCATCATGGAAGTGTTACATCCGAATTGGCTATCAAATCTGGTCTTGGTCGAGAAGAAGAAGGACGACCCTAATGTTGTAGTGGTCTGGCTTATGTGTATCTATTACACAAATTTGAACAAGGCTTGTCCAAAGGACCCTTTTCCTTTACCTCGGATCGATCAGGTAATTGACTCCACTACTGGTTGTGAGTTATTATCATTTGTAGATGCGTATTCCGGTTTCCACCAGACACCCTTAAACCTAGAAGATCAAATAAATACAACCTTTATTACACTGTACGGGGATTATTGCTATCGTACCATGCCCTTTGGTTTGAGAAATGCAGGTGCCACATATCAAAGGTGTATGCAAATATGTTTGCATGATCAAATTGGCAAGAATGTGTAGGTATATGTCGATGATTTGGTCATCAAAACCAAGGAGAGTCATACTCTCTTGGATGACATAAGGCAAACATTCGCAAACCTGAGAAGGTTCATAATGAATTTGAACCCGAAAAAGTTTACATTTGGTGTCCCAGCCGGAAAATTACTCGGTTTCCTTGTATCAAGCCGAGGTATCGAGGCCGACTAAGATCAGTGCCATAGAGAGAATGGAACTACTGAAGTGCATCAATGACATCCATAAGTTTACTGGTTGCTTGGCGTCATTGAGTCGCTTCGTTAGTCGGCTAGGGGATAAGGCACTACCCTTATATCAATTGATGAAAAAAGCTAATAAGTTTATTTGGCCTCAAGCGGATGACGCATTCCACAAACTTAAAAAAATGTTAGCCGCAGCACCAGTATTAGCTTCACCATTCTCCAAAGAGCCAATGTTGCTCTACATTGTATCAACAAATCAAGTTGTTAGTGTCGTAGTGGTAGTTGAGCATGAGGAGGAAGTAAAACTAGTGCAGAGGCTTTTATATTACTTAAGCGATGTGATCTCAGGATCCAAGAAAAATTACCCACACTATTAGAAGATGACATATGGCATTTATATGGCGGCCAAAAAAATCAAGCACTATTTCCAAGAACATGCAATGAGAGTAATATGTGAGGCTCCTATCTTGGAGATTATTGGTAATTAGGATGCAAGTGGCTGGGTAGCCAAATGGGCAATATATTTAGCACCATTTGCCCCACATGATGATAAGAGAGATGCCATCAAGTCTTAGGCATTGACCAACTTTTTTGTTGACTGGGCCAAGATGCAATACGAGCCACCATTGCCTGACTCCAATTATTGTAGGATGCACTTTGATGGATCCAAAATGAAAACTGGTTTGGGTGCTGACATAGTACTCACCTCACCTAAGAAAGATCAACTGAAATATGTGTTGCATATCCACTTTGCAGCATCCAATAATGTAGCTAAGTATGAGGTGCGGGTGCATGGACTTAAAATGGCAAAAGAGATTGGGATACACCGGATTATGTGTTTTGGTGATTCGGATCTTGTAGTGCAGCAAGTTTCTCGTAATTCGTACATGTTGATGCCAACATGGCCTTATACCATTTTCATGTTTAGCAAATATATGGGTACTTCGAGGGATGTGATTTCCATCATGTACCTTGGGCTGATAATGAAGTAGATGATGTGTTATCCAAAGCAGGATCATCTTGGCAGTCAACCTCGGCTGGCATAGCTCTCGAGCATCTTCGGAAACCTTGCATCAAGCCATCGCTTGAATTTGAGTCAATCTTTCTCAGCAAATCCGGAATAAGAGGATGTCCCAATGGACATAGATATGGGGAGTGGTTCGAGTAACTTAGGGACTGCTATGGGAAACCCGAGGAATGCTTCATGAAACCCGGGGACTGCGCATCCAATCTCAGCAGATACTATGTTAGTAGAAGCAATTTTGATTGATGAAGTTGTTTTCCCAGTCCATGCTGTGCCATCTTGGGCACAGCCAATTATGTCATTTTTGAAGAATGGAAGTATGTCAAGTGATGAAATCTCGGCCAAGCAAGTGCAGAGAAGAGCGAAAGCTTATACCATTATCAATGATGAGATATACAAGAGAAGTGTAACCAATGTTATTCAACGTTGTGTTGACCCGGAAGAAGGGCAAGAGATACTCTGAGATATCCATCAAGGAGAATGTGGGCATCATGCATCATCAAGAGCCCTAGTTGTCAAGGCATTCTGGCATGGATTTTATTGTCCAAGTGATTTACAAGAAGCTGCAGATATAGTTAGAAAATGCAATGGTTTCTAGAGATACTCAAGCAAGCTTCATAGGCCGACATCTGCACTCAAGACTATACCAATCACTTGGCCATTTGTTGTATGGTGCTTGGATATGGTGGGACCATTTAAGCCGGCTCGTGGAAATATGACTCATATTTTGGTCATGGTGGATAAATTCACCAAGTGGATAGAGGTGAAACCAATAATAAAGTGTGATGGCCCCTAAGCTTTGTCATTCTTGATAGATATAATCCTGAGATATGGATATCCACACAACATCATAACGGATAATGGCACAAATTTTGCTGAGGAAGCTTTTGCTCGGTTTTGTGTGGAGAAGAGGATAAGACTCGATGTAGCATCTGTCGCACATCCCAAATCAAATGGACAAGTGGAAAGAGCAAATGGGATGGTACTGTCCGAGATAAAACCTTGGCTCATCGAGCCACTACAGCGTTCAGCTAGATGCTAGATAGATGAACTCCTAATGGTACTGTGGAGTCTAAGGACAACTCCAAATTTCTCAACAGGCTATACACCATTTTTCCTCGTATATGGGGCTGAAGCTATTTTACTAGCCGACATACAGCATGACTCACCGAATCACTCAATATACTGAGGCCGAGGTAAAAGAAGATCGAGAAAATGATGTTGATTTGCTCGAAGAAGCATGATAGCTGGCATCGTCCAGATCTGCTATATATCAGCAAAATCTCTGACACTATCATAGCTGGAAGATAAACCCTCGAGTATTTTGGGAAGGGTATTTAGTGCTTTGGCTAGTGCAACGCACTTCCAGCATGCACAAATTATCGCCTCCATGGTAAGGGCCATTTATCATGAGCAAAGCTCTACACAATGATGCATACTATCTGATAGATGCTCGGGCACAGAAGAAGAACAAGGCGGACAGGTCAGGTGAAGAAAGCAAGAGGTCATGGAACGTAGCTTTACTTTGACCCTTTTACACTTAGGAAAAAGTGTATGTATCTCTAACTCTCTCATATATCGGATATGTATGCCAGTAATGAGCAAGGAATGAAATGTCGGCACCCCGAGCAGAAACTCGAGGACTGCCCTTGTCGTAATGTCAATTCAGTAATTTAATTTTTTATGTCGGTTGGCATAAGTTTCTTACCTCTTATGTCGGATTAGTAATGTGTCGGCACCAAAGTCCCACTCTTTGACTTGATTTTGTCCGCAACCTGGCTCCATGGAAAGCAAGAGCAAAAGCTAGCGATTGCTATACACATGAAAAACAACCAAGGAAAGAAGAATAAGAGAGTCTATGCTTGTTTTTTTACTAATCCATTAGTTCGGTTTATTTTATTATGTCAAATAACTCTGAGCTAGGTCTCGTTGTTTTGAGTATTGTTAATTTAATTTTGTGATCTTGTGACTCATACATCAAATGTCGAAAATGGTAGACAAGAGCCAAGGTCATGAGATTGAGTAAACAAGAAAATAAACTCAGGGACTCAGCCTAAAGAAATCTGGCATGCTTTTGTTAGCAACAAAAGGACTTAATTGTATACATTACATCTGCACACGACATACCAGGGATTTAAAGAATTTGAGTTTTTCAAAGTCTATGCGGCTACAGGACTAGAGACACCACCAACTAGAGGAGAAGTTTCAGTATACGGGGCATGAGTCTCGGCCTCAATTTCGTCGTCTGTTTTTTCCTCCTCATTCTCCTCTTCTGCATTTCTTCATCCTCATAGTCAAGATAACTTGGCCCTTTGGTCTAGGAGTGTATGTCGACATACTCAATGAACTCATAGGCTCGCTCTTGGTGCTGCTTGATAAGCTCTAGATCCTTGGTCCACTTGGACTCAGTGTGCAATGTCTGAAGAACATCTAATTTGATGTTCTCATACCATGATAGTACAAAACTCAATGCTTCATCGCCACTGGCTCGGGCAGCAGACTCGCACCATTGACTCAGCCTCTCCTCAATTTCCATCAAATGCTCCACCGGACCTGACACATTGTTTGGAGCTGCAACTCCTGGTGAAAGCATTGTAAATGCGTGAATGGCAGCATCGAGGAGATCAACCCCAAAATTCTTCATCGGTTTGAGGCTGACGGAGAGAGAAACCAAGTGGCCTTCAATGTCAACCTCGTCCGAGATAGGGCCAGCCCCGGATCTTTTTGAACTTGATTTCTAGATAGTAGTGGCAGTAAGAGGTTTCCATTTAGGAAATTTTTCTAAAAATATAAACCAGCAGGCAAATAGATTAGTCGAGGGAATGATGATATAAGTATTATCTCGGCAGAGAAGGAGAGCCGAAAAGAAAACTCACGGGCAAGGCTATGGTTGATTCGGGCAAGCTCGGTCAGCCATGTGCTAGATTTACTTTTGAGTCCTTCCAACTCAGCGTTAACCGAGTTAACCATTATCGCGATGTCATCAAGCAGCTTCTTACCCTTTTCAATTTGGCCCAACATTCGGCTTTTCTCTTCAGCAAATTCTTGATCAATTTTTTCAAGCTTGGCCTTATGATTTTTCTTCAGCTCTTCATTTTCAGCCCAAAGCCGAGATATTTCATCTTGTTGTTCCTTAAGTCGAGATTAATGTTCCCCTACTTGTTAGAGAAAATGATTCATCAATTCCGGCATTGATATATAGTCCAGATGCATCTCTGCAAGAGCCATTTTCTTGGCTGTCCCGAGGTCAAATTGTAGTGCGAGTAAAATGAAGCGGGTGAAGATGAAGTACAGGAGATAAATACCTTCAATATCGGCAATACACTTCTGCAGCTCCTCATTTTTTGCTTCAATCTTGGCTGCAGATATTACATCAATGGTTAAGTCGGCAAATGAAAAAATAGAGCAAGGCAATAAGAACATACCTTTACCTTTCAACTCAACCAGAAGTTCCTTATGCTTGTTCGTGAGGCGTATGTGCTCCAAGAGAAGATTCTGATATAGCGTAGTGCGTCTATTGCAGGAAACCTTAAAAAGATGAAGTGTGAGGAACCGAGTAAACTCAAATTAAAATCTCATTGGCTGGATATCGATTCTAGTCTAGATTCAAGCAGAGTAAACTCAACTTGAGTCTTGGTGGCTAGATATCGATTCTAGTCTAGATTAAAGCCGAGTAAACTCAAATTGAATCTCGGTGGCTGGATATCAATTCTAGTCTAGATTCAATCCAGGTAAACTAAACTTGAATATCGGTGTCTGGATATTGATTCTAATCTAGATTTGAGCCATGTTATTGTAACTCAACCCAAATCTCAGAAAGTTGGCATTCGAAGCTAGAAATCTCTAAGTTAGGCAAGTGTGGTCTAAGAGCTTCTGGCCGAGTAATATCTTACTCCCTTGGAACCTTGGGGACTAGGGATTATATATGTCTACTGCGAACATGAAAAGGGTAACCGAGGTGTTTACCCCTAGAATCTTGTCAGCTTCGGCCAGAGCAATTATAGCTTGACGCATCGTTTGAGCAACATTCTTTGGGCCCATTTATCGTTGCTTTGGATGAGGATTCACATATGTCACTTCACCATAATCAACGCTGTTCCAATATATAGCATAGTGAGTAAGGGAACCAAGGATCTAGCCACTCAAGGTCCAGGTTGGGACCAACCCTTTCCCGACAGCATATGTTTTGGAACCAACAATTGCTGTCGTAGGACTCACATGCAGCACCAGTTACTTATCAGGAGTTGTACCAGGAGTAGTAGTGGTTTTCTTCATCATGTCGGCAACCAACACTTGCCTAGTTACAGCTGTGGTTTTCTTTGGTTGTGCCTTAGTCGGCTGAGCTGTTTTCTGTTGCTTTACTGGTGGGATCATTTGTTGTTGCTCTGGTGGTTGTTGTGGTTGTTGCTATTGGTATTTTTGCAGCTCTGGCTCTTGCTATTGCTGCTGAGATTGAGTCAGTTTCGGTACTCCCAGAGTCTCAGGAGTAATTATCTCGGTGCCCATATTTCCGGCGCTGAAATCTCTTGCTTCTCTTTCAGGAGGCGAGGTATTATCTCTCGGCTCATACATCACTTCATCTTCTAGGGCACCATTTCCCCGTCCAATGTCGGCTTCTCCCTTTGGCTGGGACATATTGACATCTGATGCCGGAGTAGTACTTGATTGAGCCATGCTAGGAACTCGAGTATCAACGGGAGGAGGAGATGGTGGCACATTAATCTCAAAGGTTATGTTGGAAGCACTCTGAGAGGCATCCAAGGCAGCCATACAGTAAGATGGTGATAAGTTATATTCAGCTAAAGGGAAAGAGAGAAACAAGAAATACATGAATATAGAAATATGTCGATAGAAAAAGCTTACCCAGAACCTACATGTCTTTCTTTTCAATATTTCTTAACACCCATCCTACACCTTTTCAGGGGCTTAGATGGTTTAGCTTGCTGGGCCGCGGGCGTGGCACATTTCTTGATCCCGGCTTGACCTCCCACGGTAATAGGGGTCACTTCGTGCACCTGACTAGCTGGGTCAGCTGATGTAGATTGCAGCGGATAGGTGAATGCAATTGGCATAGGATCTAGTACCTCTAGAATTTGACAATCGTCATCATCATTTATCCTTTCCCTTAAAGGATCAAAGACGGAAGTCTTACCCAACGATGGACCAACACCGACATCGGGGATCGGCATGAAGTCTTTGGAATCCAAGTCTTCTGAATCCGAGATCCCACGATCCTTGCCCCAACAACTTGGGGGTTTCTCAGCATCCTGAGAAGCTTGTCGGGTAAGTTTCTGCATGAACATTGAAAGACAAATCAAAGTCAGATGAGGTAATAGGCTGACATAAATGGTTTGACGACTAAGGTATCTCGGCATCTACCTTCGGTGCAGGGTTTTCCCAGTCGTAGGGAGGTTTGCCCCAATCCCATTCCTTGGTCATCCTGGTCTTGAAAATAGCCTTAACCCGTTTCCAAACCTAGGGCTTGGTTAGCTCGAAGGTAGATGTCTGGTTAGGATCAAGTCATCCACTCATCTGGCAAATCTTGTGACTGCGGAGTCGAAGGGGGAAAACTCGATGGCTGGTGAATGACGTCAAGAGATCATTGGCCAACATTCCAGCTTGCACTAACTCCCTAATGACTGCATGAACCTCATTGACATCCTTAAGTCTATTCTATGGGTCGAGTTTCCAGTTGAGTTTGGTGGGAACGCTAATGGAAAATGTCCGCAACCTAATCAGATCTACCCCGATCGTATTCTTCACACAGAAGAATGATCATTGTCATTTCTTGCACGAGTCTAAACCATGGATCTAGAGAAAATGGATTTCTTCCAGGGTACAATGGTAGGAGCCCCACATTGGGCTAGGGCTTTCTCGTCGGCAGGAACGTTCGGGTCCAAGATAACCTGGGACCAGAACTAGAAATACTTGTCCCATAGATTTACATAGGGCCAAAGGCTGAGGTATCCTTCACATCAAGTAATGAAAGCAAAGATGGAAGAAATGGCGTTGGCAGGAAGATGGTGAGGTTGGAGGCCAAAGGTCTCGAAGAATTTCTTAGTGAAATCACTAATGGGAGACCAAATCCTTGTGCGAAGTGCGATACGAAGACGACGTACTCACTAGGGAGAGCCTCTAGCGTGAGCTCGTCGCTAGGGAGGCGCAATCCATCTCTGGTGAAAATCGTCGGGTCCGGAGGAGCCAATCAATCTCCGCATTGGTCACATCGGAGCCTTCCTAGGAACCGCGCTCAGATGCGAGTTCCTGTTCTTCATGCTCGACAGCGACGACCTCCTATGAATCCATCTCCTTGATGGTATCGTTCATGGCGGCACTGTCTACGGCGGCCCTGGGCCTAGATTGGTGTGGCCCCGTGACGAAGGCGGTGATATGCACTTGGGTCGAATCGACGACACGCGGGAGATGAGCTTGGCGATGACATAGGAGAAATAGAGGGGCAGCGCAGTGGCACGGTAGCGAGAAGCCGCGGTGGCGGTGGAGCTGCGGGGAAGATGAGCGGGGGAAAGTGAAATAAGAGTCCCCTCCCCCCCCCCCCCCGCTCCCCTACTTAAAGGTCGGGCGCATCGTGGGTCGTGGGATTTGGTGTGCCCACAACGGCCACAAGGCGCGCGTGTATTTTGTTGGCGGTTGCTAAGACTGTGCCACACGATCAGTAGCTGCACACGATGCCATAAACTGATCGTGCGGCTTCCACGGTAAACGAGGAGTTGAGCGGCGATTTGATGGTTGCCAGAGATAACTGACACTGCGTGACACGAGAACAGTGTGACACATCGTGTCTAGGCCCAAAGAATTAGGTGTAGTGTGACGATTACATGACACCTAAGATAAAATACCATAAAATAAGGGAAAACCAAATAAGCTAGGCAGCTCATAGGTAAAATAACTTAAGTACAGAGAGGTGATCTGGTAGCCGAGGTAAATGTTGGTTCTAACTAAGAAAAGTCGGTTTTGGCAAGAAAACACCAATTAAAAAGGCCGAGTTAAAATCAAGATCAGCCGACGTATAAATATGTCGGTTGTGTGGGAGATGTTCCATATGAGTTAAAGGAACCTACCTTGGCCTTTTCAGCTGGCACTGCTAAGACCACGATAACTTCGGGGACTAATTTCGGGGGGATGACCCTTGTTAGGGTCAAGCTATAATATAAATATGAGGTTGACCAAGACTAAGGTTGACCGATGTAGGGTGGCTGACATAGGCCGAGATACCCAAGCCGGCATAAGCCAGCATACCTTGGTCGACATACACAGTTATGTTGGCATAACATGTATTGTTTCTTCTATGCAAGTTCCCCCAAGCCGAGTTACTTCGGTTGAGGTCGACATAAGGGTTGGAATATGCCAGCCTCAAGGTCAGCGTCTCGGTCTCACCCAGGATCCCCGGAGGAGATAAGCATGCTCTTGTCAGGCATGCCCCTAAATCCCGAAGCCTAGTCCCATCGAGGATTTCCAGGAGGGAACAATTGTCAGTGGGATACCGTTAGCGGTCATGGGCACGTCAAGTTCCATTGCTGACAGGAAAAGCATATGGGCCCAGCCAATGACTTCTGTACAACATATTCTGAGGATATTCCATGCCACCTCATCCCTAAATGTAACCTGGGAACCCCTTTATAAGGTGCACCAGGGCTTCCTAGAAGAGGGTCGATTCACTTGTTACTTGTTCTTCCCTAGTAGCGCATAGAGAGGCAAGAGCTTCTTCTTCCTCCTCTCATATGCAACTTGAGGAGCCATTGTAGCTACAATATTGATCACATATATAAGATCTAGCATGTAGGAGTAGAGGTTTTATCTCACTAGGAGAGCCCTGAACCTAGGTATATCGTGTGTTCTTGCGTGTGTTCTGTGTGCGGTCTCCATCGCACCATCCCTCCCCGGATCTTCCGGTGTCCATATAGCCCCATCTTTAGCCATCGTATGGCATCATCTGTGATACCACCACGACATTACATCCGAGACGGGTGGGCCCCACTATGGGATCCTCCGAACCTTCTAGAACCTCTCGTACAATATCGAAAATCCTGAACTTTCTGGTAACCCTGAAAATATGTTTGCATATGTTTTTCCTTATCTCTGGACCATTCCAAAGCTCATCGTGATGTTCGGGACTCTAAATAAAAAATTATAACACCATCTATTTATCTCATCAAACCCTAGCAGCATCGAACGTTAAGTGTGTGACCCTACAGGTTCGAGAACATGCAGACATGATCGAGACTCCTCTCCAACCAATAATTATTACCAGGACCTGGATGCTTATAATGGCTCTCACACATTCAATGAAGATCACTATCAGTTGAACCATGATGTCGAGGATTCCATTAATCCAATAAACAATTTCCTTTATCTCGCGATATATTAATTGTCCGATATTCGATCGTTGGTATCGTCGTACCTAATTCAATCTCATTACTGGTAAGTTCTCTTTACTCGTTCTACGGTGTAGGATCACTGTGACTAAATATATTAGTCACATGCTTGCAAGCTTTAGTATGCTAACTACCGAGAGGGCCCAGAGATATCTCTCTGTCACTTGGAGTGACAAATCCCACTCTTGATTCATGCAACTTAACAAGTAACCATCGGAGATACCTAAAAGCCATTTTTATAATCATCCAACTATGAAGTGACGTTTGATGTCCATAAACTATTCCTCCGATACCAGGGAGTAACATAATCTCATAATCTAAGGAAACTATACTTGATATATATATAAGTAATAGCAATCAAACTAAGTGACACGATCGATGTCTACGCTTATTATTGGGTATGTCCATCATATCCCATTATCAAGTGACATTATATGTCAAAATCTTGCCCATCACTTGACTAACGGACTAGTCAGAAGAGGCTTTCTAGGGATGACACTGTGTTGTTTATATATCTACACATGTATTTAGTTTCTGGTTGATACAATTATAGAATCGAGAATAAACACTTATCGTGAACAAGGAATTATGATAATAAAAACTTTACTATTGCCTTTAAGGAATATTTCCAACAATTATGTATCGTGCAAAAAGAATATTATTAGGTATTCCCTCCTATCCATAATAAGTATTGTCGATTTAGTATTTTTGTCTGTCCAGAAATAAGTGACTTGGATTTATCTAGATTCGTGTGTATCTACATACTAAAATGCGTATAGATATATACAAATCTAGGTAAATCTGAGTCACTTATTTTCGGCAAATGGAGTATAAATGTACTAAATCAGATAAGCATGTGCAAACACAGTCTTGACTGGTTTGGCTGATTTGGGCTAGTTCAAAATTTTGTACTTGGTCAAAGTTTAGATCGGATGTGTGAATGACATTGAACTACGAACTTTTTGGCCAGTTTGAGCAATTTAAGCGGTTTCAGTTTTTACGTCGAGGGAGTATCTTCGGATCATTTTCTAGGTTGATTGGGTTGCTCGACTTGCATATATGTGACTTCCCACTTCAACTTTATAACTTGGCTTCTTAGAAAGAAAAGAAAATGTTTTTCAGCAACATTTGCTAAAATCTCTAGATTTCGTTTTGGTTTCGTTCTTCTCGTGGTGAGGGTGTGTTCATGTGGTGGCTTCAGATAACGCCAAGGCCTGAAGCGGATGGAGTGCGACGGCTAGGACTTTGGGATGGGTACAATACAGCTTCCAGACGCCAAATGGTGTAGCTCTATCGGTCGTTATTGTACCACGTGATCGTGACTCGTGACTCGTGAGGAACGTTACAAGAGGAACCAGGCTGGCTCGGCCAGGCGCAGCCCAGGGAGGCCCAACTAGATACAATTTGTTCATTTTGTTTCACTTCTACAGCAACAAACAATTCATTGTTTTCATGTAAAAAATAATAATTCATTGTTTTCCTCTCATAACATATACACCTAGTTCAGATGACAGGTGAACATTTACTTTTTTAGAAATGGACGCGTTATTACTTTCATAATGTTTACACCCAGCCTCTGCATAATTAAGATGCACACGGTCGATCAAATCACACAGGTATATAGCTAGTCAAGAGCGAGAAACAAAAAAACAAAAGTCTCCAAGATTGTCTAAGACAAGTCGCTAGGGTAGCTCAATCCACAGATCACACAGTCATCCATGTCGGGGAAAAATATCCCTCGTCGTATCCTCCAATCGTGTACATCCCTCCGCAAATAAATCGTGGAACTCGAACCGTTGGAGAATAGTCCAGGACCGGAGAATAGCCGTAACCCGGTGAATAACCTGCAATGTTAAAGACACATTAGTATTAAAAATCTTGTCATTTCTACATAGCCACAGCAACCAAATAATGGCAAGCACTTCCACCCTAAACAAGATCATGTATTTATCATCAAGCCCGTGTAATCAGTTACCAAATACATTGGCCACCGATCGTGGGCAAGATAAACCAGAGGCAACTTGGATGATTGGCCATATATGACGAGCAAATTTGCATTGAAAAAATAAGTGTTTGATCGTCTCGTCATGATGACAAAACACATATTGTTTACTTCCATGCCAATTCCTCTTAAGAAGATTATCTTTTGTAAGAGTTACCCCTTTACGCAGATACCAAGCAAATATCTTAGTTTTCAAGGGTATTTTCATTTTCCAAATTGTGCTATTATCATCGACCGGAATATTAGGCTGACTCAAGGCTCTATACATCGAGTCCACATAGAAATTACCACTCTCATGTAGTTTCCATTTGAACTCGTCTACACCGTCTGACAGTTGAATCGTGGATAATCGTAATAACAAATTGTTCCATGATACTAGTCTAGGATCAATGAGACTTCTTCTGAAAGATATATTAGGAGGAGTAGTTTCTAGTACTTTGGAGAGTGTGCCCCTTTATGTCTAACAATCGAATATAGAGTCGGGTATTATTTCTAGAGAGAAGTATGGCCTAGCCACTTATCTTCCCAGAACCTAATTTGAGATCCATCCTTAATATTAAAAACACTAAAACAGAAAAAAATATTTTTTAGACGCCATTAGTCCAGTCCAAAAATGTGAATTACCAGGATTCCATACCATTTGAGACACAGCTTTGGATCCAACATATTTTCTCCAAATGATAGTTTGCCAAACTCCTTCTTCAGTAAGTAGCTTAAACAGCCATTTACCTAAAAGGGCGGTATTTTTACTTGTAAATCATGTATACCAAGTCCACCGTATTCTTTCGGTCGGCAAACCATATTCCATTTGGCCAGTCGATACTCACTATCCCCTGCCAAAAGAATGTTGATTGGAAATAATTCACTTTATTCAAGACACCTTTTGTCAGTTGAAAAAACGAGGTCATATACAGTACCATGTTGGTAAGTACTGAGTTTATGAGTACAAGTCTTCCTCCAAGGGATAGCAATTTGCCTTTCCAACTATTAAGATGTTTTTGGAGTCTTTCATTAACGAGGTTCCATTCAGCAATAGTGAGACAACCGATAGTGTATCGGAGTATCCAAATAGTTGATTGGAAATTGCCCCTGTCCACAGCCGAAAATCTCAGCATACAGGTGTGCCTCGTTTTGGGCCTCGCCAAAACAATACAAATCGCTCTTATAGAAATTAATTTTCAATCCAGAGAGTTGCTCGAAGCTGATAGTATTAACTTCAGGTTCTTAGCTTTCTCCAAATCATGTTTCATAAATAAGATTGTATCATCAACATATTAGAGAATAGAAAGTCCTTCATCAACGAGACATGGTACTAGTCCTTCAATTTGGCCCTCAGCTTTCGCCCTCTCAATAAGGATAGCCAACATATCCGCCTCTATATTAAATAGTATTGGCGATAGTGGATCCCCTTGCCTCAAACCCTTCTTAGTCTGGAAGTACTTGCCAGTGTCATCATTAACTTTTATGGCAACACTATCACCAGACATAAAAGATTGTATGAGAGCACGCCACTCGTCAGAAAAACCTTTCATTCGGAGTGTTTGCTGAAGAAAAGACCAATTAACTTTATCATAGGCCTTCTCAAAGTCAATCTTAAACAATACCCTGTTTTGTTTTTTGGAGTGTAGTTCATGAATTGTTTCATGCAGGATTACCACACCATTTAAGATGTTTCTTCCTTGCATGAAAGCAGTTTGAGAAGAACGGACAACATGGTCGGCAACTGAATTTAGTCTAATTGTGTCAACTTTTATGAAAATTTTAAAGCTAACGTTAAGAAGACAGATAGGACAATATTGTGTATACGCTCTGCATTGTTAATCTTAGGCAGTAAAATTAAATTGCCAAAATTTAGTCTAAAAAGATCAAGTTGCCCAACATGCAAAAAACCAAACAAGGCCATCAAGTCCTTAATGATCTCCCAGAATTTTTGGTAGATTCTGCTGGGAAACCATCCGGACCTGGTGCTTTGTCACGTTTCATCTGGAAAACCGCTTTCTTTACCTCTTCCTCCGTATATGGGGCCGTTAGAAAGTTATTTTCCTCGACAGAAATCTGCGGTAAATCTGTTGTTTGAGACTCATCCAGACTAAAAGAGTTCTCTGATGATGACCCAAACAAAGATTTATAGTAATTAGAAATATACGACTTAAGTTGTTCTTGCATGACATATGAACATGATCATCAAGATTATAGTCGTGGCCAAAAGAAGTTGATGCTAACAAAAGATGTGATCATCAATATTATCCGAGATATTAACAGATGATGAACGTTTGCAGCAGCTTTACTCAATTCAGAATTAGACATGGACATCCTATACACAGAACTTGTGCCCGTATTGATCACCCTGTGTGCTGTATCTTGCATGTGTTACTACTACTTGCTACTCTGCTGGGCTCAGTTCCTCTTCCTTCCAAACCCGGAGGATCCCCTGGCCAGCCAGCCTCTTGTAAACCCAGAACACCACGTACTTGGGAGTGATCCTCTTCTCGTCGATTAGGAACGGCTCGATGGTGCTCACCTCCATGGAGTATGAAGTCATCGCGAAGCCCTTAGGTCCTGCGGTTTCATTGAGGTCAGATTCAGGTTAGTGTTACACCTTCTCCAACAGTTTTCCACATTGCAAGTTATGCTTCTACCGAATGAAAGCTACTAGATGAAAGCAGAACTGGCATTCTACACCTAGGTCTGTGACAATAGTTTACGGGTTGTGAAGTGATCAGTTGCGGTAAATCCTCGATGAGAAATTCAGAGGTTAAGGTCATGAAGGATTGACTTGTCAGCAGTATTTTCAGCAAGTAAAACAGCATAGCACACGTCACATAGAAAGGGCGAAACAACATTGGACATCAATACAAGGGGTTTTGTACCTGTGAGGTCTCCCTGTGGAAAGAAGGCCCAGAAGTAATAGGGGATTTCTTCCTTTACGAAGGAGCCTTCCAACTGCAATTCATCAAACACCTGAAGGGTTAGAACGATGTGAACATACACATTGGATTTGTATCAACGAAATTACTGCATTTTACAATCCTGACCAACCGCGTGACTGTGTTAGCATTGTTCTTTTTAGAGAAAGGAGATTGTTTAGCAATGTGTGACGGCTGGACATGAAAAATCAAGCAAGCGGTAAAACTGCTGCAATAACACCACCAGAACGTACTACTACTACTTACTAGTAGCTGTTTGTGGTAATGGTATGCAAATATGCAATGACCAATGACATTGCCTAATACATGCAGTAAAATGTGATCGCTGCTGATAGCTAATAGTTTAGTACATGTACCAACTGAACCACTGCTCTCACCGTGTTGTTCTGGAAGGACAGCTCGACTTGGAACACGTCCTCCTCGGCCTCCAGCAGAGTCTTGAGAGGAGGAATGATCTCATCCTGCATCATCTCCGGCAGCGGCTTCGGCGGAGCCTTCTTCGGCTTGGCGGGTGCGGGCTTAGCTGCCGGCTTCGCCTCTGCGGCGGCTTCCTTCTTGTCACCGTCCGCATCCTTCTTCTCACTAACTGCATCAGCAATTCAGGATAAACGAAATTCAGGACATCGGTTCAGGCATCCAACGTTCGGAAGGTTCACCCACAACAACAGCACATGTTGAGGTTAACACAAGTTCTAGTACTGAATTACTAAGCCACTCGATCCCAACAATGATAATGGGACAGCCATTTTAAGCTGAGTGATCGAATGTGGGTATATACCGGTGGTGGATGCTGCCGCGGCGGCGGATGATTCCTGCACGGCGGAGCAGGAGGCACCGGAGCGAGGGAAGGCGACTACGAGCGGCAGCCGCTTCGCGAAGAGCGGAGCGGCGGGGCACTTGCACCTCGCCGCCGCATGCCGGCCCGCGAGCGGCCGGCTCGTCAGCCTCGGTGAATGCACAGTCCCGAGCGCCATGGGAGTTCGGCGCGCAGCCGACGCGTTCTGATCTGGGGGATGCGTAGTTCCTGTCCACTGGTTCCGTTGGGTGGCGCTCCGCTGACGCCGGTCTATCTGCAGTGGATCCTCGGCCCGATGGAGAAGAGACCGGTGCAGCAGAGCTGCCTGCCTCTGAGCCAGCCGTTTCTTCCTCTGCTGCTGTGGCCTACAACCTGCGACGAACGTGGACCGTCCGATTAAAAAACGATGTTTGAGATTAACCTATGCGAGAAAAATGAACGTCGAGTCTTTTGTTGGTGCATCCTGTGCATGGCATGAATCAGATGATTTGGATTTTGGAGAAGACCATCGGACCGATCGATTTTATAATCTTTGGACTTCTAAAAAACTTGATTATATTTGGAATGCTTTGTAAGGATCTTTTGACATTACTATATGATATGTTTCCCACAAAATAAAAACACTATCATATACTTATCCAGTTATGATAGTATAGTACGATCTCAAAAAAAAGTTATGACATATAACGGCAAAATAAAACACTATCATATACTTATCCAGTTCTTTATCGAAAAAACTTATCCAGTTATCATATATTTCCCTCAAAATAAAAACACCATCATATATTTCCACAAGTGTACGAAGTCACCTTTTTTTTTAAATAATACGAAGTCAAAAGTAACCATGTAGGTGTAGCTTAATGTCCCCTCCGTTCAATGGAACAAATGCATGTCTCGGACTGCTGAAAAATCTCGAGCTGGTTAACAAGTCTTATCTTATAGTAGTACATATCATGATAATTTTTTATTTTTTTTTGCGAATAATATCATGATAATTTTGATATGACAACAAAACAGAATATACAATAACAATGGGTCTTTTTTAGTCATCTCTAGCGACAGATATCACTAAATATCATTATTAAGAGATCATCCTTAGCTAAAAAAAGGCGAATGTTTTTTTCTCTTCTCCAACTCAGAATTATCTACTTGGCATTGCTAAGATAAGACTAAGATAATATGATTGCGTACATGGCCTAAAGCTGAGCGTACTTAAACCTAATAATCCTAAGATTTGCACTCTTTAAACGTGTCCAGCTTCCGTGTACTGTTGGCGCAATTTTACCCAGTATATATTTCTGTCGGTAAATTCCTTCGAGATGGTTGTGGACGAGATGACCGGAGAAAGAAGCGAATCCCGCGAGGAGGAACGCAGCGGGGCCGTCACGTAGCCGCACGGCACAGCACCGGGTCGTTTTCCCCTCCTCTCTCCTCGCACCACATCAGTTACAGTGGCCCCGCCTAACCCGGTCCCACCACTCAGCGAGGAAATCCCTTTTGACTTCTCCACGCTCCAACCACCTCCCTCCCTCCCACCCTCCCGCACTGCTGCACTTCTATATGCTCGGTCCACGAAAACGCGCAGGGCCCCCTCGGGACGGTGCGTGGGGCCATGCTACGCTACCGCTTTCCTCTCCGTGCCGTCCGATCTTTCCCTTCCCCACCACGAATCCAAGCCCTCACGGGCGTCGCGTGCTCGCCTGCCTGCCCGGCTGTCCCCTCCTTCCTTATCGCGACCGTTGCGCGGAAGCGGATCTGTAGACACGGACCACAGGGTCAGACGAGCCTAGCCTCACGGCGTGCCACAGGGCACAGGACACAGTCGCCGAACGTGGTATGGACCCAAGTAAAACTCCACCGAGTTAATTTCTCCCAGTAACAGCAGCCATGAAACTCCACCGAGTTAACTTGATCCGTCGCTCGCGTAGAGGTTTCGGCCCAGATGGCCCCTTTAATTTTAATTAGGTCGCCGTACCTAAAGCGAGAAGGAAAATTTGCTCAGTTACCTACCCCAGTACGCCCGGCACCGTGTGGCGGCGGCGCACCGTGTGCGACTGACGCGCGGGACCAACAGTGGACCCACGTACTACCAAAGAGTCGTGCACGGTGTACTCTCTTCCCATTTTAATTTCAGCGCACAGACGCGTCAAACTCGGGGAGCCGGATATTCAATTCGGACGGGCCAGAGAGCACTCAAAGCAGGCAGGGGCAGGACCGTAAAACCGCGTCGCCCAAATGAAGGAGGAGGGTCGCCCTAAAAACGGGAAGCATCCAATGAAGGCATCCACCCAAATCAACTGGAATCTCCCCTGCTCCTCGAGACGCTCACCGACAACGCGCTCCTCCCGCGCCGTGCGCCAGGCCATCACGGCTCGCGTCACCACCGGTCATGTTACCCCCCACCGCAACGTGGCCCCACATTGCGCTGCGGGATCTCGCAACTTGCCAAAAAAGCGAAAGGCAGCAGCTGTACCTCCGACGTCTCATCCTCACCCACCACACCCCCCCTTTCACTCCCCACGAAAATCACGTCTCCGGAAGGCGGAAAGCTCAAGATCGAATAAATAGATAGACGGGAGCACGGGCCCACCTGCCAGCCCGACGGAACCACTGCCTCGCGGTAGACCGGCACGGAGCACACCGCCGTGAACCATAGACACAGGACAGCAGAGCACAAGGTAATGCCGCTGCTGCCAAAAATTGCTAAATAACTCCAGAGCCCAGTTGCCTATATGGGAAGAGGGGGCTTCGACCATCGCTGCAACCACAGCCATTTCACCTATCTCAAAGCAGGTAGCGCCCGCGCAGCACGGCCTGCAGCCAGAGGCGCCGGCCAGCCAGTCATCAGTAAGAAGCACACAGCAGCAGAGTCCAACCAGGGCAAAGTATAAACTTTCAAACTGATGAGGCAACGGCTACTAGGGCCATTTGAAAGGGGGGCATTTCCCGGGCTTTCTCTTGGAGGGAAACTGACAATGTGTATAGCCTATACTGCCAACGTAATAGAAATTTGAATCAAGGAGGGAAACCCCCTGGGGTGTTGGAACTACCATTTAAATTATGGAGGGAAAACTCAGCAACGGTGCAGGCAGGAGGGAAGCTGGGTTCACTGGCTACAACTCCATTTTCCCTCCTAAAATCTGCTGTTTAATAACAAGGGAGAAGCCCTCCAACTACAAGTCTTTACAAGAAAAACGGCTAAGGAAAAACAGGGGAAACCCACCATTTCTGTTTTGCTGCTGCTGCTGCTCCTGATTTACTTCTTTTCTACCTGAGAACAAGGGTGAGGAGGGCATCCATGTACATTGGCCTCCTGGTCAGCGGTGCTTGAAGGGCCGAGGGTCTTCAACATCATCATCCTCATCGTCACACTGCCACTGCCTGATGGATCATCATCCCTCTTCCTCTTGGCACCCTGCGACGATGAGGGCAGGTCGGTCAGCGGTGCTTGAAGGGCCGAGGGTCTTCAACATCATCATCCTCATCGTCACTGCCACTGCCTGATGGATCATCATCCCTCTTCCTCTTGGCACCCTGCGACGATGAGGGCAGGTCTGTGCCAGCTTCGTCATCATCATCATCAACCTCGTCCCTGTCTTCATCAACATCGTCAGGGTCAGCCACATCAAAGTCCTCTGGACTTCCGACAGCCATGGCTTGCGGTGGCACAATTGGTTGAACAAGATATTCTGTGTCTTCATCCTGAGAAAATGGGAAGGGCAAGAAATTGTCAATTGCAATTGTGTTTTCTACTTTCAGATTTTTTTTACATCACTAGGGTAAAGGAAAGCACCAGGACATAACAATCCAAAATAGGAAGAAATACTCATATTTATCACAAACACTTAGCTACATGTAAATGCCCAAACAGATAAATTCAGCAGTTATATAATTAACAAAACATCAGCATAAAAGCACAGTCCTATAATGCTTTTAAGAAGTTCTACACATGATAAGAATAACCCATCTTCAAGCATACAAAATCACTTCACCACCCGTGACCAAATGAACAAGCTAACCAGAATAAAAAGATGAACAATAGAAAATAAGAACAGTATGTTGTGATATATATCTAAACATGACAGCATAATGGGATTTGAGTTATGAAGGAAGCAACTTAGTGTACCCTGTGCAGGAGAGAGCACACAACTTCATACAAATAAACTAACAGAAAAATTACAATCTAACAAGATATATGTGCCATGGAAAATTGTGTACAAGAACAGAAATTCCTGAAGACAATCGTCTTATCAAAATATGCATAGGCCGTCACATCACTCTGAGCCCTCAAATAAAAATTGTACAAACTCAAACAATGCAGTACTGCTAGATAATTAGAACTAGAAACGGTAAATATACTGAAAGGCATATAAATTGAACGTGTAGATATAAAATAAGGCAGGAGTACTAAGAATATAGGGAACTCCATGTACAACACACATATAAATCTTCAGTAATTCCAACCTAATACGTATGTACTCAAATAAAAGCTAGAGATGGACCAAATTTAACATCCTGATGTCAGAACTTTCAGGGTCAACAAGAGAAACTAGACATACATTTTTTTAACAAGAAATCACATTCCCTAGGCTGCTAACTTAAATATCTGTCTTGATCATTTTGACACCCATAATCATTTTTAAGGGGCAAAACAGAGTCTCACACCCCTACCAAAATACATCACTAGCAAATAATAAGATCAGTAACAAATACCTATTTACAAAAGTGACCAGATTTTTTAACAAAAATTCACTGATTTAAGAAGTCTTTAAAATATCCATATTAGCAAGATTGCCATAAATATTATTTTAGCGGTGTACTTTATACCCAGGAGTTCACCTACCACAGGAAATAGGAGATCAAAAGTTGAAGATCTAACATATAACCTCTTCTATGGCATGCCCAAAAAAAAGCTGTGCTGCGCACATAAACAGGAGACTGAACAAACAAGCACATAACTAATGCATGAACTACTCCCTCTATCCCAAGGCTTAAGGCATATAACTTTTTTGAAAAGTCAAGCCAAGTAAAGTTTGACCAAACTTTTAGAAAAAACTATCAAGAACTATTATATTATATAGATATCATGTGAAAATATGTTTCATTATGTATTATGTATGAAAGGGTATGGATTAGGTAGTGTAAATATTAATATTTCTCTAAAAACATGGTCAAACTTTAGTTGGTTTGACTTTTGAAAAAAGTTATATGCCTTAAGCCTTGGGACGGAGGTAGTAGTAAATATCCTTAACCAAAAAACTAGTCACACTTCATGCTCCCTGCAACAGTGTAAGATGCTCAACAGTAATCTGGGTTAGCAAAATGACAGAACAATCACCAAGCCACGAATTGAATAACTGAACATGCAAAATATGCAATAAAAAGTGAGGTACTTCCAAGGCTAGAAGGAAACTGATGTTTTATACCTCATCATCGGCATCATCATCATCGTTCCCCTCCTCATAAACCCTATTATCCTCCAACCTTTCCTCATCTTCTTCCCCAATCTCACCGTTCTCATCATCGTCATCGCCTTCACCTTGTTCATGCCCATCAATCTCTTCGCCAACAGCCCCCGCCGCCATAGCAACCCTTCCACTACTCTCTGGCTCAGCCTCCTCGTCATCCTCAACCTCCTCTTCATCATCGTCATCGTCCTCATCGATGTCATCCTCATCATCATCATCACTACTCGGCACATCATGCACCTCAACAACAGCGTCATCTTCACCTTCCTCATCAATCTCCTCCCCCAAATCCTCCTCCTCAAACTCATCATCGTCGTCGTCTTCATCATCCACATCTTCATCATCCTCATCTGGGGCACCCCCAACCGCCGCCATCCGGAACCCATTCGCCTGGTGGTGGTGCTCGGCCCCTCCATTAGGCACGACCTCATCGGCATCACTCTCGTCCTCGTCAACATCGATCACCCCATTTACCTCCACCGGGTGAGCAGGTGCACGGCCTCGGGAGTGTGAAACGCCCCCGTTCGCCACCTCTCCGCTTCCAGGGTCCTCGTCGTCGTCGTCTTCATCATCGTCTTCCTCACCCTCGCCCTCGCCCTCGCCCTCGCCCTCGCCATCCCCGTCGTCATCGTCGTCGTCCGACTCCGGACGCTCGTTCTCGTCGGCATCCATCTTGTCAAGGTACTTGAGCGTCCGGATCAACCCAAAGACCCTGGATCTGTAGTCCTTGACCCGTGTGACGGGGCACTCGTAGAGATCGAGCGAGACGAGGCGGAGGCGGGCGAGCGGCGCTAGATCGTCCACATCTTGGATGCGATTGTTGCTGAGGTCGAGGTCGCGCAGCGAGCCGAGGCCGGCCTCGACGAGGTGCTCGAGCCCGCCGGCGATGCGGTTGTCGGAGAGCGTCAGCCGCGTGAGATTCCGCAGCCGGGGGAACCCCGCGAGCGAAGCGACCCCGATGCCGGCAATCGAGAGGTGCTCCAGGCTCTGGTGCCGCTCCAGTATCTCTGCCGCCGGCAGCCGGCCGTGCATGCACTTGACGGCGCCGTCCAGGGTCAGGCTCCTCGCGGGCGAGGAACTCCCCTCGCCACCGGTGTGCAGCGCCGCCTCCACCGCCCTCTCCCACGCCTCATCCATCTCTCTCTCTCTCTCTCCCCTCCTCTTCTCAAAATCGAATAAATAAAAAAATCGGGGGTGTTTGGTTGCGAAGGCTATTTGAAATACAGTGATTTATACGGGGATGGGGTGTTTACCTCGCCACGATGGGAGGAAGAAGGGGGGCGGTTCACGCGTCGCGCTGTGGACTTGGCGCAGGGACGACGAGACGGGGCTTGTTTGGGCAGCCAATGGGAGCACTCGGATCGTTTGGCACGGATCGTATACGTGGCGGCATCTGAAGGGCGTGTGCTTCCTTTGAGAGGAGCGGGGGAGCGGAGAGGCGTGGTTCGCTGGTTGATGCCAACAGCATCTTTTTCTCGGCTCTGTTTTACTATTTTCTTCTTCTGGTTTTTCAAATATCTTTTTCTCTGAAGGGCGAGATACGATTAGTTAATTATGCACGCGGCGCCGTTATCTACCGACGTTTTAGGTGGGTACGTGCCTGACATGGTGGGACAAGGTCCGTGGGCCCGAGATGGAAGTTGAGAGGTGGTTTTGTGTTTCTTGTTAGAGGGTTCAGGCCGTCTGATTGAGACGTGGCGGTGTAGCCCGTCTGATCGGTGGGAGTTGGCGTCTTGGTTTCGTGTTGCCTACCTTTGCCCGTTGAAGACTGGCAGTGGGGCCTGAGGCGGCTCGGCGTTGTGGCAGGGGTTTGATTCTCGTTGCACTCGTTCGCAGAGCGATGGTCACGGATACAATTTTCTTTTTCTGGACGAAGAGATAAACGTATTTAAATCATCTTCAACACGATCTCAAAAAATAAAAAATAAAAAAATCATCTCCAACACATGACTTTTTTTTTAGATAATCTCCAACACATGACTTAAAATAGGTTTGTGCTCAAAAAATCTTTTTTAGGCACTGGAAAACGGCTCCAGTAGGTGTACAAAAACATATAGTGCCCAAAAGTATTTAGGACATGCTCAATATCTCTTCCCACGCTATAAATTTAATACCAACACGCAGACTATCTACAAAATATCCACCTTGTGCGAGCTTTCATAGCGTGTTCGGTTGCTCGTAGGTCTTTTTTCCCACTGGTGCAAGTTGCACGTACGGGGACTGCACGCGCATATCTGACTCTGATCCAAAATCTCTCGGTTATTTGGTAGCCTGTATGGACACTATTCAGGAGTTAGGCAAAAACGAGGCTCATCGTTTGGCGGGCTATATTAGACCTATGAGAAACGAAAACTTATTTTTTTCGTTTCATCCTGATCATGTGCTCCGATAATCTCTTCCCCAGATGGTAAGTACCAGACATAGCCTAAAATCGCAACAAGATAAACCATAAGAAGAATTGCCAGACATAACATAGTTGACGACAGTGCAATGTATGTAGCAGCAAGACAGCCGTAGCATAGTTAGCACGAGAGTACGACATGATTCACAGCAAACACAAATAGATTACACTAAAGTGACAACATTTACTTGTCTATCATGGTAACGGCTGGATCATGCTAGGGGCACTTCCTGATCACTTCACACATGGTGTAGTCGAAGATGGTGACCTTGAACTGGTCACCCTTCAGCACCTTGAAGGTCAGGAAGTACCCGATCTTGACCTGGTAGGCAGTGGTGAAGCCAGGCCACCCCTGGTCAAGGAAAATCCTATCGCCAACATCCCGGAGCTTCACCACCCAGCTGCATATAGTGTTCATCGTGAGCATGATCTTCCTCGGCACAGTGCAGAGGAAAGGCCTGAAGTCATCAGGAATTGGCAGCAGGTCCAACCCAGGTGTCAAGATCACCTTAGCAAAATGGGTTGGACCTACCTGGTCGTGGAAGTGCCTAATCTTGAGAGGCCTGCCCCTCGGCCTCTTAGCGTCGCTACCCTCACCACCATCGTTGTCCCTCTTGGAGTCATTACCCTCACCAGCGTCCCTGGAGTATCCTCCTCCATTGGTGGAGAGAGCACCTCTGATCAGCATCTTCGAGCACTAAAAAATAATCAACACAGTTTGGTGATCAGACATGAATAATCAACATGGCCTCATATGCCAAGGATTCTCCTCATGAGAAACAAAAATGAATAAGAAATTTGGTTAGCACGCAAGTTTGGTCATGAAGAGGATCCCCTTGCATTTCATTGTGCTGCTTTGTAATCGTCAGACAAAGGAAGCAAAACACAAGGACCTAACCAATGCTCGGCTTCAGAATAACTAGCACACACAAGATAGATCCGGTGCTACAGGAATCCAGAGAGGGCGCACAACCAATTTTGGTGTGCATATCATCGGGTTCCAATAGCACCAGCTCTATGAACTACTTGTACTAAGTGTCATCACAAGTTGGGTGACATATGTGAGCCTCATATATGTTGTTGATGATTGGGAGTGCATAGATCGTTTGTAGCTAGTTTCTAAATAAAGATATCGATCTCACTGGGAGCAAGAGTCTGAAGTCTAATAACTCTTGAAGTAAGTATTATAATAGAAATGCTAGATAAAGTTCCAAGTGACAAGATAAAATGCGAGTATTGTGTAAAAATGTGTTTTTGGGTTTTGGGTATAAGAGCAATAATAAAGTAAAGTAAAACAACTGAGTACAAAAAGTAAGTATCGCGTATGTAAGAGAGATTGGAACTGCAGCAAGGAAAAGACGTTCTCGGATACACCATTAGTATTGTAAGGATCTAAGATAAAGATTATCATCATGAACATTCTCAACTATGTATGTGTGGGAGGAACTCCGTAATTGGACAAATAGGCAGCAACCGCTGCTCACATCGTTCTCATAACCACAGCAGTCAGCAATCGACATCAATTGAATTACTACGCTATTAAGGAATGTAATCCTGTAGGACGTATCTGATACGTCCATTTTGCATCACTATTCTATATAATTTACTGTTATTCATTGATATATTTCATATTAAGAGATGATACTTATGTTATTTCATCTATTTTTACATGGTTGATGACTTTTGGAGCATGGACCGCTGCAGTCAGGATTCTGATGGAAAAGGTGTTGTTTGGAGGCAAAATTTGCGAAGATCAGAAAATCCGGGAAAATACATGGAAAATCTTATTTTTCCAGAAGACGAAGGCTGCCAGAAGGAGGAGTGGAGATGGGCCACAGGGGGACCACACCACCCGCTGGCACGGGCCACCCTAGGCCGCTCCACCAGGTGGTGTGGCCGCCCTGGTCCATCCCTGGCTCTCCCCTCTGGCGTATATTATCCTTCCGAAACCCTAAGACTCGGGGAGCGACCATAGAAAGATTTCGCCACCTCTGCGGGGCGAAAAACACCGAGAGAGAAAGATCTCTCCGGTAGACAGAATTCTACCGGGGGAATTCCTTCTCGGAGAGGGGAGATCGTCGCCATCAACACCACCATCAAGATGGACTTCATCGGGATCATCATCATCATCACCAGCACCATCATCACCATCTCCATACTCTGTAACAATTGGGTTGAATCTTGCATAGTTCTTAGGGGAAACTTTCCTGGTGTTGATTACTCTTTGTAGTTGATGCTATTGAGCGAACCATTGAATTATTGTTTATGTTCAGATTGTTATATATCATTATTCCATCTCTGATCATGATCCATATGATGTCTTGTGAGTAGTTCGTTTTGTTCTTGAGGACATGGGAGAAGTCATGTTGTTAGTAGTGGAGTTGTGTTGAGAGAGATTCAATAGTTTGTTAATTAAGTTGTGGTGTACTTCTTCTAGTGGTGTCATGTGAACGTCGACTACATGACACTTCACCTATATGGGCCTAGGGGAATGCATTGTGTATTTGGCTACTAATCGTAGGGGTTGCCGGAGTGACAGAAACCTGAAACCCCGTTAGAAAACCATTGCACAAGGGACGTAAGGGTCTTAGAGTTTAAAGTTGTGGTTAGGTTTCTACCTTAATTACTTTCTTGTACTTACGGATGTTTGTAAGGGGTATAATCACAAGTATGTATTAGTCCTAGGAAGGTCGTTACATTAGCACAGCTTCACCCACACAACACTTAGCAAGCTAGAGAAGATTAATCAACTATATGAAGCGAAAGCATTTGACGATATTCCCATGTGTCCTCGAGAATGTTTGGTCATCTTAAGTAATACAACCGACTTGTCCTTTGCTGCATAAAGGATTGGGTCACTTGCTACATTTATTCTTATTGTCTTTTATTTACTCGTACGTTATTTACTTGCATTATCAAAAACCCCTAAAAATCCGTTTGCTAAGTATTTGCAGAGAATTCCTGATCCATACCACTAGCCAGCACCTTCTGCTCCTCGTTGGGTTCGACACTCTTACTTATCGAAAATACTGCGATACACCCCCTATACTTGTGGGTCATCAGTATCCCATGGCATGGATAGTGTTCCGTAAGTTTCCTCGGTTCCCAAGATACGTAAGGGGTGCCAAAAGCTTTATAGTCACTATAAGTGCTAGCACACCTTTGTCTACCATCGAGTCCCCACGAGAGGAAAATATTGAGAGGTCGACTTTTCTCAACATCAAGATGTAGAAAATCAAACACGTGGTCACATCGATGAATATTATAAAAGAATCTATCTTATTTCAATCTCATACTATGGTTTCTCCATCTCCCCAAGAACTAATGATCTACTTAGACATGGAGGCAATCAACATCATATTAATGGTAATGGAAACAATCATAGATGAATAATACTTGTATAAATCCACAACGAGTACGGGAATTACAACAAGATCTAGACAAGATGTAGATGGGATGGATGGGATGGTGGTGATGCAGCGGTGGATGATGAAGATCGATGCCTTAGCCTCCTGGATCTGCGCAGGGCGAAGATGGATCCTTGGTGGATAAGTTCCCCCTCCAAATGCCTTCTAGAGGTGAGGTTTATGCGATTTCTAGGTGTTCTGTATGTCTGATACGTACATTTTGCATCACTATTCTATGTCTTAATTCACTATTATTCATTGATATATTTCGTATTGAGAGGTGATACTTATGTTATTTCATCTGTTTTTGCATGGTTGATGACTTTTGGAGCATGGACCGCTGCAGTCAGGATTCTGATGGAAAAGGTGCTGTTTTGAGGCAAAATTTGCGAAGATCAGAAAATCTGGGAAAATATATGGAAAATTCTATTTTTCTAGAAGACTCAGGATGCCAAAAGATGGAGTGGAGGTGGGCCACAGGGGGCCCACACCATCCCATGGTGCGGGCAGGCCTAGGCCGCGCTTGGGAGTGGTGTGGCCGCCCTGGCCCACTCCAGCCTCTCTCCTCTGGCGTATATCATCCCCACAAAATCCTAAGACTCGGGGAGCTACCACAGAAAGATTCCGCCGCCTCTGCGGGGCGGAAAACACCGAGAGAGAAAGATCTCTCCGGCAGACAGATTTCTGCCGAGGGAATTCCTTCCCGGAGAGGGGAGATCGTCGCCACCAACATCACCATCAAGCTAGACTTCATCGGGATCATCATCCTCATCATCACCACCATCAGCACCCTCATCACCATCTCCATATTGCTGTAACAATTGGTTGAATCTTGCTATAGTTCATAGGAGAAACTTTCCCGGTGTTGATTACTCTTTGTAGTTGATGATATTGAGTGAACCATAGAATTATTGTTTATGTTCAGATTGTTATACATCATTATTCCATCTCTGATCATGATCCATATGATGTCTTGTGAGTAGTTTGTTTTGTTCTTGAGGACATGGGAGAAGTCATGTTGTTAGTAGTGGAGTTGTGTTGAGAGAGATTCAATAGTTTGTTAATTAAGTTGTGGTGTACTTCTTCTAGTGGTGTCATGTGAACGTCGACTACATGACACTTGACCTATATGGGCCTAGGGGAATGCATTGTGTATTTGGCTACTAATCGTAGGGGTTGCCGGAGTGATAGAAACCTGAACCCCCGTTAGAAAACCATTGCACAAGGGACGTAAGGGTCTTAGAGTTTAAAGTTGTGGTTAGGTTTCTACCTTAATTACTTTCTTGTACTTACGGATGTTTGTAAGGGGTATAATCACAAGTATGTATTAGTCCTAGGAAGGTCGTTACATTAGCACAGGTTCACCCACACAACACTTAGCAAGCTAAATAAGATTAATCAACTATATGAAGCGAAAGCATTTGATGATATTCCCATGTGTCCTCAAGAATGTTTGGTCATCTTAAGTAATACAACCGACTTGTCCTTTGCTGCATAAAGGATTGGGTCACTTGTTGCATTTATTCTTATTGTCTTTTATTTACTCATACGTTATTTACTTGCATTATCAAAAACCCCTAAAAATCCGTTTGCTAAGTATTTGCAGAGAATTCCTGATCCATACCACTAGCCACCACCTTCTGCTCCTCGCTGGGTTCGACACTCTTAATTATCGAAAATACTGCGATACACCCCCTATACTTGTGGGTCATCAGTATCCCATGGCATGGATAGTGTTCCGTGAGTTTCCTCGGTTCCCAAGATACGTAAGGGGTGCCAAAAGCTTTATAGTCACTATAAGTGCTAGCACACCTCTGTCTACCATCGAGTCCCCACGAGAGGAAAATATTGAGAGGTCGACTTTTCTCAACATCAAGATGTAGAAAATCTAACACATGGTCACATCGATGAATATTATAATAGAATCTATCTTATTTCAATCTCATACTAGGGTTTCTCCATCTCCCCAAGAACTAATGATCTACTCAGACATGGAGGCAATCAACATCATATTAATGGTAATGGAAACAATCATAGATGAATAATACTTGTATAAATCCACAACGAGTACGGGAATTACAACAAGATCTAGACAAGATGTAGATGGGATGGATGGGATGGTGGTGATGCAGCGGTGGATGATGAAGATCGATGCCTTAGCCTCCCGGATCTGCGCAGGGCGAAGATGGATCCTTGGTGGATAAGTTCCCCCTCCAGATGCCTTCTAGAGGTAAGGTTTATGCGATTTCTAGGTGTTCTGTATGTCTGATACGTCCATTTTGCATCACTATTCTATGTCTTAATTCACTATTATTCATTGATATATTTCGTATTGAGAGGTGATACTTATGTTATTTCATCTGTTTTTGCATGGTTGATAACTTTTGGAGCATGGACCGCTGCAGTCAGGATTCTGATGGAAAAGGTGATGTTTTGAGGCAGAATTCGCGAAGATCAGAAAATCCGGGAAAATATATGGAAAATTCTATTTTTCTAGAAGACTCAGGATGCCAAAAGATGGAGTGGAGGTGGGCCACAGGGGGCCCACACCACCCCATGGTGCGGGTAGGCCTAGGTCGCGCTTGGGAGTGGTGTGGCCGCCCTGGCCCACTCCAGCCTCTCTCCTCTAGCGTATATCATCCGCACGAAATCCTAAGACTCGGGGAGCTACCACAGAAAGATTTCGCCGCCTCTGCGGGGCGGAAAACACCGAGAGAGAAAGATCTCTCCGGCAGACAGATTTTTGCCGGGGAATTCCTTCCCGGAGAGGGGAGATCGTCGCCACCAACACCACCATCAAGCTGGACTTCATTGGGATCATCATCACCACCATCATCACCATCAGCACCCTCATCACCATCTCCATATTGCTGTAACAATTGGTTGAATCTTGCTATAGTTCATAGGGGAACTTTCCTGGTGTTGATTACTCTTTGTAGTTGATGCTATTGAGTGAACCATAGAATTATTGTTTATGTTCACATTGTTATACATCATTATTCCATCTGTGATCATGATCCATATGATGTCTTGTGAGTAGTTCGTTTTGTTCTTGAGGACATGGGAGAAGTCTTGTTGTTAGTAGTGGAGTTGCGTTGAGAAAGATTCAATATATTGTTATTTAAGTTGTGGTGTACTTCTTCTAGTGGTGTCATGTGAACGTCGACTACATGACACTTCACCTATATGGGCCTAGGGGAATGCATTGTGTATTTGGCTACTAATCGTAGGGGTTGCCGGAGTGACAGAAACCTGAACCCCCGTTAGGAAACCATTGCACAAGGGACGTAAGGGTCTTAGAGTTTAAAGTTATGGTTAGGTTTCTACCTTAATTACTTTCTTGTACTTACGGATGTTTGCAAGGGGTATAATCACAAGTATGTATTTAGTCTTGGATGGGGCGGTACATTAGCACAGGTTCACCCACACAACACTTAGCAAGCTAGAGAAGATTAATCGACTATATGAAGCGAAAGCACTTGACAGTCTTCCCATGTGTCCTCGAGAACGTTTGGTCATCTATAGAAATACAACCGGTTTGTCCTTTGCTGTATAAAAGATTGGGCCACTTGTTGCATTTATTCCTACTGTCTTTTATTTACTCGTACTTTGTTTACTTGCTTTATCGAAAACACCTAAAAATCCGTTTGCTAAGTATTTGTAGATAATTCCTGATCCATACCACTAGCCAGCACCTTCTGCTCCTCGTTGGGTTCGACACTCTTACTTATCGAAAATACTGCGATACACCCCATATACTTGTGGGTCATCAAGACTATTTTCTAGCACCGTTGCCGGGGAGTGAAGCGCTATTGGAGAGTGGAACTGGTAAAGGAAACTTCTACTGTGAGTATTGTTTACTTCTGCTAGTTGCTTTATTTTCGTTATGGATAATTCGCTGAGTTTCTTATTTGGTAATGCTACTACCACTGCTAAGGTAGTAGATAAGCCACCACCTGCTGAGAAAGATGTTTTCAAAATACCTACAAGAATTATTGATCGTGTTATGGATAACTACTATGTTGGGGATGGAACTGTCCATCCCGGTGATCATTTACTCTTTATACACGAATTATGCGGGTTGTTCAAGTGTGCAGGTATTACTACAGATCAAGTTAAAAAGAAGTTATTCTCATTATCACTAAAAGGAAGAGCTGAGGAATGGTATAAGCTACTGAAGAATGGTCATGCTCTGGAATGGGAGGAAATAGTGCCTCTCTTTTATTCAAAGTTTTATCCTCCTAGTGAGATTCATAAAGATCGGAATCAAATATACAACTTTTGGCCTCTTGATGGAGAGAGTACAGCTCAAGCTTGGGGGAGATTGAAGTTACTAATGCTCAAATGTCCCATTCATGAGCTTCCCAACAATATAATTATCAACAACTTTTATGCAAGGCTCCCTCTACATGACAAAGATTTATTGGATGCTTCTTGTGCTGGATCATTCACTCGCATGGAAGAAGAAGTTAAATGGGATCTTCTGGACCGTATTCAAGACAATGCTGAAGCTTGGGAGAATGACAAAGGTAGAAAGTCAGGTATAAATTATGATTATGATTGCATTGAATCTTTTATGGGAACTGATGATTTTCAAAATATTAGTAATATTTATGGTCTTGATTTGCAAGTTATTACAAATTGCTTTAGAGCTTTTGCTTCCTATATCGAAATTCCAAAAAGGGGATGGAACAAATACCATGCACCTTACAAAGATATTGTTGACTATGCTCCTATTGGAAGTGCTGAGTATTGCATTATTGACCCCATCTTACCCGAACCTTATATCGAGAAGATCCCCTTCCCCGAAAAGGTAAAGGACCATTCTATGATAACTAATGTAATCACCAAAAGTGAAAAAAGAACTATAAAACCTGATGAACAAATAAACATTGAACCTGTGGTAGCAATTGTGAAAGACCTTGTTACTAAAAGCGTAGAAGATGGGCACATAGTCTTTTGTGAGGATTCTTCTAATGTTGTTTCACATTCCAATAGAACTAAAAAGGCTAGTGTTCCTATGCTTTCTATTAGAATTGGTGATCATTGCTATTATGGTTTATGTGATATTGGTGCAAGTTCTAGTGCTATTCCTTATGAGCTTTACAGAGAAATTATGCATGAAATCAGTCCTTGTGAGTTGGAAGAAATTGATGTGGTTATTCATCTTGCTAATAGAGAGACCATCTCTCCAATTGGTATCGTACGATATGTGGAAGTCCTTTGTGGTAAGATCAAGTATCCTGCTGATTTTCTAGTACTTGGTTCAGCTGCTAGTAAAACTTATCCTATCATTTTTGGTAGACCTTTCTTGAGTACTTATGGAGCTATTATTGATTGCAAGAGGGAGAAAATCTTGACTAAGTTTGACGGGGAATCTTATGAGTTTAATTTTTCGAAATTTGCTAAAGAACCTTGCGAAGAGGAAACCCATAATGAGGATTTTAGGGTTGAACAACTTGCTTCTATTTCTCTTGCTCCTAACAATGCTTTGCAGCAATTTATGGAAGATCACGAAAGTGAAATCTTCATGGAAGAAAGGAATGAGATTGACAGGATCCTCCGTGATCAACCTAAGATGCTTAAGCACGACTTGCCTATGGAAGACTTGGGTACTACGATGCCACCTAAAAAGGATCCGGTTTTCGATCTAAAACCTCTCCCTGATGATCTTAAATATGCTTTTATTGATGATAAAAAGATATTATTAGCGCTAAACTTTCAGGGGAGGAAGAAGAAAGATTATTGGAGGTTTTGAGGAAACACCGAGGAGCTATGGGCTATACTCTGGATGATTTGAAAGGGATTTCACCTACTATATGTCAACATTCTATTAACACAGAACCAGATGCGAAGCCAGTAGTGGAGCACCAACGACGTTTAAATCCTAAAATGAAGGAACTGGTAAGGAATGAGGTATTGAAACTCCTTGATGCTGGTATTATTTACCCTATTGCTGATAGTGAATGGGTTAGTCCTATTCATTATGTTCCTAAAAAGGGGGGTATTACTGTTGTCCCTAATGATAATGATGAGCTTATTCCTCAAAGAATAGTGGTAGGCTATAGGATGTGCATCGATTTTAGGAAAGTCAATAAAGTTACTAAGAAAGATCACTACCCGCTTCCTTTTATTGATCAAATGTTGGAAAGGTTGTCTAAAAAGACCCATTTTTGTTTTCTTGATGGTTATTCTGGTTTCTCTCAAATTGTTGTTAAACATCAAGATCAAGAAAAAACTACTTTTACTTGTCCTTATGGAACTTATGCTTATAGACGTATGCCTTTTGGTTTATGTAATGCTCCTGCTACTTTCCAAAGGTGCATGTCTGCTATCTTTCATGGTTTTTGTGAAGAGATTGTAGAAGTGTCCATGGATGACTTTTCTGTCTATGGAACTTCTTTTGATAATTGTTTGCACAACCTTGATAAAGTTTTGCAGAAATGTGAAGAAACTAATCTTGTTCTCAATTGGGAGAAATGCCACTTCATGGTTAATGAAGGGATTGTTCTTGGGAATAAAGTTTCTGAAAGAGGCATAGAAGTTGATAGAGCTAAGGTTGAGGCAATTGAGAAGATGCCATGTCCAAGAGACATCAAAGGTATTCGTAGTATCCTTGGTCATGCTGGTTTCTATAGGAGGTTTATTAAAGACTTCTCTAGGATATCAAAACCTCTCACTAATCTTCTTCAAAAAGATGTACCCTTCGTTTTTGATGATGATTGTAGGGAAGCTTTTGAAACTCCTAAGAAGGCTTTAACTACAGCCCCTATTGTTCAACCACCTGATTGGAGTTTACCCTTTGAAATAATGTGTGATGCTAGTGATTTTGCTGTAGGGGCTGTCCTTGGGCAACGTATTGATAAAAAGTTAAACGTTATCCATTATGCTAGTAAGACTTTAGACGCTGCTCAAAGGAATTATGCCACCACTGAAAAGGATTTTCTAGCTATTGTTTTTGCCTGTGGTAAGTTTTGGCCTTATATTGTGGACTCAAAAGTAACCATTCATACTGATCATGCTGCTATTAAATATCTTATGACAAAGAAGGACACTAAGCCTAGGCTTATTAGATGGGTACTGCTTTTACAAGAGTTTGGTCTACATATAGTAGATAGGAAGGGTGCCGAAAACCCTATAGCTGATAATTTATCTCGTTTGGAAAACATCTCTTTTGATCATATGCCTGTTAATGATAGTTTCCCAAATGAACAGTTAGCCGCAGTAGGGGTGAGCTCGCGAGGAAGCCCTTGGTATGCTGATTATGCTAACTTTATTGTCTCCAAGTATTTGCCTCCAACTTTTACAGCTCAGCAAATAAGAAAGTTCTTTTATGATTTGAGGCATTATTTTTGGGATGACCCACACTTATACAAAGAAGGAGTTGATGGTATTATGCGAAGGTGTGTTCCAGAATATGAACAAAAAGAGATATTGCGTAAATTTCATGGAAGCGCCTATGGAGGACATCATGCGGGAGATAGAACTGCACAAAAGGTATTACAATCAGGTTTCTACTGGCCTACCCTTTTTAAAGATGCAAGAAAATTTGTTTTATCTTGTGATGAATGTCAACGTGTTGGTAATATTTCTAGACGCAATGAAATGCCTATGAACTACTCTCTAGTTATTGAACCTTCTGATTGTTGGGGATTTGACTTTATGGGTCCTTTCCCTCCTTCGAAAGGTTATACTCATATTCTTGTTGCCGTACATTATGTTACTAAGTGGGAAGAAGCCATTCCTACGAAGAGTGCTGACGGAGAAACCTCTCTAAAAATGCTTAAGGATGTTATCTTCCCTAGGTTTGGAGTGCCTAGGTATCTCATGACTGATGGGGGTTCTCATTTCATTCATGGCGGTTTTAGGAAGACCCTCGCTAAGTATGATGTTAATCATAGAATTGCTTCAGCTTATCACCCCCAAACTAGCGGGCAAGTAGAGTTATCAAATAGAGAAATTAAATCTATCTTGCAAAAGACTGTTAATAGGTCTAGAAAAAACTGGGCTAAGAAGTTGAATGATGCTCTATGGGCTTATAGAACTTCTTACAAAAATCCGATGGGAATGTCTCCTTATAAAATGGTTTATGGGAAAGCTTGCCACCTACCCTTAGAATTAGAACACAAAGCTTACTAGGCAGTGAAAGAACTACATAGAGATTGTAAGATCGCTGGTGAGAAAAGATTATTTGACTTAAGTTCTTTAGATGAATGGAGGAGTGAAGCCAATGAGAATGCTAGGCTCTTTAAGGAAAAAGTTAAAAGATGGCATGACAAGCGAATACTTAAGAGAGAATTTCATGTTGGTGAGAAAGTTTTATTGTATAGGTCTCGTCTCAGATTTTTTGCAGGTAAGCTACTATCAAAATGGGAAGGACCTTTCATCATTGAAGAGGTATACCGTTCAGGAGAAATAAAAATTTCTTCTCTAAAAGATAATACTACACAAGTAGTGAATGGATAGCGACTCAAACACTATATTGCTGGAGATTCTTACAATGAAGATGTTGATGCCTTTCAAGTTATAACTCCAGAGAAATTCATTGAGGACCAAATTTAGAGACCTGCAGAGTCCGTGTTCAAATAAGTAACAGTTCTGGTAAGAAAAGCTTCGCGAAAATACAATCCAACTATTGTTTTGCAGTTTTCAGTCAAAAAGGAAAGCTACGAAGTGAAGAAGGGACGGAAACGGAGCCAGGGTGGCCCACACCACCCCATGGCGCGGGTCCACCTCTGGCCGTGCCACCAGGTGGTGAGGCCACCCAGGACTCCGCCTCCGACTCATTTTCTCCCAGTACCTTCCTTTTGATATGAAACTTCGTAATATATAACCCCCTGGATCTCCCGAGGATCGTATATCGTGTTTTCGTCGTGTTTTTGTTTCGATATGTTTCTGCCAGGTAGAATCCCAGATTTGGAGCCACAATGTCCTCCTCTGGATCATCCAAGGGAGATTCCTTAGAAGATTTCGTCAACCCATACATGAGAGAATTGAAGATTCATCCCAAGGAGTTTTTGGTCGAAGGTGGGGAGGTCCGGATTAAAGAGGTTCAAGGCCCTAAAGGTGAAGGAAGTCTGGAGGACAGGATGGAAGCACTGGAGCAAGAAGTCTTTAGGTATAGGAAGATGGCGGAGCGCGAAGTGGATATCATCCATAAGATTTTCTCCGAACTCATCATCGAGCACCAAAAGGAGAATACTAAACTCAAAGACGAAGTCTCTCACTCTGCCAAACAACCAACGAACTGCAAGCACATTTCTATGATGTTCAAAATCAAAACTGTGAGTATGAGGCTAGATTTAAACGCATAAGTGTTGCTGCAAGTTTCAGGATGTTGGAAACCACGATGTCCTTTGTTGATGGGAAGCCTTTACCCTAGAAGACAAACGAAGATGAGAGGATACCACCACTACCTAAGGAGTAATTCTTCATCAGGTTTGGCATCCCCTTGGTTTGTTCCAAGCTTGGGGGAGTGCCGCGGTATCATATCACTATCTTCTATCTTTTTACCTTATTAGTAGAGTCATATCATGAATAGAGGAGTTATTATGTAGTATGGTTTGCATTATGGAAGTGTCCCCTCTCTCGTTAGATATGTATCCCTTGGTGTGAGTTGCCGTTATGGAATATTAATGAGAAGTTCTATCATTCACTCTTTTGCATAGCTTATGTTAGTTTTCAATTCGTGGTTATATGATTGATCTTGTTGTTAGTATTGGTATCACTTTGGGATCATTGAGTTAATCTAGTTGGTTTTGGCAAACCTGGCTCGGTCAGTAGCAACACCTTTTTGAGATTTGAAAGAAAAAGATAGAAGTACTCTAAAGAAAAATAATTTCATCATCTTTCTTTCTTGATTTGCTCATAAGTCTAGTATTCTCTAGTTAAGATCTTTTGTGCTTCCAAGGAAGATTGCATGTTTGTTTTTATCATCTGTATTTTGGTTGTTTCCTTCAACTCTTGTACTTGCTACCCAGCCTTGCTAGCCAAAAACCTGTACTGAGAGGGTATTCTTCTCGTGCATCCACCTCCTTTAAACCAAAACCTTTGCCATTTGTGTCCACCATACCTACCTAGTAGCATTATTGCTATTCCAAGTAAATTCTTGTTTTGTCTACCTCCCAAATTAAACTTGTTATGCGAAAATTAGTGATTAAAGCTGTCACGAACTTGATGGCACACTTTACTATCTTGCATTTAATAAACCTGAACCATTGTGAAATCTCCATGAAAGTTATATGCTTACAAACTATAAGCTGGGGATTAGCAGAACCGTGTTGTCACGGGGAACGCTTTCAACACTTGTAAATATATACCCAGTTGATACCTTGCTCTTTTGTTTGCGGATGTCGTCGGTGTGAAATAAAAGGGGATCTTGTAAGTCCATGGAGTTATGTATGTGTGTTAGAGAAACGCCTGGGCCGCTGGTCTAATCCATGCTGACATGGTGGAAACCTGCAGCGTAACCATAATGATATCTATGAAGCATTCTTCTTATAAAAAAGAGAGAGATAGCTATTGAGAAAAAGAAAAAAAAGATACTATGAAAAGAGGAAAGAGAGAAAAAAGCACCATTTTCCCATGGTAAATAAGAAGATTGCTGAGATACTCATTGTCTGCTTGCCTTGTCATTTTGATATGGGGATTCTTCCGTATCATCGGGCAAGGGGTACCCCGTTGGCGGTTCTCAATGATACGCACATACTTACGATGACAAGAACTTACCGGTAACTAAAGTTGAGTAGCATGAGGAGCGACCCTCGTACTCAAGGGACTTGGGATTTTCAGTTTATAATCTGTCAAGCATATAACTCAGATTGGACCTCACTTTCACCTTAATCACCTAAAGATGCCTATGATAGGGGCAATGAGAGATGAAAGCTAGTAAGTATCATAATTTTTGGGAGCTCTTTATGAGACTTGCAATCCCTGCTTCCCTTTTTGAAGGGCCTTTCTTTTACTTTGTAGTTGAGTCAGTAAACCTACTCCCTTCTATCTCAGCAAGTATTTTGAGTTGATGTGTTTCATTCATTCATATGATGATTTATTCATTCATGTTTTTTATGTTCCTTGTTTGCATGTTGCTCTTATCTTGATGTTTACTACTTTGAAAGCTTTCATTGAAAAACCAGCTATTTGCGAACTCCAGCGAATTATCAACTATTCTTCGACCAAGAGCTAAGTTTGCCATTACCAATTCTGATTCACTTTATGTATCTTTATTGTGTCTCCTTTACTCATGGCAAGTTGAGTTATATAATAGTGAGTTGTCTTCTATTATGATCTATGTATTTGATGAATGTGATGCTTCTTGTCCGTATTCTTTTATCGACTCTTCACTCCATAAACCTGAGGTTATGTTTATTGAGCTCAGTTTCGCTTGGGAACAAGCGAAGTCTAAGCTTGGGGGGAGTTGATATGTCCATTTTGCATCACTATTCTATGTCTTAATTCACTATTATTCATTTATATATTTCGTAATTAGAGGTGATACTTATGTTATTTCATCTGTTTTTGCAAGGTTGATGACTTTTGGAGCATGGACCGCTGCAGTCAGGATTCTGATGGAAAAGGTGCTGTTTGGAGGCAAAATTCGCGAAGATCAGAAAATCCGGGAAAATATATGGAAAATTCTATTTTTCCAGAAGACTCAGGATGCCAGAAGATGGAGTGGAGGTGGGCCACAGGGGGCCCACACCACCCCATGGCACGGGCAGGCCTAGGTCGTGCCTGGGAGTGGTGTGGCCGCCCTGGCCCACTCCAGCCACTCTCCTCTGGCGTATATCATCCCCACGAAACCCTAAGACTTGGCGAGCGACCACAGAAAGATTCCACCGCCTCTACGGGGCGGAAAACACCGAGAGAGAAAGATCTCTCCGGCAGACAGATTTTTGCCGGGGAATTCCTTCCCGGAGAGGGGAGATCGTCGCCACCAACACCACCATCAAGCTGGACTTCATTGGGATCATCATCCTCATCATCACCACCATCATCACCATCAGCACCCTCATCACCATCTCCATATTGCTGTAACAATTGGTTGAATCTTGCTATAGTTCATAGGGGAACTTTCCCGGTGTTGATTACTCTTTGTAGTTGATGCTATTGAATGAACCATTGAATTATTGTTTATGTTCAGATTGTTATACATCATTATTCCATCTCTGATCATGATCCATATGATGTCTTGTGAGTAGTTCCTTTTGTTCTTGAGGACATGGGAGAAGTCTTGTTGTTAGTAGTGGAGTTGCGTTGAGAAAGATTCAATAGATTGTTATTTAAGTTGTGGTGTACTTCTTCTAGTGGTGTCATGTGAACGTCGACTACATGACACTTGACCTATATGGGCCTAGGGGAATGCATTGTGTATTTGGCTACTAATCGTAGGGGTTGCCGGAGTGACAGAAACCTGAACCCCCGTTAGGAAACCATTGCACAAGGGACATAAGGGTCTTAGAGTTTAAAGCTGTGGTTAGGTTTCTACCTTAGTTACTTTCTTGTAATTAAGGATGTTTGCAAGGGGTATAATCACAAGTATGTATTTAGTCTTGGATGGGGCGGTACATTAGCACAGGTTCACCCACACAACACTTAGCAAGCTAGAGAAGATTAATCGACTATATGAAGCGAAAGCACTTGACAGTCTTCCCATGTGTCCTCGAGAACGTTTGGTCATCTATAGAAATACAACCGGTTTGTCCTTTGCTGCATAAAGGATTGGGCCACTTGCTGCATTTATTCCTACTGTCTTTTATTTACTCGTATTTTGTTTACTTGCTTTATCGAAAACCCCTAAAAATCCGTTTGCTAAGTATTTGTAGATAATTCCTGATCCATACCACTAGCCAGCACCTTCTGCTCCTCGTTGGGTTCGACACTCTTACTTATCGAAAATACTGCGATACACCCCCTATAGTTGTGGGTCATCAATGTCGTCTCCTCGAACCAATTGCACGGGGTGAGACTATTTGACAAGGCGGAGGTGGTGCCAACTATATGGCTGAAGCTATACGGCCGGAAAAGTTGCTCCGATCGTATAGTTGGTCGTTGGACTCTCTTCCTCCCTTTTTCGCTTCTGGTTTTTGTCTGGTATTATTAATATTTCCCAAATAAGCGATTTACATTGTTTTTTACTCCTTTTCTCCATAGTACAACTGCTCCAAGAATTGTAACCAACGGATCCATCATCTGTCCTAATCCTGGTGAAAACGGACATAAAATGTGCGCGCGAGTGCCGTAAAATACCAAGATCCTACATCTACAATGCAAAATAATAATGCAAAACATGATGCAAATATGCACTCATTAACTTCCCCAAGCTTAGACTCTTGCTCGTCCCGAGCAAGTTTTAGCTTATAGATGTGATCCTAATATTCATGAAGCTGAGTTGATAAAATAAATGAGGCAGTTGCAGCATGTGTTTATCATGTACGATACATAGGAATAAGTTCATGAATAGTACCTTACTCAAACCATCTGAATAGTATTAGCAGGCTTGCACACCTTAGTGATCAACAGTTCATAAAATATGAATCTCAACATAATGTAAAAGTATCCGGTTCAACCGAATGAGTTAGCGAGGTAGTCCCACGTGTTTTAGGATCAACATATTCACTTGGGTTTCAGAATCTCAAAAGTGTCTCTTTGTTATACTACAATACAGTGGTATATGCCTACTTGCTCTTTGCACACTCACCCTTTTTCTTTTTCTTTTCTTTTGTATATATGCTCACACTTTTGTTTAAGTGTTGTGCAAAGGAGCTAGCCATACATTCCACTTCATGTAGGAATTCAAAGTTTAATGATCTCAATTATCAAATTCCAATTGTATATGCAACATTCTTATGACTTGAAGATTCTACCTCGACTTGTTCTCACTCTATTTTGATAGCACTTTCATTTTCCTTTGTTCAAGGTTTATTTTTCAACTTAACTATATAGATAATTTTCCTTTGTAAATCAAACCGTAGACCTACATCATGTTGACCAAATTATGTTTAAGTGTTCCATTAATACCAATAGTGTGGAAGACTCCTATTGCTATCATTAAGTGCAAGTAAGATTATACTCAAGCCATTCATGTATCAATAAAGCAAACACAAACTCAATATTGCTCCATGTATAATAATAAACTCGGAATTTCATAGAAGGGATCGACTATTCCTGAAGGGAATTCTAATGATGCAAACTTTATTGCTAGTCTGAACTAATGCGAAAATAGTAATAAAAACTTATAGGATAGATTACAAGGTCTTAAAGATCTCCCCAAGATTGGAATCAAGCCAGACGGGATCAAATAATCCCTTGCGATTATTTGATACCGTGATTATTGTAGATCACTATGGTGCCATGGCATGTAATACCGCGGTGCTTAGCTTCTTGTCGGTCTCCTCCAAAGCAGTTATGCGGTTGTAGGACCTCCACAAATCATACTGCAAAGTATCCACTCTATCAACGAGCTTAGTCACCAATGGAAGGAGATCTTCCTTCTTCTCCATATCATTGAGACGGTGACAGACTTCAACGCGATGGAGTAGCTCCTGCTTCTGATATATCTCCAATGCCTGCACGCGATCCTTGGTCCTGGGGACAACTTCTTCTTCCTCGTCAATAATTGATGGATCGGGAAAGTGGAAACCGTACCTCCACTCTTCTTGAGGCTTGACCTTCATACGAGCACCAATGGTTGGCTTCAAGAGTGGTTCCTCCGTCCTCTTGCTAGCACCTGCACCAATATTAGATAATTCCTTTTGCCTGTGTAGCCTTTGATCCGTTGTGATGAACTTGACCGTCTCCGCATGCCCTTTTCCATGTGGCTTGCGATCTTCTATCTCTTGTTGAGCTTTCTTCATCGCCGCCTAATTGATCTCCGGTGGATCATAGACGTCATAGCGGATGTAGACGTCAACCACATCATCATCGGAATCATTGTTGAAGTAGCTTGGCTCGACGTACTCCTTATACCTCGGGCTAAATCTCTCCACCTCCTCGCCATCGTCCTCCATGGATGGGCTGCTAGAGTGGTCCCTGGAAGGAGCGATGAGCCCCAAGGGTTTCCCATGGCCTGGGGCGGGATAGCGCATCACTAGATTGGTTCCTGGAGATTATGATTAGAGAGGGAGACAATGGCAGTATATAAGGGGGGTCAGAAGTCGGTAAAACTCATGAGAAACACCAAATTGTCGCCCAAGAAAAGAATCTAAACAAAACAGGGAAAGAAATCACGGATTTGGAAGCTTCCTGCCGTGTAACGACCAACTATACGGGCGCGACTCGTATATCTCCAGCCGTATAGTTGGTTCTGGGAAGATATTTCTAAATATCTCGAGTCCAGGTCGATTAAATCACGACTCGGAACCGACAATTACATTTTTTAGATGAATAAACAAAAGATCAAACAAAAAAGTGTCTGAGAGTTTAACGACCAACTATACGGCCGGAATTTTTGGTTCCGGTCGTATAGTTGCGATCGTATAGATACAAACACCGAAAATCAAAAGTGTCTGAAAGTTTAATGACCAACTATACGGCCGGAATTTTGGCTCCGGTCGTATAGTTGCAACCGTATAGATACAGACACCAAAAGCAAAACTATCTGAGAGTTTAACGACCAACTATACGGCCGAAATTTTTGTCTCTGATCGTATAGTTGCAACTATATAGGCTCAGATAGCGAAAACAATTTCACGAAGATGATACCGAGAGTTTAACGACCAACTATACAGCTAGAGCTTCCTCTCTGGTCGTATAGCTCCACCTGTATAGTTGGTAAAACCCCTCTAAAACTTTAGAAAAACACAAGGAATTTAAAGACAAAAATTTCAAAAGTAAAAATTGTAAAAACAAATCACTTATTTGGGTAAGAACACTTACCTTGCACTTACCATTTTCTTATTCGGGGATGAAAAGTTCCTCCCACAACAAAGACTTCTTCTCTCTTGGAGGAATTGACCTTAATTCATTGAATAATTCTCGTAAACGAAAATCACCAGGACTAAAGTTCCTCTCAATAAGATTGGTGTCTTGTGGGGTAATCATGGACACCGCATCCAACATCTTTATTTCTTGCCTATATATAATCCACAACTCAAATTCTTGATGTGAAAGAATCCAACAGACCATTCTTGGCTTATGGTCTTTCCTTTCAAGGAGTTCTTTTAAGCCATCACGATCCATGTGAACTCTCACCTTTGCATCAACTATATATGAACGAAATTTATCACAAGAGAAAAATACAGCAAAAAGTTCATTTTCTTCCTTAGGATAGTTCTTTTGAGCATCATTAAGAGTTCTACTAGCATGATGTATAATATTAAATTTACGACCAATATGTTGTCCCAGAGTTAGTCCTACAACATCATCACTAGCTTCACATATGAAGTCAAAGGTTGTATCCCAGATAGGTGGTTTAATGATGGGAGCTCGAGATAAAGCATTTTTGAGTTTATCAAAGGCTTCAGGACACTTATCATCAAAATTAAATCTTATTCCCTTTTGCAGGAGGTTAGTCAAAGGTTTAGATATTTCGGAGAAATTTCTAATGAATCTTCTATAAAAACTCACATGACCAAGAAAACTTCTTATACCTTTAATGTCCCTAGGTTGTGGCATTCTCTCTACTGCTTCAACCTTAGCTCTATCAACTTCAATTCCCTTACCTGATACCTTGTGTCCAAGGACTATACCTTCTTTGACCATAAAATGACACTTCTCCCAGTTTAGAACAAGATTAGTTTCTTCACAACGCTGCAAAACTGTTTTGAGATTATCCAAGCAACTAGTAACGAAGTTCCATAGACAGAAAAGTCATTAATAAATACTTCCATTATAAGTTCTATAAAATCCGCAAAAATAGCAGTCATGCATCATTGAAAAGTAGCTGGAACATTACATAAACCAAAAGGCATACATCGGTAAGCATATAAACCATAAGGACTAACGAAAGTTGTTTTAAGTTGGTCATCAGGATGAATAACTATTTGAGAAAAACCAGAGTATCCATCCAAGTAGCAACAATGAGTATGGTTTGCTAACCTTTCTAAAGTTTGATCTATGAACGGTAATGGATAGTGATCTTTCCTAGTCTCTTTATTTAATTTTTTGAAGTATATGCACATCCTATGCCCAACAATAGTTCTAGTAGGTATCAATTCATTGTTTTTGTTAGGAACAACAGTAAAACTGCCCTTCTTAGGAACACAGTGAATAGGACTTACCCATTCGCTTTCTTTAACATGATAGATTATACCTGCGTCCAGTAAGTGTACAATTTCTTTTCTTACCACTTCTTTCATTTCAGGCTTGAATATTCGATTAAATTCTGCAACTGGTTTAACACCTTCTTCCATGAATATTCGATGGACGGCTATCATGGGACTGATGCCCTTCAAGTCATCCATTGAGTATCCAAAGGCCCAACGATGCTCCTTAAGTATCTTCATGAGTTCTTCTTCTTCTTCTCCTGAAAGTTTAGCACTAATAATAACATGGAATTTATTCGTATCATCCCAAAACCTGTATTTAAGATTTTCTGGTAGATTCTTCAACTCAAGGGGTGGTAGTTCCTCGTCCCCTCTCTTTTTTGGCTCTTCAAAAGCCTCATCGGTTGGAGGCCCAAAATGGGAAATGAATCGAATTCATCTTTTAGTTCTCACCAGGACTTGTCCTCCATAACTATTTCTTCACAATTTGGATCTTCATTTATTTCTTCTTCTTGATTACTAAAGAAAAGAGCCGCCATTTCCTCAATAGTTCTCTCTTCTTCTTCTTCTTCTTCTTCTTGTATCTATGGAGGCCTATCTTTAAATTTGGAAAAATGGAATTTATTTTCCGTTCCCCTAGCTTAAGAGGCACAATATCCTTCTTGAAATTAACATAGGCACCTATATCACCCAAAAAGTTCCTTCCAAATATAATTGGGCAAAGAGTGTGAGCTGGCATATCAACAACTACAAAATCGATAGGAAAGTTTTTGTTGCCAATTGTGACAGTTGCATCTTCAACTACTCCCATTGGAATTCTAAGGTTTTTATTGGCTAACATAATTGTCATATTAGTATTTTCAATTGTATTCGGTTCCATTTCTTCTTTTATTTCTAAGTAGAAATCATAAGATATAACATTAACTTCGGTGCCAATATCACATAAACCATAATGCGAGGTTTCTTTAAATATGCAGGGAAGAATAGGCTTACCCACATCTTTTACCTTTGTTTTACCTTCAACCAATATGGAAGTCTCTTCATCAAGTTCAACTATGTTACAATGTGCGTACATAGCCATAATTGCTTACTTGGTTACCTCTTCATCTTTGGTCTCTTCTAGATGTTCCACTTCTTCTGGCATGCTTCCTCTTCCTTCCTCTCATGTATTGCTTTGACCTGTTCATACTCAAGAATATGATTTTGTGTAGTGTTAGGAAAAGTCATTTCATATATCGGTTCTACAGAGGCCAGCGTTGCTTTATCTTCTCTTTTCTTTTCAGGTTCGGATGGTGGATCATACTTGACTAGACCCTCCTTTGGAGGCTTTAACAACTTACAACATAAGATCTGAATCCAAATAAAGTTCTTTAGATAATTCTTTAACATGGCCTTTTTTATTGTAATCGTGAATACAATCATGCTCTATTTCTACGCCTCCTTCGCTTCATAGACCAAAATTCCAAGAAACTCTATGATCACAAATTCTATTAAGTAAAGCCCAAGCTTTAGGTACAGGAAGATTCATAAAGGCTCCTTCTACGAAAGAGTCTAGTTCAATTTTATTAGGTTCAATTAAACCGCCATAAAAGATATGTAGTAGATACCATTCAGACAAATCATTATGAGGACATAGTCTTAGTAAATCTTTAAATCTAATATAAGCTCTTACCAGTCCTTCATTAGAACGATTCTTCCAAGTCATTATAAGACGCCTGATTCCAAAAGATTTTGATAATTGATAATATTTTGATAGAAATTCACAAGCCAGATTATCCTAAGTAGTAGTGGCTTCAGGGGGTAGAGATCTATACCGTGAGAGAGTTGTACTTGTCAAAGTCTGACTAAAAAGTTTAACCCTTACCTCATCAGCGGTATATCCCGTCAATAGAAAAGTGACACATATGTCATTAAAACATGCAATATTCTCATATGGATCAGGATCTTCTTCATCTCCAGTAAATTGCTTCTTATGTAGAATACTAAGTAGTAGAGGATTTATTTCAAACCCCCTTGTCTTCTCATTGGAGTTGTCTCTTTTATATATATCATAGGGCTTCCAAAGTAGTTGAGTGGGTTAGCACTAGTCATCTGCTCAAACCCCATCATGTTTGTGGAAACCTGTAACTCCAAACAAAATTTAGCAAGATAAAAATAAATAAGCAAAAACTAAAAGACCTACATCACTTAGCTCCCCGACAACGGTACCAGAAAATAGCTTGATGACTGCAAGTGCACAGATCGTTTGTAGCTAGTTTCGAAATAAAGATATTGATCCCACAGGGAGCAGGAGTCTGAAGTCTAATGACTCTTGAAGTAAGTATTACAATATAAATGCTAGATAAAGTTCTAAGTGATGAGATAAAATGCGAGTATTGTGTAAAAAGGTGTTTTTGGGGTTTTGGGTATAAGAGCAATAATAAAGTAAAGTAAAACAAATGAGTACAGAAAATAAGTATCACATATGTAAGAGAGATTGGAACTACAGTAGGGAAAAAGCGCTCTCAGGGAGTAGCGGATACACCACTAGTATTGTAAGGATCTAAGATAAGATTATCATCATGAACATTCTCAACTATGTATATGTCGGAGGAACTCCGTAATTGGACAAATAGGTAGCAACCGCTGCTCACATCGTCCTCATAACCACATAAGTCAGCAATCGTCATCAATCGAATTACTACGCTATTAAGGAATGTAATCCCGTAGGACGTACCCCATGGCATGGATAGTGTTCCGTGAGTTTCCTCGGTTCCCAATTTGATACGTAAGGGGCACCAATAGCTTTATAGTCACTGTAAGTTCTAGCACACCTCCATCTACCAACAAGTAGTTTCCTCCATCGAGTCCCCACAAGAGGCAAATATGGAGAGGTCGACTTCTCTCAACATCAAGATGTAGAAAATCTAACACATTTGTTGCAGGTCTGGAGCTTCAGGTTTGCTGAGGAGGAAGAAGCAGTCGTAGTCGTAGATCCCCTGTAGCCAGGAGAAGCATAGTTCTCGCCTAGATCTACCACCATTTGCTGCTCTTGTGGTGGTCTTGAATCCACCAGCAGGAGAGGAACCGTTGACGGTGAGAGGGAGGAATGAGCAGTTGTGAATGGGGAGAGCATGAGTGGTGAGCGAGCGGTGAGGGGATTTATAGTGCGCATTCTTGATGTGTCGCGAGCCCCCCGCTCTTCTCCACGTGTGCGCCCATGTGCCGAGCTTTGCCTCACCAGGGCTTGTCCTCGCAAAAAGTCCTGATTTCAGCATTCCTAGCAGGCCAAGTTTTTGGGTGCTTTAAAACTCGTGTTGTGTGAATTCGGCCCAGTGTGCCATTTCCAAACGGGCTTATTTATGCTGGCTAGGTGTGAGAATCTAGCATCCGGCCCAGCAAGCATGCCCTCAGCCGCTTTCCTGAAATTTCTCATATTCCTCCATCCTAGATCCATATTCACATCGCTATTAAGGATATGCATAATAGGTAACACCAAAGCATAATCTTATTCTGGCTAATCGGGGTTGTCCTCAGATGGTGGAAAGGTCTATCCTGTCGGGTGACCTAGTTAAAGAAATCCTTAAGGGAGGTGATATGCCCATTTTGCATCACTATTCTATGTCATAATTAACTGTTATTCATTGATATATTTCGTGTTGAGAAGTGATACTTATGTTATTTCATCTGTTTTTGCATGGTTGATGACTTTTGGAGCATGGACCGCTGCAGTCAGGATTCTGATGGAAAAGGTGCTGTTTGGAGGAAAAATTCACGAAGATCAGAAAATCCGGGGAAATATATGGAAAATCCTATTTTTCTAGAAGACGAAGGAAGCTAGAAGGGGGGATGGAGATGGGCCACAGGGGGCCCACACCACCCACTGGCGCGGGCCAGCCTAGGCGCGCCACCAGGTGGTGTGGCCGCCCTGGCCCACTCCAGCCTCTCTCCTCTGGCGTATATCATCCCCACGAAATCCTAAGACTCGGGGAGCTACCACAGAAAGATTCCACCGCCTTAGCAGGGCGGAAAACACCGGGAGAGAAAGATCTCTCCGGCAGACAGATTTCTGCCGGGGGAATTCCTTCTCGGAGAGGGGAGAGTACGAGACGGAGAGGGGCCAGGGGGCCACCTGGCTGCGCGGCCCAGCTTGGCCCACACCAGGGGGTGGTCTGGCCGCCTCCGGCACCCCCTCGGCCTCCCCTTCCGCCTATAAGATGCCCTCAGGACGAAAACCCTAAGTACCCGATCAAAAATCCACGAAAGAGTCTATAGCTGCTGTCATCTCCATCCCTAGATCAGGAGGGATCTGAAGCTCTTCCCGGCACCCTGCCGGAGAGGGGAATTCACCCTGCAGGCCTTCATCATCATCATGCAAGCCTCCGGTGTGATGTGTGAGTAGTTCATCCTTGGACTACGGATCCATGTAGTAGCTAGATGGCTGGTTCTCCTCCTTTGTGCTTTCATGTCTAGATCTTGTGAGCTCTGTTCATGATCAAGATCATCTATTTGTAATTCTGCATGTTGTGTTTGCGGGGATCCGATGGATATTGAGATGCTATTTCAGATTGATTATTTATTCTATCATGTCTTTGTTATTTGTGATCTTGCATGCTTTCCGTTGTTAGTAGCTATGTTGGCCAAGTAGATGCTAGCAACTCCAAGAGTTAGTATTTATGCTCGATAGTGGGTTCATGCCTCTGGTAATCTGGGGAAGTGACAGAAATCTCTAAGGTACTAGATGTGTTGTTGCTACTAGGGAGAAAACAACAATCCTTTGTTCATAGAACAATCGTATTGTTTACTTTACACGCAATTCATAAAGCAATAATCTGTTGCTTGTAACTTAATACTGGAGGGGGTTCGGATGATAACTTGAAGGTGGATTATTAGTCATAGAAGCAGTTGGATGGCGGTCTATGTATAATGTTGTAATGCCCAATCAAGTCTCAAAGGAGTCAAGATGGTTAGTATACAATCTATAAACTGTTACTGCTTTGTGTTTACTTTCTGCAAACTTTTACTTCTTTCCATTCGATACGTTTAATCCTTTGTTTTCAGCAAAACACAGTGAGATTGACAACCTCATCGCAAGTTGGGGACAGAGTTATGTGGTTGTGTTGTGCAGGTCTCCACGTTGCTGCTGGCACCGGTAGTGCGCCCTGCCATCGTTCAACTAGCTACACCTTTGGGGTGTTTCCTTGCTCCTACTGGTTCGATTAAACCTCGGTTTCATAACTGAGGGAAACTTGCTGTTGTGCTCCTTCCTCTTGGGGTTCCCAACGAGCTCTACATCAACCACGAGCCATCAAGCATTTTTCTGGCGCCGTTGCCGGGGAGTCAAGGACATCTTCACAAGGGGAGTCCCTCATAACCAATCTCTTTACTTTGTTATTTTTGTTTTGCTTAGTTTCTTTTTGCTTTGTTTGCTTGTTTTGTTATCAAAAACACAAAAAAATTAGTTTTACTAGTTTGCTTTCTTATTTGAAAACACACACAAAAATGACTACTCTTGAAAACACTAAGTTGTGTGACTTCACTAGCACCAACAACAATGATTTTATGAGCACACCTATTGCTCCACCTGTGGCTGAAGATACTTTCTTTGAGATAAAACCTGCTTTGCTCAATCTTGTTATGAGAGAACAATTTTCTGGCATTGGTAATGAAGATGCTGCTGCGCGTCTAAATAACTTTGTTGAACTTTGTGAGATGCAAAAGCATAGGGATATAGATGGTGATATTATTAAGCTGAAATTGTTTCCTTTCTCTTTGAGAGGAAAAGCTAAAGAATGGTTGAATTCCTTAACTAGGAAAAGTATTGATTCTTGGACTAAATGCAAAGATGCTTTTATTGGAAAATACTATCCTCCTGCTAAGATTATATCTATGAGAAGTGAAATAATGAAGTTTAAACAACTTGATAATGAACATGTTGCTCAAGCTTGGGAAAGAATGAAATCTTTGGTAAAGAATTGTCCCACTCATGGACTGACTGCTTGGATGATCATCCAAACTTTTTATGTAGGATTGAACTATTCTTCAAGAAACCTATTGGACTCTGCTGCTGGAGGTACCTTTATGACCATTACTTTGGGTGCTGCAACAAAACTTCTGGACAATATGATGGTTAATTATTCTGAATGGCATACTGAGAGAGCTCCACAAGGTAGGAAGGTAAATTCTTTTGAGGAAACTTCCTCCTTGAGTGATAAGATTGATATTATTATGTCTATGCTTGTTAATGGGAAAGTCCATATTGATCCAAATAATGTTCCTTTAGCCTCTTTGGTTGCTCAAGAAGAGCAAGTTTATGTGAACTTCATAAGAAATAATAATTTTGGCAATAATGCCTATATGAATAATTTTGGTAACAACAATTATAAGCCATATCCTCCCAACAATGGTAATGCTTATGAAAATTCTTACAACAATAATAGGAGTGCACCCTCTGAACTTGAAGTTATGCTTAAGTACTTTATTAGTAAACAAACTGCTTTCAATAAAACTATTGAGGAAAAACTCTCTAATGCTGAAAGAAATATAGCATCTTTGGCTGAAGCTCAATCTTCTTTGAATAAAATGGCTGCTAAACCTGAAACTAATGATAATCCCTTTGCAACCACCAATGCTATACAAGTAAGAATTGATGAAAATGTTAAGACTATTAGCTGAATTACATGCTAAGTGGGAAAGAGAAGATGAAATTGCTAGAAACATTAGTGTTTCTACTATTACCACCACTAGTGTTGAGGCTAGTAATAGTTCTACTACTCTAGATGATAAATTTGATTTTGATCTTGATGGTTGCAACATCTCTAAAGTTATTAAGTTCCCACAGAAGCTTGCTAAAAGTCCTAATGCTAGTGCTATGAACATGGCCTTTACAAAACACATTACTGATGCTCTCATAAAGATTAAAGAAGAAAAGATGAAACATAAAGCTTATATTCCTATAAAACAAGAAGATGGTTGGGAACCCATCATTAATATGAAAGTGAATGACTTTGATTTCAAAGCTTTATGTGATCTTGATAGTAGTGTTTCTATTATGCCTAGAAGGATTTATGATATGCTTGATTTGCCTCCACTTGAAGATTGTTATTTGAATGTCCCACTTGATGATAATTCTAAAAACAAACTCATGGGGAGTCTTAATGATGTTCTTATTATGGTTAACAATGCCTATGTCCCCGTTGATTTCTATGTTTTGGATGTTGAATGCAATGCTTCTTGTCCTATTACTTTGGGAAGACATTTTCTTAGAACTATTGGTGCCATTATTGATATGAAAGAAGGCACCATTAAATATCAACTCCCACTCAAGAAAGGTATAGAACACTTCCCTAAAAAATAGAGAAGATTTCTTTTGATTATCCTATGAAAACAAAGTTTGGTCTTAATGCTTCTTCATTTGAGAACACTTGATTCTTTCTTTGCTTCTTATGCCTAACTTAAAGACGTTAAAGAAAAGTACTTATTGGGAGATAACCCAAAAGTTTTAGATGAGTCTTGGAAGTTATTACTTCAGTAATAATCGCTTCTTATCCTTTTTATTTGCCTTTTGTGCCAATAGTAACCTCTAATGAGAGAGAAGTAATGATTGGGAAAGTTGCTGTCCCGAAACAAATTTTTGTGCTTCACCGTAAAAATTCGTGTAAAATCTCTGAACGTCTTTTTGAGGCGTGAATTTTTGTGCTCCTGCCCCAGGTTGTTATATAACTTTAGTTAGTGCAGAACTTTTTGATTTGAGCAATAGAAGGTCTTCGAAAAAATTCGTCTTTACCTGCTGGTCTCTTTTTACAGATTTCTGCCATTTTCTGCATTTGCTTCTTGTTGGTTCCTTTTTGAGTTCTTTTGGGGAATTGAGCTTTTTGAGGGAAGTACTATAGTAGCCAGTGTTCTAATGGAAGTTTATTTGGTGTTGGAACTGAACCTTAAGACCTTTTATCTTGAGTACACTAATGTTGCTAATAAAGATTGTGTGAAGTTTTGTATGAAGGAAAAATTTTAGGTGTGTGGAAGGAATGAGTAATGAGATGAAGGATGGACCAAACCTCAAGCTTGGGGATTCCACGCGTGTCACCCCAAGAAATATCCAAGAAGTACAAGTGTCAAAGATTGGAGATGCCCAAGGCATCCCCTTCTTCATCAATAAAAATCCCAGGTTTCTTCCAAACGCTTCATTTTTATTGTTTCATGCCCAGTTGTGCTGTTCTTGGAGCATCTTCTTTTTCTCTTTCGTTTTGGTTTTTTGTTTGCTTGGTTTGCTTAGTTTTCTGAATAAATTGGTTGGACCCCCTCTTTCATACATTGGTTTGCAAATAGTTTGGTTTGGTTTGGAAAAGAGTAGGAAAGTTCATGCTTTTGTGGTAAAAAGAGCTCGTTTTTTACTGTGGCCTATGCTTTGTCATGCCATGCTTGATATTGTTTTGGCTTTATGCTTAGTATTATTTGCTGTAGCATGATGATACATTGCAAATGTATCTATAATTTTTGATGTTCCATGCTTGGTTTTATCCACTTTCTTGTGTTTTGTTCCAACTTTGGAGTACTTTTCATGTGATTTCTTGGACTAACCTATTAACAAGAGCCACAGTGCCAGCTGCCTATTTTCTGCTGTTTTTGGTTCTAGGAAAGTCAGAAAATGAATATTCTTGGAATTGGACGGGACAAAAGCCAAAGTGCCTATTTTTCCGGAAGTCATCAAGTGCCAGAATACGAGACGGAGAGGGGCCAGAGAGCGACCACACCACCTGGCCACGCGGCCAGGCCTGGCCCACGCCAGGGGGTGGTGTGGCCAGCCCTGGCACCCCCTCGGCCTCCCTTTCTGACTACAAGATGCCCTCGGGACGTAAACCCTAAGTACCCGATCAAAAATCCACGAAAGAGTCCGTAGCCGCCGTCGTCTCCATACCTAGATCGGGAGGGATCTGAAGCTCTTCCTAGCACCCTGCCGGAGAGGGGAATTCACCCTGGAGGCCTTCTTCATCACCATGCAAGCCTCCGGTGTGATGCGTGAGTAGTTCATCCTTGGACTACTGATCCATGTAGTAGCTAGATGGCTGGTTCTCCTCCTTTGTGCTTTCATGTTTAGATCTTGTGAGCTCCTTCATGATCAAGATCATCTATTTGTAATTCTGCATGTTGTGTTTGCAGGGATCCGATGGATATTGAGATGCTATTTTAGATTGATTATTGATTCTATCATGTCTTTGTATTTGAGATCTTGCATGCTTTCCGTTGTTAGTAGCTATCTTGGCCAAGTAGATGCTAGCAACTCCAAGAGTTAGTATTTATGCTCGATAGTGGGTTCATGCCTCTGGTAATCTGGGGGAGTGAAAGAAATCTCTAAGGTACTAGATGTGCTGTTGCTACTAGGGAGAAAACAACAATCCTTTGTTCATAGAACAATCGTATTGTTTACTTTACACGCAGTTCGTAAAGCAATAATCCGTGCTTGCAACTTAATACTGGAGGGGGTTCGGATGATAACCTGAAGGTGGATTATAAGTCATAGATGCAGTTGGATGGCGGTCTATGTATAATGTTGTAATGCCCAATCAAGTCTCAAAGGAGTCAAGATGATTAGTATATGCATGTATTGCTTTCTCGGTGTTTGTCAATTGCCCCGCTGTAATTAGTTCACCGAGCATGTTATCTATCTTAAGGAGAGCCACCTCTAGTGAACTATGGATCCCGGTCCTCTTTTTCTTTACATACAATCTACAACTGTTTACTTCTTTGTGTTTACTTTCTACAAATTATTACTTCTTTCCATTCGATACGTTTAATCCTTTGTTTACCGCAAAACACGGTGAGATTGACAACCTCATCGCAAGTTGGGGACAAAGTTCTGTGGTTGTGTTGTGCAGGTCTCCACGTTGCTACTAGCACCGGTAGTGCGCCCTGCCAAAGCTCAGCTAGTAACACCTTTGAGGTGTTTCCTTGCTCCTACTGGTTCGATTAAACCTTGGTTTCATAACTGAGGGAAACTTGCTGCTGTGCTCATCATACCTTCCTCTTGGGAAGCCCAACGAGCTCTACATTAACACCGCCATCAAGCATTTTTCTAGGCGCCGTGCATTGAGCCATCAAGCGATTTTCTGGCGCTTGCCGGGGAGTCAAGGGCATCTTCACAAGGGGAGTCCCTCATAACCAATCTCTTTACTTTGTTTTTTTTGTTTTGCTTAGTTTATTTTTGCTTTGTTTGCTTGTTTTCTTTATTCAAAAACACACAGAAAATAGTTTTACAAGTTTGCTTTCTTATTTGAAACCCCAAAAAATGACTACCCATGAAAACACTAAGTTGTGTGACTTCACTAGCACCAACAACAATGATTTTATGAGCACACCTATTGCTCCACCTGTGGCTGAAAATACTTTCTTTGAGATAAAACCTGCTTTGCTCATTCTTGTTATGAGAGAACAATTTTCTGGTATTGGTAATGAAGATGCTGCTTCCCGTCTAAATAACTTTGTTGAACTTTGTGAGATGCAAAAGCATAGGGATATAGATGGTGATATTATTAAGCTGAAATTGTTTTATTTCTCTTTGAGAGGAAAAGCTAAAGAATGGTTGAATTCCTTAACTAGGAATAGTATTGATTCTTGGACTAAGTGCAAAGATGCTTTCATTGGAAAATACTATCCTCCTGCTAAGATTATATCCATGAGAAGTGAAATAATGAAGTTTAAACAACTTGATAATGAGCATGTTGCCCAAGCTTGGGAAAGAATGAAATCTTTGGTAAAGAATTGTCCCACTCATGGACTGACTGCATGGATGATCATCCAAACTTTTTATGCAGGATTGAACTATTCTTCAAGGAACCTATTGGATTCTACTGCTGGAGGTACCTTTATGACCATCACTTTGGGTGCTGCAACAAAACTTTTGGACAATATGATGGTTAATTATTCTGAATGGCATACTGAGAGAGCTCCACAAGGTAAGAAGGTAAATTCTGTTGAGGAAACCTCCTCCTTGAGTGATAAGATTGATATTATTATGTCTATGCTTGTTAATGGGAAAACCCATATTGATCCAAATAATGTTCCTTTAGCCTCTTTGGTTGCTCAAGAAGAGCAAGTTGATGTGAACTTCATAAGAAATAACAATTTTGGTAATAATGCTTATAGGAACAATTTTGGTAACAACAATTATAAGCCATATCCTCCCAACAATGGTAATGCTTATGGAAATTCTTACAACAATAATAGGAGTGCTCCCTATGAACTTGAAGTTATGCTTAAAGAGTTTATTAGTAAACAAACCACTTTCAATAAAACTATTGAGGAAAAACTCTCTAATGCTGAAAGAAATATAGCATCTTTAGCTGAAGCTCAAACTACTTTGAATAAAATGGCTACTAAACCTGAAACTAATGAGAATCCCTTTGTAGCTACAAATGCTATACAAGTAAAAATTGATGAAAATGTTAAGACTATTAGCTGAATTACATGCTAAGTGGGAAAGAGAAGATGAAATTGCTAGAAACATTAGTGTTTCTACTATTACCACCACTAGTGTTGAGGCTAGTAATAGTTCTACTACTCTAGATGATAAATTTGATTTTGATCTTGATGGTTGCAACATCTCTGAAGTTATTAAGTTCCCACAGAAGCTTGCTAAAAGTCCTAATGCTAGTGCTATGAACATGGCCTTTACAAAACACATTACTGATGCTCTCATAAAGATTAAAGAAGAAAAGATGAAACATAAAGCTTATATTCCTATAAAACAAGAAGATGGTTGGGAACCCATCATTAATATGAAAGTGAATGACTTTGATTTCAAAGCTTTATGTGATCTTGATAGTAGTGTTTCTATTATGCCTAGAAGGATTTATGATATGCTTGATATGCCTCCTCTTGAAGATTGTTATTTGAATGTCCCACTTGATGAGAATGCTAAAAATAAACTCATGGAGAGTCTTAATGATGTTCTTATTATGGTTAACAATTCCTATGTCCCCGTTGATTTCTATGTTTTGGATGTTGAATACAATGCTTCTTGTCCTATTACTTTGGGAAGACCTTTTCTTAGAACTGTTGGTGCCATCATTGATATGAAAGAAGGCCCCATTAAAGATCAAATCCCACTCAATAAAGGTATAGAACACTTACCTAAAAAGATAGAAAATATTTCTTTTGCTTCTCCTATGAAAACAAAATTTGGTCTTAATGCTTCTTCATTTGAGAACACTTGATTCTTTCTTGCTTCTTATGCCTAACTTAAAGGCGTTAAAGAAAAGTACATATTGGGATATAACCCAAAAGTTATAGATGAGTCTTGGAAGTTATTACCTCTGTAATACCCCTCCTTATACTTTTTATTTGTTTTTTGTGCCAAGAGTAACCTCTAATGAGAGTGAAGTAATGATTGGGAAAGTTGCTGTCCCGAAACAGATTTCTGTGCTTCACCGTAAAAATTCGTGAGAGAGCTATGTATGTCGTATTGAGCTGTAAGTTTTTGTTCTTCTGCCTCAGGTTTCTATTTAACTTTTGTTAGTTCAACACTTTTTTATTTGAGCAACAGAAGATCTTCGAAAAAATTCGTCTTTACCTGCTGGTCTGTTTTGACAGATTTCTGCCATTTTCTGCAGTTGCTTCTTGTGGGTTCCTTTCTGAGTTCTTTTGGGGAACTGAGCTTTTTGAGGGGAGTTATACAGTAGCTAGTGTTCTAATGGAAGTTTATTTGGTGTTATAACTGAACCTTAAGACTTATTTATCTTAAGTGCACTAATGTTGCTAATAAAGATTGTGTGAAGTTTTGTATGAAGGAAAAATTTCAGGTGTATGGAAGGAATGAGTGATGAGATGAAGGATGGACTAAAGCTCAAGCTTGGGGATGCCACGCGTGTCACCCCAAGAAATATCCAAGAAGTACAAGCGTCAAAGCTTGGGGATGCCCAAGGCATCCCCTTTCGTCATCAATAAAAATCGCAGGTTTCTTCCAAACGCTTCATTTTTATTGTTTCATGCACAGTTCTGTTGTTCTTGGAGCATCTTCTTTTTCGTTTTCGTTTTGGTTTTTAGTTTCCTTGGTTTGCTTAGTTTTATGAATAAATTGGTTGGACCCCCTCTTTCATACATTGGTTTGCAAATAGTTTGGTTTGGTTTGGAAAAGAGTAGGAAAGTTCATGCTTATGTGGTAAAAAGAGCTCGTTTTTGATTGTGGCCTATGCTTTGTCATGCCATGCTTGATATTGTTTTGGCTTTATGCTTAGTATTTTTTACTGTAACATGACTTGTTATAAACAATTGAGATTTCTTAATGTGCCTTGGATGAATCATGCGTTGTTTTAGCATATTAAAGCATAGTATAGTGGTATTCTCCTTTTATGCTTTATTTGGGTTGACTTGGCGCATTCTCACACCATGTTATGACTATCTCAAGTCACCATAGCCTTTATGACCCTTTATTTTTCAACTTGTAGTATCACTTTATGCTTTGATCAATGATGTTTTGTCGCTCTGCATGATTATGGCCATTATTGCTCTCTTAGTTTGTCGCTCCCAGTCTTTTGCTAGCCTCCACAACAAAGTATGAGTTCCACTCATGCATCCAACTCCCTAAACCAAGTTATTCCAAAGAGTCCAACATACCTACCTACTAGCTTATGCTATTCCAAGTATATTCATGCTTTTGTTTACCTTCCAAATTAAACTTGTTATGAGAAAACTAGTGATTAAAGCTCTCACGAACTTGATGGCACACCTTACCTTTTTGCATCTAATAAACTTGAACCATTGGGTCCTTGTTTGTTGCGTATATGATTGCGCTTTATAAGTTGAAATTAGCAGAACCATGTTTCATGGGGAATGCTTTCAACATTGCACTTGTACTTTGTACCCCATTGATATCATGTTCTTTTGCTTACGGATCCCGGCGGTGTGAAATAAAAGTGGAACTTGTAAGATCATGGAGTTTGTATGTGTGTTAGAGAAACGCCTGGGCCGCTAGCCTAATCCATGCCTAATCATGGTGGAAACTTGCAGCATCACCATAATGAGCACTCTATGAAGCATCCTCAATAAAAACCTATGCAAATAGCAAATAAAAATATCGCTAAGATGCTCATTGTCTGCTTGCCTTGTCATTTTGATTATGGGAAAGCTCCCGTATCATGTGCAAGGGGTACCCCGTTGACGGTTCTTAATGATACACACATACTTACAATGACAAGAGCTTACTCGTGACTAAATTTGAGTAGCATGAGGATCGGTCTTCGTAAGTAAGGGGCATGAGATTTCGGTTTATAACTTGTCAAGCATATCCTCTTAGTTGTGTCACTTTAACCTTAATCACCTTAAAGATGCTTATGATAGGGGCAATGAGAGTTGAAAGCTATAAGTACCATAATTTTTGGAAGCTCTTTATGAGACTTGAATCCCTACTTCCTTTTATGAAGGCCTTTCTTCCACCATTATATATTGAGTCTCCACCTTCTACCTTTATGCACCTACTTTGAGAGCATAGTGGCCATTCTTAGTTCTATGTGCATTGTCCCAAGACTAGTGGATTGATGCATAACTTGATATTGCTTGCTTTAAACTATTTGTATCTAGTCACTCTTATGAACTTTGAAGGTGTCCTATGCATTTATGTTTTGCTACTCTATGAGGGACCAACTGGATACTATTATGCTATGTTTTCTTTATGTGAAACAAACAAACGTCTTGCAAAGCATTGTTATTCATGAATCTTTTGTTTGTGCCTTTTCATGTTGCATCATAGTTTCTTTGTCTTATTGCTAGAACTTTGTCTTTCATGTTATGATTGAAGTACTATGATCCCAGCTTTGAATGTTTTACAAATACTTTGATCAAGTCTTTGATGGTGCATGTCACCTCAAAAATTATTATTTCTATTTTTATCACTTACCTACTCGAGGACGAGCAGGAGTTAAGCTTGGGGATGTTGATACATTGCAAATGTATCTATAATTTTTGATGTTCCTTGCTTGGTTTTATCCACTTTCTTGTGTTTTGTCCACACTTTGGAGTACTTTTCATATGATTTCTTGGACTAACCTATTAACAAGAGCCACAGTGCCAGCTGCCTGTTTTCTGCTATTTTTCGTTCCACGAAAGTAAGAAAATGAATATTCTCAGAATTGGACGGGACAAAAGCCAAAGTGCCTATTTTTTCGGAAGTCATCAAGTGCCAGAATACGATACGGAGAGGGGACAGAGGGCGGTCACACCACCTGGCCGCGTGGCCAGGCCTGGCCCACACCAGGGGGTGGTGTGGCCAGCCCTGGCACCCCCTCGCCTCCCTTTCTGACTATAAGATGCCCTCGGGACGTAAACCCTAAGTACCCGATCAAAAATCCACGAAAGAGTCCGTAGCCGCCGTCGTCTCCATACCTAGATCGGGAGGGATCTGAAGCTCTTCCTAGCACCCTGCCGGAGAGGGGAATTCACCCTGGAGGCCTTCTTCATCACCATGCAAGCCTCCGGTGTGATGTGTGAGTAGTTCATCCTTGGACTACGGATCCATGTAGTATCTAGATGGCTGGTTCTCCTCCTTTGTGCTTTCATGTTTAGATCTTGTGAGCTCCGTTCATGATCAAGATCATCTATTTGTTCTGCATGTTGTGTTTGCGGCGATCCGATGGATATTGAGATGCTATTTCAGATTGATTATTGATTCTATCATGTCTTTGTTATTTGAGATCTTGCATGCTTTCTGTTGTTAATAGCTATGTTGGCCAAGTAGATGCTAGCAACTCTAAGAGTTAGTATTTATGCTCGATAGTGGGTTCATGCCTCTGGTAATCTGGGGAAGTGACAGAAATCTCTAAGGTACTAGATGTGCTGTTGCTACTAGGGAGAAAACAACAATCCTTTGTTCATAGAACAATCATATTGTTTACTTTACACGTAGTTCGTAAAGCAATAATCTGTTGCTTGCAACTTAATACTGGAGGGGGTTCAGATGATAACCTGAAGGTGGATTATAAGTCATAGATGCAGTTGGATGGCGGTCTATGTATAATGTTGTAATGCCCAATGAAGTCTTAAAGGAGTCAAGATGATTAGTATATGCATGTATTGCTTTCTCGGTGTTTGTCAATTGCCCCGCTGTAATTTGTTCACCCAGCATGTTATCTATCTTAAGGAGAGCCACCTCTAGTGAACTATGGATCCCGGTCCTCTTTTTCTTTACATACAATCTACAACTGTTTACTTCTTTGTGTTTACTTTCTGCAAACTATTACTTCTTTCCATTCGATACGTTTAATCCTTTGTTTACCGCAAAACACGGTGAGATTGACAACCTCATCGCAAGTTGGGGACAAAGTTCTATGGTTGTGTTGTGCAGGTCTCCACGTTGCTACTAGCACCGGTAGTGCGCACTGCCAAAGCTTAGCGAGTAACACCTTTGAGGTGTTTCCTTGCTCCTACTAGTTCGATTAAACCTTGGTTTCATGACTGAGGGAAACTTGCTGCTGTGCTCATCATACCTTCCTCTTGGGGTTCCCAACGAGCTCTACATCAACACCGCCATCAAGCATTTTTCTGGGCGCCGTGCATTGAGCCATCACATGACTTGTTATAAACAATTGAGATTGCTTAATGTGCCTTGGATGAATCATGCATTGTTTTAGCATATTAAAGCATAGTATAGTGGTATTCTCCTTTGATACTTTATTTGGGTTGACTTGGCACATGCGCACACCATGTTATGACTATCTCAAGTCACCATAGCCTTTATGATTCTTTACTTTTCAACTTGTAGTATCACTTTATGCTTTGATCAATGATGTTTTGTCGCTCTGCATGATTATGGCCATTATTGCTCTCTTAGTTTGTCGCTCCCAGTCTTTTGCTAGCCTCCACAATCAGTATGAGTTCCACTCATGCATCCAACTCCCTAAACCAAGTTACTCCAAAGAGTCCAGCATACCTACCTACTAGCTTATGCTATTCCAAGTATATTCATGCTTTTGTTTACCTTCTGAATTAAACTTGTTATGAGAAAACTAGTGATTAAAGCTCTCACGAACTTGATGGCACACTCTACTTTTTTGTATCTAATAAACTGGAACCATTGGGTCCTTCTTTGTTGTGTATATGCTTGCGCTTTATAAGTTTAAATTAGCAGAACCATGTACCATGGGGAACTCTTTCAACATTGCACTTGTACTTTGTACCCCGTTGATATCATGTTCTTTTGCTTACGGATCCCGGTGGTGTGAAATAAAAGTGGAACTTGTAAGATCATGGAGTTTGTATGTGTGTTAGAGAAACGCCTGGGCCGCTAGCCTAAGCCATGCCTAATCATAGTGGAAACTTGCAGCATAACCATAATGAGCACTCTATGAAGCATCCTCAATAAAAACCTATGCAAATAGCAAATAAAAAGATCGCTGAGATGCTCATTGTCTGCTTGCCTTGTCATTTTGATTTTGGGATAGCTCATGTATCATGTGCAAGGGGTACCCCGTTGGCGGTTCTTTATGATACACATGTACTTACAATGACAAGAGCTTACTCGTGACTAAATTTGAGTAGCATGAGGATCGGTCTTCGTAAGTAAGGGGCATGAGATTTCGGTTTATAACTTGTCAAGCATATCCTCTTAGTTGTGTCACTTTAACCTTAATCACCTTAAAGATGCTTATGATAGGGGCAATGAGAGTTGAAAGCTATAAGTACCATAATTTTTGGAAGCTCTTTATGAGACTTGAATCCCTACTTCCTTTTATGAAGGCCTTTCTTCCACCATTATATATTGAGTCTCCACCTTCTACCTTTATGCACCTACTTTGAGAGCATAGTGGCCATTCTTAGTTCTATGTGCATTGTCCCAAGACTAGTGGATTGATGCATAACTTGATATTGCTTACTTTAAACTATTTGTATCTAGTCACTCTTATGAACTTTGAAGGTGTCCTATGCATTTATGTTTTGCTACTCTATGAGGGACCAGCTGGATACTATTATGCTATGTTTTCTTTATGTGAAACAAACAAACGTCTTGCAAAGCATTGTTATTCATGAATCTTTTGTTTGTGCCTTTTCATGTTGCATCATAGTTTCTTTGTCTTATTGCTAGAACTTTGTCTTTCATGTTATGATTGAAGTACTATGATCCCAGCTTTGAATGTTTTACAAATACTTTGATCAAGTCTTTGATGGTGCATGTCACCTCAAAAATTATTATTTCTATTTTTATCACTTACCTACTCGAGGACGAGCAGGAGTTAAGCTTGGGGATGTTGATACATTGCAAATGTATCTATAATTTTTGATGTTCCATGCTTGGTTTTATCCACTTTCTTGTGTTTTATCCACACTTTGGAGTACTTTTCATATGATTTCTTGGACTAACCTATTAACAAGAGCCACAGTGCCAGCTGCCCGTTTTCTGCTGTTTTTGGTTCCAGGAAAGTCAGAAAATGAATATTCTCGGAATTGGACGGGACAAAAGCCAAAGTGCCTATTTTTTCGGAAGTCATCAAGTGCCAGAGTATGAGAGGGAGAGGGGCCAGGGGCCACCACACCACCTGGCCGCACGGCCCAGCCTGGCCCGCGCCAGGGGGTGGTCTGGCCACTTCCGGCACCCCCTCGGCCTCCCCTTCTGCCTATAAGATGCCCTCAGGACGAAAACCCTAACTACCCGATCAAAAATCCACGAAAGAGTCTGTAGCGACCGTCATCTCCATCCCTAGATCGGGAGGGATCTGAAGCTCTTCCTGGCACCCTGCCAGAGAGGGGAATTCACCCAGGAGGCCTTCTTCATCATCATGCAAGCCTCTGGTGTGATGCGTGAGTAGTTCATCCTTGGACTACAGATCCATGTAGTAGCTTGATGGCTGGTTCTCCTCCTTTGTGCTTTCATGTCTAGATCTTGTGAGCTCCGTTCATTATCAAGATCATCTATTTGTAATTCTGCATGTTGTGTTTGCGGGGATCCGATGGATATTGAGATGCTATTTCAGATTGATTATTGATTCTATCATGTCTTTGTTATTTGTGATCTTGCATGCTTTCCATTGTTAGTAGCTATCTTGGCCAAGTAGATGCTAGCAACTCCAAGAGTTAGTATTTATGCTCGATAGTGAGTTCATGCCTCTGGTAATCTGGGGAAGTGACAGAAATCTCTAAGGTACTAGATGTGCTGTTGCTACTAGGGAGAAAACAACAATCCTTTGTTTATAGAACAATCGTATTGTTTACTTGACACGCAATTCGTAAAGTAATAATCTGTTGCTTGCGGGGGTTTAGATGATAACCTGAAGGTGGATTATAAGTCATAGATGCAGTTGGATGGCGGTCTATGTATAATGTTGTAATGCCCAATCAAGTCTCAAAGGAGTCAAGATGATTAGTATATGCATGTATTGCTTTCTCGATGTTTGTCAATTGCCCTGCTTTAATTTGTTCACCCAGCATGTTATCTATCTTAAGGAGAGCCACCTCTAGTGAACTATGGATCCCGATCCTTTTCTTTACATACAATCTATAAACTGTTACTGCTTTGTGTTTACTTTCTGCAACTTTTTACTTCTTTCCATTCGATACGTTTAATCCTTTGTTTTCAGCAAAACACGGTGAGATTGACAACCTCATCGCAAGTTGGGGACAAAGTTCTGTGGTTGTGTTGTGCAGGTCTCCATGTTGCTGCTAGCACCGCTAGTGCGCCCTGCCATCGTTCAGCTAGCTACACCTTAGGGGTGTTTCCTTGCTCCTACTGGTTCGATTAAACCTTGGTTTCATAACTGAGGGAAACTTGCTGCTGTGCTCATCATACCTTCCTCTTGGGGTTCCCAATGAGCTCTACATAAACCACGAACCATCAAGCACCATCATCACCATCTCCATATTGCTATAACAATTGTGTTGAATCTTGCATAGTTCATAGGGGAAACTTTCCCGGTGTTGATTACTTTTTGTAGTTGATTCTATTGAGTAAACCATTGAATTATTGTTTATGTTCAGATTGTTATACATCATTATTCTATCTCTGATCATGATCCATATGATGTCTTGTGAGTAGTTTGTTTTGTTCTTGAGGACATGGGAGAAGTCATGTTGTTAGTAGTGGAGTTGTGTTGAGAAAGGTTCAATAGTTCGATATTTAAGTTGTGGTGTACTTCTTCTTGTGGTGTCATGTGAACGTCGACTACATGACACTTCACCTATATGGGCCTAGGGGAATGCATTGTGTATTTGGCTACTAATCGTAGGGGTTGCCGGAGTGACAGAAACCTGAACCCCCGTTAGGAAACCATTGCACAAGGGACGTAAGAGTCTTAGAGTTTAAAGTTGTGGTTAGGTTTCTACCTTAATTACTTTCTTGTACTTACGAATATTTGCAAGGGGTATATTTACAAGTATGTATTAGTCCTAGAAAGGTCGGTACATTAGCACAGGTTCACCCACACAACACTTAGCAAGCTAAATAAGATTAATCAACTATATGAAGCGAAAGCACTTGACAGTCTTCACATGTGTCCTCAAGAACGTTTGGTCATCTTAAGTAATACAACCGGCTTGTCCTTTGCTGCATAAAGGATTGGGCCACTTGCTGCATTTATTCTTATTGTCTTTTGTTTACTGGTACTTTGTTTACTTGCTTTATCAAAAACCCCTAAAAATCCATTTGCTAAGTATTTGTAGAGAATTCCTGATCCATACCACTAGCCAGCACCTTCTGCTCCTCGTTGGGTTCGACACTCTTACTTATCGAAAATATTGCGATACACCCCCTATACTTGTGGGTCATCAGGAGGCCCAAGATGGATATACCAATGCTATGGATACTGACATACGTGAAAACGGAGTCTTGGAGTGCAAGACACAAAGACTAGTTATATTAGTGTAGACTCTGTAACCTATCCAATCAGGACTTTCCCTATAATCCTATGTCCTGGAGTCTTGTAAGCTGGCATGCGGGAGTCTTTAGAGCAAAGAAAACTCTCTTGTTACAGTAAGAGTACAAAAATAAAATCTAAAATAAAAATAAGCAGGTTGTCTTACATAAAGCGCTTTCTTTATAGCCATATAGTTAGGTTTACTTACTTGTTTTTAATGGATAGAGATCATGTGGTAACTTGTACCTTGGTGACATCTCCTTCTTTATTGGGAAGTGTTTCATGCACTTCTTTTAAGAGAATTGAAACTCTACATTACATTCCTTTGAATCAATGACATGCCCTATGGTTCTTAAAAAGAGTTTTCCTAAGATTATAGGACTAGAGGTTTTACTCTCCATGTCCATAACAATAAAATCATCAGGAACAAATATCATGTGTAATTCAAGCAATAACATCACTATTTATACCTAAACCATGTCTAGTAGAATCATCAACAAGTAAAAGATCTATGGTGCATTTTTTCATACCTTTAATTTCAAGCAAATCATATAATTCTTTTGATAAAATTGAAACACTAGATCCTAGATCTAATCCTTGACAAGTAATTCATCATGCATTTACTTAAAGGAAAATATTAACTCTCTAAGGTGACTTAAAATTTTAGGAGAAACAAACATTTCTACAAATGCAGCTTTAATATTAAACCAAGAACTGAAATTTCCAACTAGCCATTTTAATATCCAATCCATACCTTTTCCAGTGAGTGGATAAGGATAAAGCTTAGCTTTGATCATGTTGTTGTTTAAATTACTTAATTCCAAATATTTACATCTATCATTAAATTTCTTTAGATGCAAAATAGGATCCTCTTTATGTTTCCATGAAAATGATATTCGTAGATTATTTTTTTATGGCTCGATTGATCTCAACAAGTTTCATAGGAAAATCGTCCTTTTGTGGAAAATTCTTAGCACTACATGGCCAAAACGTCCACTTATCGATCTTACAAATAAAAAAATATCTACTCTAGTTTTATGGATTTTTGTGTATAGAAAAAGGTAAAAACAAGACTAAAACAAACAAACAAAAGAACAAGTAAAAGACAAAAAACAAGACAAAATAAAATTGCTTTGTAAATCTAAAAGTCAAGAGCTCACAACGGTGCAACCTCCCCAAGTTGTGTTGTTTGCACAAGTTTGCTGATGGTGCTAGAAAATGTGGTTTTGACTCCAATCATGATGATGACGGTGCTAGAAAATGATCTTGATGATGACGGTGCTAGAAAATGTTCTACTAGTTGTTGTGGAAGAAGAACTATGCTCCAAACTTTATGAAGATGCAATTGTAATGTAGTCTTGCAATTCCACGACAACAGCATCAGTAAATATTCTTGATGGCAACAACTCCGTGTATACCAACTCGTTGGGACTCCAAGTGTAGAATGTTATAGTAAGAGTCTTTCCCCCACAAGGGTGACTGGAGGGTTTATATCAAATTATCACTTATAAAGATGATGCAACACATCTCGCTTATACTCCTCTAGAAAGAGAGAATTACATGCAATATAGAATTAAGAATAAATAGAGTATTGCCTTAGGTACTTTGACATGATGTTTGAAAATCAAATGTGTGTAGTGACCCAGCATACCAATGCATGTTGTAGTACGCAAGTCATTGACGTAATATCTCCAGAAGCCCTGCTCCACAAATATTACATCCCTTAGAGTTATACAATAGAAACATCGCGGGTCCATGGTACATACAACTTGTTATTACAATACCAAAAGAAGTGATACCATAAGTTCTTTTGACTTACAATGATCTAACATCTTACTTAGATATGTTACAACTTAAGAATGAAAAGATCCAAACTAATTAACAAGATGGGAGCTCAATAGCTTATTTAATATTGTTCTATGTTGCTCGACTCAACCTGGATACTAAATCTACACTACTAACTACTAGGACTCGTTTCCTTCAGATCCATAGCGGATCTCGTAATCCACTCCTACAACTCATCTGGAGAGATCAGGTTCTTCGTAGAAAGCGTCTTTCTGGCACTCCGTAGCATACATTGGAGTTTCTTCTTGTCTTTAGAGTCTAAGAAGGGAATCAAAGGAAAGGGTGAGTAACAATGTTACCCATCAAGTTCATTATATGCAAGGTGGGAAGTTTGATGCGCTAGCTAGTGACATAGACTATAATTCATAGGTTCCATGCATTTTTCAAAATCATTTCTTCAAAAAGTTTCTTTTACTCTGAAAACTATGCCCATCAGCTTTCACAGGTTTACCAGAACTTCATGGAGTTACTTTCCTGCCGTGTTCGTAGCTACTTCCCGGAATAGGGAGTAACATGTCACACTTTTATACATTCTATAGAGATGTGTTGCTTTACCCATAAGAGATCAAATTCTTGTTGCACAACCGAGCATACGTTCTGGTCCACAATTCCATGATGTGGGGCCTAGTAGATGATCCAAGCCAATCATTGTTCCTTTCTACAACCCCTCATGCCCACCCGACTCTCTAAGCATCCCGCCTCTCTTATACCCCCTTTATGGGTAGCTATAACTATGATAGACCCCTTGTAGACTCTATAAGCAGAACCTGCCCCTAATAGCCCCCATCAAAATGGAAGACCTACCTCCAACATTCCCTCACAGATAATCTAGACACGAAGTATCATGGGGCACTAAGGGGTCCCACCCATGTGTTGGATCCTCTGCTAGGAATCTGTAGTGTCAAGATAAGGTCATCTGTCGGCACACGAAAGGAAGAAGATACAACTAACTTCACCGTTCCATTCTAGATCTTATGGTTAACGCGTGTTATACGACGCTAGAATCACTGATGACATTGGTTATTAAGTCCTAACTGATATAATCTCGTGCACTTAGAACTTTCTTATATACCATGGTTCCATTACCCGATATAATAGATTATCACCACTTATGCTGATAACCAATACTTCATCTTATTATGAAAATAATCCTTTGTGATTGAATATAGGTGATATCATAGTAGATTGCAAAATACTTTGTAAAACTCATCAAAGGACATGACCAAGTAATGAACTTGCCTTGTGACTGCAAGGTAATGAAGTCGGATGCTTCAACTTCACAGTGTGCTCCGGTTTCTGCAAAACATCATCATTGCCTGGTAAGGACAATTTTTAAAGAAGCAAATAATCCCTTTATGCATAGTAGTCATGCAATATTTAACTTTGAGTTTAAAACCTTTATTTGCGTGTTTTAGCATTGTTATTAAACTTAAAATAACCTTTTCAAGTGTTAAATATTTTATAAGGATGCATGATTATTTATTCATAGAAAATAATCCAAATTAATTTAAATAAAGCAAAAAGGAATTTTATTTTGTTTTAAGGACAAAAGAAAATACATTCCTTTTATTTTAATATAAGAAAAGGATTTTAACCTTTATATACATTTATTTATTTATAAATCCTAAAATCTTATGGAATAATATACTTAGCATTTTCTAGTATAATGTATTAATTCTCATGCTTAAAAGTGGTTTTTATTTATTTTTAGGATTTTCCCTCATTTTTATGAACTATCATGAGAAATTTAATGGTTTAAATCTTTTGTCCCATTTTATATAATTTAAATGGACAACATAATATTTTCTTGAATATATTATATTTTTGGTAAAATTTTGGTATGTCATATGTATTTTTATGATTTTTATTGAGTTTGAAATGTTCACAAGGGCATTGTAGTAATTTAGATTTTATTTACAATTTCATTTTCATCTTTATTTATTTTAAAACTAGGCCTAGCCCGTGGGCTAGCCTAATCCACTAATTAACTTGGCCCACCCGACCTAGTTGGTCGGGTCAATGTTGGGTTTATCCAACTACTCAATCAATTCCATAAAAAGATAGGAAAGTAGTTCCCTAATCGAATGGATAAATTCAAGTGTGATTTGCAAAGCATCCCAATGGTGAGTTGCAAAGCATCTTTTGATGCAGATACTATATACGTGCACACCACTACAAGAAAAGTTTCCTCCCGTAACGACTTGGCCCGACGGTCATCGTAAAAGGCGCGTCTTCCGCGACAAATTTCTTGGCTCGGATGTGGCCGATGGAAAACTTTTTTTCCGGTTTCGCGGTCCTCTACTACGACGGAACCGCTAAAAACTTGGAGGAAGCTCCGCTGGTGCATGGCAGAAGCAAGATTTTTGGTTCCCCGCACGATGTTGACTCGCCAATGTATTTTGAGCGTGTGGGTCCTAGACATCAGTGTCTCCAGCGAACCATACTTTTCGGTCACGCCACCCTGATTTGAACTCGATAACGTTTCTCGAGGTGTCTGCCGTTTAGTCAGGCTGCTAGGTTCCACATGTCAACCTCTCATTAGAAGAATCGTGTGTATGATAATTTTTCCCCCTCGCTCGTGCTACCCTTTTCCGAAGTTGATAGCGTTACTCGATGCATCTACCGTTTAATCAGGCTGCTAGGACCCACATGGCATCCTCTTATTAGAAGAAACGTGTGTATGATGGAATTTTTTCTTTCGCTCGCGCTACCCTGTTCTGAAGTTGATAGCGTTGTTCGATGCATCTAGCGTTTAATCAACCTCCTGAGCCCCACATGTCATCCACTCATTAGAAGAAATGTGTGTATGATGGATTTTTTGCCCTCGGTCGTGCCTTGTGTTCCAAACTTGATAGCGTTGCTCGCTGTTTCAGCCGTTTATACAGGTTGATGGGCCCCACATGTCAGCATCTATGTTGGAAATGTGTGCCTCCCCGTTTATACATGCTAAACTTTTTTTCTTCTCTCGCGCCTCCGCGTTTGGAATTTGGCAACGTTGCTCGATACAACACCTTTATAATGTCTCCCTGCTGGGTCCACATGTCAGCCTCCTATGTAGATGAAACGTGTGTTTGTTGGGCATTTTTTTGGTTGCGTCCGCTGGTTAATTGTTTGATGCGGTAGTCGTGTATGGTCTTGCTGCTAGGGCCCACGTGTTAGTCTCTCTGGACAAGAAACGTGTCGATCTTGGTCTTCTTTTTTCCGGTCGTGACTGTTGTAGAAGTACTTTTTAAACGCGCTCATTAAACTTGATCTCTTGTATGGTAAGGTTGATGGGTGCTAGCTGCAGGCAGGTGGGTCGTCCATGTCAGTCTTTCAGTATAGAAATATTGCTACAGATAAACTGCATGCCTTGCCACTACACAATAAAATTGTTATGCTTTTATAAAATATAAAAAATGTATACTAATATCGTATATAACTTATTTATTTTTCTTCTTAAAAAATGGCTTGTCCATCTTATATGCATGATTGCTAGCAGCTCAACTATAAAATGTTAAGTATAAATAATATAGTAAGTAGTACTTCAAAAACATGGATAGGTGGAGTTTTTTTAGGGGCGGGTGAACAGTGCCCCAAAAAGGCCGAATTGAAGAAAAATGGGTCGAGCAGGGATTGATGGGCTATTATCCATGGGCTATTTTTCATGGGGTCTCGCCCAATCTAACTGGACTATTTGTGCGGCCGAATGACCCTAAACATAGCCGAATTAAAAGGTCTTAGGCTATAATGAGGCCAGATTGGCTAATTTCTTGGGCTCAATAGTCAAAATCCCAAGGTACGTGTTAGGGCTCGGTCGGATCAGAAACAAAGACGTCAACAAGGAAAAAAGATATAAAATATGAGTGCCCAGATCCCAGCCGCCTGAGAACTATTTATGTTAAGGCGCCGATGTCACCCTACTGATTGTGCTAATTCTCAGTTGTAACCTAGTAGTTGCAACTCATTAAATTCCCAGTTACAAGCTAGTTGCAACAAATGTGTAACCCTCATGTTGCATGAATCGTGAGGTAAATCCAATGGCGAGAGATGTGACTCTTGAGAACTTGCAAATCCGATAAAATATTCATAGATATTTCTATAAAAATTATGGACAAACACCCCGTGCCTGCCAAAACTTTCCGCCGAGACCCCAAACTTTCCTAAGCACTAATACATGCATTTTGCATCACTATTCTATGTCTTAATTCACTATTATTCATTGATATATTTCGTATTGAGAGGTGATACTTATGTTATTTCATCTATTTTTGCATGGTTGATGACTTTTGGAGCATGGACCATTGTAGTCAGGATTCTGATGGAAAAGGTGCTGTTTGGAGGCAAAATTCATGAAGATCAGAAAATCCGGGAAAATATACGAAAAATCCTATTTTTCTAGAAGACTAAGGATGCCAGAAGATGAAGTGGAGGTGGGCCACAGGGGGCCCACACCACCCCATGGCGCGGGCAGGCCTAGGCCGCGCCTGGAGGTGGTGTGGCCGCCCTGGCCCACTCCAGCCTCTCTCCTCTGGCGTATATCATCCCCACGAAACCCTAAGACTCGGAGAGCGACCACAGAAAGATTCCACCGCCTCTGCGGGGCGGAAAACACCGAGAGAGAAAGATCTCTCCAGCAGACAGATTTCTGCCGGGGCAATTCCTTCCCGGAGAGGGGAGATCGTCGCCACCAACACCACCATCAATCTGGACTTTATCGGGATCATCATCCTCATCATCACCACCATCATCACCATCAGCACCCTCATCACCATCTCCATATTGCTGTAACAATTGGTTGAATCTTGCTATAGTTCATAGGGGAAACTTTCCTGGTGTTGATTACTCTTTGTAGTTGATGCTATTGAGTGAACCATTGAATTATTGTTTATGTTCAGATTGTTATACATCATTATTCCATCTCTGATCATGATCCATATGATGTCTTGTGAGTAGTTCGTTTTGTTCCTGAGGACATGGGAGAAGTCTTGTTGTCAGTAGTGGAGTTGTGTTGAGAAAGATTCAATAGATTGTTATTTAGGTTGTGGTGTACTTCTTCTAGTGGTGTCATGTGAACGTCGACTACATGACACTTCACCTATATGGGCCTAGGGGAATGCATTGTGTATTTGGCTACTAATCGTAGGGGTTGCCAGAGTGACAGAAACCTGAATCCCTGTTAGCAAACCATTGCACAAGCGGCGTAAGGGTCTTAGATTTTAAAGTTGTGGTTAGGTTTCTACCTTAATTACTTTCTTGTACTTACGGATGTTTGCAAGTGGTATAATCACAAGTATGTATTAGTCTTGGATGGGGCGGTACATTAGCATAGGTTCACCCACACAACATTTAGCAAGCTAAAGAAGATTAATCGACTATATGAAGCGAAAGCACTTGACAGTCTTCCGATGTGTCCCCGAGAACGTTTGGTCATCTTAAGAACTACAACCGGCTCGTCCTTTGCTGCATAAAGGATTGGGCCAGTTGCTGCATTTATTCCTACCGTCTTTTATTTACTCGTACTTTGTTTACTTGCTTTATCGAAAACCCCTAAAAATCTTTTTGCTAAGTATTTGTAGAGAATTCCTGATCCATACCACTAGCCGGCACCTTCTGCTCCTCGTTGGGTTCGACACTCTTACTTATCGAAAATACTGCGATACACCCCCTATACTTGTGGGTCATCAAGACTATTTTCTGGTGCCGTTGCCAGGGAGTGAAGCGCCGTTGGAGAGTGGAACTGGTAAAGGAAACTTCTACTGTGAGTATTGTTTACTTCTGCTAGTTGCTTTATTTTCGTTATGGATAATTCGCTGAGTTTCTTATTTGGTAATGCTACTACCACTGCTAAGGTAGTAGATAAGCCACCACCTGCTGAGAAAGATGTTTTCAAAATACCTACAAGAATTATGGATCGTGTTATGGATAACTACTATGTTGGGGATGGAACTATCCATCCCGGTGATCATTTACTCTTTATACATGAGTTATGCGGGTTGTTCAAGTGTGCAGGTATTACTACAGATCAAGTTAAGAAGAATTTATTCTCATTATCACTAAAAGGAAGAGCTGAGGAATGGTATAAGCTGCTGAAGAATGGTCAAGCTCTGGAATGGGAGGAAATAGTGCCTCTCTTTTATTCAAAGTTTTATCCTCCTAGTGAGATTCATAAATATCGGAATCAAATATACAACTTTTGGCCTCTTGATGGAAAGAGTACAACTCAAGCTTGGGGGAGATTGAAGTTATTAATGCTCAAATGTCCCATTCATGAGCTCCCCAACAATATTATTATCAACAACTTTTATGCAAGGCTCCCTCTACATGATAAAGATTTATTGGATGCTTCTTGTGCTGGATCATTCACTCGCATGGAAGAAGAAGCCAAAAGGGATCTTCTGGACCGTATTCAAGACAATGCTGAAGCTTGGGAGAATGATAAAGGTAGAAAGTCAGGTATAAATTATGATTATGAATGCATTGAATCTTTTATGGGAACTGATGACTTTCAAAATATTAGCAATATTTATGGTCTTGATTAGCAAGTTATTACAAATTGCTATAGAGCTTTTGCTTCCTATATCGAAATTCCAAAAAGGGGATGGAACAAATACCATGCACCTTACAAAGATATTGTTGACTATGCTCCTATTGGAAGTGCTGAGTATTGCATTATTGATCCCATCTTACCCGAACCTTATATCAAGAAGATTCCCTTCCCCGAATAGGTAAAGGACCATCCTATGATAACTAATGTAATCACCAAAAGTGAAAAAAGAACTGTAAAACCTGATGAACAAATAAACATTGAACCTGTGGTAGCAATTGTGAAAGACCTTGTCACTAAAAGCGTAGAAGATGGGCACATAGTCTTTTGTGAGGATGCTTCTAATAATGTTTCACATCCCAATAGAACTAAAAAGGCTAGTGTTCCTGTGCTTTCTGTTAGAATTGGTGATCATTGCTATTATGGTTTATGTGATATTGGTGCAAGTTCTAGTGCTATTCCTTATGAGCTTTACAGAGAAATTATGCATGAAATCAGTCCTTGCGTGTTGGAAGAAATTGATGTGGTTATTCACGTTGCTAATAGAGAGACCATCTCTCCAATAGGTATTGTACGAGGCGTGGAAGTTCTTTGTGGTAAGATTAAGTACCCTGCTGATTTTCTAGTACATGGTTCGGCTGCTAGTAAAACCTACCCTATCATTTTTGGTAGACCTTTCTTAAGTACTTGTGGAGCTATTATTGATTGCAGCAGGGAGAAAATCTTGACTAAGTTCGATGGGGAATCTTATGAGTTTAATTTTTCGAAATTTGCTAAAGAACCTTGCGAAGAGGAAACCCATGATGAGGATTTTAGGGTTGAACAACTTGCTTCTATTTCTCTTGCTCCTAACAATGCTTTGCAGAAATTTATGGAAGATCATGAAAGTGAAATCTTCATGGAAGAAAGGAATGAGATTGACAGGATTCTCCGTGATCAACCTATGATGCTTAAGCACGACTTGCCTGTAGAAGACTTGGTACCACGATGCCACCTAAAAAGGATCCTGTTTTCGATCTAAAACCTCTCCCTGATGATCTTAAATATGCTTATATTGATGATAAAAAGATATATCCTGTTATTGTTAGCGCTAAACTTTCAGGGAAGGAAGAAGCAAGGTTATTGGAAGTTTTGAAGAAACATCGAGGAGCTATGGGCTATACTCTGGATGATTTAAAAGGGATTTCACCTACTATATGTCAGCACTCTATCAACATAGAACCAGATGCGAAGCCGGTAGTGGAGCACCAACGACGTTTAAATCCTAGGATGAAGGAAGTGGTAAGGTATGAGGTATTGAAACTCCTTGATGCTGGTATTATTTACCCTATTGCTGATAGTGAATGGGTTAGTCCTGTTCATTGTGTTCCTAAAAAGGGAGGTATTACCATTGTCCCTAATGATAATGATGAGCTTATTCCTCAAAGAACAGTGGTAGGCTATAGGATGTGCATTGATTTTAGGAAAGTCAATAAAGTTACTAAGAAAGATCACTACCCGCTTCCTTTTATTGATCAAATGTTGCAAAGGTTGTCTAAAAAGACTCATTTTTGTTTTCTTGATGGTTATTCTGGTTTCTCTCAAATTGCTGTTAAACAACAAGATCAAGAAAAAACTACTTTTACTTGCCCTTATGGAACTTATGCTTATAGACATGTGCCTTTTGGTTTATGTAATGCTCCTGCTACTTTCCAAAGGTGCATGTCTCCTATATTTCATGGTTTTTGTGAGGAGATTGTAGAAGTGTTCATGGATGACTTTTCTGTCTATGGAACTTCTTTTGATAATTGTCTGCACAACCTTGATATAGTTTTGCAGAGATGTGAAGAAACTAATCTTGTTCTTAATTGGGAGAAATGCCACTTCATGGTTAATGAAGGGATTGTTCTTGGGCATAAAGTTTCTGAAAGAGGCATAGAAGTTGATAGAGCTAAGGTTGAGGCAATTGAGAAGATGCCATGTCCAAGAGACATCAAAGGTATTCGTAGTATCCTTGGTCATGCTGGTTTCTATAGGAGGTTTATTAAAGACTTCTCTAGGATATCAAAACCTCTCACTAATCTTCTTCAAAAAGATGTACCTTTTGTTTTTGATGATGATTGTAGGGAAGCTTTAACTACATCCCCTATTGCTCAACCACCTGATTGGAGTTTACCCTTTGAAATAATGTGTGATGCTAGTGATTTTGCTGTAGGAGCTGTCCTTGGGCAACGTATTGATAAAAAGTTAAACGTTATTCATTATGCTAGTAAGACTCTAGACGCTGCTCAAAGGAATTATGCCACTACTGAAAAGGAATTTCTAGCTGTTGTTTTTGCCTGTGATAAGTTTAGGCCCTATGTTGTGGACTCAAAAGTAACCATTCATACTGATCATGCTGCTATTAAATATCTTATGACGAAGAAGGACGCTAAGCCTAGACTTATTAGATGGGTTCTGCTTTTACAAGAGTTTGATCTACACATAGTAGACAGGAAGGGTGCTGAAAACCCTGTAGCTGATAATTTATCTCGTTTGGAAAACATCTCTTTTGATCCTATGCCTGTTAATGATAGTTTCCCAAATGAACAGTTAGCCGCAGTAGGGGTGAGCTCGTGAGGAAGCCCTTGGTATGCTGATTATGCTAACTTTATTGTCTCCAAGTATTTGCCTCCAACTTTTACAGCTCAGCAAATAAGAAAGTTCTTTTATGATTTGAGGCATTGTTTTTGGGATGACCCACACTTATACAAAGTAGGGGTTGATGGTATTATGCGAAGATGTGTTCCCGAATATGAACAAAAAGAGATATTGCGTAAATGTCATGGTAGCGCTTATGGAGGACATCATGCAGGAGATAGAACCACACAAAAGGTACTACAATCCGGTTTCTACTGACCTACCCTTTTTAAAGATGCAAGAAATTTTGTTTTATCTTGTGATGAATGTTAGCGTGTTGGTAATATTTCTAGACGCAATGAAATGCCTATGAACTACTCTCTAGTTATTGAACCTTTTGATTGTTGGGGATTCAACTTTATGGGTCCTTTCCCTCCTTTGAAGGGTTACACTCATATTCTTGTTCCCGTTGATTATGTTACTAAGTGGGTAGAAGCCATTCCTACGAAAAGTGCTGACGGGGAAACCTCTCTAAAAATGCTTAAGGACGTTATCTTTCCTAGGTTTGGAGTGCCTAGGTATCTCATGACTGATGGGGGTTCTCATTTCACCCATGGCGGTTTTAGGAAGACCCTCGCTAAATATGATGTTAATCATAGAATTGCTTCAGCTTATCACCCCCAGACTAGCGGGTAAGTAGAGTTATCGAATAAAGAAATTAAATCTGTCTTGCAAAAGACTTTTAATAGGTCTAGAAAAAACTGGGCTAAGAAGTTGAATGATGCTTTATGGGCTTATAGAACTGCTTACAAAAATCCTATGGGAATGTCTCCTTATAAAATGGTTTATGGGAAAGCTTGCCACCTACCCTTAGAATTAGAACACAAAGCCTACTAGGCAGTGAAAGAACTAAATAGAGATTGTAAGCTCGCTGGTGAGAAAATATTATTTGACTTAAGTTCTTTAGATGAATGGAGGAGTGAAGCCAATGAGAATGCTAGGCTCTTTAAGGAAAAAGTTAAAAGATGGCATGCCAAGCAAATACTTAAGAGAGAGTTTCATGTTGGTGAGAAAGTTCTATTGTATAGGTCTCGTCTCAGATTTTTTGCAGGTAAGCTACTATCAAAATGGGAAGGACCTTTCATCATTGAAGAAGTATACCGTTCAGGAGCAATACAAATTTCTTCTCTAAAAGATAATACTACACAAGTAGTGAATGGACAACGACTCAAACACTATATTGCTGGAGATTCTTACAATATAGATGTTGATGCCTTTCAAGTTATAATTACAGAGAAATTCATTGAGGACCAAATTCAGAGACCTGCAGAGTCTGTTTCCATCTAGGTAACAGTCCTGGTAAGAAAAGTTCCACGAAAATACAATCCAACTATATTTTTGCAGTTTTCAGTCAATATGGAAAGCTACGAAGCGAAAAAGGGACGGAAACAGAGCCAGGGTGGCCCACACCACCCCATGGCACGGGCCCACCCCTGGCCGCGCCACCAGGTGGTGAGGCCACCCAGGACTCCGCCTCCGAGTCGTTTTCTCCTAGTACCTTCCTTTTGATGTGAAACTCGGTAATATATAACCCCCCCGGATATTCCGAGGTTCGTATATCGTGTTTTCGTCGTGTTTTTGTTTCGATCTGTTTCTGCCAGGTAGAATCCCAGATTTGGAGCCACAATGTCTTCCTCTGGATCATCAAAGGGGAATTCCTTAGAAGATATCATCAACCCATACATGAGAGAATTGAAGATCCATCCTAAGGAGTTGTTGCTCGAAGGTGGGGAGGTCTAGATTAAGGAGGTTCAAGGCCCTAAAGGTGAAGGAAGTCTGGAGGACATGATGGAAGCACTGGAGCAAGAAGTCTTTAGGTACAGGAAGATGGCAGAACACGAAGTGGACATCATCCATAAGATTTGTTCCGAACTCATCACCAAGCACCAAAAGGAGACTGCTGAACTCAAAGACGAAGTCTTCTCACTCCGCCAAACAACCAACGAACTGCAAGCACCGTTCTATGACGTTCAAAATCAAAACTGTGAGTATGAGGCTAGATTTAAACGCATAAGTGCTGCTGCAAGTTTCAGGATGTTGGAAACCACGATGTCCTTTGTTGATGGGAAGCCTTTACCCTAGAAGACGGACGAAGATGAGAGGATACCACCACCACCTAAGGAGTAATTCGTCATCAGGTTTGGCATCCCCTTGGTTTGTTCCAAGCTTGGGGGAGTGCCGCGATATCATATAACTATCTTCTATCTTTTTACCTTATTAGTAGAGTCATATCATGAATAGAGGAGTTATTATGTAGTATGGTTTGCATTATGGAAGTGTCCCCTCTCTCGTTAGATATGTATCCCTTGGTGTGAGTTTCCGTTATAGAATATTAATGAGAAGTTCTATCATTCACGTTTTGCATAGCTTATGTTAGTTTTCAATTCATGGTTATATGATTGATCTTGTTGTTAGTATTGGTAGCACTTTGGGATCATTGAGTTAATTTAGTTGGTTTTGGCAAACCTGGCTCGGCCAGTAGCAACACCTTTTTGAGAGTTGAAAAGAAAAAGATAGAAGTACTCTAAAGAGAAAAATAATTTCATCATCTTTATTTCTTGATTTGTTCATAAGTCTAGTATTCTCTAGTTAAGATCTTTTGTGCTTCCAAGGAAGATTGCATGTTTGTCTTTATCACTTGTATGTTTGTTTGTTTCCTTCAACTCTTATACTTGCTACCCAGCCTTGCTAGCCAAAAACCTGTACTGAGAGGGTATGCTTCTCATGCATCCACCTCCTTTAAACCAAAACCCACGCCATTTGTGTCCACCATCCTACCTAGTAGCATTATTGCTATTCCAAGTAATTTCCTGTTTTATCTACCTCCCAAATTAAACTTGTTATGTGAAAATTAGTGATTAAAGCTCTCACGAACTTGATGGCACACTTTACTTTCTCGCATTTAATAAACTTGAACCATTGGGCCCTTCTTTGTTGCGTATATGCTTGCGCTTTATGAGTTGAAGTTAGACGAACTATGTATCATGGGGACCGCTTTCAACACTTCATTGGTACTTGTACATAGTTGATATCATGTTCTTTTGCTTATGGATCCCGGCGGTGTGAAATAAAAGTGGAACTTGTAAGATCATGGAGTTTATATGTGTGTTAGAGAAACGCTTGAGCCGCTAGCCTAAGCCATGCCTAATCATGGTGGAAACTTGTAGCATAACTATAGTGAGCATTCTATGAAGCATCCTCAATAAAAACCTATGCAAATAGCAAATAAAAAGATCGCTGAGATGCTCACTGTCTGCTTGCCTTGTCATTTTGATTATGGGATAGCTCCTATATCATGTGCAAGGGGTACCCCGTTGGCGGTTCTCAATGATACGCATGTATTTACAATGACAAGAGCTTGCTCGTGACTGAAGTTGAGTAGCATGAGGATCGGTACTCATAAGTAAGGGGCATGGGACTCCAATTTATAACTTGTCAAGCATATCCTCTTAGTGGTGTCACTTTAACCTTAATCACCTAAAGATGCCTATGATAGGGGCAACGAGAGCTGAAAGCTAGTAAGTATCATAATTTTGGGGAGCTCTTTATGAGACTTGCAATCCCTGCTTCCCTCTGCGTAGGGCCCTTTCTTTTACTTTGTAGTTGAGTCAGTAAACCTATTCCTTTCTATCTCAGCAAGTATTTTGAGTTGATGTGTTTCATTCATTCATATGATGATTTATTCAATCATGTTTCTTATGTTCCTTGTTTTGCACTTTGCTCTTATCTTGATGTTTACTACTTTGAAAGCTATCTTGAAAAACCAGCTATTTGTGAACTCCAGCAAATTATCAACTATTCTTCGACCAAGAGCTAAGTTTGTCATTACCAATTATGATTCACTTTATGTATCTTTATTGTGTTTCCTTTACTCATTACAAGATGAGTTATATAATAGTGAGTTGTCTTCTATTATGATCTATGTATTTGATGATTGTGATGCTTCTTGTCCGTATTCTTCTATCGACTCTTAACTCCATAAACCTGAGGTCATGTTTATTGAGCTCAATTTCGCTTGGGGACAAGCAAAGTCTAAGCTTGGGGGGAGTTGATACGTCCATTTTGCATCACTATTCTATGTCTTAATTCACTATTATTCATTGATATATTTCGTATTGAGAGGTGATACTTATGTTATTTCATCTATTTTTGCATGGTTGATGACTTTTGGAGCATGGACCGCTGTAGTCAGGATTCTGATGGAAAAGGTGCTGTTTGGAGGCAAAATTCGTGAAGATCAGAAAATCCGAGAAAATATACAAAAAATCCTATTTTTCCAGAAGACTAAGGATGCCAGAAGATGAAGTGGATGTGGGCCACAGGGGGCCCACACCACCCCATGGCGCGGGCAGGCCTAGGCCGCGCCTGGAGGTGGTGTGGCCGCCCTGGCCCACTCGAGCCTCTCTCCTCTGGCATATAACATCCCCACTAAACCCTAAGACTCGGAGAGCGACCACAAAAAGATTCCGCCGCCTCTACGGGGCGGAAAACACCGAGAGAGAAAGATCTCTCCGGCAGACAGATTTCTGCCGGGGGAATTCCTTCCCGAAGAGGGAAGATCGTCGCCATCAACACCACCATCAAGCTGGGCTTCATCGGGATCATCATCATCATCATCACCATCAACACCCTCATCACCATCTCCATATTGCTGTAACAATTGGTTGAATCTTGCTATAGTTCATAGGGGAAACTTTTCCGGTGTTCATTACTATTTGTAGTTGATGCTATTGAGTGAACCGTCGAATTATTGTTTATGTTCAGATTGTTATACATCATTATTCTATCTCTGATCATGATCCATATGATGTCTTGTGAGTAGTTCGTTTTGTTCCTGAGGACATGGGAGAAGTCTTGTTGTTAGTTGTGGAGTTGTGTTGAGAAAGATTCAATAGATTGTTATTTAAGTTGTGGTGTACTTCTTCTAGTGGTGTCATGTGAACGTCGACTACATGACACTTCACCTATATGGGCCTAGGGGAATGCATTGTGTATTTTTCTACTAATCGTAGGGGTTGCCGGAGTGACAGAAACCTGAACCCCCGTTAGGAAACCATTGCACAAGGGACGTAAGGGTCTTAAAGTTTGAAGTTGTGGTTAGGTTTCTACCTTAATTACTTTCTTGTACTTACGGATGTTTGCAAGGGGTATAATCACAAGTATGTATTAGTCTTGGATGGTCGCGGTACATTAGCACAGGTTCACCCACACAACACTTAGCAAGCTAAAGAAGATTAATCGACTATATGAAGCGAAAGCACTTGACAGTCTTCCCATGTGTCCTCGAGAACGTTTGGTCATCTTAAGAAATACAACCGGCTTGTCCTTTGCTGCATAAAGGATTGGGCGACTTGCTGCATTTATTGCTACTGTCTTTTATTTACTCCTACTTTGTTTACTTGCTTTATCGAAAACCCCTAAAAATTCGTTTGCTAAGTATTTGCAGAGAACTACTGATCCATACCACTATCCAGCACCTTCTGCTCCTCGTTGGGTTCGACACTCTTACTTATCGAAAATAGTACGATACACCCCCTATACTTGTGGGTCATCAAGCGCGCCCTTAATCGAGCGACCAGCCCCCGTCTCTTCAAATTTTGTGCTGTTCTTATGGGAGATGCACCGGATTAGAACCAGGCCGCAAACTTCTTGACGCCTGAAAAAACTTCTTGACGCCTTTCTATCAATAGTGCCGGGCTACCACCATTGGTCGCGCCGTTCTTCACGAGACGCACCGGCCGACGGTCAGCTGGGTGATCCCCACGCTTCGCCTGCTAGATTCAGGCACTGGACATTCTTCTTGGCTTTGGTTTGTTCTCCACGTCTCCTAGAAATAGTTAAACCTTGTGACCATTTAGATTTACAAGGTGCTTGCAGATTTTGGTAGGTACGTTCTTTAGGTAAATTTATAATAAAGCTTTGGACAGAAGAGTTGGAAAACATCTTAAAAAGGACTTGGCAGAGATCCTGTGCAAGCTTTTGACCTGATATATTCCCCATCTTTCTTTGATACGATGGAGCATTTGGCTGTTGATGTACCTGACGAGGAAGTACTTAGAGATACAGTACAATATAGATGGATGTACCCTACAGAACATCGACTTCGCATTTCCAAGGAGCGGGAAGATATCCATACATAGTTTGATAAGTGAGTGTTATGCAAAGATATCTTCACATATAATATAGACTATAGTAAAGTTAGATATATTTAGATGTCTGACTTGGCTATGTTTTGTAGGTTCTTCGCAGAAATAAAATTACCAGCAAATTTCGTTCCACCAATAAAAAGACCGGATGGACTAAGATCTAAGGATCATGTAAGACGCTCAAATTGCACTGTGAATTTTCTATGAATTGTCCAAATGGGTAACCTCTTGTCTATTTTGTAATGCTAGATTTCGGAGCTTGAATTTCTGTCCCTTATCTATGATCCTGATAGGAGTATAACAACAGCTTCAGCTTGCATTTCCAATGGTGTCTGCCATAGCGTTGATGTTCCTTTTGTGGAGACTGACGCGGCTGGAGGTTGTCCCGATGAACCTATACTGGATTGCGTTTAGACTCGAAATCCTGCACTTGACATTGTCATCCCAAGGAAAAGTAGGCTGTGGATCTGGTAATAACGCCTTCTGTAGAACAAGATGCTAGAGGTGATTATTTCCTATGGTAATCCCTACCATTCTATGACTTGTACGAGTAGTTATCGTAATATAATTGAATTGCATGTCCCTCTCTATCAATGAAAATTGCATATATTTCGCCTTGTTTCAAAAATAAATAAATATTTGCATGTCTCCTTGTGTTAGTCGATGCAAAGAAGATACCATTTTCTGTTCAAGTCATGTGAACAAATATGTTTGTTTGTAGAGACATAAATGTGGATTGGGTGAAAAAATCAACATAAAATTGCCAGATCAATAACATAAGCATAATGGCATTGCAAGAAAAGGAACAAAACCATATTTTCACCGTGCTTGTGAAAAGGAGATGAGCCAGGAACCACGCCTGCAAGTGGTAGAAGCCAATTCTCGTGCAGCTCAGCTAGCATTGGTTTATCATCGATAATACTTAAGCATCCAAATATGATTGCATACTAGGAGTAGTTCCAGTTCCACACTATAGTTCAACAGGCAAAAGTGTAAGAAATGCGTAAGGTAGCTCCATAATATAGGTTCCAGAGAAAAGTATACAAATCATAAGAAATAAAGATCCGCATCACAGTTCAGCACCTTCAGGTGCAACAGTCTCTACAGATTGTAAACCCAAATCACCACCTCCTTCAGGTGGCACGATGATTTCGGGATCAGGATTAGCAGCACCAACAGCAACACCAACACCGGTAGCATGAGTCTCCACAATAGGTGAACTATCGAGCACCACAATGTCCTATGAATGCTCCTCATTGCCAGCTCCGGCCGCACAAGTCTCCGCCGATGGTAAAACCAATCCACCACCTCCATCATTTGGCACGACGATGGCAGGTGCAGGCTCATCAGTACCAGCTAAAGATGCAGCTGTATCAGTCTCCACAAAAGTTAAACAAGGTGACGTCTTAGGTGTAGCAATCTGACATCCATTTTCTACCCCATCATCAGGAAACTGAGAGTCTTCTTCAACTATGTCCTTCTACAGTTACAAGATAAACAGAGATTATAGCAAAAGCATCTACGCGAGACGACAAGAACATACGTCATTCTATTGATTTACCTTGTCATCTGGGATAGCACAAGTCACAGGATTGGAACCTATTTAATCGAGAATCCTCTTTTCTGCTCCTTCTCCTATCTCCTTATGCAGTAAGTTCTAATATTAATTACATGATGTTGATTGTCAAATATATGCAAATGTTCAAAAGTTTGTGTTGTCGAACTACCAACTTTGAACGGATTCCCACTGTTCTTGGTTATGGGATCTAGACTAGAAAACAAGCTTCTATGCAATCCTAGTCCACAAAAAAAGATGCATACTCGAGATAAGAACTACTCTACACATGACAATGCTGCGCAATCGACAATAAAAATTTAACCGCATCATCAACTCTATCATGTAAGTTCAAAGTGAATCTAGATACACTCGTTTCACATAAGCTTAAGCATCTTATATTATGAAACAGAGGGAATATGTACGAGTGTTCTAGTATTTCACAAGGCATTCCTGCCACGGGACAGAGATGACAGATGCTCCACCACCCTACAGAAGGTTGCCACGCTGATCTCACCGCCACCTATAGAGGACGGAGCTGAGGAGCTGGTCGGCAACAATATAGAGCGAGAGACCAGGGGGCGGTAGTGGATGGGTAGAAGGGACTGAGTAAAAGAGGTTGTATGTGCATGGGGGAGGCCAGTGAGGGAGTTAAATCCAGCTTGTCTCGAAAGGAACACACTGCCACGTGCACTCGCATGTGCAAAACGCCCTCCCTCTCTCTTTTGTGGCAGCTACTGAGAGTAGTACTCCAGCTAGCTTCATCGAGTTCTCTGGTACTCCTACTAGTAGACCTTTACTACTACTACTAGGTAGACAAGCAATACTTGTTCAGAAGAAGAAAAAAACTAGACTAGCACACTGTCGTATAGTATTGCCTTGTCAAATCACTGGTGATGCCATGATGAGCGACATGTTTTTACTGTAAACCTGGAAACATTGTGTTCCTTCCACCGCATGTAGTTTCTGAGCGAAGTACCAACACGCCCAACTTAGGCAGTAGCTTGTTACAGGACCCAAACTACAGTGAAAAAGAAACAAAACTACGGACCTGTAAGGAGTAATACTAATAGTACTACTATTATACAACATTCTTGAAGAAATTATGTAGTAGTAGTAAATATGGTTCTTTTACAAGCTTGGTGAAATATACATACTGGAGAAACTACCAAGTATACAAAAGGGGTTTGGTCATACAAAGTATTTTACAAGCCAGACCAGGTGCAAAACTAAATTTTGAGTACTCATACATCAGCTAAAAACCAGCCAAAAGAAAGAGTTCAACAGAAGGCCGAGACCAAATGAGGTATCCTTGAACAGGCTCGTTCCACTCCAAGGCGTTTGAGAAGCTTAGGATGAACCAAAATGGAGCCTCCGACCATATCTGGTGAGTGTTGGTGTGGAAACCAACAACTGCGTCACCATTCAGACTGAAGCAGCAAATTTTAGGATGTGACCTGTACTCGTAGCTAATTTCTTAGTGTGATGTGTAAACACAGTTCGTTCTCGTCAGATGTCCTGGTGGATCATTTGCATCGCCTACTGCAATGTTAGTCAGATAGTTCACGCTAAGGAAACGAGAATATGATCCAAGGTTAGTAACCCTTTTCCATTGGTTAGCTGTAGTTAACTGGCTTGTGTCCATCGAGAACACCATCACTCAAACCCATAAGGATAGGTGCGAATGGTGCGACCATAGTGAACAACACTAGTATCATCAGCAATTGCATTGCCTGAGACACCATATGTATAGACCAGAAGAAGTCTTGAACCACTGGTAGATCTTGATAACCACCACCTACCAGGATCATCCTCCTCATCGTCCTGAGCAAACCCATGTGTAAGGTAAAGCACATCGTGTGGTGACATGATAAGGAAAGGACGTTCAAAGGGAAAGGAAATGTAACATGGAAATAATACTAATATTGATCTGACATTGTAGAAGTTGATATACAGTACTATTTTCAAAAATCTTGATTATACTTAAGATGTTTGATTGCGTAAAAAATGCCAACCTAGGGAGATGCTATGGAAATTCTAATTCTTTTCGAAATGGGGAATTGGGGATATGCTATGGAAATTCTCCTACAGGCATGGTTTGATTCATAGGATCAAATGATATAGGAAATAATCCTATAGGATCTTGAAATGTAAAGTTCATAGGAAAAAAGCAAGGTTGGATCCTATAGGATTTTGGTGTCTTATATACCAAAGGAAAACCAACAAGGATTATTTCTAGGTGGTTTAATATCTTATCTTATCTTATCTTATCTTACCACTATATAGTGTATGAATAACTTTGAATATTGACTGTTGGATCAGTACTTGCGAATCCCAACATTGCCAGTTGTTGGATCTTCTTTTCCATTCTAGCATCTACTTGAAGATTTTATTGATAGTCTTTAGCACAATGAATGCTATGCATAATCCTCAAAACACACTTCTCCATCATTCTAGAAACTTCTCCTTCATTTCTCAAGACCATGTTAACAAAATTTACAAGTACTAGTACCTAATAAACGTTGACTTCTACATGATACAAAATACAAGAACTAAATATGCACCCATACTTTATATATGTCGATAAAATTTCTATTTTTTGAGCTTTACCTAGTATTATAATTCTATATAGTGATGATATGTCATATGTCTAGTATCTGAGTCTCACGTAAGTACTACTAGTAGATACCATATTTTCCATGGATGTACTAGTACTAGGAGACAAGGGAATACTATCAGCAGAACTCAATCCTATGAATCAAATTACTTATATGTAAGAAAACTTCCTAGCGAATTCGTATGAATCAAAGAGGCTAAAATTCGTACTAACCATATTAGCAGAACTAATAGTAGATACCTTATTTTCCAAACTACTTATATGTAAGAAAACTTCCTAAAGATTGCATTCCTCTGAAATTCCTAGGGAATTCCTTCGAATCAAAGAAACTAAATTTTTTATGGAATTCCTACTAACCAATGAAAGTTCAGAAAAATTAGCTTGCATTGATTTAGGAATAAAGCTAATAAAATACATAGGGAGGATAATTGACCAAGTTCTAGAGACTTCCATGCATAAACACATCCATTCTCGGTCACGAAAAACACATGATTGTGTTGGATAATAGTATCGCAGTATCTAAAGTAGCCCTAGAATTCATTCACACAAACTAACCATCCATGACTATCATTCCCGTTAATGAAAGCAATCTTGAATTCAAAAATGGCGACAAGAGAGAAATCTTTGTATCCCCCAACAGCTGTCAGAACTTGGCAAATGACTATATTTTGCAGTTTAGTACGTCGACCTTCATCAGCATCATCCTGAAATGTAAGTGCAGAACCTTCGGTCGGTTCAAACCCCGACACTTGCAGAATAACAATCTTGCGACGAGTGTACACATTGCCAAGGTCCCTGATACATTGCAAATGTATCTATAATTTTTGATGTTCCATGCTTGGTTTTATTCACTTTCTTGTGTTTTGTCCACACTTTGGAGTACTTTTAATATGATTTCTTGGACTAACCTATTAACTAGAGCCACAGTGCCAACTGCCTGTTTTCTGCTATTTTCGGTTCCAGGAAAGTTAGAAAATGAATATTCTCGGAATTGGACGGGACAAAAGCCAAAGTGCCTATTTTTCCGGAAGTCATCAGATGCCAGAATATGAGACGGAGAAGGGCTGGGGGCCGGCCACACCACCTGGCCGCGTGGCTAGGCCTGGCCCGCACCAGGGGGTGGTCTGGCCGACTCCAGCACCCCCTCGGCCTCTATTTCCGCCTATAAGATGCCCTCGGGTCGAAAACCCTAAATACCCGATCAAAAATACACGAAAGAGTCTGTAGCCGCCGTCATCTCCATCCCTAGATCGGGAGGGATCTGAAGCTCTTCCCGGCACCCTGCCGCAGAGGGGAATTCACCCTGGAGGCCTTCTTCATCACCATGCAAGCCTCCAGTGTGATGCGTGAGTAGTTCATCTTGGACTATAGATCCATGTAGTAGCTAGATGGCTGGTTCTCCTCCTTTGTGCTTTCATGTTTAGATCTTGTGAGCTCCGTTCATGATCAAGATCATCTATTTGTAATTCTGCATGTTGTGTTTGCGAGGATCCGATGGATATTGAGATGCTATTTCAGATTGATTATTGATTCTATCATGTCTTTGTTATTTGTGATCTTGCATGCTTTCCGTTGTTAGTAGCTATCTTGGCCAAGTAGATGCTAGCAACTCCAAGAGTTAGTATTTATGCTCGATAGTGGGTTCATGCCTCTGGTAATCTGGGGAAGTGATAGAAATCTCTAAGGTACTAGATGTGCTGTTGCTACTAGGGAGAAAACAACAATCCTTTGTTCATAGAACAATCGTATTGTTTACTTTACACGCAATTCGAAAAGCAATAATCTGTTGCTTGCAACTTAATACTGGAGGGGGTTCAGATGATAACCTGAAGGTGGATTATTAGTCATAGATGTAGTTGGATGGCGGTCTATGTATAATGTTGTAATGCCCAATCAAGTCTCAAAGGAGTCAAGATGATTAGTATATGCATGTATTGCTTTCTCGATGTTTTTCAATTGCCCCACTGTAATTTGTTCACCCAACATGTTATCTATCTAAGGAGAGCCACCTCTGGTGAACTATGGATCCTGGTCCTTTCTTTTACATACAATCTATAAACTATTTACTGCTTTGTGTTTACTTTCTGCAAACTATTACTTCCTTCCATTCGATACGTTTAATCCTTTGTTTCCAGCAAAACACGGTGAGATTGACAACCTCATCGCAAGTTGGGGACAGAGTTCTGTGGTTGTGTTGTGCAGGTCTCCACGTTGCTACTAGCACCAGTAGTGCGCCCTGCCAAGGCTCAGCTAGCAACACCTTTGGGGTGTTTCCTTGCTCCTACTGGTTCGATTAAACCTTGGTTTCATAACTGAGGGAAACTTGCTGTTGTGATCATCATACCTTCCTCTTGGGGTTCCCCAATGAGCTTGTTAATACACGAGCCATCAAGCATTTTTGTGGCACCGTTGCGGAGGAGTCAAGGACATCTTCACAAGGGGAGTCCCTCATAACCAATCTCTTTACTTTGTTATTTTTGTTTTGCTTAGTTTCTTTTTGTTTTGTTTGCTTTGTTTGCTTGTTTCTTTATCAAAAACACAAAAAATTTAGTTTTACTAGTTTGCTTTCTTATTTCAAAAACACAAAAAAATTAAGTCTCCTTTAGTTGTCACCTCTTCCTTAGCTCACCATGTTGATCCCTAAATTCACCCTGAAAGACCTTTCAATTGGTAGTGGTTCTATAATTAGGAAAGATAATATTAAAGAATTCTTTAATCATGTTAGTAAACATGAGGATACTGAGGATAGATCCCTTGCAGAACTTGCTCCAAACTATGAGATTGCTGTAGCTTCTTTAATTCACATATTAGAAGATAGGTATTTTAACCTCAACCCCATAATGCAAGTAATGTTTCTTAAGCTTAAAGAAATTGAGGACCCTGAAAAGAGGGATTTTATTCTAGAAACTTTGTTTAATGAGTTCTATGATGTTGCCAAGGAAGCTAGAAAAGTCTTTGAACGTTTCAATATGCAAGGCTCATGTGTAGATGTTATTGGTACACAAGACAAAACTGAACCTAATGGGGAGGAACCTAAGATACCAATACCCTTTAAACTAGCAGCAATATATGAAGCCATAGAAAAGAATCTTGATTGGATTGTTCCTGAAAACCCTTTTGATGAAAATAGTGAACCTAAGAGCATTGAGAGAGGATCCTCTAGAACTTATTTGGATGATATACCTTGCCTTGTTGAGGATATTTCTGGTATTAATCTTAATGCTTCTTCATTTGAGAACACTTGATTCTTTCTTGCTTCTTATGCCTAACTTAAAGGCATTAAAGAAATGTACTTATTAGGAGATAACCCAAAAGTTTTAGATGAGTCTTGGAAGTTATTACCTCTGTAACAACCGCTCCTTATCCTTTTTATTTGCTTTTTGTGCCAAGAGTAACCTCTAATGAGAGAGAAGTAATGATTGGGAAAGTTGCTGTCTCGAAACAGATTTCTGCGCTTCACAGTAAAAATTCGTGTAAAATCTCTGAACGTCTTTTTGAGGCGTGAGTTTTTGTGCTTCTGCCCCAGGTTGTTATATAACTTTCGTTAGTTCAACACTTTTTAATTGGAGCAACAGAAGGTCTTCGAAAAAATTCGTCATTACCTGCTGGTCTGTTTTGACAGATTTCTGCCATTTTCTGCATTTGCTTCTTGTTGGTTCCTTTTTGAGTTCTTATGAGGAATTGAGATTTTCGAGGGAAGTGCTACAGTATCTAGTGTTCTAATGGAAGTTTATTTGGTGTTAGAACTGAACCTTAAGACTTATTTATCTTGAGTGCACTAATGTTGCTAATAAAGATTGTGTGAAGTTTTGTATGAAGGAAAATTTTCAGGTGTATGGAAGGAATGAGTAATGAGATGAAGGATGGACTAAAGCTAAAGCTTGGGGATGCCACGCGTGTCACCCTAAGAAATATCCAAGAAGTACAAGCGTCAAAGCTTGGGGATGCCCAAGGCATCCCCCTCTTCATCAATAAAAATCCCAGGTTTCTTCCAAACACTTCATTTTTATTGTTTCATGCACAGTTGTGCTGTTCTTGGAGTGTGTTCTTTTTCGTTTTTGTTTTGGTTTTTTTGGTTTGCTTAGTTTTCTGAATAAATTGGTTGGACCCCCTCTTTCATACATTGGTTTGCAAATAGTTTGGTTTGGTTTGGAAAAGAGTAGGAAAGTTCATGCTTATGTGGTAAAAAGAGCTCGTTTTTGTCTGTGGCCTATGCTTTGTCATGCCATGCTTGATATTGTTTTGGCTTTATGCTTAGTATTCTTTGCTGTAGCATGACTTGTTATAAACAATTGAGATTTCTTAATGTGCCTTGGATGAATCATGCATTGTTTTAGCATATTAAAGCTTAGTATAGTGGTATTCTCCTTTGATGCTTTATTTGGGTTGACTTGGCGCATGCTCACACCATGTTATGACTATCTCAAGTCACCATAGCCTTTATGATCCTTTAGTTTTCAACTTGTAGTATCACTTTATGCTTTGATCAATGCTAGTTTGTCGCTCTGCATGATTATGGCCATTATTGCTCTCTTAGTTTGTCGTTCCCAGTCTTTTGCTAGCCTCCACAACCAAGTATGAGTTCCACTCATGCATCCAACTCTTTAAACCAAGTTATTCCAAATAATCCACCATACCTACCTACTAGCTTATGCTATTCCAAGTATATTCGTGCTTTTGTTTACCTTCCAAATTAAACTTGTTATGAGAAAACTAGTGATTAAAGCTCTCACGAACTTGATGGCACAATTTACTTTTCTTGCCCTTAATAAACTTGAACCATTGTGTCGTCTATGTTGTATATGCTTGCACTTATTTGTTGGGAATTAGCAGAACCATGCTGTCATGGGGAACGCTTTCAACATTGCACTTGGTACTTGTACCTAGTTGATATCATGCTCTTTTGTATATGGATGTCGTCGGTGTGAAATGAAAGGGGAGCTTGTAAGTCCATGGAGTTATGTATATGTGTTAGAGAAACGCCTGGGCCGCTGGTCTAATCCATTATGACATGGTGGAAACCTGCAGCGTAACCATAATGAGCTGTCTATGAAGCATTCTTCTTATAAAAAAAGAGAGTCCTATATTGAGAAAAAAAGAAAAAAAGAGATATTATGAAAAGAGGAAAGAGAGAAAAAAACACCATATTCCCATGGTAAATAAGAAGATTGCTGAGATGCTCGTTGTCTGCTTGCCTTGTCATTTTGATATGGGGATTCTTCCGTATCATCGGGCAAGGGGTACCCCGTTGGCGGTTCTCTATGATACACATGTACTTACGATGACAAGAACTTACCGGTGAATAAAGTTGAGTAGCATGAGGAGCGGCCCTCGTATACAAGGGACATGAGATTTCTAACTTATACTTCGTCAAGCATGTACACCATAGTTTGTTCACTTTAACCTTAATCACCTTCAAGATGCTTATGATAGGGGCAATGAGAGTTGAAAGCTATAAGTACCATAATTTTTGGAAGCTCTTTATGAAACTTGAATCTCTGCTTCCTTCTATGAAGGCCTTTCTTCCACTTATATATTGAGTCTCCACCTTCCATCTTTATGCACCTACTTTGAGAGCTTAGTGGCCATTCTTAGTTCTATGTGCATTGTCCCAAGACTAGTTGATTGATGCATATCTTGATATTGCTTGTTTTAAACTATTTGTATCTAGTCACTCTTATGAACTTTGAAGGTGTCCTATGCATTTATATTTGCTACTCTATGAGGGACAAGCTGAGTACTATTATGCTATGTTTTCTTTATGTGAAACAAACAAACGTCTTGCAAAGCATTGTTATTCATGAATCTTTTGTTTGTGCCTTTTCATGTTGCAACATAGTTTCTTTGTCTTGTTGCTAGAACTTTGTCTTTCATGTTATGATTGAAGTACTATGATCCCAGCCTGGAATGTTTTACAAATACTTTGATCAAGATTATGATGGTGCATGTCATCTAAAAAATTCTTTCTTTTTATCACTTACCTACTCGAGGACAAGCAAGAGTTAATCTTGGGGATGTTGATACATTGCAAATGTATCTATAATTTTTGATGTTCCATGCTTGGTTTTATTCACTTTCTTGTGTTTTGTCCAAACTTTGGAGTACTTTTCATATGATTTCTTGGACTAACCTATTAACTAGAGCCACAGTGCGAGCTGCCTGTTTTTTTTTGCTGTTTTTGGTTCCAGGAAAGTCAGAAAATGAATATTCTCGGAATTGGATGGGACAAAAGTCAAAGTGCCTATTTTTCCGGAAGTCATCAGATGCATGAATACGAGACGGAGAAGGGCTGGGGGCCGGCCACACCACCTGGCCGCGAGGCCAGGCCTGGCCCACGCCAGGGGGTTGTCTAGCCGACCCAGCACCCCCTCAGCCTCACCTTCTGCCTATAATATGCCCTTGGGACAAAAACCCTAATTACTCGATCAAAAATCTAAGAAAGAGTCTATAGCCGCTGTCATCTCCATCCCTAGATCGGGAGGGATCTGAAGCTCTTCCCAGCACCCTGCCGGAGAGGGGAATTCACCCTGGAGGCCTTCTTCATCACCATGCAAGCCTCCAGTGTGATGCGTGAGTAGTTTATCTTGGACTACGGATCCATGTAGTAGCTAGATGGCTGGTTCTCCTCCTTTGTGCTTTCATGTTTAGATCTTGTGAGCTCTGTTCATGATCAAGATCATCTATTTGTAATTCTGCATGTTGTGTTTGTGGGGATCTGATGGATATTGAGATGCTATTTTAGATTGATTATTGATTCTATCAGGTCTTTTTTATTTGTGATCTTTCATGCTTTCCGTTGTTAGTAGCTATCTTGGCCAAGTAGATGCTAGCAACTCCAAGAGTTAGTATTTATGCTCGATAGTGGGTTCATGCCTCTGGTAATCCGGGGAAGTGATAGAAATCTCTAAGGTACTAGATGTGTTGTTGCTACTAGGGAGAAAACAACAATCCTTTGTTCATAGAACAATCGTATTATTTACTTTACACGCAATTCGTAAAGCAATAATATGTTGCTTGCAACTTAATACTGGAGGGGGTTCGGATGATAACCTGAAGGTGGATTATTAGTCATAGATGCAGTTGGATGGCGGTCTATGTATAATGTTGTAATGCCCAATCAAGTCTAAAAGGAGTCAAGATGATTAGTATATGCATGTATTGCTTTCTCGATGTTTGTCAATTGCCCCGTTGTAATTTGTTCACCGAGCATGTTATCTATCTTAAGGAGAGCCACCTCTAGTGAACTATGGATGCCGGTCCTTTTCTTTTGCCTCTTGACCTAAAAACCGAGGGGGGTTCGACATTTTTCCAAAAAGAGTTCTGCTCCGCCGCCACCACCAGATTCCGCGAAACAGCACCAGAAATTCCATTCTGGCACCGTGTCGGGACGGGGAATTGGAGGAGATCATCGCCATCATCGCCACCATCGCTTCTCCATCAACCATCCATGTTTCCCCCATCTAAGAGTGAGTAATCCCCCGTTGTAGGCTATGGGGATGGTAGGGATTGGATGAGATTGTTCATGTAACGGCATCAGATTGTTAGGGCATGGTGCCTAGTATCTATTATTAGTGCTATTTGACTTTGTTGCGACTTGTTATGCTTAATGCTTGTCACTAGGGCCCGAGTGCCATGATTTCAGATCTGAACATGTTATTGATTCATTATGATAGTATTGTTTATGGTCTTACCTGCAAGTTGTATACACACGTTGTTGTTCGGAACCAATGGCCCAGAAGTGATAGCAATCAGGATAACCGGAGGGAATGGCTTTGATGTGAGGATCACATGTGTTCACGGAGTGTTAATGCTTTGCTCCGGTGCTCTATTAAAAGGAGCACCTTAATTGCTTGTAGTTCCCTTGAGGCTCCGCTGCAAACGGGTTGGCAGGAGAAAAGATGTTATGCAAGTTCTCATTGCGAGCATGTATGACTATATATGGAACACATGCCTATGATTATCTAGTACTTGGATGCTTTATCTTATTTATCTGCAATTGCCCTATGTCTTGATTGCCATGTGAATTGTCTTGTCCATGCAACGCCCGTCCATCCATCCCTATGCCTACCGCTCTTTGATCCTACTGTTTACTGCTATTGTTACTACTGTTTTACTTTTACTACTGCTGCTATTTTACTATTGCTACTATAAAACTGTTGCTACTGATAAACTGCTATGAGCAAGATTGTTTCCAGGTGCATATGAATTGAAAACTTAGTTGTTCAGGCTTATAAATATTCTTTGGCTCCCCTTGTGTCGAATCAATAAATTGGGTTTCACTTCCCTCGAAAATACTGCGATACACCCCCTATACTTGTGGGTCATCACCCTTGATCTTACAGGTGGGACCATGAGCACCATCACCCCTATTATCTCTCTCGAACCACCCCTGCTCCCGCCACCACCAGGGCCGCCACCTGTGCCTCCGCGGTCATCCGGCGTGTCCACCTGCTCCACCGCCCGTTCCTCTGACGCCACCTGCTCCACCTCCACTTGCTCCGTCGCCACCGTCTTGAGACGCCATCGATAGGGCGCTTGTTCCGCCAATGCGCCTGCCACCTGCTCGACGAAATGGCGAGCGGCAGCCACGACTTTGACGATGTAGGGGTCGGGCCGGAGACCCTCCACATCCACGACTGGGTTCTCGAGGGGTAAGTATTGTTACCGTTGAGCTTTTATGTGCATTGCAATAGTCGATTCCACATGGTTTAGTTAGTTTTGTGGTTTATTTTGGTATTGGTGTGCTAATTGTCTCTCTGTTTTTCGTGGGTTCGGATGGAGTTACAGTTTGCTTTCTTGGTGAACATTAGAAGGGACCGGTACATCGTGGATGCAAATGATAACAACAAATTCGAAGGAGGGTTCGATTATCCATTGCCAATGGATTGTAATTGGAGTTTTCGATAGTTTGGGGAGGTAATTTGCAGTCCATATCCTTGGGGTTTGCACAATGAAGTGGAATTCAAATACTATGCTGGAGGAACTAAATGGGTGAAAGTTAGCAATGATGCAGAGCTCGCCACCATGTTTGCTAAGCATAAGGAGAAATGGAAATTTCATGTGAGGCTGCAAAATGATGTGGTTGTGCCAACACTTGGACCTTCTCGGGGCAGAATCATGTCGTCATAATGGCAGCTCTAGCCAGAATAGTTTAGTTAGAGGACCTTCAGTTAGTGCACATCGACGTGGTGGCTCGACAAGCGTGGGCACCAGCATTAGGGTCCCCCGAGAAGTGGAGCCTAACTACGTAGATGATGAAGAGAGGCTATATTCTGATGTTGTTTAGAATTTTTGATGAGCATATCATGCTAAAAACCAAGATGAGGCTGACAACGATGCTTATGTAATTGATGACGAGGAGGGTGAGCAGGAAGACCTTCCAGATGTTCAATGGGACCCTAAGAACCCTCAAATGGAAGAAGGTTCAATTTTTTCATCCATGAGTGAGTGTAGAAATGCACTTGTGACGTACTACATCAAAGAGGAACGTACATTCGTAGTTGACCATAGCGACACTATCGTTACAGAGTGCACTGTCCGACTGATGATTTTCCATGGAGGATGCACGCATCTAAAATGCGAAATAGCATGAATATTCAGGTCAAAGTGAACCCTTTTAGGAACACATGCCTAGAATCAACCCTTAGAAAGGAAACAATCAATAGAGCCAAGTCAAGATGGTTTGTTGATGAAGTAAAGCGGTGGGTGACAGAAAACCATCAGGTGGGTACAAAGGAGTTGCAGAAGAACCTCAAAGAAAAGTTCAACATAGAGATACCATACATGAGGGTGTTCAATGGTAAACAACATGCTATGGAATCTATTTATGGTAATTGGCAGGAAAGTTTTAAAATGTTATATTCATTCAAAGGTGAAGTGGAGAGGACCAGCCCAGGTAGTATTGTAGATATAGACCACCACTCCGTGGAGTACACATTAGGGGAGTGACAATGACCAAGGAATGCCTCAGGAGGGTTTTTGTCTGCTTTGAGGCTTGTCACCAGGGTTTTTGGAAGGCTGTAGGCCTTATTTAGCTATTGATGCAACTTTCCTCACATGGAGGTTTAAAGGACAGTTAATAGCATCTTGTGCAGTTGATGGACACAATTTTGTATTTCCAGTTGCGTACGGTGTGCTAGAGACAGATTCTAAGGAGAGTTGGACTTGGTTTTTGCAGAATCTGTGCCAGGCTATTGCACATCCTAATGGGTTGGTAATTCATACAGATGCCTGCAAGGGTTTAGAAGTGGCCATGGACAATGTGTTCCCTGGATTAGAGCATAGGGAATGCATGCGTCACCTTGCTACAAATTTTGGGAAGAAATTCAAAGGAAAGGTGTATGCCGACAATTTGTGGCCCGCATCTTTGACTTGTAGTATGAAGAAGCACACCTACCACATGAGGCATCTATACAAGAATGACAAAGTGAAGGAATACTTGGAAACACACCACTCCAAGTTATGGGCTAGAAGCCAATTCAGTGAACTGGGCAAAGTTGACTATGTGCACAATAATCTTGCAGAGTCTTTCAATGCAACGATCCGGAAACTAAAGGTTCTTTATTTGGTGGATTTGCTTGACAAGATAAGGATAGAATACATTAATAAGTTTCATGTTCATGCAGGAATAGACACGGCAAAATTCATGGGCCACATTATCATCCCTTCCATGATGAATGAATTGAAGCACAAAACAAGAGGCTTGGAAATGGACACGACTCTTTGCTTTGCCACCACAGCAGAGGTGTCATTTTTGGATAAAGAGAAGAGGGAATGGAGATATCTAGTGGATTTAGAAGCTAGAACTTGCAGTTGTAGGAAATGGCAGATAACTGGGTTGCCATGCATTCATGCCTTGTTTTTCATCACAACTCTCTCTGGTCAAGCAGGGAACATACATCAGTATGTGCATGAATACTACTCTGTTGCAAGGTTCAAAGCTACATATGCACATGCCTTACCTTCTTTGGAGGGAAAACAACAATGGGACATAGTAGACCCTGGTTTCAAACTTTGTGCTCCAGTTTTGAAGAGAGCAGCAGGTAGACCGAGGAAGAGTCGAATAAGACCTCGCATCGAAGGAGCTGGACTTGGATCAAGGAAGCGTAAGTGCACAAGGTGTGGTGGGTGTGGTCATTTCGCAAAGTATTGTGATAACGCAGTAGATCCAACATTCGGAGAGTATTTCAACGATGAAAATGATGGTCAGTGGCCGGTTGCAGACGACAATCAAAATGAGGCTCCAAATGATGATCAAAATGAGGCTTCAGATGATTATCAAATTGATGATCAAAATGATGATCAAATTGAGGATCCAAATGATGATCAAATTGATGAGCAAAATAATGCTCCAACTGAGGCTCCAAATGATGATCAAATTGAGGCTCCAAATGATTATCAAACTGATGAGCAAAATAATGCTCCAAATGAGGCTCCAAATGATGGTGACCAACCTTCTATGGTTGTGAGTTCTGCTTGGTATGTAAATCTTGCCAATACTATTTTACATTTAGCACTTGACATGATCTCACAACCCTTTATGTTTGAAACATTATGAATGTTTTTGTATTTGTGTTGAATATTGTTGGACCAATGTTATTTGGATGTTGCAATGCTTATTTGGACCAATGTTGTTGTATTTGTGTTTCCAAGTATGTAGACTTTGTTTATATGACATAAGAAGACTATTTGGTCAAACCTAACTTTGTTTATATGACCAAGGTTTTTCATTTTTTTTGAATTTTTAAGCTCATTTGACTATTTGGTCATACCTAACTTTGACCAACATTTAAACAAGTTTTTCAAAAGAAAATGAAAAATTAAGCATGGATCCTTCTTAGTCACTCCAGAATGAAACTTTGGTGTGGTTAATGAAACTTAAAACTGTTCCAAACCTAAACCCCTTCTCTTCACCCTTAACTTTGTATAACAAAGTTCGAGATATCGCATATTGTACATGAACCTTCTGTTTGAAACTATGTAGACCTTGTTTATCGACTTGGATCATTAGTATATGACATAAGAAGACTATGTGCGCATGTTTTTCATTTTTTTTTAATTTTTTATGCTCATTTGACTATTTGGTCAAACCTAACTCATACCAACATTTAAACAAAATTTTCAAAAGAAAATGAAAAACTAAGGCTGGATCCTTCTTAGTCACTCCAAAATGAAGCTTTGATGCGGTTTTTGAAACTTTTCATGATCCAAACCTAAACCCCTTCTCTTCACCCTTGACGTCGTACAACAGAGTTCGAGATATCGCATATTGTACATGAACCTTCTGTTTGAAACTATGTAGACCTTGTTTATCGACTTGACTCCTTAGTATATGACATAAGAAGACTATGTGCGCAGGTTTTTCATTTCTTAATTTTTTTGAAATTTTTATGCTCATTTAACTATTTAGTCCAACCTAACTTTGACCAACATTTAAACAAGTTTTTCAAAAGAAAATGAAAAACTAAGCCTGGATCCTTCTTAGTCACTGAAAAATGAAGCTTTGGTGTGGTTTTTGAAACTTTTCATGATCCAAACCTAAACCCCTTCTCTTCACCCTTGACTTCGTACAACAGAGTTCGAGATATCGCATATTGTACATGAGCCTTCTGTTTGAAACTATGTAGACCTTTTATCGACTTGAATCCTTAGTATATGACATAAGAAGACTATGTGTGCATGTTTTTCATTTTTTTGATTTTTTTTGAATTTTTTATGCTCATTTGACTATTTAGTCAAACCTAAATTTGACCAACATTTAAACAAGTTTTTCAAAAGAAAATGAAAAACTAAGCCTGGATCCTTCTTAGTCACTCCAAAATGAAGCTTTGGTGTGGTTTTTGAAACTTTTCATGATCCAAACCTAAACCCCTTCTCTTCACCCTTGACTTCGTACAACAAAGTTCGAGATACCGTATATTGTACATGAACCTTCTGTTTGAAACTATGTAGACCTTGTTTATCGACTTGAATCCGTAGTATATGACATAAGAAGACTATGTGCACATGTTTTTCCTTTTTTTGAATTTTTTATGCTCATTTAACTATTTGGTCAAACCTAACTTTGACCAACATTTAAATAAGTTTTTCAAAAGAAAGTGAAAAACTAAGCCTGGATCCTTCTTAGTCACTCCAAAATGAAGCTTTGGTGTGGTTTTTGAAACTTAAAACTATTTCAAACTCATTTGAGTATTTGGTCAAACCCTAGTTAAACTCACTTCCAAACCCTGAACGGTCTAACCCTAGCGCTGAACAATGACCGTTGATGTAACCTTAAGGCTGAACTACAGCCGTCCGATCGTCCTTCTAGAAGGAATCTATGGACAAGCTTGGGCGATCTGCGAGAAGCTCATCCTACTATCTGATTGGCCAGATGTTTTTTTCTCAACACAGATAGGTGTTCCGAGCGGGCACGCTAGATGGACCGTTGGGCCGTGTCACGGTCTATTCTCGTGTCTGTTATGCAATGTGCGGGCACGCTAGGTCTCAGTCTTTCCAGGAATGCACGGGAAGCGATGACGTGGCCATGCATGCGCAGGAAATGAGGACGTCGCCATGCATGCGCGCCTCACCGCAGTGATTCATCGCACCGGAGCCATTAAGTCAATTCAGATGCGCCGTCCGCATGTATGCGCGCCTCGCCGCAGTGACTCAGCCACATCCTCAATTCAGATTCACGTGCCGCCGCCTGCTCGATTCAGTTCCACGCGCCGCTGCCTACTCGATTATGTTCCACGCGCCTCTGCCTCCTCGATTCGGACGCACGGATACACACGCGTTCATACACCCATTGTTTCATTGCCTAACCCTAACCCACTATTTATAGCCTATTTATACAACCCTTTTCCTCTCCCACACACCACCCAAACTAGGGCAGAAATCTCCACTCCAAACACCGAGCGAGCCCTCCATCCTCTCGCCCTAAGCACCACCGAAGATGCAGTACAACGGACCAACCTTTCGTCAGCCGCCTACCGTGCTAGAGCTGTGCTACTCGGCGGGTGTCCTTGTGGAGAGCATGCTCCGTGTGTGGGTGCAGTGCAGTGGAGGGTCCTCGTCGAGCTCGCTCACGGCTTCCTCACCGCCGGCTTTGCCCACCTCCCACGGGGCTCACCGGTGATGTATCGCCTCAATGACGTTTATGACGGTGTAGCCCTCAAGTTTCTCACGGTCACCTTCGCCAACCCGTTCGACGCGTACGCGCTGCTCGGCCAAGTCTTTTTGTGTGGCTGCGAGTTAATCTTCTTCACGATGTACAACATCTTCACCAATATTGACTGCATCTTCCCGACCCCAAACCAGATGCACTGCCTCCCCTACGAGGAGGATGAGTGAAGTTTAAGACGACAATGGTGAAGGTGGCCAAGGTGCAAGATGAAGATGTTCGTGAAGCTACCCTCGAGTTTTTAGTTTCATTGTGTTTATTATGTTTTTCTATGTCGTGTGTCGTATCGTGTCCGTGGACTTATCTATGTAATGGTGGTCACATTTGCATCTTATTTATCTTGTGTAACCATTTGTGTGTTCAAAAGTGTTCGTGTTCGTGCCCAAAGATCTCGTCATTATGTGTTGAAAATTTTCACATGGCTACCAAACTAGTCTATAAACTGGGTAATAACTAACAAGTAGTGGACATGTTAGGACGTGTTAGGACGTTTATTACCAAGTTAGTATACAAATAAACACTACCTTTATTACCAAGCTAGTCTACACATAAACACTACCTTTATTACCAAGCTAGTCTAGAAATAAACACTACCTTTATTACCAAGCTAGTCTCATCATCAAGTTACTCAAATGAATGGTGTGTCAAAGTGCCCAAAGATAAATAAGTGGTGTGTTGAAACATGTTTGTGCCCAAATGATCTTTATGTGTGTTGAAAAGTGGCTAAAAATCATTTATCTTTGTATAAAAATACAACATGCTCGTGAAAATCACAAACATGACATGTGTTTTTAAACCCTAAACCCAAGCACGATCTATATGTAGCGTTCTTCTCTTTGCTTCTCACCATCTTTCTATTTGTCCCACTAGTTACCAGCGCAACCCTTCACACTACCAAACCATGCGATCGTGTGTTCGAATCCTAGCCGCACCCCACCTTTTTTGTTTATTTTCTAACCCTTCTCATTTGCCCACTCCCAATGGGCCTAATTTGATGGAGTTGGCCCATTAGTCAAGCCGACACTGGCCTCTCGGCTCTGGGATACATTTTTTTACAGGAATTTTTTTCCATTTATTTTCCCTTACAAATGATAACAAGCCATTTCTCATTTCAAGCATTTTCATACTATTTAAAGCTTAGAAATTCCTCCCAAATTCATGCCTTTTCATACAATTTCAACATTACACCCACTGCAATTACCATACCACCTACAAATGCCCAAATGTAATTGCAAATTTGTGATTTCTCTTCGAGCTCCCTAATCTTCTGGTTCATCCTAATTAGCTCAGTAACTACCTCCCTATCAATGAGTGCTCCACCCTCTGTCTCCTCTGCCAGAGCTCGCGCTGCGGCCGCTATCGTTTGTGGCAGGATTGGCAACCATTCTTCATGCTCTTCGACGAGCTCATTCATCAGCTTCTGCACTAGAACATCAACCCAAAGGAAGAAGAATTTCATCTGCAAGCACGCTAAACAGATCAACCCCCGTATTTCTCAAGGATCCCAATCACAAAAATTGCAAAAATGTGCTTAATTCTCTTACCCCATTCATGCTGCACACGTAGAACATACGATTGGTGTTCTTGGATGTGCGCGAAAGCCTCCGGTCAATGCCCGCCCAACACCGCAGATAGAGGAAGTTCGACATCTCCACGCGCACCAAATTCTCGATCCGCGAGGTGGCGCGGGAGCTTGAGGAAGACATGGAGATTGATTCCTTCTCACCGCTATGAGCTCCTACCCCGTCCCCCACCTCCAACCCCGTCCTCTGCCTCCAATTCCTGCTCAACGCTGTGATCTCCGCTGACGTGTTCTGCCGGTTTTAACACGCGCGGCCAACATTCCGTGGTCCCATGATACGTTGCAAACGTATCTATAATTTTTGATGTTCCGTGATTGGTTTATACCTACTTTCTTATGTTTTGCCCACACTTTGGAGTACTTTTTATACACTTTCTTGGACTAACCTATTAACAAGATGCCATAGTGCCAGTTGCCAGTTTTCTGCTGTTTTTGGTTCCAGGAAAGTCAGAAAATGAATATTCTCGAAATTGGACGGGACAAAAGCCAAAGTCAATATTTCACCGAGGGGGACACGGAGCTAGAATACGATACGGAGAGGGGCCAGGGGCCGGCCACACCATCTGGCCGCGCGGCCAGGCCTGGCTCGCGCCAGGGGGTGGTGCGGCTCCCTAGGGCACCCCCTCGGCCTCCCCTTTCGCCTATATATTGCCTCCAATACAGAAACCCTAAGTACCCGATCAAAAAATCCATGAAAGAGTCTGTAGCCGCTGTCATCTCCATCCCTAGATCGGGAGGGATCTGAAGCTCTTCCCGGCACCCTGCCGGAAAGGAGAATTCACCCTGGAGGCCTTCTTCATCACCATGCAAGCCTCCGGTGTGATGCGTGAGTAGTTTATACTTGGACTACGGGTCCATGTAGTAGCTAGATGGTTGGTTCTCCTCCTTTGTGCTATCATGTTTAGATCTTGTGAGCTTCGTTCATGATCAAGATCATCTATTTGTAATCGTACATGTTGTGTTTGCGGGGATCCGATGGATATTGAAATGCTATTTCAGATTGATTATTAATTCTATCATGTCTTTGTTATTTGTGATCTTGCATGCTCGCTGTTGTTAGTAGATATCTTGGCTGAGTAGATGCTAGCAACTCCAAGAGGGAGTATTTATGCTCGATAGTGGGTTCATGCCTCTAGTAATCTGGGAAAGTGACAGAAATCTCTAAGGTACTAGATGTGCTTTTGCTACTAGGGAGAAAACAACAATCCTTTGTTCATAGAACAATCGTATTGTTTACTTCACAAGCAATGCTTAATGCAATTATCTGTTGCTTGCAACTTAATACTGAAGGGGGTTCGGATGATAACCTGAAGGTGGATTATTAGTCATAGATGAAGTTGGATTACGGTCTATGTATAATGTTGTAATGCCCAATCAAATCTCATAGGAGTCAAGATGATTAGTATATGCATGTATGCTTACTCGGTTTCTGTCAATTGCCCCGCTGTAATTTATTCACCCAACATGTCATCTATCTTAAGGAGAATCACCACTAGTGAACTATGGACCTGGTCCTTTCTTTTACCATCAATCTGCAACTGTTTAATGTTTTCTGTTTATTTTCTGCAAGCTACTACTATCTTCCACACAATACGTTTAATCCATTGTTTTCAACAAAGCTGGTGAGATTAACAACCTCACTGTAAGTTGGGGACAAAGTTCTGTGGTTGTATTGTGCAGGATTCCAAGTTGGAAACAACACCTTGGAGGTGTTTCCTTGCTCCTACTGGTTCGATAACCTTGGTTTCACAACTGAGGGAAAATTTGCTGATGTGCTCATCATACCTTCCTCTTGGGATTCCCAACAAGCTCATCGTATCTTGAGCCAACAAGCATCTTTCTGGCGCCGTGGATTGAAGGAACAAGCACCCATGTCAACCACGCGCCAGCATCCCATAGGCGGCAACAGTCGCATTTTTGAAATGTGTCTCCGTCCGGCCCCACGCGTGCGGTCCCACATGCGGCAACGACTGAGTCAAGAACGCTGACCTGGCGGAAACGGCAACAGCAACCGGAACGAGTTCGGGCGCCCGAAGCAGTGGTAAAACTGAGGACGATTTGGCTCTAGTCCCAAAACTGAGTACATAGACACCTCAAGTGCCAAACGAATAAATAACCCAAGAAATAATGTTAAGAGGGCTAGTTGTAGTAGTTTCTTGCAACTATACTATCCTAATTATTTGGAGTTCCCTGCAATTTCAAATCCAACTATTGGAGGTTTGTGCAATTTCCTCCCCCCTCGTGTTTCAAGGAAGCTCTATGACCCTATGTTCAAACAAAAAAATGATCAAAGACAAAAAAAGGAAGACCATCTCTCAGGGCTTGTTTGATTTGCATGATTCTCAAAACATAGAAAGAAGAAACTACAGGAATTTGGATCAAGTATGTGTTTGAATCACAGGGAAAGCAAAACAATTCTACCATGAGGTTGGAGTGGATGGAAATTTTCCTAAAAAATAGAGGGCAAAGGAATACTTTGAAGGAATCTCAATTCCCGTGTTTTTCCTATTTCTATATTTTTCCTATCCTGCGTTCCAAACGAGACATAATTCCTATATATTGGAATCCTATAAATCGAAAAAACAACATAGGATTATTTCCTAAGGGACAAAATCCTTCACAAATCCTTTGAATTTTGTTTGAACCAAAGAAGGAATAAAAAAGGTTTCCTCTCTCACAAAAAAAGAACTCCACCTCTTAGAGAAAAAAGGAACTCCACCTCTTGGACAATTCAGTGTGACGAGAGTAGCTACTAGAGTATATGTCTAGTACTAGCTGTAGAGCCCAATCGTAGTATGTATCAGTCTTTGCATGTGTCTCGAAGGAAACAAAATAAAGCTCTATAGGTAATAAATGGCCATGGTAATTTCCAAGATACACAATCTTTTGCTTGTTCATTTTGATCTAGGCGACAACTAGAGGATAAATGAGTACTAGTTGCTTTGTGTCTTGAGACATCGAGCTGGACTATAAATTTAGATATCTAAAAACCCGAATTGTCCTATCAAACCAATGGTCGTTGCATGCAGCTTGACCAAATAGACTTACTGCACTACTTTACTACTACTACTACTACCATATAGTACGTACTACAAGAAGTATTAGTATAATAATGTTACACAGAGAGTTCCATATTCATCTTATAGCGCCAAAATAGAAGTTGTTCCAATATAGTATTGTAGTAGTCACGTCCAGGTTGCCTTACAGAGAAAAATAGTACTATGAGTAACAAGATCTATCTATTTATGTACTCCTATTTGCGTATATTAGTAGTACTACTCAGGAACGACACGAGCGTGTGCTCCACTAGTGCACCTCCACACGTAAGATAATCCAGTACTACTAGTACGGAGTAGATCGCCACCACATGGCCGCGTGATTATTATGCATTGGTCCATGCCCTAGTCGTGGGTACGTGCCGTAGCAATACAAAAATTGTGAAAAATCGAATACTCATAAATAATTACTCCCTCCATTCTAAAATAGTAGTAACTGACTTGGCTTTGTCTAAATATGCAGATATTTCGACACATTTTAGTACTTAGATGCTCCCTCATTTCTAAATTAGAAAGCATACTAGGTTTTGTCAAAGTCAATATTTATAAAGTTTGACCAACTATATGTACAAACATACTAACTTACATAATGTCATACGCATATAATATGAAAACATGGTTCATGATGATTCTAATAACATTGAGTTGATGTCGTACATGTCCATATTATTTTCTAGATATTTGATCAAAGTTTATTATGTTTGACTTTGACAAAAACTAATGCGCGTCCTAATTTGGGAAGGAGGGAGTACATGTGAAGTCAGTTAATTTGGGATGGATGGAGTACTACTCCGTACTAGTAGTAGTCAAAGTAACATAGTATGGATTAGTAAGCAGTAAAACTCATTCTATGCCAAATTCAACCTTCCTAATCTCAAAGAGACCTTGGCTCCGACTACTAGTAATTAATACATCATTCGATTCACGTTTGGACCATTAGATGAGAATATGAAGATCAATTCTTCTTGTCAATGAAAACAAATAAGAGTTTTACTCTAGTGTCCTCCCGTTCTCCCAAACTTAGAAAACTGAATAGATAAGAACGACTAGGATTGGCCGATAACCCTTCATGTCCTCCAAGCCGAAGAGGCATTGGTTAATCCTAACCCTACTTGTGTTTTTAATTTCTTAGATTTGAGAAAATGGGGAGGAACAGAAGCAAGCCTCAACACTGAAAAACACCTCGTCGTCATCTTGGACGTTCCAACAGTAGTGGTACTGTACCATAGGCACTGCGAGGAATGTGAGATCTCAGAGCACGACCCTACCCCGGGATGCATAGATCATAGGCACGATTAGCACATATGGATGTTCCTCAAGAAGTTAGACGGCATACCGCAACATGCAGAAGTTATGCCAATTTGCTTTACCAAACAAAAACTATGAGCAAAATCATCAATATATTTATGGCACATACTCACGAACAACATGCGCTTGTGCTCGATGTATCCTCACGTAGATCACAACCATGCATGGTCGTTTGATTATGCATGGTCCATGGAGTTAAGAACACAACCAATTCTTGTACTTGTGTGCGGGGCTCGATTTAGCCATCCAACTCGTGATTTGCTAAAGTTTACGCACAAACTTGTCAAGATGTCTAAATTTAGTTGTAAGCGAGGTTTGCAGTCAAAATTGTGTTAACCTGGATGACACGTGGACGTTTGTCATGCATGCAGGAGAGCATCTGCCCTATAACATCGCACCTAGCGCCTCTCGTATAATAGCCAGTTAGGGTGAGCTAATCTCCTGCAAGATTGATTTTGTGAAACTGACATGTCAGATAATTATAAGATATGTTATGTTCCAAATATTGCACATACCTAACCCTGGTTCAATTGTTTTTGCCTTGGCTTGTGCCCTGATCTTCCCGCACGAGCGCATCTCGTGGTTGGAGCTCGAGTATGGTGAGTGGCGGCTCTAGTGGTTCGAGCTCGAGTCTGAAGGACTATCGTGTGCCCAACACAGAGCTGCTCATCGTTAAGTGTGCCCAATGCAAGCATCGTTTCTTGAATAAGTACACCGCCTAGACCAATGTCCACAGGAATCTGAACGGTATTTCTTCAATTGTGTCCTTGTCATAGGGTTAGTGAGGTGGTCTGCTTTGGATTTTCTTCTAGTTTTCTCACGTGTTTGAGCTAAATTTCCTTCTTAATATGGATGTCGAGCTAATTTTGGTTTTTGGTAATGTAACCCAATGGGTGTAATATGTTGAATTGGTCTAAACAACACTTTGTTTCCTTTTCTCGAACAAAACAAAAATAAAGTGGCATGGAGGTGAAAATGCCGTGGTGTTGCTTAATCGGAAGGATATGTGGGGAGGGGAAGTGGTAGTTGATATGCAAATATTGGGCCTATTGTTTATTGTTCGAGATGCGGTATGCACTACGTGCAAAATTCCGGGGCAGACTATCCTGCACGCTAGACCCACATCGATGTGTCGTCCACACGAGCGCAATTTCGATGGTAATCCTGGTTCAAGACTTAAATCAAGTCGAATTGACAAGTTTGGGCATAAAATTTCGTAATCACTAAGTTAGATGACTAAATCAAAGAACTGTAAGAACGGTTAGTATGTTTATCTCTTGTCCATGTTGTAGAAGTGAGCAATTACATAAAAGTCGTAATAAACCCCTAAATACTCCATAACAACATTAGCAACAAACTTAGTTTACATCCAAAATGTATCCTTCATAGTACCAAAAGAGAACCTACATGCGACTACTACTAGTAAACTGGAGTAGTAAAATAGTACTACTACTAGTAGTACTATTTATCTGCTAATACACAATTACAATCTTGATCATCAACCATAGTTTAAGATCATTTTTTCTAGTGGATGCAAATCTAGAAAGATACATGGATGGACTGTCCAACCTTCATCATTAACAGCGGCGGCACCCCGAGGTATGTCCTGAGCTTGTTGGATGGGAAGTTGGCCGGTGACGAGCTGCTCATCAGCTCAATTACCGCATTAAGGCGCTCGACCATTGAGAAGTCCGCCGACCCCAGCGAGCCAGGTGCACACAGTTTCACCATGTACCGCGACCACAAGCACTTGTCCTGCCTGATGCACACCAAGGACATGATGACGGCGGGTTGAGCGCGCTGATGGTCAGGCAGAATACAACACCGTCATCCCTGTAGAGGAAGCGCGTGAATCCTCTCGTGCTTATTGGTGGTGGAATCGGGATGAGGCAAAAGAAGGCTCTGCCATAGATGGCCCTGGTTACTATTACCCCGTGGGCCTCCTTCATATGGGGAAGGAGCCCTGCCGGCGAGGCAATGAAATCACAGGCAGGATCCATGCAGGAGCATGGGCCGTGCAAGCACACGATCTCGTGCTTGTCGAGCTTGTCGAAGGCGACCAAGCTAAAGCAGCCGTCGTAGGGGCACTCAATCATCTCCTCACACTTGACGGCATCCATAGCAGCCAGCTCACAGTCGAATCCGTCGACGTGGTACACAAACTTGTGGGAGTGGTTACATAGGGAAGATCGGCTCGCCGACATAGTGCCTGCCAGCCAGAAACCCGAGTTGGGTCGGTATACTGAAGAGTATACTGATTGAGTTTCATACTATACTGGTACGATTGTATAGGAATACACTAGGCATCGGCGCACCGGCGGCGGCTGAGGCTCTGCACTTGGCCACTTTTTTCTTAGATAGTGTCCACACGCTGTACATGCTTTGTCAAAATAAAAAGGCTGCAAAAAGGTGATAGGTGAGTAAAGCAGGTGTCACGCTGTACTATACCATACAGTATAGTAGAGACAGAGGGAGAGACTGAGGCAAGAAGATCCACGTGAGAGGCAAGAATATCTACTACTAGAGAGAGACGAAAAGCCTGCGGCCTAGTGTAGGGTGTACAGTGCTCTAGGGGAGAGACCGAATACTGCATGCATGTCTTTGACAGCAACCTGTAATTAACTTTTTTGGTCTTATCAATTTTAAATGGCCTTAATAATTCAAGACAAAGGGAGTACTAGTACTAGTACTAGTACTACATCTTACAACAAATCAGACAAACTAGTACTGCATTTATTAGTGATACTTTTTTTGAGAAATTATTATTATTAGTAGTACTTAGATATGTGAACAACTAATCCAAGTCACTACTCCAATAGAGTGTACGATCACTCTATTTTATGGATTCTTGTTTACTATATGTAATAGTAGTAAAAGCTAGAATGTAGATTATTTCAGAACACATTTTGGATCTATAATATCTTGAATACGTGGAAACCTCAAAAGCCACTTCATTTCTTAGTTTCAAGGATCTTGTGATAAATGCATGGACTTGGATGTAATTTTCATTTTTATGAGGTCGTTGATGTAACTTGTACTTCCACCGACCATGTGTTAACTAAAGCACCTCGCTCCTATGGGACCTACCACAATTAAAAGAAAATTACACTACCCCAATTATCAGACAAAGTGGAACATGGTTTCTTATAATTCTAAAGTTTTTAGAAATAGGATGTTTCAAGCTTCCCAGCTAACTTCGCACACTTTAGTAACTTTTTGCCAATTTAACGAAATTAGGTCAAATTTTGCTACACAAATAAGGGCAATTGATTTCTATTCAATTAAATGTATTTTAGAGGTAGATGGATGCATCTTCATATAGTAAACAATGTCGTCGGTGTTAGTTTCCAACTATCACGAAAGAACATTTAATTTTCAATTTTTCGAGTGATGACGAGATTGTTCTTTTACATAAAGAAACTCCGAAGAATATGGATCTGAATACCACAAGACAAGTTTTCAGACATAAATAGTGGACCAACATGTTGCACTGATGATACCCATGTTTTATGAGCTTTCAAAATTCCAAGCTAACTCCACTAACTTGAATGACTTTATGCCAATTAATTATCGAAATTAGGTCAAATTTGAACTACAAGTAAATTGTAGGTTGCTTTGAAAGTTTTATGAAAAATCTTCTGGAGGTACCCATTTGGGGGTCAATTAATATATCATAAACCACATAGAGTTTTGACGACACATTCAACTTCTTGCTAAGATTTTACATCTTGACAGTTTAAGAAAATTAGGTCAAACTTAAGCTACAAGTAAGCGCGAAAGATTTTTCTTGAAGTAAATGTATGTCGATATTTGAATGACTTCCTAGCTAACTCTGCCTGAATGACTTTATGTCGATTTATCAAAATTAGGTCAAATTTGAAACTACAAGTAAATTGTAGGTTGCTTTGAAAGTTCTACGAAAAAGCTTTTAGGGGTACCCATCGAGGGGTCACAATTAATATGTTTGAAATCACCGAGAGTTTTGACAATAGTTTCAACTTCTTGCTAATATTTGCATCCTGACAATTTAACGATATTAGGTCAAACTTGAGCTACAAGCAAGTAAGAGCGATATATTTCTCTTGAATTAAATGTCTTTTAGGAGGTATACGGGTGCATCTTCTTGTAGTAAACAATGCTGTCAGTGTGAGTTTCCAACTATCGGGAAAGAACATTCTCAATTTTCTGAGTGATGTCAAGATTATTCTCTCCTATAAAGGAAGTCCGAAGAATATGGATCTGAATGCCACAAGCCAAGTTTTCACACACATATATAGTGGACCAACATATTGTACTTACGATTTCCCGTGTTTTATGAGTTCTCAAACTTCTTATAGCTTATCGCTCTGCCCACTTGAATGACTTTATGTCGATTAATCAACATTAGGTCAAATTTGAACTATATACTACAACTAAATTGTAGGTTCCCCTGAAAGTTTTATGAAAAAACTTTTGGAGGTACCGTACCAATCGGGGGGTCACAATCAATATATGAGAAACAACCGAGAGTTTTGATAACAGGTTTGACTTTTTGCTAAGATTTTTGCATCATGACACTGTTTAATGAAATTAGGTCAAACTTGAGCTATAAGTAAGGGTGATAGATTGCTCTTGAAATATATGACTTTTCAGAGGTAGATGGGCGCATTTTCTTGTAGTAAACAGTGTAGTTAGTGTGATTTTCCAACTATCAGGAAAGAACATTCAATCCTCAATTTTCCGAGTGATGACGAGCGAGGTTATTCTTTTCCGTCAACGAATGTCTAAAGAATATTGGATCTGACCGCCAGAAGCCAAGTTTACCGACATATATAGTGGACCAACATGTTCTACCAACAATTCCCATGTTTTATGAGTTTTCAAACTTCCTATCTAACTCCGCTCATTTGACCGAATGACTTTATGTCGATTTATCAAAATTAGGTCAAACTTGAGCTACAAGTAAGCGCGATAGATTGCTATTGAATTATATGTCATTTCAGAGGTAGATGGGTGCATTTTCTCTTATTAAGCAGTGCCATGGGTGTGAGTGTCCAACTACTAGGAAAGAACATTCAATTCTACATTTTCCGAGTGAAGACGAGCAAGGTTAGTTGTTCTTTTCTGTAAAGAGAAGTCCAAAGAACATTGGATGTGGATGCCACAAGCCAAGGTGACAAACATATATAGTGGATCTACAACATGTTGTACTTGCGATTCCCATGTTTTATGAGTTTTAAAGCTTCCTAGCTAACCCTGCCCATTTGAATGACTTTATGTCGATATCTCGGAATTAGGTCAAATTTGAAACTACAAGTTAATTGTAGGTTTTGCTTTGATATTTTTACGAAAAAGCTTTTGGAGGTACCCATCGAGGGGTCAAAATTAATATATCAGAAACGAGCGATAGTTTTGACGATAGGTTCAACTTCTTGCTAAGACTTAGCATCTTGACAATTTAATGAAATTAGGTCAAACTTGAGCTAGCTACAAGTAAATGCCATAGATTGCTCTTAAATTAAATGTCTTTTCATAGGTAGATCGGTGCATCTTCTTGCAGTAAACAGTGTCATCGGTGTGAGTTTCCAACTATCAAGAAAGAACATTCAATTATACATTTTCCGATAGAATACGTGCGAGGTTGTTCTTTTTTCTAAAGAAAAGTCTGAAGAATATTGGTTCTGAATGCCAAAAGCCAAGTTTACAGACATATATATTGGACCCACATGTTGTACCAACGATTCCCATATTTTATGAGTTTTCAAACTTCCCAGCTAACTCTGCCCATTAGAATGACTTTATGTCGATTTATCGAAATTAGGTAAAATTTGAAACTACAAGTACTAGTAATTTGCACGTGCCCTACATGTGAGATTCCGATAATAGATGTCTGACATATCATCACTATACCAAATTATAATAGGTAAAGCAGAAAATAATAAAAGTTTGATCAACATCTGTAAAGTATGGGTGTATATTTGGTTCTTGTCGTTGTATTGATGACAAGTACGCCATGAGGGGGTTCTCGAGGCATGCAGAAGAGAGGGGTGTGAGACGTATGGTGTTCCGAGACGGTGAGCACACAAGTTTACCCAGGTTCGAATCCACCGGCTTTGTACGGATCCTACTCCTGTTAGCAATCCAGTAATACGGCAGAGCCGGAATATGGGTTACAAGGGTTCGCCTGTGCGAGTTGAGATTGTAGACTATTGTGTTGTAAGGTGTTGCCCTAAAGGCTTTACCTAGGACGGCTTATATAGATATCCGGCCTAGGGTTTACAGGAGAGATCTATCTGGCTACGACTACGAGTCGGTTATAGAGTACATCTTGAACTACAAGTAACACTATGGGTCTAACTCGGTAAGTCTTCTGGGCCTTCCCGTAGCCGGATTAGACTCCGTCTCTTCTCCCTAACTGGGCCACCCGTGAAGCAAAGCTCTAACCCGAAGTGGGCCACCCTGGTCAACGAGGAACGCTAAGGATACCTGGAAAGTATATCCCCAACAACAGCCCCCAGAAGTCTCCAAGATCCAAAGTCGGATTCATCATCGTCTAACTTGATCTTCGGCTTGCAGAATCTTGAAGGGTTCCTGAAACTTCAAAACAAAAGATACGATCCGGGTCTCAAAAATAAGTCAGACCTCATTACTCGGATTTCCTGCTTGATTTTCAAACTAAGCCGGATCTTGGTCTCTGACGTCACCTGACACTGGTCATGGTCAAGTCACGTCACTGACAGACATCTCTTGTCAGCAAGACCGTTGGTGGGTCCGATTTTCGTGGAACCGAGGCACCATTTCAATGCGTGCGTGGAGATCGAGGCGGCGTAATCATCGCATGGGGGCTTCCCAGTTCTTTCCACGACGCGTGGCATTTACACTGTGGCTTTTGCACGAATCTTGGCGCGGTTAGGTGGATATAAGGGGTGTGGATTCTTTTTCCCTCATCTTCATCTATTCCCCTTGCCGTTTTCTCTCCTCCACTTCTCCCTTGTGCACAGAGCTTCCCTGCTTCCCAGATTCGCAGCGCCGCCCATCTAAGGTCACCGGCGCACCGGAGGAATGGCTTCGTCCTCATCATCTGGCTTGGCTGCGATAGCAGCGACGACGACAGAGAAGGATAGCAATCGCGGGGTCTGGATCCCCTGTGTGCTTGACGACGAGAAGCTCCGCGGCGTGGAGAATGAAGGTCTCCTCCACGCTGGCGACTGGCAGAGCGGTTCCGGCGAAACCATCCCCAATCCACTCGCCGATGAGAGGGTCCACTTCAGCACCCACCTCGACAGAGGTTTGTCTTTCCATCCCTCGGATTTATTTTCCGAGGTCATAGATCACTATGGTGTTCAGCTTCACAATCTTCCCCCAACTCCATATTAGAGATGAGCGCCTATGCGGTTTTGTGTGAGGGATATCTCGGCATTAGGCCGAGTCTCACTTTGTTCCAATTTTACTTCCATGTCCGGAGAAACTCCATCACTGCCGGTAATCCTTATATTACTGGTACAATTAGTTTTTTGGTTAGGCGTGAGCGCGTCTATCCTAGGATTTTAGCTAGTGAGTCGGTCAAACAATGGCCGGCCACCTTCTTTTACCATAAGGATGTTCCTGCTCCCGGCAAAACTACTGCTTTGCCGGCTTTTATCGACGGAGCCGCCACGCCTCAAGCATCTTGGGACGAGGTCGCTCCGGCTCTCAGTGACGATCTGCTTCTCGCCAAGAGGCGGATTGAATATCTGATGAAACACAAAGGCCTGAGGGGTCCGACTTGTTATCACGCCGGATCCAACCCCTCCAGCACCATGAAGACCAACTAATGCATTCCATCATGTCGTCCAAAAAAGATTCCCTCCGCATCAGCCCCAAAGCCTATACGACACAAGGTTATATAAGCCAGATTAATGGCTGATAAGGGAGCAGATCGAGAGGAAGATCCCAGAGGTATCTCTGGATATGCACATAGTGGAAGACCCTGTAGTGCCGGTAAGATTTTAGCAATACACATTTTACGTGTTTCACCTTTAAGTTATTTCGCAATACTGAGATATTATCTTCTTTTTAGCTTGACGACCTCCCCGAGTCGGAACTAGCTCCTATCGAGGGATATCCTCCCGAGTTTTCTCAGGAGGAGGAAGTGGTCCCACTGTCAGATGTTGTGCCCAGAAAGCGCAAAGCTCCGACAGTGGCCGTTGGCACAAAGGAAGTGTCAGTTGTGGAGAGGTAACTTTCCACACAACTTCCGCCTTTGTACTTTACTCGTAACTTCTTCCGAGATATAATGCTCTTTATTCTATTACTTTCTCAGAGCTAAGATACTCATCAAGGGCAAGGGGAAGGGGAATATCTCGAAGCCCCTACATCAGACGAAGCTAACCATAGCTTCTCCTGCCGTGGCTCCTCCAACTCCTGCCCCTCAACCTTCTGCGGTGCCGGTGATTACTCCATCCCCGGTCGTCGCAGAAGATTCGGCTCCCTCATCAGAGCGAGCGATCCTTGAATCGCAGATTGACGTCATCATGGGTGAGTCAAGTTTAGATAAGGGTGAACCCTCTTCGGGTAATGATCCCTCGGCAGAGACCTTCACTAAAAATCTCCTGAACAATCCAGGACTTGCCAAATTTTTCTTGTCTCGGAAATCTATGGAGGAAATCCAGCGGCTGGCCCAACAATGTCTAGAAAGCCGTAATCTTTCTGCCGAAGAAGAAGCACAAGAAGGAGAGTACATCAAGTACTCCGAACTTCTTGAACAAGTCCGCCTTTGCGATGAGGGACTAAGAGCTAGTGTTCTTCCACCACCTCTGATTATTCCAATCACCCTCGCCGAGAAGGTTACTGCTGAGGTGAACATGTGCCTGAGGAAGCTCTCACATGAACATCATGTAAGTCGGAATGCCAACTCACGCTTTTTTCCTTTACTGTATTTTATATCATATCCTCTAGCCCCCAAGCATGAAGTTGGATAAACAATCCGGGTTTATGCTTTATTAGGATGCCAAAGAATGAACTAGTGTAGCCCCCCAAGGCTCATGCTGATAATAGTTAAAATATTAGCCCGAGTCTTGAGTAGACCTCTGACTCTGGGTATTCTGACTTACAGAAAGTTAATTCATATAACCAGGAATTGTTGAAGAACATCTATAATAAGCGAAGAGAGATCAAAGATCTCCGACTTAAAAATGCTAAGCTTAAAGTTTCTAAGGATGAGGCCGAAGGTGAACTTTGTGAGACTCGAACCTTGTCCTGTTTTTTCATAGTCGAATAATTTTGGCTGAACTATTGTTCTTTTTGACTTAAAGCACTGATAAAGCAGTCCTGTGCTATGATCGAGGAGGCCGAGAATTTGAAGACCTTGGTGGTGGAAAACAAGGATCTCCGCCAAGAGCTAGACCAGCTTAAGGCGGATCATGAGAAGAGCATTGCTCAAGTTCTCGAATCCTCCTCCATGGCACCATGGAGCGTGATCGCAAGATAGCACTCCACGAGAAGAAAATCTCGAATCTCAACGATGAGCTATGCACAGAGAAGGATATTTCTGAGGCTCTTCGAGCTGAACTCCGGAGTCTTCGTGAAGAGAGGACCAAAGTTGATGACGTCATCTTTGGTAAGTTTCCATCTTTCTGACTTGTCTACATTCTTTGACTCTCTCGATGACAGATTTACTTATCTGTTTTGCGCACAGGTCCTCTGAACTTGTCAGACTCCGCCTCTACCGAACCCCGCAGCCACCGGCTTACCCAAGTCGGTGATTTTCTTCATGACTTCTGCCAATCCATTGAGGATAATTGTGAAGCTCTCAAGGTTCCGGATATGCATAGCATGTCCAACTTTCAGGTACGGGACAAGGCAAAGGAGATGCCCCAGCTTGTCCGGGACTGGAATATGTCCTACGCGCGAACCGCAGTGCAAAACGCTCTCACCATGGTCATGATCCACCATGGAAACATGGAAATCTGGCAAGTGACCAGAGGGTACTGCAAGGTGGATGAAGACGGACATGAGCAAGACATCAAGTCAATCATGAACTCCTGCACCGGATATGGGTGCCATGTAGCTGACTTAACCAGCTATGACACTCCCTTCTTCACCCGCATGGACACGCCACCTCCGCCTCCCAAGGAATCAGCAGAAGTTTCCGATGATGACCACACCATGTCGGATGTGGACATCTCGGAACAATATCAAGGCGATGTATCCAGCGAGCTGGCTGCTCCTACCTCTTCTCCTGCATCATAGATTATTAGAAACAAATGTGTTATTCTGAAAACGTTATGGGTCTGTAAATATGCAGTATGATGCTTTTTGCTAGTGCTAAGTTTTAATCTATTCAACACTTTTGGTTTAAATTTTTGTGTGCCTGAAATGTTTACATAAGCACTTGAACTTTTTTGTCTATACTTATCGTTTATCTGGCTTTCCGCCTCGTCCCTTTCATGAGCCGGCTAAACCTTCTGCATGGAAACTTTGCCGAGCAACGAAGCTCAATTGCTAAACCAGTTTAAACTCAGAAACAAAGCCGGCTTCCAGTACCAACAATTCACTACTCGAAAAATACCCGCATCCGGCAATCAGACAAATAACCAAAGTAAAAGACTACAAACTTTAGAGTTATACCCGAGGGTAGCAATTTTAGAATCGGAAATCTAAACTAGAACGAGCATGAGCATAAAGTACTTTCAAGCCCTTTGGGATTTTCGACTATGACATGATCATTCGGAAATAAGATGGTAAAATCTTCTTAGAAAAAACTTGAGGCAACTAAGACTTTTATTTCTCACAAATCATGTACATATATATGATTACAAAGAAGGATAAACTAAGAATAAAAGGGACGTAGCTGAGCAATATTCCATGGTCTGTCTAATTTATCCGGATTTGTACTGCCTCTAGCTCTCTTTCTTTTCTTAGTAGCAAGTCTTTCTTTGACTGGCCTCATATTAGTTAGGTCGTATGAACCATTGTGCAATACTCGACTAACCAAGAAGGGACCTTCCCATACGGGGGAAAGTTTGTGCTTTCTTTGTTGCACAAGCCGGAGAACCAAATCGCCCTTATTGAAAGATCTGTTTCTGACTCTCTGGCTGTGATACTTGCGTAACTTCTGCTGATAGGCTGTTGTCTCATTTCAGCAATGACGCGAACTTCTTTGACTAAGTCGAGATCATTTTGTCGAGAAATCTCGTCATCCTCTTCGATATACGTGGCCACTCTAGGAGAAGTGTGAATCAAATCACTAGGAAGAACTGTGTAACTACCTCGGTGAATTACGCTCTTAGTTAATGCCTGGATGAACGGAAGTGGTTAAAATAGTACGGTGGGGCCCAGGGCCACTCACGGTAGACCTTTCGGCCGTCCTAACCACTTTCAGTCAACGGGACAAGAACGAGCGGCGTAATCGGCAGGCGAAGGGATCATATACATACACAAATGAGTATGTATGCAAGCCACATACAACAGTACATCAGAGCCATTCCATCTAAAAGAAATAGAAATATTGCAACGCCATACGGCAAGATCCAAATGTCCTAGATAGATATAATAATTTAGGATAGCTCCTCATACATCACCCATCAGAGTATCAGGCGGAAGCGGAAAACAAGATCCGAGTACGGATAAGAAGCAAATTGGCATAAGATGCCCCATAATTAAACACATCCCGCCCACAGATCACACGGATCCCCGTTCCCGGAATCTCTACACCGAATGATCGTTGCCAACATCATCTGACTCTTCCACCCAGTATCCATCTTGCGGGTTCACCTGTTCATCTGAATCAAACAATTTATCGTGTGAGACCCTAGGGGTACTCAGCAAGTCTTTATGCCACTAAAGGGGACACAACCTGGGGTGACGCAATTGCAGCAAAAGATAATACCTAACAATTCTATAGAGACTCGCTAACCTTCCGCCTAACCAAAGATAGACGGAAGTCCGTGAATGAAGAACAACAGTTATAACAGTATAATTATCAGATCCATCCTCCTCCTCGCTTACCAACGAGGAAGCGGACGAACAACCCCCATCATCCGTTGGCAGTTTTTATTAACCATTCCATGAGTATTGCACGATTTACTAGTCAAGTACTTAGTCAATTTGAAAGCGGTACTTTAGTTATACTTGTCTATGATCGAGAAACTGTGCTCCAAGTCGTCCATAACCGCGGACACGGCTTTCAGAAAGATTTACCCTGCAGGGGTGCACGAATAGCAACACACACTCGATCAACCTCGGAAAAACCAAATCAAAACCCAACGAGGCATTCACGACAAAGTAATCACAGGATTCAGAAATATTTCAGGGGGCCACCCCATTAAGCTACCCGCAACGAAGTTGGCCGGCTCCGAGACGGACCCAAGGTTTGTGTGGACGGCGGTAAACGACTGGGAACCCGAAAATGTGACTGGGCTTGTCGATACAGCGAAAACGTGTCACGATCCAAAACAGTACAGGTGCTCCTCGCACAATCTTAAATAAAACAGTAACATGGCATAAGTACAAGATAGTAATAAAGCCCCAGACTAATTGTGGCCCCAAGAAATAAGAATGAATCAAGCTCTGGCTCAGGGGGGTCCATAGGCCTCCCGGATGTGGATAGTGCGAATAAACAAGGAACAGGAATCAAGTACTCGGGGTCCTACGGGACACAAGTGAGCATGAAAAACCAAATAGCAGATATTGCTCACCGGTGCCTCTTTCATTAGTTATCCCATTACTACTCCAGTTATGTTGTTTAGGTACCTCGTTATCCTTTAGACACTCACATACCCTACTCATGCTTTTCTACGACTCGCATGGCTCAAACAACTCCTATAGTAATGGCTCATGGGACCGGAACAGGCTTAACGTGGTTTAAAAGTAAAGGCTATGCAGTACTTGGGATTCAATTTAATGCAATCGCGACTCAATGATGCAAGAATAAGATAGAGGCAATAGGTACTGTATGTATGCAAGCATGTGGTAGTGCTTGCCTGGCAGCTCAGTTGAAGCGAGAGATGGATCTGGGTAATACTCCTGTGATTCCTGATAATTCTTCTGCTGGGCGTCTATTCGAAGAAGAACCAAACAAACAAGGGCCAACATAAATAAAGTGCGCAAGCATATAAATTGAAATGCAACAAGCAACCAAGCATGCCATGATGAATGATGCACAATTTACATGGCATTGAAGTAGCATGGCAAAGGTGAGGTGTGGATACAAGAAGTAAAGCATTTTATCATTTAGTTGCCCAAGTTTTATTGTCTTAAACGGTTCAGATTTTAGATGACAACATGATGCATGCTTCAATTCAGAACAAGGATTGCATAAATAGAACGGGCTCGTCGCGCTGATCGATTTAGACATATTATTTGTCAAATTTGGAGTTATAAAACAAAAATTATTAGTTAATTAAGTAAAAAGGGCATTTTCTTGTAATTTTAATCAACTCGAAATTTAAAGTGTTCAAAATATAATTTGAAGGGCATATTTGAATTCCTCACATTTTTCTGATTCCAAAACATATATTACATGTATTATTTGGGTTTGTATTTTGAAAATTATTTGAATCTGAAAAGAATTTGAATTTAAATAAATTTGAAAAGATATGAATAAAAACAAACTCAGCGAAAAACTTTTTACACCCAGGCAATTCCAGCCACAGGCACTGACAGGTGGGGTCACAGCGGACTGGGGCCACACGCGCGCGAAAACACGTTTTTCACGCGGGACTGGTCTACCCACAGCGGCTGACAGGCGGGCCAGCGGCGGAAGGGGCCACGTGCCAGTGGGAAAACTTCCAGCGGCTGACTGGTGGGGCGCCAGCTGGACCGCGGGTTGCGTCTGAGAAAGCGGAGGGGTTTTCCTGCAAAACTCCCAGAGCGGCTGGCAGGTGGGGTCGTTAGGAGCGCGGGTTGCAGTAATTAAAAAGGGAAGGGGCTTTTTGCAAAACGACCACGCCTGGGTACTGTTTATCGTTTTCCTCCGTCTGACGCGAATCCGGCGCGCGGCGCGGGGCGGGGGTTCGATCCTGGGACGCGGGAGTCCGTGCTGAGGAGGCTAGCCAGTGCGGCGATGCTAGGGAAGCTGCTAGGAGGTGGCTCGGGCGCTAGGTAAGGTGTGCGCGGCACGGAAAAGCTTGCAGACTACGACGACGGCATGCACGGCGGGCGCTCGACAAAACGACCGGCGACGCTAGACCACGACGAAGAAGAGGAGGTTGTCCGGGAGAGGGAGGGGCTCACCGCGGGTCGCCTGGTGGTGCTGGATCGAGGAGTAGCGCGGCGGATCGTCGGCGAGGCTGGCGTACTGGCGGCTAGGGTTTCGCGAGGACGGCGAGGTACTGGCGCGTTGGGGAGCTTCTCTTCCTCGTCCGCGTGCACGGGGCGTCGCAGGAGAACGTCCTCGGCCTCCCAGGCCACCTCCAGGTCAAGCTCGCGGACAGGAACGACGGGGCGCGGTGGTTGCTGGCGGCGACCGGCGTCGGCTGCTAGTGGTTGGAGAGGAAGGAGGGGAAGAAGGGGGCGTCTCGGGGTGGATCTGGGCGAGCTCTGGGAGACGTGAGGAGGGAGGAAAAGTGGGGAGATAGGGAGGAGAGCAGCTGGGGCACGGCAGGATAAAGGGGCTCGGCCTTTTCTCTCCTTCCTCCACGAGCACGTGGGTGAGCTGGCTGGGGCTGGTCCTGGGCGGGGTAGGGTGGCTGCAGGTGGGGCTGAGGACGAGGGAGGGCAGGTGGGACTGGCTCAGCCGGCAGAGAAAGAGAGAGAGGAGAGGGAGGAGCTCGGCTAGGCTTAGACATGGCTAGGGTTAGGCATGGGCTAGGGTTTGGGTTAGACTTAGCTAGGTTAGAGAGAGGAGGGCTGGGGTGGTGGGTCAGGTAGAGAGGGAGAGAGAGGGTCAGGTGGTGCTGCTAGTGAGAGAGAGGGAGGGAGGATTAGAGGTAAGGTTTAGGGTTAGGGAAAAATAGGTTATGAGGAGAAAAAGAGGTTAATTAGTTTGATTAATTTTAAGTATTTAGATTGTAATTTTGTGTATGAAGCCAAACCAAGAAGAACTAAAAGGGCTTGAGCTTGCATGGACTAATGTAGAGAAGAAACTAGAAAGAAAGAAGAAGAAAAGAAATAGGTGGAATAAGGCTCATGTGGTCATACATGTAGAAAAAAAAATTAAAATAAAAGAAAAGAAAGGAATGTGGATAAGACCATCCCAAGTGGAGCATGGTGGAGGCTAGAATGATCATGAGGTGGAGGTGAAAAGAATTCTAAGAGAAAGAAAAAGAAAAGAATTATGGGGTAAGCCTCATATGGTCCATGAATGGAGAATAAATAAGAGGAAAAGAAAAGGGTGATACTATGGGGATGGTGTAAGGGAGGTAGATGGTTTTCCCAAGATAAGATCCACTCAAACCAAGAAAAACCAATGGAAGTACAAGATGGTGGAGAAGCTTGCATGGCCCATGCAAAAATAATAATACCATTATTTATTTTGTGACAACAATAATAATATGATGGCATTAATCTTATGCATTTCCAAGAAGTGGAATAAAACCAAGCAAAGAATTTAGAGGATTTAATCCACCCCAAACTACATGAGCTAGAATTAAAATATCAAAGAAAAAGAAAGACAAGATCATTGATAAAGGGATGGTGGAATTATAGGGTGGTGGGAGAGAAAGGTGGTGAAATGGAAATAAGAGATATGCCCCCAACTCAACTTGGGCATTTGAACAATATATCAATAGCCAAATACAATATCAAGAGGCAAATACAATTAATAATGCATGTGAGAGAAGAACCCAAAAGAAAAAGGAGTTTTTATATGATGCTCAAATGCAAGGTGGCATGATGACATGAGCATGATATAATTATGATGCACAATAATATATATGAAGTAGCCAATATCTTACTAGGACAAGTAGCATTCCAATTGTTAGACAATTGGGGTGCTACAACTCTCCCCCACTAAACAGGAATCTCGCCCCGAGATTCTAGGAAGAAAAAGACTCAAAGAGGGTAGGATACTTGGCACGGAGCTCATCTTCACGTTCCCAGGTTGCTTCATCAACGGAATGGTGCGACCACTGCACCTTGCAGAACTTGATGGACTTGTTGCGAGTCCTTCTTTCTGCGACTTCAAGGATTTTTGTGGGGTGTTCTTGATAAGACAGATCTTCTTGGAGATTGATGAGTTCATGGTCCACGGTCCTGCCGGGATCCTTGAAGCACTTCTTGAGTTGAGAGATGTGAAAAACATCATGGACTTTGAGTTGTTCAGGAAGGTCAAGAGCATACGCAACTTCTCCTCTTCTTCCACGAATTTTGAAAGGACCGATGTATCTAGGAGCCAGCTTTCCTTTGATACCAAAGCGATGCGTGCCTCTCATGGGAGTGACACGAAGGTAAACGAGATCACCAGGGACATACTCCACGTCCGTGTGCTTTCTGTCATAATTGCTCTTCTGGCGACTTTGAGCAATCTTCAGATTTTCAAGAATGATGTGAACTTTCTCCTCCGCTTGAGTTACAATGTCGGGACCAAACAATATTCTTTCACCTGCGCCCGACCAACCAATCGGAGTTCTGCACTTGCGACCATAGAGAGCCTCAAATGGTGCCATCTTTAGACTTTTCTGGAAACTGTTGTTGTAAGAGAATTCAGCATAAGGAAGACATTCTTCCCACTTCATGCCGAAAGAGATAACGCAAGCACGGAGCATATCTTCCAGAATCTGATTGATCCTTTCAACTTGTCCTTGCGACTGAGGGTGGTACGCTGTGCTGAAGTTTAATTTTGTTCCCAAAGCATTTTGGAAACTTCCCCAGAACTTGGAAGTGAAGATGCTTCCACGGTCTGAACTGATCTCAAGAGGAACTCCATACAGAGAAACAATTCTGTTGATGTAGAGCTCAGCCAACTGAATTGCAGAAATTGTTTCCTTGACTGGAAAGAAGTGAGCTACTTTGGAAAGCCTGTCAATGACAACAAAGATTGCATTGTTGCCTTTTTGCGACCTTGGAAAACCAGTAATGAAGTCCATCTCTACTTTCTCCCATTTCCATTCCGGAGGCTTCAATGGCTGTAGAAGACCGGAAGGTTTCTGATGGACAGCTTTAACTCTACGACAGACATCACACTCCGAGACATACTTGGCACAATATCGTTTCAAACCAGGCCACCAATATTGTGTTTTCAAGTCCATGTACATCTTAGTGCTGCCAGGGTGGATGGAAAGAACAGAATCATGCGCCTCCTTGAGAACTTGCTCCCTTAAACCCGGGTCGTTCGGAACAAACATCCGGTGTTCAAAGAAAAGAGTGCCTTGGTCATCTATGTGAAAAGACTCATACTTTGGAAGCTGAATGTTGGAGATGATCTTTTTAGTGTAAGGATCCCCAAGCTGAATGGAACGGACCTTTTCTTCCAATAGAGGTGTTGCTAGAAGGTTCAGCAGATAACCTTGATCCACAATTTCAAGGTTGAGCTTGCGGAATTCCTTGCACAAGAGAGGTTGTTGTTCTTCCACCATGAGGTTGTTGACATAAGCTTTTCGGCTGAGAGCATCTGCCATGACATTAGCTTTGCCCGGGGTGTAGTTGATGGTCAAATCGAAATCATTGATTGTTTCAATCCACCTCCTCTGACGAAGGTTGAGATCAGGCTGTGTGAAGATATACTTCAGACTCTTGTGATCAGAAAAGATCTCACAACGGTTGCCCAGCAAGTAATGCCTCCATACTTTCAAAGCAAAGACAACTGCTGCGAGTTCGAGGTCATGTGTAGGATAGTTGATCTCATGCGTCTTCAACTGACGAGATGCATAAGCAACAACTTGCTTTTCTTGCATAAGGACCGCACCCAATCCTTGCAATGAAGCATCACAGAAAATCTGGAAAGGCTTTGATGTATCTGGAGGAACTAAGACTGGTGTGGAAGTGAGCTTCTCTTTGAGTGTTTCAAAGCTTGCTTGACATGCAGGAGTCCAAAGATATTTCTTGCCTTTCTTGAGGAGATCGGTAAGAGGCTTCGCAATCTTTGAGAAATTTTGAACGAAGCGACGGCAGTAACTGGCCAAACCAAGGAAACTTCGGACTTCTTTGACATTTATGGGTGGAAGCCAATCCATAATTGTCTTAATAGTTTCTGGGTTGACGGCAATGCCCTTGGCAGAGATAACGTGACCAAGGTAGGTGACTTGAGGCAGCCAAAACTCACACTTGGAGAACTTTGCATACAGGCGGTTCTCACGAAGCTTGTTTAGGACACACCGAAGGTGTTCTTCATGTTCTTCTTTTGACTTAGAATAGACTAGGATGTCATCCAGATAGACCACAACGAACTTATCAAGATATTCCATGAAAACCGAGTTCATAAGCCTCGAGAAGGTGGCAGGTGCATTGGTTAGACCGAAAGACATGACCGTGTACTCATACAGGCCATAGCGAGTGGTGAAAGCTGTTTTGGGAACATCTTCCTTGCGGATCTTGATTTGATGGTAACCACTTCTCAAATCAAGCTTAGAGAATACCACAGCTCCAGCTAGCTGATCAAAGAGATCATTAATCCGCGGAAGGGGATATTTATTCTTGATTGTTTTAGCATTGAGTGCCCGATAGTCAACACAAAGTCTATCAGTCTTGTCTCGCTTCTTCACAAAGATGGTTGGACTACCCCAAGAAGAAGTACTGTGCTGAATGAAACCCAACTTCTCTTGTTCATCCAACTGACGCTTAAGTTCAGCCAACTCAGCAGGACCCATTTTATAAGGCCGCTTGGAAATAGGAGCGGTACCAGGTTCAAGTTCAATGACAAACTCAACCTCACGATCCGGAGGCATACCTGGCAACTCTTCCGGAAAGACATCTGGAAACTCACAAACTACAGGAACACTCTGAATACCTTCCATAGCATCATCATTCAGAGCCGCCAAAGAATAAAGCTGAATTGCAGGAGTCAGACTTGGAGAATAGACTATATGGCCTTCAGGAATTTTTAGAGAAACCGAACGTTCGGCACAATCAATCACAGCTGCATTTGCTGTCAACCAATCCATGCCCAAGATAACATCAATATCAGAATTGCCAAGAACAATTAAGGAAGCCGGAAACAAAGAACCACCAATCTCAATTTGATTGCCATGGCTGATATGAGCAGCCCTCATGTGTGACCCAGGAGATTGTACCACAAGACGGTGTAATAAAGGAACCATAGCCAGATCTTGCTCATGAGCAAACTTGTGAGAAACAAAAGAATGCGAAGCACCAGAATCAAACAAAACTCGTGTAGGAACTGAGTTAACAGGAAGCATACCCATCACAACTCCAGGAGCATGCTCAGCTTGAGCGGCGTTGACACAGTTGGCACGAGCAACCGTAGATCCCGACTTAGTGTTGATGTTGAGAGCCCGAGGTGGAGGTGCACGAATCATAGGAGCACTTGCCGCAGGTCTTGGAGGTGGTGGTGGAAGAGCTTTGTTGTTCATTGGACAATTCCATTGCTGATGCCCTGTGTTTCCACAAGTATAACAAGCACCAGGTGGACGTGGAGCAACGTAGCCAGGGACTCCGCCAGGCGCTCCAGGGTAGTTGTGGTTGTAGCCCCTGGGAGCCGCAGTGAAGGAGTTTGGTGGCCTTGGTGCGTAGCTTGAAGGTCTTGGTGGAGCGGGGAGCGACGGTGGGGTGTTAGGAACCCAGACACGACGCTTAGAAGGAGCTGCCATAGCAGAAGAGCTTGATGTATCACGGCTGTGTTTCTTTGACTCCTCAAACACTTGCCTACCTGCTTCTTCCTGCAGAGCTGTGTGTTGAAGTTCCAGGAAAGATGCTGGCCTTGCATGAGTGATTGCATATTTGATGGAAGCATTGAGGCCTTGCCGAAACCTCTTTTGCTTCTTCTTGTCATCAGAGATCTCATCGCCACCATAACGAGACAGGTTCATGAAGTTTCTGATGTAGGTGTTGACATTGTCAGTGCCCTGCTTGAGGTTGAGAAACACTTCCTTCATCCTTTCCATGACAATTTCTGACAGATATTGCTCTTTGAAAGCAGCAGTGAATCGCTCCCAAGTAGGCTGAAACCCAGAAAGATCTGCCTTGAGGTAATTTTCCCACCAGAGAGCTGCATCTCCCTTCAGAAGGTGAGTAGCACATTTGACCCATTCTTGCTCGGGAACATCCGCAGTCATGAGCAACCTTGACACTTCACGAAGCCAATCATCCGCATCAAGTGGCTGATCAGACACCTCAAATTGGCGTGGGTTGAACTTGAGAAAACTCTTGATGTCTCCTCGCTTGGGAGGTGGAGGTAGCGGAGCAAACTCATTCCTCCTCACACTTTCCTCGAAGCGCTGCTGGTTTTGCTGCATAGTGCCCAAAGCATTTGCAATACTTGCCAAAGCGGCCCCAAGTTCAGGTGGTATATCCTCCTCAGAACGGCGTGGTGGTGCCATCCTGTGATTGATATAAAACACAAGTCAGTACTATAATGGAGAATGATAATAATCCAAAATAGTACCAAAATGGAATTAATCAAGATTATAGAATGCAATTCACTCAGGTGATATGAAAATATCAACAAAGTTCAAGGCAACTAGAAGATATTAAGCATAACACACACGACTGAACAAGGAGTGTGGTATACAAACTAACAAAGAAAAATTTTCCGCAAATTTTGGCATTAAAATACCACTAAATGCGCAAAACCACTTAACGAATCAAGATTAGCAACTCTACTAGTTCAATATACAAAAGCAAATGACAAAAGTAGTGGTATGGTCGCGACTCCATCCCGCACTCAAATCATTACTTCGCACATGAATCAGTAAAACACATATCCCAACAACTTCTTCTTAAGGTGAACCTAAAGATTGGTAACTACGGAAAAGAACACCCCAACAAGATAACGTCGGATAACAAAGAGTAAGATAGATCGCATCGGTGTACAACGAATCAGAATAGATCGCGTCGGTTTACAAAGGACTGTCGGTAGGGAATGTACCAACAGTTGATAACCAAAAGGCAGATAGTGATAACATTTGGATGCAACAGATAGACAAGGAATTCACACACACACACACACAAACATAACCTATGGTACTACGGAACCCAGAACACGTGAATCCTAGTTTGAAGTTTAGAAGAGGATTGAAAACGTTACACTTCCTTACCAGAAAAGGGTGGGTGGGTGGGTAAGAAGAAAAATGGAAGCAATCTTACTATCACGTTTGTTTTTCCCTAGTATACATAACTACCAAAATATTTGCTAGACAGACAACGACCATTTTGGCTGAGACCCTGAAGGGCGGGATGGCTCTGATACCAATTGTAACTACCTCGGTGAATTACGCTCTTAGTTAATGCCTGGATGAACGGAAGTGGTTAAAATAGTACGGTGGGGCCCAGGGCCACTCACGGTAGACCTTTCGGCCGTCCTAACCACTTTCAGTCAACGGGACAAGAACGAGCGGCGTAATCGGCAGGCGAAGGGATCAAATACATACACAAATGAGTATGTATGCAAGCCACATACAACAGTACATCAGAGCCATTCCATCTAAAAGAAATAGAAATATTGCAACGCCATACGGCAAGATCCAAATGTCCTAGATAGATATAATAATTTAGGATAGCTCCTCATACATCACCCATCAGAGTATCAGGCGGAAGCGGAAAACAAGATCCGAGTACGGATAAGAAGCAAATTGGCATAAGATGCCCCATAATTAAACACATCCCGCCCACAGATCACACGGATCCCCGTTCCCGGAATCTCTACACCGAATGATCGTTGCCAACATCATCTGACTCTTCCACCCAGTATCCATCTTGCGGGTTCACCTGTTCATCTGAATCAAACAATTTATCGTGTGAGACCCTAGGGGTACTCAGCAAGTCTTTATGCCACTAAAGGGGACACAACCTGGGGTGACGCAATTGCAGCAAAAGATAATACCTAACAATTCTATAGAGACTCGCTAACCTTCCGCCTAACCAAAGATAGACGGAAGTCCGTGAATGAAGAACAACAGTTATAACAGTATAATTATCAGATCCATCCTCCTCCTCGCTTACCAACGAGGAAGCGGACGAACAACCCCCATCATCCGTTGGCAGTTTTTATTAACCATTCCATGAGTATTGCACGATTTACTAGTCAAGTACTTAGTCAATTTGAAAGCGGTACTTTAGTTATACTTGTCTATGATCGAGAAACTGTGCTCCAAGTCGTCCATAACCGCGGACACGGCTTTCAGAAAGATTTACCCTGCAGGGGTGCACGAATAGCAACACACACTCGATCAACCTCGGAAAAACCAAATCAAAACCCAACGAGGCATTCACGACAAAGTAATCACAGGATTCAGAAATATTTCAGGGGGCCACCCCATTAAGCTACCCGCAACGAAGTTGGCCGGCTCCGAGACGGACCCAAGGTTTGTGTGGACGGCGGTAAACGACTGGGAACCCGAAAATGTGACTGGGCTTGTCGATACAGCGAAAACGTGTCACGATCCAAAACAGTACAGGTGCTCCTCGCACAATCTTAAATAAAACAGTAACATGGCATAAGTACAAGATAGTAATAAAGCCCCAGACTAATTGTGGCCCCAAGAAATAAGAATGAATCAAGCTCTGGCTCAGGGGGGTCCATAGGCCTCCCGGATGTGGATAGTGCGAATAAACAAGGAACAGGAATCAAGTACTCGGGGTCCTACGGGACACAAGTGAGCATGAAAAACCAAATAGCAGATATTGCTCACCGGTGCCTCTTTCATTAGTTATCCCATTACTACTCCAGTTATGTTGTTTAGGTACCTCGTTATCCTTTAGACACTCACATACCCTACTCATGCTTTTCTACGACTCGCATGGCTCAAACAACTCCTATAGTAATGGCTCATGGGACCGGAACAGGCTTAACGTGGTTTAAAAGTAAAGGCTATGCAGTACTTGGGATTCAATTTAATGCAATCGCGACTCAATGATGCAAGAATAAGATAGAGGCAATAGGTACTGTATGTATGCAAGCATGTGGTAGTGCTTGCCTGGCAGCTCAGTTGAAGCGAGAGATGGATCTGGGTAATACTCCTGTGATTCCTGATAATTCTTCTGCTGGGCGTCTATTCGAAGAAGAACCAAACAAACAAGGGCCAACATAAATAAAGTGCGCAAGCATATAAATTGAAATGCAACAAGCAACCAAGCATGCCATGATGAATGATGCACAATTTACATGGCATTGAAGTAGCATGGCAAAGGTGAGGTGTGGATACAAGAAGTAAAGCATTTTATCATTTAGTTGCCCAAGTTTTATTGTCTTAAACGGTTCAGATTTTAGATGACAACATGATGCATGCTTCAATTCAGAACAAGGATTGCATAAATAGAACGGGCTCGTCGCGCTGATCGATTTAGACATATTATTTGTCAAATTTGGAGTTATAAAACAAAAATTATTAGTTAATTAAGTAAAAAGGGCATTTTCTTGTAATTTTAATCAACTCGAAATTTAAAGTGTTCAAAATATAATTTGAAGGGCATATTTGAATTCCTCACATTTTTCTGATTCCAAAACATATATTACATGTATTATTTGGGTTTGTATTTTGAAAATTATTTGAATCTGAAAAGAATTTGAATTTAAATAAATTTGAAAAGATATGAATAAAAACAAACTCAGCGAAAAACTTTTTACACCCAGGCAATTCCAGCCACAGGCACTGACAGGTGGGGTCACAGCGGACTGGGGCCACACGCGCGCGAAAACACGTTTTTCACGCGGGACTGGTCTACCCACAGCGGCTGACAGGCGGGCCAGCGGCGGAAGGGGCCACGTGCCAGTGGGAAAACTTCCAGCGGCTGACTGGTGGGGCGCCAGCTGGACCGCGGGTTGCGTCTGAGAAAGCGGAGGGGTTTTCCTGCAAAACTCCCAGAGCGGCTGGCAGGTGGGGTCGTTAGGAGCGCGGGTTGCAGTAATTAAAAAGGGAAGGGGCTTTTTGCAAAACGACCACGCCTGGGTACTGTTTATCGTTTTCCTCCGTCTGACGCGAATCCGGCGCGCGGCGCGGGGCGGGGGTTCGATCCTGGGACGCGGGAGTCCGTGCTGAGGAGGCTAGCCAGTGCGGCGATGCTAGGGAAGCTGCTAGGAGGTGGCTCGGGCGCTAGGTAAGGTGTGCGCGGCACGGAAAAGCTTGCAGACTACGACGACGGCATGCACGGCGGGCGCTCGACAAAACGACCGGCGACGCTAGACCACGACGAAGAAGAGGAGGTTGTCCGGGAGAGGGAGGGGCTCACCGCGGGTCGCCTGGTGGTGCTGGATCGAGGAGTAGCGCGGCGGATCGTCGGCGAGGCTGGCGTACTGGCGGCTAGGGTTTCGCGAGGACGGCGAGGTACTGGCGCGTTGGGGAGCTTCTCTTCCTCGTCCGCGTGCACGGGGCGTCGCAGGAGAACGTCCTCGGCCTCCCAGGCCACCTCCAGGTCAAGCTCGCGGACAGGAACGACGGGGCGCGGTGGTTGCTGGCGGCGACCGGCGTCGGCTGCTAGTGGTTGGAGAGGAAGGAGGGGAAGAAGGGGGCGTCTCGGGGTGGATCTGGGCGAGCTCTGGGAGACGTGAGGAGGGAGGAAAAGTGGGGAGATAGGGAGGAGAGCAGCTGGGGCACGGCAGGATAAAGGGGCTCGGCCTTTTCTCTCCTTCCTCCACGAGCACGTGGGTGAGCTGGCTGGGGCTGGTCCTGGGCGGGGTAGGGTGGCTGCAGGTGGGGCTGAGGACGAGGGAGGGCAGGTGGGACTAGCTCAGCCGGCAGAGAAAGAGAGAGAGGAGAGGGAGGAGCTCGGCTAGGCTTAGACATGGCTAGGGTTAGGCATGGGCTAGGGTTTGGGTTAGACTTAGCTAGGTTAGAGAGAGGAGGGCTGGGGTGGTGGGTCAGGTAGAGAGGGAGAGAGAGGGTCAGGTGGTGCTGCTAGTGAGAGAGAGGGAGGGAGGATTAGAGGTAAGGTTTAGGGTTAGGGAAAAATAGGTTATGAGGAGAAAAAGAGGTTAATTAGTTTGATTAATTTTAAGTATTTAGATTGTAATTTTGTGTATGAAGCCAAACCAAGAAGAACTAAAAGGGCTTGAGCTTGCATGGACTAATGTAGAGAAGAAACTAGAAAGAAAGAAGAAGAAAAGAAATAGGTGGAATAAGGCTCATGTGGTCATACATGTAGAAAAAAAAATTAAAATAAAAGAAAAGAAAGGAATGTGGATAAGACCATCCCAAGTGGAGCATGGTGGAGGCTAGAATGATCATGAGGTGGAGGTGAAAAGAATTCTAAGAGAAAGAAAAAGAAAAGAATTATGGGGTAAGCCTCATATGGTCCATGAATGGAGAATAAATAAGAGGAAAAGAAAAGGGTGATACTATGGGGATGGTGTAAGGGAGGTAGATGGTTTTCCCAAGATAAGATCCACTCAAACCAAGAAAAACCAATGGAAGTACAAGATGGTGGAGAAGCTTGCATGGCCCATGCAAAAATAATAATACCATTATTTATTTTGTGACAACAATAATAATATGATGGCATTAATCTTATGCATTTCCAAGAAGTGGAATAAAACCAAGCAAAGAATTTAGAGGATTTAATCCACCCCAAACTACATGAGCTAGAATTAAAATATCAAAGAAAAAGAAAGACAAGATCATTGATAAAGGGATGGTGGAATTATAGGGTGGTGGGAGAGAAAGGTGGTGAAATGGAAATAAGAGATATGCCCCCAACTCAACTTGGGCATTTGAACAATATATCAATAGCCAAATACAATATCAAGAGGCAAATACAATTAATAATGCATGTGAGAGAAGAACCCAAAAGAAAAAGGAGTTTTTATATGATGCTCAAATGCAAGGTGGCATGATGACATGAGCATGATATAATTATGATGCACAATAATATATATGAAGTAGCCAATATCTTACTAGGACAAGTAGCATTCCAATTGTTAGACAATTGGGGTGCTACAAACTGCTTCTGCGCCATAGACCAAGAAGAAATGTGTGTATCCGGTTGACCTGTTCGGAGTTGTTTGTAAACTCCATATTACAGAAGGTAATTCCTCTACCCAAGCCCCCGCAGCACGTCGTAATGGTGCTTCGAGTCTCGGTTTTAGGCCTTGTAGGATTAAACTATTTGCTCTCTCGACTTGTCCATTAGCCCGCGGATGTGCGACTGACGCAATGTCAAGCCAGATATTTTGTTCGTTGCAGAATTCAGCAAGCTCTCCCATAGATAAATTACTCCCGTTGTCCCTGATAATACTATGCGGATAACCATATCGAATTATAACATCCTCGACTAATCTTTTGACTATTGCTTCATCACAACTAGTGACAGGTTTAGCCTCAATCCATTTTGTGAATTTATCCACCATCACTAAGAGGTGAGTAAATCCAATTGGAGCCCGTTTGAACGGTCCTACCATGTCAAGCCCTCAGACCGCGGAAGGCCATGTTATAGGTATTGTTCGCAGCTGATCAGCCAGAACATGAGCTTGTTTGGCGTACTTTTGGCAGCCTTTGCATGTCTTGACCACCCGTTCGGCATCTGCCTTGGCTGTAAGCCAGAAAAAACCATGTCGGAAAGCTTTTGCCACTAAAGATTTGGCTGCAGCGTGGTGACCACACTCGCCTTCATGGATTTCTCTTAAGATTTCTACTCCTTCTTCCGGAGATACGTAGCACTGAAAGACCCCAGATACACTCCGCTTATAGAGCTCACCACTAACCATAGTATAGGCTTTTGCTCGTCGGATTATCTGCCGGCTCAGAACTTCGTCTTCGGGTAATTTGCCATCTACCAAATAATCGAGGTAGGGTTGAGTCCAGCTGGGAATTACAGCCAGAACTGCTATTAGAGGTGAATCGGATTTGGTCGGATATTCCTCGTCCACTCCCTTTATTGAGGGAACTTTGAGGTGCTCTAGAAAAGCGCCATCCGAGACCTCTTTCCATGCAGAGCCTATCCAAGATAGTGCATCTGCTTCCTCGTTTTCTGCTCGAGGGATGTGTTGAACCTCAAACCCTTTGAACGATTTAGATAAATCATCCACGATAGCTTTATATGCTGCCATGTGTTTATTTGCATTACAAATATCCGACACTTGTTGAGCAAGAAGATCCGAATCTCTGTAACACATCAAACGTCAGATGCCAATATCTTTAGCAATCCGGATTCCATGCAGCAGTGCTTCATACTCGGCAATATTATTTGTCGCTGTGAAGTGGATCTGCAACACATTAAAAGTTTATCTCCTTGGGGTGATTTGAGCACCACGCCAGCCCCCGAGCCCCTGCGAGCCTTAGAACCATCAAAATATAGGGTCCAATATTCCAACTCAGGTAGGTTCATATTCTCCTTCGTCTCTGTCCAATCAGCAACAAAGTCGGCAAGGATCTGGGATTTGATTACCGTTCGAGGTTTGTACTCAATATCGAAAGCTGAGAGCTCTATGCCCCATTTGGAGACGCGTCCTGTGGCGTCACTGTTGTTGATTATATCTCTCATGGGAGCTGAGCTCACCACGGTAATTGTATGCTCCTGAAAATAGTGCCGTAGCTTACGAGATGCCAAGAACACACCGTAAGCTAGCTTTTGATAGTGCGGATACCGCTATTTCGATTCTGTCAGGACCTTGCTGACAAAGTAGGTCAGACGGTGCACCAAGTGTTCCTGATTTTCCTCCGATCTCTCCACTACATGACAATACTGACGACTTTGTTTGTCACAGCAAGATAGAGCAACATCGGTTCCCGTGGTTCCGGGGCTGCAAGGATTGGAGCAGATGAGAGTACTCTTTTCAGGTCTTGTAGCGCAGCCTCAGCTTCGTCGGTCCACACAAAATCCTTGGTCTTTTTCAGGAATTTGTATAATGGTGCGGCTCTTTCACCGAGCCGGCTTACAAACCTACTGACTGCGGCAATGCAACCAGTTAGTCTTTGTACGTCCTTCAGGCGAGTTGGCCTGGAAATATTGAGTATAGCCTTGATTTTGTCTCGGTTCAGCTCTATGCCTCTCTGTGACACGATGAAACCTAACAATTTTCCAGCTGGGATTCCAAAGAAGCATTTCTTCGGATTAAGCATTATGTTGTATTTTCGTAGATTGACAAATGTTTCCTCCAAGTCAGAAATTAATGTTTCCTTATTTTTGGACATCACCGTGATATCGTCCACATATGCATGTACATTGCGTCCGATTTGATCATGGAGGTAACGCTGCATTGTGCGCTGGTACGTAGCTCATGCGTTCTTCAGCCCAAAGGGAATCGTAACAAAACAGAAGGTTCTGAAGGGGGTTATGAATGAAGTTTTGACTTTGTCAGATTCCTTCATCCAGATTTGGTGATAACCGGAATATGCGTCGAGAAAACAGAGGAGTTCCGAGCCTGCTGTAGAATCGATAACTTGATCAATCCTAGGCAGAGCGAATGGATCTTTGGGGCAAGCCTTGTTCAAGGCAATATAATCAACACAGATCCTTAAATTAGTGGTGTCCTTTTTAGGGACCATTACAGGATTGGTCGACCACTCAGTGTGGATGACCTCTTCTATGAATCTGGCTAACTCGAGCCATGCTAGTTCCTTAGCTATTGCCTTACGCTTTACATCGCCAAAACATCGTAGTGACTGTTTGACGGGTTTAGCGTTCGGGTTTACATTTAGAGAGTGCTTGGCAAGTTCCCTAGGTACTCTGGTCATGTCAGATGGCTGCCATGCGAAGATATCTTGATTTGCTTGGAGGAACTTGACGAGCGCGCTTTCCTATGTGCTATCTAGGCCTACGCCTATCTGGGTCACCTTGGAGGGGTCATCATCCTTCAATGCCGTCTTCTTCGTCTCTTCTGATGCCTTGAACTCCAGATTCGGCTTTGTCACCTCCTTCTTCGTTGCGGGCATCTCGGATGGATCTATGCTTTTCTTGATCTCTTGGTACTCCTGGGCGTGCAGCACGGCTTCAGCAAAGGCGGCATTTCCATCCTCGCACTCTTGCGCTTTCTCCGGGTCTCCCCTGATGGTGATCACACCGTTGGGAGCTGGAATTTTCATAATATTGTAGATGTAACACGGACGAGCCATAAAAGCCCAGTAAGCCAGACGTTCAAATATAGTGTGGTATGCGCTCTTGAACGGGACCACTTCGAAGGAAAGTGCTTCCGTCCGAAAGTTCTTTGAAGTTCCAAAGGTAACATCCAAAGTGATTTCTCCCAGGGAATTTTCTTGTCTTCCCGGGACAACTCTGTGAAAGATCACAGAGCTGTGGTTCAGCTGGGTCTCCGAGATCTTCATCCGGCATAGTGTTTCGATATACAAGATGTTAATGTTGCTGCCACCGTCCATGGGGGTCTTGGAGAAACCATAACCATCAATAAGTGGACTGACGATTAAGACATATTTTCCTCGCATGTGTAACTTTGGCGGATGATCAGCGCGGTCAAAGGTGATTGCCACTTCCAACCAGTCCAAGAATTGAGGGACAGCCGGAACTGTTGCATTGAGCTCATGTAGAACTGCTTTCTTGACCTTTGCTGGTTGAGATCCGAGGAAGGTGACGTACGTGTCTTTCTTGGTCGCAATTTTTTCTTTCCTTCCGGCTTGGGATTTGAAGCATCAGCCTCCTCCATGTCGGAATCTTCCTTGGTCTCTTTTTATTTTTCGAGATTCTTCTTTCCCTTCTTCTGCTTAGCTTTGTAACCAGTGGTATCATCTCTCTTAATGTCGTCATTGAAACGACAATCGGTGTTTGTGTGGGACGAGCCCCCATTGGCGTCTAGGTGATGCACACATGGGTTATTAGCAATGTCGGCCCAAGAGTAGGTTTTTCTAGGTTGCTGGTCTCCTCTACCTTGAACTCTCGATGTCCCACGACCGCGTCCGCGGCCACCGCCACGTCCTCCTCATCCTGCAGGCAAAAGTAGTAGTGACTACTGCCGTTTCCGCATTGGGTTTTTCTTCCGAGGTATTCTTGCGCTTCTGAGATTGTTGCTTTGGTTGTTTTGCTGACTGTAGCACAGCCAGGGTGTTCAGTAATCCCTCTGCATTGTCGTCGGCATCTTCATACTTGCTCGCTGTTTCTATCATCTCTCCCAAATCAGTGACTTTGTCGCACTTCAAGCGATGACGTAGTAAACCAATTGGGAGACCTGCAATGAAAGCTTCAATCGCAGTTTGGTCATTTACTCCTTCACATGAGTTTTTGGTGTCGATCCATCGTCCAAGATAATCTCGGCAAGTTTCTCCGGCTTTCTGGGTGCAACGCTGTAGGTCTCCGGCCGTACAGGGCCTCCGGTATGTGCCTTCGAAATTCCGAAAGAACGCACTTTGCATGTCATACTGGTTGTGAATGGTGTTCTTCGAAAGTTCATTGAGCCATGATCGTGCCGTCTTCCGCAACATAAGTGTGAGATACCGGGTTGTGACCAGGCTGTTTCCGACTTTGGCGGTGCAACCTGCTTGGAAGAAATCCTGTAGCCAAGTATCTGGCCGAGCTATGCCGTCGTAGGCTTGGATATGTCTTGAGATAGCAAATCCTTCCGGGAATTTTGTAGCTCTTATGCGTGGTCCGAAGCACTTTGGGCCCATGTATATGTCATCGTTTTCATAGCGCCGCGCCTCTATGTTGGAGTTTATCTTGTGCCTTGCATTGTTCGGTGATAAATATCGACCCGAATGATGGCTGTGGCTGCGATGCCTTAGAGCCGGACTCCGACTTCTGCCACCACCTCCTCCACCACGACACCCTCGTTGACCTCGTCGGGAGCCGTTGTGATGGCTACTTGGTGGAGAGGGTGGAGCAGCTGGGTTATTTCCGGCTGAACACTGGCCTCCGTCCGGAGCGTCATTATTCCGGTTCCGGGGAGGGTCTTCACTATGACGAGCCCCCTGCCGGCTTGTCTCGGCATGGTTTCCATCGTTCCTTCATCCGTTACTCCCACCATGGTGGGGCTCAGCCGGATGGCATCCTTTGACGATCCTCCTAGGAGGTGGCATCCTTTGACGATCCTCCTCCCGACGTTTCTCTTTATCTTCTCCCCTACGATCGTTCGACTCTCGTCGGGGAGGATTCCTCGGATATAGTGCAGCAATTGCGTCTTGCTCGGCAGCTGGAGCAACATTGCGCCAGTTGCGTGCAGTTCTGTGGTGATGTCCGGATGATCCGGTTCTTGAGTAGTTGTCTTCCCATCGATCGAAATGGTGATGCTGTTCCGGAACACGCTGGGGCCTTATATCATTCCAGGCTGAGTCCGTGCGACATTGCTCGGATTGGGAGACCGGTTTTCCGCTTCCGTATTTCGCATCCCTTTGCTGCTCCAGACCCTTGGTAAGTAGCTTGATGCCCAATTGCACCTGTTCTGGGCCTAGATTATTTGACAGGATATCTCGAGCTGCAATAGTGTTCTGTACCGGTGTTGGATACACCAGATCTCCTTTGTTGTCAAGACGAGGCATCCCTAGGTCTCCTTTGAAGAGAACCTTGTGTACTTCCGGGAATTGGTCATCACGTGTGTGATGTTTCTAGGTCTTCTGATGCTGCCGAGAGATGTACTTCTCCGCAGTTGCCATGCGTTTCTTTTCCTCCTCGATGTTTCTGGCTTCATCTAGGAGTACTTGGTGACGCCCTTCTAGGGCCTAGGACCTTTCGTCCAGTTCTTCGACAGTAAGTTCTGCAACTATAAGGATAGGTGTGGTTAATGCAACATCGATGAGTTTACACGCACCTTCAGTGACCATGTATCCATCCACCAATTCTTCATTGGGCTTGTCTGGGATAAGTGCTCCATCCGAGTCATCCTCGTATTCCTCGGTGATCACCTCTTCTGCCAGAGGGTCTTTCGCCGGGGTTTTGTTCTTTTTGTTCTTCTTCTTTGCCTTCTTGGTAGGGCCGGTAGCAAAGACAACTTTGGGTCCGTTTCCCGGAGTCAAGCTCTAATCAGTACTTTCGGACATCTGGACCTCGGGATTATCTCTGATTTCCATGTCATCCTGCGCTTTGGGAGAGTTTTCCCCGGATCCTTCATCCATGGCTTCTTCTTCCTCTGTGGCTTTGGAGTTGCACTCTTCTTCATACTCCACAGAGAACTTTCATAAATCTGCTGACGTCATCGAAGCATCCGAGGATGCAGGTACGTCGGCGTTTGTTCCGATTGCCTCTAGAGTCAGTGTTTTCTCCAGCATCGGCAGAGCCGGATCCGGATCCAACGTATCCGACGAAGTGTGACACGCGCCTCCTGAGATAACTGCGGTCTTCATAGTAGGCCTCGTCGAAACGCCTGATGATCTCGATGATTGCACTTATACTTGCGGTTTGCATCATCATGCGCCTCAATGTGTATCTCAGGAGAGGCCTGTCTGTCCCGGCGTCATTAGAGCCAGAACCAAAGTTATCTTCTTGCTCCCCCTAGATTTCGACCTCGGCAGGTGGGTTGATCTAGGATTCGACCTCGCTAGGGAGATCCACTCTAGATCCGACTTGCTTTGCGGGATCTGCCACAGGTTCGGTTTTCTCCACTATCTCCATGATTGGTGTGGGCTGGGTGGGATTAGGGTTTCCTAAGATCTGGAACTCTGCCGCCTCCGCGGACAAAGGGGACCTAGAAATTTCTTCTGCCTCTATCATCACCACTAGGGTGGGTGGGGCAGGTTCAGCAAAGCCAATGTAAACATCGATCTCGCCAAAAGACATGATGGTGTAGGCAGTCACAACCTCCTTAGCCAGAATCCAAGTCTCGTTGAGAACGATGAGAGGGATATCATTGGCGTAGAGGATGTGACCAACGATGATGGTTTCGCCGATTTCGATTCTTGCATATTCCGCTTGGAACGCAGATCCGAAGCTCATTGCCCCATGGTGGGCGCCAAATTTCGTCGTATTGATGACAAGTACGCCATGAGGGGGTCCTCGAGGCATGCGGAAGAGAGGGGTGTGAGATGTATGGTGTTCCGGGACGGTGAGCACACAAGTTTACCCAGGTTCGAATCTGCCGGCTTTGGACGGATCCTACTCCTGCTAGCAATCTAGTAATACGGCAGAGCCGGAATATGGGTTACAAGGGTTCGCCTGTATGAGTTGAGATTGTAGACTATTGTGTTGTAAGGTGTTGCCCTAAAGGATTTCCCTAGGACGGCATGTATAGATATACGGCCTAGGGTTTACAGGAGAGATCTCTCCGGCTACGACTAAGAGTCGGTTACAGAGTACATCTTGAACTACAAGTAACACTATGGGCCTAAATCGGTAAGTCTTCTGGGCCTTCCCGTAGCCGGATTAGACTCCGTCTCTTCTCCTTGACTGGGTCGCCCGTGAAGCAAAGCTCTAACCTGAAGTGGGCCACCCTGGTCAACGAGGAACGCTGAGGATACCCAGAAAGTATATCCCCAACAGTTCTTGTACTTTGTATATCATGTAGAAGTCAATGATTATTAGCTATCTAGAACTTGAAATTTTTGGTAACATGGTCTAGAGAAATGAGGGAGAAGATTCTAGAATGATGGACAGGTGTGTTTTGAGTTTTGTGCATAGCATTCATTGTGATGAAGACTGTCAATAGATTCTTCTAGATGTTGGGCCACACAGAGATAAACAAAACTTTTACCCTACGCGGTACACCCAAGATCTAGCTCAGGTGATAGGCCATGAGATTTACCACTAGACACGCATGGCGGATTATTGATGGTGCGCATCAGTTGATGTCGTGCCGAACGATCCCTGTACAGCACGTCCAGATCCCCACGGACCTCCTTGTCTCCAGCGCCGCACGTCCAACGCCTCTACCGATATCCACATGTACATGAAGGAGCTCCAGGCAGAGGACTATTAGATCCTGTCTAGCCCGAAAATGGGAGTGAAGAAAGTGACGGCTAGGTCAGGGACAATCCGTTGTCACTCCACTTATATACACTCCTAGCTGGGCTCAACGCTTGAGGCCCATTTAGGTTGTACCCCAATCTCCACATGGGCTCTTTTCCCTTAAGTGTGTGACCCTGCATGTTTACATACACCTGGAGACGACACGAGTCACCACTCCGAGTCGATAGCTGGTAGCGGCCTCTAGCAAGACGTGCCTCCCAAGTGCCGTAAAGTTAGAAGACAAACCTTTCTCAATGTGACTTTCGTCCAAGTCCCTTTGCCTCACGATATATCTTGTCAAGCTATAGGCGAGTGGCTGTCATCCCTTTAATAGCTCAACTCTCTCTTCTCGTTCTGTGATATACGATTCACTGGACAAACACTTAGTCAAACTCCTTGGTAAACACTTAACCAAGTCGTGGATAGCCATGCTTCCGAATCATATCACACGAGAGGGCCCAGAGAATATCTCTCCATTATGGAGGGGCAAGTCCCATCTTGGCAATCCACGTCACGCAGCTTGTTTCACAACCAACCCGAACCCTACCTTTATAACTTCCCATTTACGGAACAACGTTTGATAGAACCTAAGTTGGCGATCCACAACTCGCATCATGCAATCACCTCAGGTCAAAGGATTCTATCATTTGAGACTAGAAATGACAACATGCTCGTTGCATCTCAACTGTGGGTCAGTCCGATTCGCTAAACTCTTTAGCCGAATCCGTGTAAGTCGGAATAGCATCTCCATGCCCATAACAAGTAGAACCGAGTCATCAGCCGACTTTCACATTAATCTAGGTTGTGTGTCCAGCACAACCTCAATGACCAAGGACAACTAGTATGAACAACATTAATATATAGTTCCACAATCGAATCACATATTCAATGATACATATAAGTAGTTCATACAAGGACAATAACTTTATGAATACATTGGAATAACATCATTCATGATTGTCTCTAGGGCATATTTCCAACACTAGAGTCTAGAATGGAAAAGAAGATCCAATGGCTGGAAATGTTGGGATTCGCGAGTCTTAATCCAACAGTCAATATTCAAAGATATTCGTACACTATATAGTGGTAAGAAATTGTAGGTTGCTTTGAAAGTTCTACAAAAAATCTTTTGGTGGTACACATCAGGGGGTCACAATTAATACATCAGAAACCACCGAGAGTTTTGACGATAGTTCCAACTTCTTGCTAAGATTTTGCATCTTGACAATTGAACAAAATTAGGTCAAACTTGAGCTACAAGCAAGTAAGTGCGATTGATTTATCTTGAATTAAATGTATTTTCGGAGGTAGATGGGTGCATATTCTTGTAGTAAACAATGTTGCCAGTGTGTGTTTCCAACTATCTAGAAAGAACATTCTCAATTTTCCTAGTGATGACGAGATTGTTCTTTCAGGTAAAGAAAGTTCGAAGAATATGGATCTGAATGCCACAAGCCAAGTTTTCACACATATATGGTGGAGCAATATGCCGTACTTATGATTTCCCATGTTTTATGAGTTCTCAAATTTCCTAGCTAACTTCGCCCACTTGACTGACTTTCGGACATATATAGGGGATCAACAACATGTTGTACTTGTGATTCCCATGTTTTAGGGGTTTTCTAGCTTCCTAGCTATATAACTCCACTCACTTGAATGACTTTATGTTGATGTATCAAAATAAGGTCGAATTTGAACTACAAGTAATAAATTGTAGGTTACTTTGAAAGTTTGATGAAAAAGCTTTTGGAGGTACCCATGGAGAGGTCAGTTAATATATCAGAAACCACAGAGAGTTTTGACGACTGGTTTGAGTTCTAGCTAAGATTTAGAATCTTGAAAATTTTGAACCCCTTTTGAAAACGATTACAGGAGAAATAATGAGAGAGGGGAAATGATTTTTGTATTTTCTATGGGAAACCCATAAGCTTTTGAGGTGCACCTTAGGCTTAAAGATAACTTTATTTTCTCCACACTATATAAGGTGAACCTTAATTAGCGGATGCCACATAGGCCTTAAGGTGTGCCTTTTTACATATTGTGGATGAGCTTAGGGCATCACCTATGTATGTAAAAAACTTGTTAATAAGCTGGCTCCCAACATGACCGTGAAATGAATATGAGTTGGAACTTGCAAATTTGCATGATTATATAACATTATCCTCACAACATGATGTAATTTAGCTCATAATTGTTTGAAACTCCTAAGTATGATATCCATTCTTCTTCGAGATCCTGAGCATTGGGAGTACGACCATGGATGATCAATTGAGGTGTTGGATTGAGGGAGTACGACCTTGGATTCCTGAACACAGAGGGAGTACAACCTACCAAGTTTCTATTATTACATGAGCCATGACCAAATTCAAGACCAAAATAAAGCGGTAAAATATCCCGCGTATCCGAACATAGTTCGTGCCCCCAAAATTTCAGATACTTCGAAATTCCCATTCGATCCCTATTAAATTTGGTGGGTGGGGGGCTTCACTCGTATTTTCCCAGTATAGTGCTAGCAGTACCTGATGTCTACACACTTCTATTCTTGTAGACAGTTGTTGGGCCTCCAAGTGCAGAGGTTTCTAGAACAACAGCAAGTTTTCCCTTAAGTGGATCACCCAAGGTTTATCGAACTCAGGGAGGAAGTGGTCAAAGGTATCCCCTCTCAAGCAACCCTGCAATCAAGATACAAGAAGTCTCTTGTGTCCCCAACACACCCAGTACACTTGTCAGGTGTATGGGTGCACTAGTTCGGCCAAGAGATAGTAAAATACAAGTGGTATAGGTAATTATAAGTGGTAACGGTGCTAGAAAATAGCTTGATGGCGTGTGGTTGACGTGGGAAAAGACTAAAGGAAAACTGAAATAAAGATGGAAGGAAGCAAACATGTAACAGATCTAATTGCAAATGGTGTTTCAATGCTTAGAAACAAGGCCTAGGGATCATACTTTCACTAGTGAACACTCTCATATAAATACATTAACTTCATGATACTACTCTGAACTACTCTCCGGTTGGACACTCTAATCCATGGTAGGGCTATAACAACACACCTCAAATTAAGCCTTTCCAATCTAGATAACCCCACACTGTCACCTTAAGAACTAGATGGTTCCAACAAACACCACCATTTCATAGAGACATCCAAATCCAAATATAACTCATAACAAGTATTTGTAATCTCTAGCCTAAGTGCCACCATGGTGTGCACGCTGTCACTTTCACACACATGGGGAGAGCAGAGAACTATTAAAGCACTTGAGTAGCAAGGTAGATCTACTTGATTACAAAGCTCATGATCACAATATGATCATGCACAGAGAGAGAGATAGAGATGAACACATAGCTACCGGGAGAACCCTTAGCCTCGAGGTAGAACTACTCCCTAATCACCATGGGAATCAACAACGGTGATGGATATGGTGGTGGAGATCGATGGAGATGGCTCCGGGGGAACTTCCCCATCCCGGCAGGGTGCCGGAATAGAGACTTTCTATCCCCCGAATCTCCCCTTCGGTGGCGGCGGTGCAGCAGAACTTTTCGTGGATTTCTGATTCACGATTTATGGTTTTTGCATTGGGAGGCATATATAGGCGAAAGATGCAAGGTCGGTGGCCGGCCAGGGGGCCCACAGCATGCCCTGGCGTGGCCAGGGGGACCCATGCCTAGGGGTGGTGTGGCCACCCTGTGGCCCCTCTCCGTCTCGTCTTCTGGCTCCGTGAGTCATTCGGTAAAATATTAGCTTTGGCTTTTGTCCCGTCCAATTCCGAGAATATTCATTTTCTGACTTTCCTAGAACCAAAAACAACAGAAAACATGCAACTGGCACGTGGCATCTTGTTAATAGGTTAGTCCAAGAAAGTGTATAAAAATGCTCCAAAGTTGGAACAAAACATAAGAAAGTAGATAAAACCAAGCATGGAACATCAAAAATTATGGCTACGTTAGCAACGTATCAGTACCTAAACCCTACCCTCCTCTCTCCTCCAAGAATACGTCACCGCTGGAACATCCATGCTGCACTTTAGCCGGCGTACCCGCCACACACGATCTGCTCAAAGAACCCTCTTGTCTGGTGCGCTGAGCACATCATCGACCGCCTAGGATCTGCTCCACGGATGCCGTGATCCAGTGTTCTGCTCGTATCCTTGCCCGCCCAAGATCTGCTTCCCCGTTGTCGACACCCACTATGACCGTAGCACCTTCAGCGACCTCGACGTCACCCGTGAGGATGCGGAGGAGGCCTAGACACTGCCTCGACCGAGGTAAAACCAGATCTCCCAGCGTAATTTGTTTGTTGGAAATATACTGTATTCGTGCTAAATTTCCTAACTAATAGGTTCTTTACTTGATATACCTGTTATGTACTAAATTAATCCGTTGTGGTTACGCTTAAACTCCACGCATTGAACTGTTTTTATGTACTATTTCTTTGTGAATTATTAGTCACTTAACATATTTGTTTACATTCTCTGCTGTATCTGTCCACATGAGATATGATTATATAATATCTCTCTCATTCACCGATTTACAAACTATAGTATTTCCATCGTGATATTGTCCTGCTATCCTATACTACACGTTTACACAGGACAGACTATTTGACCATTATGTACTTTCGATTTGATCCCTCTTAACCTGCAGCTCAAACTGTTTGATGTTATTATGCAAGGAGCAACCTCCATTTTCACACAATATCATAGTGAATGACTCCTATAATCTCGTAAGACCCCATCACTTTTGTTTCACTGCATGCCAATGTATATCATGTTAGAACCTGTTTGTATTTACAGTTGGCCTTACCTTTATGTAGAAGAGCAACAATGGAGTACATACTCCCCTATCCACACGAGCCGCCGTAGGTCTTGTGTAACACCTACCATAAGCCCCCCACCCGAAGTTTGGTCCTTGCCACATTTTTTTGCTTAAATTTACCATTTGTCTTTCTTGTTTTCATATTTTTTGCCAAAAATTGGCGTCAAACATTTTAGCCCCACTATAGTCTGCTTTTGTTCCACGTGCTTAGTTCAATTTCCAACGGATGTATTACATCCGAGTTGTCTGATAATAAGAACAAGGCCACACTAGCAATACGATCCACACATGTATCATAAGGAACTCTGTGCACTTCATCTCACTCTAGTATCTACTGTGTATAATAGTTACATGAACTGGCTATTTTAATACGAGGCACTTGATGGTTCAGTTTGTTGTTCTCAGGCCGCCGAACCGTTGAAATTATCAGGCTATTCATGAATAACTCAATGTATGATTGCTTGGTTCATTGTTTGTCTGAAATTATCTGGCTAGTTATTCGAGGCTCACAATTGATGTGTTTTTGTTGGCTGAGTTTATTTGTCTATGATTAAATCAGTGGCAGATTTTGTTGTGTAGTGCCTGGCTAGTTTATATATGAGAAACATGATGGCTTAGTTTTCATATTCATTTTATTCATGTTCTGCACATTCTAGTTTGAGCAGTCTGCATCATGTACCTTGGTTGACTGCTCGCATTATTATTCGAAATAAACTTGTAGTTTGTTTCCCAAGTCTGTTCTTTAAGTAACTTGTTTTGTCTTGGTTTCAGCCATCTTCAAGTAGAGCAGTCATTTCACAGAGCAGCACATGCTCGCATCGCTCCATGGCGCTAGCTGGTCCAGTTATTCAAGAAGAAATACATGTATGAGCCACCACTGATAATTGCTTTCTTCCTTATATATTACTACATTGGCACATTTTAAATTCATGGTGGTGTGATTGCATGGTAATGCTGTTATAACTTGTTTTGTGTTTGTTTCAGGCTGTAAATGACCCTCTGAATGCCGAACAAAGACCCACTTCTCCAAGTTTAGTTTTTTTTCACACAACAACAGTGACAATACCTATTTCTCATGGCACACCACTTCGACTGATCCTCTTTTTCCAACCGAAAGTTTAATTATAGTGTTTTTAGTTGTCTAGACTCTGATGCAACTTTTATGCTTCATTTTATTACTATCAAGTTTACTGAGGATTGTAATAATCTGCTATAATTCACAATTCTAAGTTGTTTGAGGATTGTTACAAACTAAGCATCTATCAGAATTACTACATGCACATGAAAAAATAGTGAAACTGTAAGAGGTACAACACACGATCTTCTAGAATAGGGAGAACATCCATTGTATTACACGGGCACCATAGAACTTGCAAAATTCATAGACATTCACTCAACAAAGTGAACACATAAAGAGCTGACCTGAAGAGAATACATTAGAAGCAGACCCACACAATCCATCAATCTGACGGATAGCCGTTGCATTAATTGTAGTGGGTGGTACCATCCTTGCCGTAAGGCATCACCATCTATAGCTCAGAATGCTCGACGATTCTGCAATACTCCGCCAGCAATCGATCGAGTTTGAAAGGATGGTCATTGATCCATAATCCTCCTACTCCATACCCATATACAACGCTAGGCTCCTCTTACCATGTAAGAGCCTTAAAGTTGTAAGATCTAATCTCGGATAGGTCCGCACAGTATATGTTGCTGGCATGCACTGTGGGTAGCCTGGCACTATCGATGCAGACACACCGATTGTCAGCAACAAAGAGAGCACGACTTCCGACGACTCTGACTCGCTGAAGAAACGATTCTGGGTATCAACCGGCCTGCCGCCATAGACTGGTCCACTCACAACAAACAACAACTCCCCGTCAGACTCGACGAGGTAAAAACGATTCTCTGGGAACTGGTAGCCCGGAACAGGGCCTGCAACGGTGAGATGCATCTCCAGGGTTCATGTAGAGCACTGCAGCTGGACATCTCTATGAGGAGCATCACACATAGTCGAAAGGACAGAACCGTATCTGTTTGCGACGAAAACATCACCGGCGTAAGAAGTCATGCTCTAGAGTTCCGCAAAGTCATACGGCGAGTACCACCCTTCACCAAAGACCGGGTGACTCCCTTCCTCCGTGCCCTCATCTGGCCACCAACTAGTGGTTTTTCTGATGGTTTGATGTAAACACCATCAACAATGGGAACATCGTCACTGTGACAGAAGCCACCTGCTCGGTCGGTATCTCCGCCCTCAGGCGCTTGATAGCGCCCGAGAAGGGGTTGTACAACTCGGTCTTGTATGGTTGCACCCTCTATCTAAGTACAAGGAGGCCGCTGGTTGTGCTACCGACATAAAAGTACCTCAGAGAGAGAGAGAGAGATAGAGGATAAACAAAGATTCAGTCAAGGTAAACAGACTGAAATTCAATCAAGGTAAACCATGGAGAAAAATCCTGGGCAACAAGTGGACGAAGAAATAGAACTTGAAAAACAGATAGTATAGGATGTGAATGCAAAAAAGGATCGCATATATACAGATGAATATGAAGAAAGCACTTGCGAATAACCTGGCTAACCTTCTTCTCAAGGTGGCAGCCAGTTCTCACGTTCAACAACATGATGGCGGTGGCGTCTACCCGATACTCCTCTGACAACTGGTGCTCTTGAACAATCCAGTTGGCTGGCATAAAACGCTCCTCTATGAAGCTGCGCCAGGCGCTGCAGACTGCCCAGAAGGCGGCGTAGTAGTTGAAGTCGTCCGTCGAAAGGAAGATGTCACCTATCTTCTAGACGAGTCCCTTAGGGAGACCAGCCCATGGCGAGTACTCTTGCTTCTTGCCGACCATGGATGATGGCTTTCGTGTGGTCTCGGTCCCTTCGACTAGCATATGAAGCGGTTCCAGAGACACACATTTAAACAAAGGCCTAGGAAAGCCAAGCGAAGCGTGTGAAAACGAGACGACGACATGCACACAAAAACCGCAAGTGCGTTTCATCAAACTGGCACGGGCACGTGCATGCGCACACACACTAATTATGGAGAACGGTCGTGCACACCAACATACGACTCCTGAGAGCACGCGAATGTGTAGCTGTAGGATGATACTAGTAGTAGTAGTATCATAACCTTATTGTATTTAATTATTCCAAAATATAAGGAGAAAACATACGCTCCCTGGCCCCTAAGGGCACACGCAAACGCAGGGCATTTTCCATTTTTTGCACGACGTTTTCCATTTTTTAATATTGCTTTTTGGCTGTGCCGTTGGATGCTCATCGTGTGGCCGGATGGAGTGTATGCTCCGTGGAGCTAAAAACCTAATATTCGCTCAATAGCATAGTCGTTAATTATTGAGGTATATACCTTTTTAGTCCCACATTTTGCAAAGTGAGCAACACTAGTCCCACAACTTGTAACCCGAGAGCATTTTAGTTCAATTCAATCGAATTTCTGTGATTTTCTCCGAATTCGTCGTAACTCATTCTTGAACTAACATGTGCCATCATAATTTTTGCAAAATGACCCCTATGTTTTTTCTTCCTGCCAGTTGTGACCTTGGTATGACCTGACAGAAAGATCTGAATAAGAAAACAAAAATGAAAAACTACCAATGCATTGTAGGGTATCGAACTGATTACCTGCGCTACTGAAGAAATCAGCTTTGCCACTACAACATCCACACGGAAGTGATTAACTGAAGAGCGCTCTGGCTGATGTGTTCTTTATTTTGGATATTCAAAAATACGTGTTCCAAAGATGTGAAAAAATCTAAAAAAAGATGCGAATTCTCAATTCAAAATAATTTGTGTTCTGAGCTACAGTTACAACTCAAGTTTATTTCTTTTCATTTTTGCGAATAAGAAACAACTCAAGTTTATTCTAGATACCGCAGCTAGCTACTAGGTTAACGACTAAGCTATATAGTAGATATTATGGACCATGCCAACATGCACATGAAAAAATGTTTCGGTACAGATGCACAAGATTATACTGGCTGTAGACGTGAGCATTTTTGCATTTGTGTGTACTTTTTTATTGTATAACTAATTACGTCCTCCAAAGTACTCATCGTCTGGCATAATTACGTCCTCTCAAGTACTCCTCGTTTGACAGGAGTAACAACTAGCATCTACTAGCATAGTGGCTTGTGCCTGTGTATCGTTGTACAAAAGTGTCAAGTTCGAATCAATTCTCCTCTTAGAGATTTAACTATTTTATTTCTACGTCTACTAACAGGTGGCCCACTTGTCAGTCTGCATAGGGACACAAATGACATAGAAAAATATAGAAGTGTCATTTAAAAAAGTCAACGTTATTTGTGGACAAATTAAGTCAAATTTACTGAAATTTGATTAAATTGGACTAAAATGCTCTCAAGATTTCCCAACTTCGAATTATTTCCCGCCTAACCGTTTCAAAAACTCTGAGCCAAAATCTCCCACCGAGGGAGTACCATTTTTGTATTATTATTATTAGATGGACGCTAGCCAAATTCAAAATCTTAACCAAGCGACAGAACCGCACACTGACTTTGAAGCATTTCCCACCCATCCATTTCAAAAACTTTGAGGAAAATTTTCCCATTGGGGGAGTACCATTTTTGTATTATTATTAGATGGGAGCTAGTCAAATTCAAAATCTCAATTGAGCGACAAAACCGCACACCGACTTTAAAGAATTTGCCGCCCCTCTGTTTCAAAAACTTTGAGGAAAAATCTCTCATCGGGGGAGTACCATTTTGTATTATTATCAGATGAGCGCTAGTCAATTTCAAAATCTCAATCGAGCAGCTAAACCATACACTGACTTTGAAGCATTTTCCGCCCCTCCGTTTCAAAAACTTTGAGGCAAAATATCCCACCAAGGCAGTACCATTTTATATTATTATTAGATGGACGGTCACCAAATTCAAAATCTCAATCAAGCGGCAAAATCATCGACCTTGAAGCATTTCACACCCCTCTGTTTCAAAAACTTTTGACTACAAAATTCCCATTCTACCCATTGTTCTGATGCCCTATGGGCAAGCTAAACTCAGTAGCTTGGGGGCACGATCGTAATTATGTTTCTGTTCACCTCCTTTGTCCCGATTTACCTAGATTTTCTCGTTGGTCCTTCCAAAAAGCCCAACCCCCTCTCTCCCATGCCTTCACCTCTAGAACCACCACGCACACCGGCTGGCGGCAATTCCACAGCGGCCGGAGCCGCTTGACCTACGGTCGCATGCATCGCCATGGAGCCGCTTCACCGATGCTCACCCACCGAATCTGGTTTATCGGGTCTCTCTGCCACTGCACCGGAGCTACGGTGTCGTTCACCACGCCGATGGCATCATCGACCGCCCAAGCTCTACTTCCCGGCCATCGAAAGCTACCCAACCATACTAGATCCGCTTCACCAGTGTACACCGGACATGATCTAGTTGTGGGAGTTCCATGTCCACCGCTCTAGCTAGGTGCTCGGCCGTCGTCATTCACTGCATTGGATCTGCCTCAGTGATGCTCTCGTCCACCGCACTCAAGCCAGCATCGACCACCCAAGATCTGCTTCCCCGACGCCAATAGCCACCACAACTACAACACCCTCGATGACCTGGACGTCACCTACACGGTACCGACAATACTTAGACGCCTCTTCAACCAAGGTTAACCAAATCTCCAACCCGTTTTTGTTTGGTCAACCGTATAGCAGGGACAAGCCTGTCACCATGAACTACATTTTTGTAATCGTGCTCATACATACAAGTCACTGAGCATGCCTGTTCTTCGTGCTAGTACATAAAAGGTTATTAGACATGTTGGTTTGCATTCGCTGATCTAAAAATTTCAAGTCATGCACATGTCTGTTATTTTGTCATGCACGTGTTCTTAGCTAATCCATACAATAGTAATTGCCTACTACCATGTAATTCTTGCAAAATCTGAAGTCTGTGGAAAATATTAGTGTGGATTCCCTGCTCTACAGTTGCTGAATCTATCTGGTTCATCCTGAGATCAGTTCCTGCTATTATTTCCTCCTTGGCATTGTTCTGCTATCCTGTAGTAGCCGTTTAAACTCTTCATACGAATTAGATTATAATTTTGTTGTTGCCATCTGGTTCTTCAAAAGCCGCATCACTAACTATTTCCTTTTTCTTGCATAGAGCTCAAAATGGAACAATGAACATGTTGGTTTCCATAGCCTATTCTGCAGTTCACAAGGGATGCCATTACTTCCTTATCTGGTGTTGGTTCGTAATAAGCAATGGCATAACTGTACTCTATTATGTAGTTCACTCGTGGTTTGCATTCCTGCTCTAGAAGTTCTCTTATGATGCCATTATAATTTCTATCTGGTTGATTCTTAACTATGATAGTAACTACATGCCATTGTGTAGCTCATCGCAAATTTTGAGTCACCCAACGACTCTTTGCATTCTAGGAGATGCCACTGCTTCCATACATATTTGCTGAAATGACCTCGCTAGTTTATATTTGTTGAGATTCTTAGAAACACTTTGTTTGATTGCTCATTTTATTGTAGGCACACTTGTCTAATGCATGTTTGTCCTATTCTAAAGGTTCACGAGCGACGCCGTTATATCTCGCATCTGGTTCTGGTTCGTCCTAAGACACGACATAACTATCCTCTACAATATATAGTTCATTCGTGGTTTGCGTTCCTTCTCTACAAGTTCTCGTATGATGCGGTTATAATTTCTATTTGGTTCATTCTTCACTATGACTGTAACTGCATGCCATTTTGTGGCTCAGCGCAAATTCCGAGTCACACAACGTCTCTTGCATTTTAGGGTATACAACTGCTTCCATATATATTTGTTAAAATGACCCGGCTAGTTTATATTTGCTGAAATTCTAAGCCACACACACACATTTTTTGATTGCTCATTTCACGGTAGGCACACTTGTTTAATGAGTGCTTGCTTGTCCTGTTTGTTTGACATGTTGGTCAACAATTGAACCATTGACCAGTTGTAAACTCTAGTTCACATCTCCTGTCAGATCAGTCAAATGAGTAGTTTGTCTTGTTTGATGTAATAACTTATTACTTAGTTTCAGACTGCAATTATTCCTATCGCCACCAAAGAGGGGGATGCCAGATCATGTATCCTCCAATGTAGCTATCACACTCAAATGAAGATGCAGGTGATTGATTGAGAAAGCAAATTGAGGACTCTACTATCAACTTGATTGTCAACTGAAATGCCGATTTTTCTTTCCCTTGAGTTGATAATATGTAATAATTTTAAGAAGTTTGCAGTTGATGTAATATCTAGATAACTCGCATAGGCCATGTAGGCATTTAGTTGATGCCTTCCACACATGGCAGTAGTCGTTACAGTAACTGCGCCAGGCAGGTCGATCAGGGAACAATACCGTGCTTTGTTATTGGCCCGTCTTGTATTCGAACGATAATGAATAGTAAAAGATGGTAGCTTATTATACACATTTTATGATATTGGCATGGGCTTCAGAAAGGCCGAAACTATAAAAGTCCATAAACGTAATGGGCCGACCCGCATGTGGTAACATGCCGTAACAGTAACATGCCGTAACAGTAACATGCCATGACAGTAGCAGGCCAGAGCAGTAGCATGACAGAATAGAAACATCCCATTATAGGAATAGTCAAGAAATTGTAAAATGGTAGAACAGTAACATGCCAAAATAGTAGCGGGCCTCAATAGTAAAGGGCCACAACAGTAAAAGGCCAAAGCAATTAAAGGCCAGAATAGTGACGAGCCTAAATAGTAATAGCCCGGGAAATTTCAAGATGAGGGCAGTAATATGCCGACAAATATACCAGGTTAGAACAGTAACAGGCCGCTCGTGGGCTTGAACAGTTAATGACCTAAACAATAAAAGTTTATAACATAACAAACCATCTCAAAGAAGGGCGTTAATGGGCGGCCCATGATGGGCTGTGATAATAGTGATGGGCTGACTACAGGCCTTAAGTGTACATGAGTGACTTGGCGTAGGTTACTAATGGGCCGCATAGTGTTGGACCAACATGGGCCTTCTGTAGGCCGAAAAAGAACCAAGCCTGAAAGTTCATGGGCCGCTGCTGGCTACACTGTTAGGCCCATTTCAAGTAGTGCAGGATAAAACAATAACATGCCATCTTCTTATTGGGCTCTCCTCATGGGCCAACCTAGTTAGTTCATTTGTGATCTGCCACAGTCGAAAAAACCCGTGGTTAATTCATTTGTGACGGGGCTTTTACCATGAAGGCCATCCATCACAAAATACTTTTTTGGCCATGAAAAACAGGCCTTAAACCACAAAAATCATCCGTTGTAAAAGCCAAATTTTCTTGTAGTGCGCGTGATTTCTTCCTAGTGATGTGCATGATTCCTCTCACATAGAATAGGGCCCCATCTTCTAATCTCAATCTTTCCAGAATAGCAAGAGCTAGGCATTGACAAATACCTGCGGTGACTGAAATGAAAAGGGAAGATATCCTTTCTAAACAAATTTGTTGACTAACATTGGATCAAGTAAACACATCTGCAATTCATTCCCATTCTCTTCATCACTTTGATCTTACTATTCAGTTTCGGTTTTAGACATCGACCCCTTCAAGGGTTGCTGCCGTTGGATGGTTAGCTCACAGTGATCCATGATTTGGATGAACCTGATCTCAATCCTATTAATTGAGACCATGATCTCGCCTAGAACCCATCTGGGTCGGGGGTTCGACCCACACTCCTTGATCTCTCACGTGCTAACTCGCACTCTTCCTCTCTCACGACACTAGCATCACCATCATTGTCGCCTATTGTTCCTAGTTGGTCATGGCTACTCCGGCTGCTGCTGACTAGTCTAGATGATGTGCCTCAATGAACTCTATCCTTTGGTCCTTGTTTTGATCTAGAATCCAGATGTCTTCTGCTTGCCCCTTCTTCTATTGGTGTAAGGGTTTGTGTTGGAAATATGCCCTAGAGACAAATAATAATAATGATTATTATCATATTTCATAAAGTTTATGATTAAGTTTTATATCATGCTATAACTGTGTTGAGAGGAAACATCAATACACCTGTGATATATAAACAACCAGGGGTTCCCAGTGAAACTCTAGTCACTGGTTCTTTGGTCAATTGATGATCAAGGTTTCCTGATCATGTGGCATTTATGCCTGTTGGAAATGGACTCAAATCATTCTGAGAATGAGATGATGAAGCAATACCCAACCTAAACATCGTGACCTGATCATGTCATGAAGTTCAAGTTATGATGATTAGAAATGGATCCTCATAGACTATTCCTTAGACCGCGAGGCTATATCAATCACTGTCTCCGGAGAATGCTTAGATAGCATCAAACGTCACTTGGTAATATACTGACAATAAAGGTGTGTTCAGGTATTCGGAGGAACCGTAGAGGCAATATATGCCAAGAGCGGGATTTTTCCGTCCACGTGACAGAAACATACTCAAGGGCCCACTCGGAGAAGTTATATCCAATAGCTGCACATCGTGTGATTTGATCACAGGGATATCACTTATCGGAACGAGTCAAGTAGCATTGTTTGGTAACGAGATCAAACACGACATGGTGATGTCATTGATCAGATCTCGGGCAATGCGAGTGTCAAGAGACAAAGGGAATAAGACACAACTTTCCCGGTTCAAACGGCAAATGATCTTCACGGAATGCACAGGGGTCACATGGCCATCCAGGTCCCTCTGTCGATCATTGGTCCGGGAGTGTCCCGACCATGTCTGGAGTGTTCTTGAACCATGGGGTATCACTCTTAAGGGTTTGATGATGCTTAGAGAGTGTTTATAGGATTTGTAGAATCGTCGAAGAAGAGTAGAGAGAAAACCAGAAGAGTTTTGGTAAGTCTGGAGGATGTCCGGAGTGGAGGTGGAAGGTATTCCATAGCCACGGAGATTGAATAATATGTGAATGAATGTTAAATATTGATTTAATCATCTATTCATAATTATTTGATAAAAGACAAAACCAATTAAATGGTCAAAGGGCTTAATGGGCCAATTCCCGGAGGGGAAAAGACCCAAGAGGGGGGCGAACCCCTAGGAGGGGCCAAGGGGGTGGCCGGTGGCCCTATTGGGCCAACCCCCATGTGGGGCCCATGGAGGGGTGGCCGGCGGTGCCTCCCCCACCTCCTTCTCCTTTAGTCCCATCCTGGGACTTTGAGGGAGGTAGTACCTACCCTCTCCCTATATATAGTGGGGGTATTTGGCGAGATAAATACACACAATATTCAATAAAGGTTTCTTCACTTTTGGGGGGACCTCCAATTGATACTCTCTCTCTCTCTCTCATGACCGTGGTCCCAAGTTCGGACTACGCGAACGAGAGACATCTTCACCTCCGAGCACCATCACGTTGTGGGATGCGGATCTAGGAGCTCTACTTTCGCAACTGCTGCTGGATCGGGGAAGCGGGAGTCATCGTTAGGCACCGGATGTGTGTAACTCCCCGCGAGGTGTCACACTTGAGGTACTCAAGTCGTTGGTGGCATAGGAGTGCAAGGACTTCATCACGACCTTGAGGTCGACTTCGGCTTGTCTACATCAACCACGCTCTCCTGAGCGTTGACAACGCTTTTTGGTCTTCAAGGGTAAGTTCGCAAAAAGCCCCTCCTGTTACTGCATTACTAATAGATAGGTTCTGGCAACATCATGGGTTTAGGGGCGTAGGGTAAAATTTATTATTTTCATACGCGGAACCCTACAGTGGTATCAGAGCTAGATCTATGTGTATTAATGCTAGTACGAGTAGAACACACGAGATGTAGCATGTGGGCGTTGATCTTTTAGTTGTTACCCTCCCATATGTACTTGTGTATACCGCAGTAATGCTTGATGAAGCGGCCCCCAACCGACTTTACACGTTCATTCGCGAGACTGGTCCACGCTTGACATACAACTTCTACCGTATAAAGTGGCTTAGGGGGGTGTCTGTCTCTCTCGCATTAGTTGGTATGCAATTTGCAACGGAGGGCCTCGAAAGGGGTATAGTATAGACAACTACTTGATCAGTGTTGTGGTGAAAGTTCGTAGGTAAGAATGGTTCTTATGCGAAAACCCATTCATCCACGTAAACCATGCAAAGATAAAGTAGAGGCGTCTAACCTTGTTTTGCAGGGGGGCATTGCTTTGTGATATGGTTGTGGCAAAGGTAAAGTGATTACCTTATGTTACGTAGTAGTAGACAGTCAACGAGGTGATGGACTACCTCACCGGAAAGACACCGGTACCCTGGTGTCTATGGCGTAGGAACACTGGCGCCAGAATTTGGTGACGATGGATGGAGATCACGACGTGAAGGACCATATCACATCGCATTTACATCCAATGTTATTGTTTGTATATCTTATTGTGTGCTAGTATTAGATACTCGATGGTAGCCTAATAAGATGATCCCTGTTAAAAATTACAAATGATTGTGTTCCCCCATAGTGTGCACCACCAAGAAAGTTCTTCGGTATGAGGCATGCCGTGATGAGCAGGTGTCAGACATATCTATGTTCGCATAAAGTGGGTGTAAGCCATGTTGCACAGAGAATCACTAAGGTTGAGTTATCAAGCCTAGCATGTTACAAAGACGTGGCCTCGGAACACGGATGGTCGAAAGACCGAGCACGAGTCACATGAATGATGTGACCGATGTTTAGCATTCACCCTAGAACCCACATTGATGGCCATGATGATCGGGGGAGATGTGGGGAAAAGGGGTCGTGTTATCACTAGAACCCTTCAGGATATAGGTGTTTCTGAGTGGAGTTATTATTAACTCATTTAGTTATAAACTTAGTCTAAATTCCTTTTGCAATTATAAATGTAGAAAATGGTTCTCCCCGAGATTACCTTCCCTATTGACAATTGGTTAAAAGGAGAAAAGCTCAAGTTAGATCGATCCAACTTTTCTACGTGGGTCATGCGCCTTCATGATCTCCTTAGTAAGAACAAATTGGCCGACTTCATGATCTACGAGATGTACTTGGAGCCACCCTATCTTCATGAGACCCATGAGCGGCGGGATCACCGCTGTTGTCGTCGTGTGATGGCCACATTCATATTAGTACGATGCGCCTCGTGATGGAAGATGGGCTATGGACGATTGTGGGAAGTCTTAATCCCCGAACGGTTATGGCACATCTGAGATCACATTTCATGGAACAAGTGCGTATATGGGAGTGTGAGCTGATGGGGGATTTCCTCTCCATAAATATGGAGGAGAACTCCTCACTAGATGATCACTTGTTAAGCATATATGATGCATACATGAGTCTTGCATACTTCCTGGACAACCGGTTTGCAAGCTCTTTTGCAATAGGTGTATTGCTGCGGTCACTGCCACCAAGCTACCAAGCACTTGCCAGGATTTGCATTATGAAAGGCGACACGGAAACACGGGATTTCCACAGGTTCATATCACATTTCAGAGATGTGATGGTTGAACCCTTTGTCACTGAGGTCATCGATGACAAAGGTATATATTTGATATTCAATTTTATAAATGTTGTAATCTTGCAAACACATTTGTAGTGTTAAGTATATTTGATACTTGTTATGTTTTGCTGAAAACAGGCCCTTCTACATAGAGGTGCTTGCTAGAGAGGAGGTGACGTTGCGTGTTGATGGCGAGCATGATGATGATGGCCAACGACACTCTCCCTTGACACTTATCACTTAGTTTATGTTTTGGATAGTTATTGTAATCAAAAGATTGTGAACTTCTTTAGTGTGTCTCACATTTTGTGAGACAGTTATTCATATCAGTTTGTAACAAACAGTTGTTCCACTTTTATGAATGATCTCTATTGTGTTCATATCTTGTTCGATTATGTGTGAATTATGCTTGTTTTGAAACTAATTGATAAAACATGAACATTTGTAAAATATTGAAATGCCTTAAAATACCCAACTTAATGATATATTCATTAATGAATGAAACCATTGCTTAAATTCAAAGTTATGTGATAATATGTGAAAGTCATTTGATTACTTGTCACATATGAATCATGCCTAAGTTCGGAAAAATAACTTGAACACCATGTATTGCTTGAATACAAAGTGTTTGATGAATTGTTGAAAGTAAGTACATATTCGATGTATTGTGTTTTGACAAAGCGGTAATTATCATTATATGATTATTTAAAATGTGTAAAGAAGTTTACCAAAGGAAACATGAAGATGAAACTATTTTATATGATCAAAGTATTTCATCAAACAAAGGGTATTAAAGATAAATGAGAATTTAATTACTACGATTTGATCAATGGTAATGAAATTCAACTTTAGAAGAATGACATAAAAGGAAATTGTGAAATGCAATGCGTTTGGAATGTCAAAATGCAAAGCATCACAATGTGATATTTGATATCAAAGTGGGTAAATAGATGGCGCCAAATAAATCGTTATTGTGTAGATGTAGAGACCATTAGTTATAAATAGTTAGCACTCAATTAGAATACTTAGTGAACCATTGAGGATTCGTGAGAGCGGCTCCATATCTAATATGGATTATCGTAAAAGTTTTGGGGTTATTCGATATAACCAAAACAATAGAGAATAAGTCCTTGTAAAGTATTCATTGGAAACTTTGAATATGAAATCCATAGCTAGAACCAAAAAGAGAAGCAAAATTAGTATTGCTTGGATTTTGGTGCATTTTCGAGAAAGTTCACTTTTAGTGATATTTCTCGATTATGGAGCAAATGTAAGATAGTGAAAACCTGTTGAGGATTCAAAACCCAGCATCAGAGTGTTGAGAAGCGCAACGGAAAGTGTTCCTAAATGATTCTCTTCACAAAGGAAAGAATCAATGATAATGATCATTGTGTTTTCCCCCACTAGTGTTTTCACTACATTAAGTAGGATTCAAAATGCATCCCATATCTTGTATGGAGAAATTTTCGAATTATTTGTCATGATTACTAGAATATGACATACCTATGAACTACTAAGGAAATAATGGTAAACTAGAATTATGAGAAATCCTAGAAGCAAAATTCCCTTATGGTTGGAAAGCAATTTGTTGCTGAATCTTACAAGTAAAGGGGTTACTTGAATTTTCTCAAATGACTGCAAAGCCATAGTGGAAAAAGGGGTGAATGACAAAAGCACAATTTGTCAAGTATTGGACAAATTAAAATGAATTCGATTCAAGTGTGCTGAATGTCTAGTGGATTTAAAACTGGTAAAGTACTAGTATCTCATAGTAAATCTCCAAGTTTGATATTTGATCAAAGGATTTTGAAATCATTCAAAATAGTGAGTGGATATGAAATTTGCATGAAATTAAGTGGGAGCTATAAAAGTTTTCCTAAAATAATATGTGAATGACATATTTTTTGAGTGGGAGCAATATAAGTCTCAAAATTCAAATATGTAGGAACATAGTTTGTGTAAGAGTGGTGACTCATACCCAAATATGCTGGGAACATAGTTTGAGTGGGAGCTTAAAGGAGTGATTCTTAAGTGTGTATTCGACACATTAAGAATAAAAGTGCAACTACCGACAAATAATGATTTATAACAGGTAGAAGTTGATGATAAGTGTATTATGATATTATGTAGTATTCCTTAAAGGATTCTGAAAAGGGTTACAGAATAGAAGTTAATTAAGGAACTGTTCCTTAATAACTCAAGTTAGGAATAATATTAAGTTTAACATCAATGGTTGAAAGAAAGAAAAGGATGATCATCATCCACTATGTTGAGACTAGGTTCTATCTTAGAAAGCCATGATAGTAACTTAACATAATATATGATACAAGAAGGAACGTTTGAAAAGTGATTAAGTTTGAATCACTGAATGTTGAGCTAAGTTTATCCGTAGTGTCTAATATAGAACTGTAGACACGTTTTCCAAATCCATAAAGGATGGCATATCTTAAAACATAAAGAGTTATGTTCTAAGGGAATATGTTGGAAACTCCTATAATACTGACTAAAGTCAAGTAGGAAGCGAGGTGAACAAAACATCGAAAGTTGCACAGAGTGCACTCGTGTTTCGATGATTACATTTATAATAATAGATAAGGGTACCATCTAAAGTGTTGTATAATGTTATGGCGGGGCCAGTTCGCTTTTAATGTAGAATGATGTGTCCCAGGGCACAGTGCCCATGAGAAAGCCCTCGAGGTTGATCTAAAGTCACCGTAGGCTCCTGGAATTCGGCCTCGATCTACTGCCATAGCGATGATGCATACACAAAGATGTTATCATGTGATGATAAACTATTAATGTCAATCAAGGTGACATTAGTAAGTTGCAAAGGATTTGGGACTGTAAAATACATTCCCAAGACTCAACCTCTTCCATGAGCAAGCATGTTCAGGGTACCAGGATATATGGTGCCAATGATTAACAACAAATGAAGCTAGTTTATTTGTACTCTAGTGCAAGTGGGAGACTGTTGGAAATATGCCCTAGAGACAAATAATAATAATGATTATTATCATATTTCATAAAGTTTATGACTAAGTTTTATATCATGCTATAACTGTGTTGAGAGGAAACATCAATACACGTGTGATATATAAATAACCAGGGGTTCCCAGTGAAACTCTAGTCACTGGTTCATTGGCCAACATATGATCAAGGTTTCCTGATCATGTGGCATTTATGCCAGTTGGAAATGGAGTCAACTCATTCTGAGAATGAGATGATGAACCAATACCCAACCTAAACATCGTGACCCGATCATGTCACGAAGTTCAAGTTACGATGATTAGAAATGGATCCTCATAGACTATTCCTTAGACCGTGAGGCTATATCATTCACTGTCTCCCGAGAATGCTTAGATAGCATCAAACGTCACTTGGTAATATATTGACAATAAAGGTGTGTTCAGGTATTCAGAGGAACCGTAGAGGCAATATATGCCAAGAGCGGGATTTGTCTATCCACGTGAAGGAAAGATACTCAAGGGCCCACTCAGAGAAGTTATATCCAATAACTACACATCATGTGATTTGATCACAAGGATATCACTTGTCAGAACGAGTCAAGTAGCATTGTTTTGTAACGAGATCGAACACGACATGGTGATGTCATTGATCAGATCTCGGGCAATGCAAGTGTAGAGAGACAAAGGGAATAAGACACGACTGTCCCGGTTCAAATGACGAAAGATCTTCGTGGAATGCACAGGGGTCACATGGCCATCCAGGTCCCTCTGTTGATCATTGGTATGAGAGTGTCCCGACCATGTCTGGAGTGTTCCCGAACCATGGGGTATCACCCTTAAGGGTTTGATGATGCTTAGAGAGTGTTTATAGGATCGGTAGAATCGCCAAAGAAGAGTAGAGAGAAAACCGGAAGGGTTTTGGTAAGTCAGGAGGATGTCCAGAGTGGAGGTGGAAGGTGTTCCATAGCCACTGAGATTGAATAATATGTGAATGAATCTTAAATATTGATTTAATCATTTCTTCATAATTATTCAATAGAATATAAAATCAATTAAATGGTCAAAGGGCTTAATGGGCCAATTCTCGGAGGGGAAAAGGCCCAAGAGGGGGCCGAACCCCTAGGAGGAGCCAAGGGAGTGGGCGGCGGCCCTATTGGGCCAGCCCCCCATGTGGGGCCATGGAGGGGTGGCCGGGGGAGCCTCCCCCACCTCCTTCTCCTTTAGTCCCACCCCGGGACTTTGAGAGAAGTAGTACCTCCCCTCTCCCTATATATAGTGGGGGTATTTGGCCAGATAAATACACACAATATTCAATAAATGTTTCCTCACTTTTGGGGAGATCTCCAATTGATATTCTCTCTCTCATGATCATTGTCCCAAGTTCGGACTGCGCGAACAAGAGACATCTTCACCGCGGAACGCCGTCGCGCTGCAGGATTCGGATCCAGGAGCTCTACTTCTGCAACTGCTGCTGGATCGGGGAAGCGGGAGTCATCGTCAGGCACCGGACTTGTGTAACTCCCCGCGAGGTGTCACACTTGAGGCACTCAAGTCGTTGGAGCCACAGGAGCGCAAGGACTTCATCACGACCTTGAGGTCGGCTTCAGCTCGTCTACATCAACCACACTCTTCTGCCTTCAAGGGTAAGTTCGTGAAAATCCCCTCCCGTTACTTCATTACTAATACATAGGTCCTGGAAACATCATGGGTTCAGGGGCGTAGGGTAAAATTTATTGTTTTCATACGCGGAACCCCTACAGTTTGGTGCTTCAAGGTCGCTGATACCTTCGATCCGGATTCGTGGATGTAGTATAATAGTCTTTTCCCCTAATAGACCTAGGTTTAATCAAACCTTGGGAAACAACGCTAAAAGGAAATAAAAAGGACACGTTTACAAGACTTTGTTTCTTTGTTTTACCTTTGTTTTATCGGAACAATCTAGCTTACTTTCATCGTGGGTTGATTCAATGGATTGAGATAGGCCAGGGTTGAAGATCCAACTACAGCTGCACATCATATGAGATTAAACATAATAATAAGCATAATCATGTGTAATGTTTTATTAGAGATAATATGTTATGGGTAACACATCCTAATATACTAGAGCCCCTGAGAGGCAACATGCATACCAATAGTCTTTTGATCCAACTGAGTGCACCATGAAGCACATGGCTACAAACGATTATTAAGTGTAAAACACAAATCAAAGCCCTAAGTGGTGATGTTGATGTGATCCCCAATAGGTTGCTAAGTGAAGACCGTACAACCCTTTCTTTCACTAGGTTTTCTATGAGATCGTCGCTAGCCAAGTATCTCACCTCAAGACTTTATCAATCTCGGGGGTCTTGGGTACCTACAAGTGAAGGAGATATGCCCTACATGCAAATAATAAATAGGTTTTTATTGTCATATCTCAATTAGTTTATAATCGTTTCATATTGTGCTATAACTGTATCAAGTAGAAACATTTGTACATGTGTGGTATGAAAAAAACCAAGTCCCTAGTAGCCTCTATTCATACTAGTTCATTGGTCATGAGGATGATCTAGGTTTCAAGATCTTGGGCATTTATGCTTGTTGACAACGAGGTCATATCATTGGAGAATGATGTGATTGGACATTCTTCAAAGGATTGCAACACGATCAAGTCATATAATTCATTGTTGCACCAACTAAATCTAGACTCCATTTCCTTAGACCATGAGCTCATATTACTCACTATTTCCCGAGGCTGCTTTGACTGCATTAGACGCCATCTGGTAATACGGTGGAATTAATGGTGTATGTTGGGTATTCCAAAGGAACAATAGATGACATGTGACTGCAAGACCGGGATTTGTTCACCCACATGACGGGTAAAGATACATACGTCCGGCTTGGTGAGATTACATCCATAAATGTTGCAACATGTGACTCGGTCACAGGGATATAATATCACGGTAACAAGAAAACAAAACTTGTTGTTAACGAGATTGAACAAGGTATGGGATACCAATGATCGGATCTCGGACAAGTCGTATCAAGAAGCAAAAGGAAATTGGATGCTACATTTACCGGTTCAAATGACATTGTCATCAGGAATGCATAGGGGTCACATGGACATCCCTAGTCCCTCTATTGATCATTGATATAGATCATGTCTAGAGCATTCCCGAGCCGTGAGGGGATACACTTAAAGGTACGATGAGAGTGATCATTCGTAAGACGGAATCACAATAGAGAAAGAGAAAGCCGAAATTTTTTTGCGGAGAGATCCGAAGTTGTTCAGAGAAAGAATAAAGGAAAAGACCGGAAAAGTGTTTTCAGATAAATGGAAATTTAAATATACATTTATTGTATGTTAATTATGAATTAATATATTCTAAATAATATTTAAATTAATATTTATAAAAGCAACTTTTATATTAGGCCAAATCCCTAGAGGGAAATAGCCTAGAAGAAAAGCTGCAGGAAAAGAAAGGGAAAAAGAGAAACAGCCCAGCCCACGTGGGCGGCAGATAATAGCCGCCGCATGGGGCAGGCGGCTGCCTACGCTTGCCGTAGCTGGGCCAGCTCGAGCCCGGCCCAAGGAGCTCACGAGGGAGCTGGCCTGGTTGGGCCACATGGTCAGCTGGCCCACCCGACATCAGCCGGCAGCAGGGCACCACCACTACAAGAAAGCTGGCTATATATGATCCTCCATTTTCGTCACAGAATCGTCACAGTAGTCTGTTTATGACGATTCTATGACGATTTTGAGATCGTCAAAAGTTGGGTGTTGCAAATGAACTATAATGATGTTTTTGGTAAAATCATCATAAATGTCTATGATGATATTAGATCGTCATAACGTCTATGACGATCCAATATCGTCATGGGCCATCTAGCTTGGCCAAGTCAGATCCTACATGGCCAATCCTACGTGGCAAACTATGACAAAATGAAATCGTCTAAAATTAAATTCAGCCCGGTCCATTTCTATTGTCCATATGGGCTCAGCCCAATAATTTCAGCAATTTATTTATGGTACATTTCTTTATTGTACCTTAACCTTTTTACAACCTTTTCTATTTTCAGCCTTGGCCTTTCTAAGGTTCACCTCTTTTTGGGATGGTCGACCAATCAGATGGGTCCCAATTGTCAGACTATTCAAATAATTTGATGATCCCACATGTCAGTTTCTGTTGTCCAACTGGTCCCACTTGTCATGTTTATTCACCAACTATTTGACAACAATTAAACAACAAACAATTTAATCAGAACCACAGGAATACATGACATCGTTCTAATAACAACAACAATCAAGTCTATTACAATATTTCGGCGGTTCAAAACACATATACAAAATAATAACCCAGAAAGACAAGATGTTGCAACTGAATCTAGCCAAAAATTTAAACCCCAAAAGACAACTACAGAAGGCTGCATCCAACATCTACATCCAACATCAGTCGATGCAAAGAAACAGAGCATGTCCATCCACCCAGACTCGGCTCCAACCTCTAGGTTCTCCCACCAGCTAGATCAGCACATGCGAACATTGAGTGGGCAATGAAAAACGAGGGAACCTTCAATATTGTAGAGCAACAGAATACAGAAATTACACATATCGAGTAACTCTAGCAAGCTTGTGCCATCATGGGAAAAAGAAGCTTATACTAAGCTTAAGTATGCATGCAAACATAAAAAGGTTGCTACCATCTACACACATGAGGTTTTCAGAGTGCCTTAACTAGCATTTCCATCAATTGTGACTAGAATTCCATGTAATGTATTTCCATGGCATTTCCACCATTATGATCCATGCTGCACATCACAAATAATATAACTAATATTTCAATATCTGTTTTTACCTTGAGTGGGGAACACAACACGACACTAGCACATACGCGTCGGGAAGACGAAGATACCACGGAATACATATCACATGTCTGCATAACAAAGAAATCACCCTCAGCAGTACTCAATAGGAAACAATACAAAAGTTTGTGTATTGACACACTTGCACAAAGCTGACATTCTGAACACATGCAACAAGAAGAAGCAATCAAAATCTCAAAGTGGCAAATTTATTATCCCTCAGCGTGAAAGTAATATTTGAACAGTTCAAGATAAGAGTAGCTAACAAAATCACATGCAACAACATTAATATTATTTTAGATCGCAGTACAGCCAGTTGCAAAATATACCAACAGCTATACAACCAATAACATACTCATATCTAACTATTGAGTGCTTATAGTTGCAAACTGTATAGACTTTTTAATCTGTCAATTATAATATTGATTTTCGGATTGAGCAAGTTATAATATCTACAATTCTAGCAAAATAGCATGTAATCTACTGATACGTCCATTTTGGATCACTATTCTATGTCTTAATTCACTATTATTCATTGATATATTTCGTATTGAGAGGTGATACTTATGTTATTTCATCTAATTTTGCATGGTTGATGACTTTTGGAGCATGGACCGCTGCAGTCAGGATTCTGATGGAAAATGTGCTGTTTGGAGGCAAAATTCGCGAAGATCAGAAAATCTAGGAAAATGTATGGAAAATTCTATTTTTCTAGAAGACTCAGGATGCCAGAAGGGCCACAGGGGGCCCACACCACCCCATGGCGCGGGCAGGCCTAGGCCACCCCTGGGAGTGGTGTGGCCGCCCTGGCCCACTCCAGTCTCCATCCTCTAGCATATATCATCACCACGAAACTCTAAGACTCGGGGAGCGACCACAGAACGGGCGACACATTTATTGGAAATCATACATACTAATGTGTGTGGACCAATGAGTGTGTCGGCGCGAGGTGGATATCGTTATTTTGTTACTTTCACGGATGATTTGAGTAGATACGGGTATATCTATTTGATGAAACACAAGTCTAAAACTTTTGAAAAGTTCAAAGAATTTCAGAATGAAGTGGAAAATCATCGTAATAGAAAGATCAAATTTCTACGGTCTGACCGTGGAGGAGAGTATCTTAGTTACGAGTTTAGCACACACATGAAAGAGTGTGGAATAGTTTCACAACTCACGCCTGCCGGAACACCACAACGTAATGGTGTGTCAGAACGTCGTAATCATACTTTATTGGATATGGTTCGATCTATGATGTCTCTGACTGACTTGCCACTGTCATTTTGGGGTTATGCACTGGAAACCGCTACATTCACTTTAAATAGGGCACCATCTAAATCTGTTGAAAAGACACCGTATGAATTATGGTTTGGAAACAAACCTAAGCTGTCATTTCTTAAAGTTTGGGGATGTGATGTTTATGTGAAGAAACTTCAACTGGATAAACTCGAACCCAAAGCGGAAAAATGCGTCTTCATAGGATACCCTAAGGAAACGATTGGGTATACCTTCTATCACAGATCCGAGGGCAAGGTCTTTGTTGCCAAGAATGGATCCTTTCTTGAGAAGGAGTTTCTCGCGAAAGGTGTGAGTAGTCGGAAGGTAGAACTCGAAGAGGTTATTGAACCTTATCTTCATGAAATGGCGAGTAGCGCAGCACCGAAAGTTGTTTCGGAGTTGACTTCACCTAATGAAGAGAGAGCTAATGATATTGATCACGAAAATCCGAAAGAGGACACTACCGAACCTCGCAGGTCAAGCAGGACACGTGCAGCTCCTGAACTGTACGGCAATCCTGTTATGAATTTCATGATTGATGAAATAGATGACCCTGCGACGTATGAATAAGCGATGATGAGCCCTGATTCCAACAAATGGCTAGAAGCCATGAAATCCGAGATGGAATCCATGTACGAAAACCAGGTTTGGACCTTAGTGGACTTACCTCACGATCGAAAGGCCGTTGAGAATAAATGGATTTTCAAAAGAAAAACTGATGCTGATGGTAATATAACCATCTATAAGGCTCGACTTGTCGCAAAGGGGTTTCGACAAATTCAAGGAGTTGAATACGATGAGACATTCTCTCCCGTAGCGATGCTTAAGTCGGTTAGGATTATGTTAGCAATTGCTGCATATTTCGATTATGAAATATGGCAGATGGATGTCAAAACTGCGTTCCTCAATGGTAATATTGAAGAAGAGTTGTATATGATACAACCAAAGGGTTTTGTTGATCCTAAGGATGCTAATAAGGTGTGCAAACTTTAGCGATCCATCTATGGACTGAAGCAAGCATCCCGGAGTTGGAATCTCCGCTTTGATGAGGTGATCAAAGAGTTTGGATTTGTCCAAACTTATGGAGAGGCTTGTATTTACAAGAAAGTGAGTGGGAGCAATGTGGCATTTCTGATATTATATGTGGATGACATATTATTGATTGGAAATGATATAGATCTTTTAAACAGTGTTAAAAGTTATCTAAACAGCAAATTTTCGATGAAGGACCTTGGTGAAGCTTCATATATATTAGGCATTAAAATCTATAGAGATAGATCAAGACGCCTAATTGGGCTATCACAGAGTACATACCTTGATAAGATATTAAAGAATTTTAACATGTGTGAAAGTAAGAAGGGGTTCTTACCTATGTTGCAAGGCAAGACATTAAGTAAGACTCAAAGTCCGGCTACGGCGGAAGAAAGAGAGATGATGGATAAGATCCCCTATGCCTCGGTCATAGGCTCTATTATGTATGCCATGCTATGTACAAGACCGGATGTGGCACATGCTATTAGTTTGACTAGTAGGTACCAATCTGATCCAGGTTCGGAACACTGGATAGCGGTAAAGAACATCCTCAAGTACTTGAGAAGAACTAAGGATATGTTTCTTATATACGGAGGTGAAGAAGAGCTAGTCGCTAAGTGTTATGTCGATGCTAGCTTTGACACCGATCCGGATGACTCTAAGTCTCAATCCGGATACGTATTTCTCTTGAACGGAGCAGTAGTTAGTTGGAGGAGTTCCAAACAACCTGTGGTGGCTGGATCAACAACGGAGGCAGAATATGTTGCTGCTTCAGAAGTGGCGCAGGAGGCAGTTTGGATGAAAGAGTTCATTACAGAACTTGGTGTGGTTCCCAGTGTGTTGGACCCGATGGTGATCTATTGTGACAACAATGGAGCCATAGCCAACGCAAAGGAATGAAGGTCTCACAAGAATTCCAAACATATTAAGCGCCGGTTTCACTCCATCCGCGAGCATGTCAAGGATGGAGATATAAAGATTTGTAAAGTGCACACAGACCTAAATGTAGCAGATCCGTTGACTAAAGTACTCCCTAGGGCAAAATATGATCAACACCAGAACTCCATGGGTGTTAGATTTATCACCATGTAAACTAGATTATTGTCTCTAGTGCAAGTGGGAGACTGAAGAAAATATGCCCTGAGAGGCAATAATAAAGTTGTTATTATATATTTCTTGTATATGATAGATGTTTATTTTGCAAGCTATAATTGTATTGATAGGAAACATCAATATATGTGTGTTTAATAAACAAAAAGGGTTCCTAGTTATGCCTCTCTTATAGACTAGCTTGTTGATTAACAAGATGATCAAAGTTTCCTGATCATGGACATTGGATGTTGTTAATAACAAGGTCACAGCATTTGTGAAATGATGTGATGAACATTCATCCGAAGTATAGCATTACGATAAAGTCAATATGTTTATATTGCTATAACATCATACAAAGTAGTCTTAGTCCTTAGACCATGAGATCATGTTAATTGCTAACACCGGAAGAGTATCTTGATAACATCAAACGTCACACCGTAACAGGGTGACTATAAAGATGGGTTCAGTACTACGAAGGTGTTATGTTGAGGCTCATGGATCAAGAGTGGAATTTGTCAATCCAGATGATGGATAGATATACTCTGGGCCCTCTCGGTGATATCACATTAAGATAGCTTGCAAGCAAGTGATGTGATCACTAGAATGTTATATCACGGGGACGAGAAAAGAGTGCATGTCGGTAACGAGATCAAACTAGTATTTGGATACCGATGATCGAATCTCGGACATGTATTATATCATGAGACAAAGGGATTAAATTGCTGACGTTAAAGGTTCTCACGATCATAGAAGTCATCGTTGAATATGCAGGAGTCAGTATGGATCTCCAGATCCCGCTTCTGATTATTGATCTGAGAGGAGTCTCAATCATGTCTGCATTATTCGCGAACCATAGGGTGACACACTTAAGGGTTGCCGGACACCATTTAGGAGCACATATGTTCCAGACAAAAGGTTTGCAAAGCGCAGGAAATGTTTCGATAGAAACAGGAATTGTTTCGATAGAAACCGGAATTGTTTCGGGTGAAATTGCAGAAAGTGGTTCTGTATGTAATATTGAAATGTTGCAAGGGGTTTTATGTGAATGTTTGTTAATTAAAGTAATTAACAAAATTCTGAATAAACTAAATAAAAGAGTTTTATTAAATGAGAGAGCATTAAATTTGGAGAAATTTAATGCATTTAAAGTGGAGACTTTAAAAGGGAATGTGAAGAGGCATTTTAATGTGGAGGGGTTACCACCACATGAATGGGGGAGGTGAGGGGTCACCCCCCATGCGCCGGCCATGGAGAGAGGGGGCACCCCCCTCCTCCTATAAAAGGCCACCCATTCCCTCCTTCATCCTCACACCTCCTCGTGAAGGATCTCTCTCCCCCTCTAGATATTCCCCCATGGTCTCGGATTAGCGAGATACATGTTCCCGGTGGCCTTGCGTCTGGAAGGAGTTGCTGCTTCCGCTGATTCGCTGGAGCGAGGAGGTGGAGGTTGTCCGGTGGCTTGAACGTGTGTGCGAGGACGGATGCGCTGCTGATTTGCGGCGCTCGGACTTCCACTCGATCTTGAGATCGGCAAGCGTACGACTACATCAACCACGAGTTCCTACTCATTAACAAAACTCGTTGTCTTCGAGGTTAAGTTCTCCATGGATGTATGTCCACCCGTTGCTCTGTATCTAGTAGATAGATCTTGGCGTATAGTTCTCATCGTAGGAATTTTTTGTTTTCTATGCTGCGGACCCAACAGTGGTATCAGAGCCTGATCTATGCGTAGGTGCTTTGCACGGGTAGTACACATATGTTTATATGTGGGCGATGATGATCATGTTATTGCATCTTCTATGTACTTTGGATATCGGTGGCATAGTGGGATGAAGCGGCCCAGACCAACCTTACATGTCATCGTACATGAGACCGGTTCCACGACTGACATGCAACTTGTTTTGCATAAGTGGCTGGCGGGTGTCTGTCTCTCCTACTATAGTCAATATCTGATTTACAACGAGTTGCTAATAACTTGGTTATCCTCGTTGTGGTTCATGTTCATAGGTAGGACCGGATCTATCTCTGAAAGCCCTAAGCCACGTAAAACTTGCAATTGATAAATTAGAGGCGTCTAGTTTAGATCGTTGTTGGGCTAGTGTCTTGATATGGTATTGTTGTAAGTAGATGTATGATAGATACTCTTACAACTCACTTAACGTGTAAGTTCCATAGAACTTGGCCTTACACACAAAGGAATGATAGATATCATACCACGATGCAAATGATAGAGATCAAATGCATGGAACATATCACCTCACTTCACACATTAGATGTTAGCATCTTATATTGCTAGTTTGGCGCTTTTGGTAGCATTATAAGATGATCCCTCATTTAGATATCAAGATAAAATGTGTTCTTCCTTAAGTATGCACCGTTTTGTGGATCGTGTTTTGAGGCATCACGTGATAATCGGGTGTTCTTGACTCTACGCTTTCATACAATGGGTGTAAGACAGTTTTACACACGTGAATACTAAGGTTCTTACTTGACGAGCCTAGCATGTACAGACATGGCCTCGGAACACGGACCGAAAGGTTAAGCATGAGTCATATAGTTGATATGATGCCTATATAGATACTCGCCTTTGAAGCTACACCGACTCACGTGATGATCGGACTTGGTGTAGTGGATTTGGTTCATGTCATCACCAAAAGGACACGAGGGATGTCGTTTTTGAGTGGGAGTTCATTAGTAATTTGGATTAGTTGAACTCAATCTATCATAAACTTAGTCTAAATATATTTTACAAATTCTGTTGTAGATGGCACCACCTGCTTTTAATTTCAATGTGTTCATGGAGAAAGAGAAGCTTGCTGCGAATGGTAGCAACTTCACCAAATGGGCTGTGAATTTGAGGATTCTCCTCACTGCTACACAAAAGCAATATGTGCTAGAGGCGTCGCTAGGTCCCCCACCAGCTCCTGATGCCCCTGACGAGGAAAAGAACGTCTATATAACTCGTCAGGAGGACCACAACTTAGTTCATTGCGGCATACTGTATGGGCTAGAACCAGGACTTCGAAAACATTTCGAAAATGGCAATGCCTTTGATACCATGGGAGAATTGAAAATGATTTTCGATACCCATGCTGCCATAGAGAGTTATAATGCTTCTGAAAAGTTCTTTAGCTGCATGATGGAAGAGAACAACTCCGTTAGTGAGCACGTACTCAAAATGTCTGGGTACGCCGATAAGCTTGTGTCCTTGGGAATAATGATTCCCATTGACTTAGGCATACATCGTGTTCTCCAATCTCTCCCACCTAGCTACAAGAGCTTCGTGATGAACCATAATATGCAGGGCATGAAGAAGTCTCTTCCCGAGCTTCTGTCAATGCTTAAGACTGCAGAAGTGGAGATTAGGAAAGAACATCAAGTGTTGATGATCAATAAGACCACCGGTTTCAAGAAGGACAAGAAAGGCAAGCAGAAGGGAAAGAAGGGAGGCAAATCTATTGCCGCGCCTGAAAAGAAACCCCGAGCTGGCCCTAAGTCTGACACCGAGTGCTACTATTGCAAGGGAACTGGCCATTGGAAGCGCAACTGCCCCAAGTATTTGTCGGACAAAAAGGCCGGCAAGGCAAACAAAGGTATATGTGATATACATGTTATTGATGTGTACTTGACTAGTATTCGCAGTAGCACCTGGGTATTTGATACGGGATCGGTTGCTAATATATGTAACTCGGTTCAGGGGCTGCGGAACAAGCGACAACTAGCAAGGGATGAGGTCACGATGCGGGTCGGCAATGGATCAAGAGTTGATGTGATCGCTGTTGGAATGCTGCCTCTCCATATGCCGTCGGGATTAGTTATAAACCTGAATAATTGTTATTTGGTGCCTGCTCTAAGCATGAACATTGTATCCGGATCATGTTTGATGCAAAGTGGTTATTCGTTTAAATCTGAAAACAATGGTTGTTCGATTTATATGAATAATATCTTTTATGGTCATGCACCTGTGTTGAATGGTTTATTTCTATTGGATCTCGATAGTAGTATTACGCATATTCATAATGTTGATGCTAAAAGGATTAAACTTGATAATGATATATCTGCATATATGTGGCACTGCCGTCTAGGTCATATTGGCGTTAAACGCATGAAGAAACTCCATTCTGATGGACTTTTGGAATCACTTGATTTTGAATCATTTGATACGTGTGAGCTATGCCTTATGGGCAAGATGACTAGAATGCCGTTTTCCGGTTCAATGGAACGGGCGACACATTTATTGGAAATCATACATACTGATGTGTGTGGACCAATGAGTGTGTCGGCGCGAGGTGGATATCGTTATTTTGTTACTTTCACGGATGATTTGAGTAGATACGGGTATATCTATTTGATGAAACACAAGTCTAAAACTTTTGAAAAGTTCAAAGAATTTCAGAATGAAGTGGAAAATCATCGTAATAGAAAGATCAAATTTCTACAGTCTGACCGTGGAGGAGAGTATCTTAGTTACGAGTTTAGCACACACATGAAAGAGTGTGGAATAGTTTCACAACTCACGCCTGCCGGAACACCACAACGTAATGGTGTGTCAGAACGTCGTAATCATACTTTATTGGATATGGTTCGATCTATGATGTCGCTGACTGACTTGCCACTGTCATTTTGGGGTTATGCACTGGAAACCGCTACATTCACTTTAAATAGGGCACCATCTAAATCTGTTGAAAAGACACCGTATGAATTATGGTTTGGAAACAAACCTAAGCTGTCATTTCTTAAAGTTTGGGGATGTGATGTTTATGTGAAGAAACTTCAACTGGATAAACTCGAACCCAAAGCGGAAAAATGCGTCTTCATAGGATACCCTAAGGAAACGATTGGGTATACCTTCTATCACAGATCCGAGGGCAAGGTCTTTGTTGCCAAGAATGGATCCTTTCTTGAGAAGGAGTTTCTCGCGAAAGGTGTGAGTAGTCGGAAGGTAGAACTCGAAGAGGTTATTGAACCTTATCTTCATGAAATGGCGAGTAGCGCAGCACCGAAAGTTGTTTCGGAGTTGACTTCACCTAATGAAGAGAGAGCTAATGATATTGATCACGAAAATCCGAAAGAGGACACTACCGAACCTCGCAGGTCAAGCAGGACACGTGCAGCTCCTGAACTGTACGACAATCCTGTTATGAATTTCATGATTGATGAAATAGATGACCCTGCGACGTATGAAGAAGCGATGATGAGCCCTGATTCCAACAAATGGCTAGAAGCCATGAAATCCGAGATGGAATCCATGTACGAAAACCAGGTTTGGACCTTAGTGGACTTACCTCACGATCGAAAGGCCGTTGAGAATAAATGGATTTTCAAAAGAAAAACTGATGCTGATGGTAATATAACCATCTATAAGGCTCGACTTGTCGCAAAGGGGTTTCGACAAATTCAAGGAGTTGACTACGATGAGACATTCTCTCCCGTAGCGATGCTTAAGTCGGTTAGGATTATGTTAGCAATTGCTGCATATTTCGATTATGAAATATGGCAGATGGATGTCAAAACTGCGTTCCTCAATGGTAATATTGAAGAAGAGTTGTATATGATACAACCAAAGGGTTTTGTCGATCCTAAGGATGCTAATAAGGTGTGCAAACTTTAGCGATCCATCTATGGACTGAAGCAAGCATCCCGGAGTTGGAATCTCCGCTTTGATGAGGTGATCAAAGAGTTTGGATTTGTCCAAACTTATGGAGAGGCTTGTATTTACAAGAAAGTGAGTGGGAGCAATGTGGCATTTCTGATATTATATGTGGATGACATATTATTGATTGGAAATGATATAGATCTTTTAAACAGTGTTAAAAGTTATCTAAACAGCAAATTTTCGATGAAGGACCTTGGTGAAGCTTCATATATATTAGGCATTAAAATCTATAGAGATAGATCAAGACGCCTAATTGGGCTATCACAGAGTACATACCTTGATAAGATATTAAAGAATTTTAATATGGACGAAAGTAAGAAGGGGTTCTTACCTATGTTGCAAGGCAAGACATTAAGTAAGACTCAAAGTCCGGCTACGGCGGAAGAAAGAGAGATGATGGACAAGATCCCCTATGCCTCGGTCATAGGCTCTATTATGTATGCCATGCTATGTACAAGACCGGATGTGGCACATGCTATTAGTTTGACTAGTAGGTACCAATCTGATCCAGGTTCGGAACACTGGATAGCGGTAAAGAACATCCTCAAGTACTTGAGAAGAACTAAGGATATGTTTCTTATATACGGAGGTGAAGAAGAGCTAGTCGCTAAGTGTTATGTCGATGCTAGCTTTGACACTGATTCGGATGACTCTAAGTCTCAATCCGGATACGTATTTCTCTTGAACGGAGCAGTAGTTAGTTGGAGGAGTTCCAAACAACTCTAAGATAGCTTGCAAGCAAGTGATGTGATCACTAGAATGTTATATCATGGGGACGAGAAAAGAGTGCATGTCGGTAACGAGATCAAACTAGGTATTTGGATACCGATGATCGAATCTCGGACATGTATTATATCATGAGACAAAGGGATTAAATTGCTGACGTTAAAGGTTCTCACGATCACAGAAGTCATCGTTCAATATGTAGGAGTCAGTATGGATCTCCAGGTCCCGCTTCTGATTATTGATCTGAGAGGAGTCTCAATCATGTCTGCATTATTCGCGAACCGTAGGGTGACACACTTAAGGGTTGCCAGACACCATTTAGGAGCACATATGTTCCAGACAAAAGTTTTGCAAAGCGCAGGAAATGTTTCGATAGAAACAGGAATTGTTTCAATAGAAACCGGAATTGTTTCGGGTGAAATTGCAGAAAGTGGTTCTGCATGTAATATTGAAATGTTGCAAGGGGTTTTATGTGAATGTTTTTTAATTAAAGTAAATAAAAAAATTCTGAATAAAATAAATAAAAGAGTTTTATTAAATGAGAGAGAATTAAATTTGGAGAAATTTAATGCATTTAAAGTGGAGACTTTAAAAGGGAATGTGAAGATGCATTTTAATGTGGAGGGGTTACCACCACATGAATGGGGGAGGTGAGGGGTCACCCCCCCATGCGCCGGCCATGGAGAGAGGGGGCACCCCTCCTCCTCCTATAAAAGGCCACCCATTCCCTCCTTCATCTCTCTCCCCCTCTAGATATTCCCCCATGGTCTCGGATTAGCGAGATACATGTTTCCGGTGGCCTTGCGTCTGGAAGGAGTTTCTCCTTCCGCTGATTCGCTGAAGCGAGGAGGTGGAGGTTGTCCGGTGGCTTGAACGTGTGTGCGAGGATGGATGCGCTGCTGATTTGCGGCGCTCGGACTTCCACACGATCTTGAGATCGGCAAGCGTACGACTACATCAACCACGAGTTCCTACTCGTTAACAAAACTCGTTGTCTTCGAGGGTAAGTTCTCCATGGATGTATGTCCACCCGTTGCTCTGTATCTAGTAGATAGATCTTGGCGTATAGTTCTCATCGTAGGAATTTTTTTGTTTTCTATGCTGCGGACCCAACACGTCGACTACATGACACTTCACCTATATGGGCCTAGGGGAATGCATTGTGTATTTGGCTACTAATCGTAGGGGTTGCCGGAGTGACAGAAACCTGAACCCCCGTTAGGAAACCATTGCACAAGGGACATAAGGGTCTTAGAGTTTAAAGCTGTGGTTAGGTTTGTACCTTAATTACTTTCTTGTACTTATGGATGTTTAAAAGAGGTATAATCACAAGTATGTATTAGTCTTGGATGGGGCGGTACATTACAACAGGTTCACCCACACAACACTTAGCAAGCTAAAGAAGATTAATCAACTATATGAAGTGAAAGCACTTGACAGTCTTCCCATGTGTCCTCGAGAATGTTTGGTCATCTTAAGTAATACAACCGGCTTGTCCTTTGCTGCATAAAGGATTGGGCCACTTGCTGCATTTATTCCTACTGTCTTTTATTTAATCGTACTTTGTTTACTTGCTATATCGAAAACCCCTAAAAATCCGTTTGCTAAGTATTTGCAGAGAATTCCTGATCCATACCACTAGCCAGCACCTTCTGCTCCTCGTTGGGTTTGACACTCTTACTTATCGAAAATACTGCGATACACCCCCTATACTTGTGGGTCATCATCTACAAAGTTCCACATAGCAGTTCCAAAAAATAGCAGTTGAACTAGTACAACTGATGTCTATCTTCTTACTATAGGTTCGAAAATAGGGGCATGGAACTTAGTTGTTTCAATCATATGACACATCCTAATTAGGGGCATACCACTCAATAAAATACCAGTGACACTTGGACCCAAATACATCATGATTGAGGCAACTAAAGGAAGAAAAAACTGGAACATCTGATCATTGCCTTGTACCTTCCATAGTAGCAGGCAAGAAGAAACCTGATTGCAGGCAGCCGAGGCAATAGTAATCTGATGGACTTAACTGTTTACCTTCCATCTTATGTATAAATAGCCGATGGCTCCAAGGGCGATAGCAGTTAGGCCCTAAGCACCAGGGCCTGCAGGACAAGATTTGTCTTTTTAGACCAACATACATTTATCAAGCCTAGGTTGGGTCTGATAGCAACCAACTCAATTCCTAGCAAGGTAAAATGGCTAATAGGAGAAACAAAATATATTTATTCTTGGATATTATTCAGGTTGACAATACATAGGAAGAGGCAAAGTGCCTATATCATGATCTAGGGAGCTGGTGAGCAGGCGGCAGCGGTTCTGATCGGCACTTGCTTCTGATCGGACAACACCCGGAGCTTCTCCTTGAGATAGTTGACCTAAAAACAACATAGCCGGGTTAGCACCGCGCTGTTGGCAGGCTTGCAGGAAGGGAGGGTTCCACAGTATGTCCATGGCGGATGGAGAAGACGGGGATGATTAGTACTACCTAAGATAAGAGCTGGTCGGTGTGCAGGGATGTGGCCGAGGAGCCTTCCTTATTGTCCAGCTTGGTGAAGAGCTGCATGTACAGAGGAAGGGGGAGGGGATTAGATGGTAGACCAGGGAGGGATCCTACGCAGGGGAGGTATGGATAGATGGATGAAGGTACATTGAAGGATACGGAGAGCACGTCCCTGAGGTCGGGGAACTTGCACATAAGATGGACTTACAGGCAGCCATAGCGCTGGCTCCTGGAGATCCCCGCCGCGGCTGACCTGCCCACCTTGAGCCCTACGAGATCCGCCTCCGCGAACGCATGCCTCTGCGGTACCGAATCTTCTCCCTCCGCGGTGCAGAATCTTCACCATCGAGGCTTCCATTGATGGGACCACGAACGATTCCGATCTAGGCAGTGTAAGGTCTGGTCGAGCGGGAGATGGGGGAGGTCGCAGAGATGGAGCAGAAGATGGTTGAGGGGACGGATGGGAGGAGGGGCAATGGACGTCTAGGGTGGCCGGAGATTGCACGCTGGGGAAGGAGGAAGGTATCCAGTGGAGGCAGCGCACGCCAGTGGGGGAGATGAACCAAGGTATTGGTTTGAGCAATGGATGGGGGTGCGGCCTGACCTAGAACGAATTTGAGGGCCAAATTTCGGTGTCCTACGGCCCAAAATCGAAGGGCTCTAGGCGCCAAGCAATTTTGCAACTGCCGCAGGTTCCCTCCAAAATTTTGGTGGGGTGAGTTCTGGAGCGTTAGATCGACCTGCTGTGGACGGTATTGATACCCTTTTGTGGGGTGATCCGTGGATAGCCTTCTTCCTGCATTCTGATTGGTTGGACAAAAGTGTCTAAGGATTGAGTGTTTCACCATAGTTCGAAACAAGGAATTTTGTGAAGTAACCACCAACTGAAAGTTGTAAAATGGTACCGCCCCATTTTTCAAAAATACTATACCACATTACATGGACAATGTCCCAACCGGTGGTTCTCAAACCTTTATGTCCACCTCTGATGAAATAGACAAATTCCTGTCGAATCGATAGGAAGTGGGTCACTTTTGAACTACAGGTACATGATCTAATGCTCATGATTTTTTGAAAAATCAATTTTAGACTCACAATATCATGTTTCTTCAGAGATCTAATGCAATTTTAGCGAGGCCCAGCCCCGAGCTAAGAATCTTCATGCCCACCATTTTGACCATAGTTTGAAATGGGCATAAAAAAATTCAAAAACGGTCCGATGAATGTAAATCCTTTGCCTGCATCTTATTATGTGACATAGTTTCAAGGAAAAATACCAAACTTGATATATTACAAGTGTTTCGAAAAAACCTTCTCAGAAATGACCTATCTTGTTCGAGGTTTCATGGCTTTCAGGCCAAACGACCAATGTTATGGCCAGAATCGTGACATAGTTTGTGATAATGTGCCATATTGTGCAGACATGTGCATCTTGGGATGGTGAACAATGTTGCAGGAGGAAGTTTTTCTTTTCGTCGCACGGAAAATCCATTTTCCATTTTTCGAGCGCAAAAAACGGGGTGTTTTGTGAAGCAACCACCAAATGGTTAATTCAAAATGCTACCACTCCATTTTTCAAAAATACTAGACCACCTTACATGGACAATGTCCCAATTGTCATATCTCAAACCTTTTCTTCCACCCCTGGCGAAAAAGACAAATGTCTACCGAATCGGTAGGAGAGGGTCCAATTTGAACTATAGGTACACGATCTGATGCCTATGATTTTTGGAAAAAATTATTTGTAGACTCACAATATGCTATTTTATCAGAGATCTAATGCAAGTTTAACGAGGCTCATTCCCTAGCTAAGAACCCTCATGCCCGTTGTTTGGACCATAGTTTGAAACGGGCATAAGAAATTCAAAAACGGTCCGATCAATGTAAATCCTTCGTGTGCCATCTTATTATGTGACATAGTTTCAAGGAAAATAGCAAACTTGGTATATTGCAAGTGTCTCGAAAAAACCTTCTCAGAAATGACCTATCATGTTCAGGGTTTCATGGCTTTCGGGCCAAACAACCAATGTTATGGACGGAATCGCGGCATAGTTTGTGATAATATGCCCATATTGTGCATGCATGTGCATCTTGGGATGGCGAACAATGTTGCTGGAGGAAGTTTTTCTTTTCGTCGCACGAAAAATCTAGTTTCCATTTTTTGAGCACAAAAAGGGGCGTTTTGTGAAGCAACCACCAAATGGTTAATTCAAAATTCTAACATTCTATTTTTGAAAAATACTAGACCACCTTACATGTACAATGTCCTCATTCGGGTATCTTAAACCTTTTCTTCCATCCATGGCGAAAACGACAAATTCCCATCGAATCGGTAGGAGGTGGGTCCGATTTGAACTACAGGTACATGATTTGATGCCTATGATTTTTGCAAAAATCATTTTTAGACTCACAATATGCTATTTTATCAGAGTCTAATGCAAGTTTATCGAGGCTCATCCCCTAGCTAAGAACATTCATGCCCGCCGTTTTGACCATAGTTTGAAACGGTCATAAGAAATTCAAAAACGGTCTAATCAATGTAAATCCTTCGCGTGGTGTCTTATTATGTGACATAGTTTCAAGGAAAAATACCAAACTTGGTATATTGCAAGTGTCTCGAAAAAACGTTCTCAGAAATGACCTATCATGTTCGAAGTTTCATGGCTTTCGCGCCAACGACCAATGTTATGGCTAGAATCGTGGCATCGTTTGTGATAATGTGCCTATATTGTGCACGCATGTGCATCTTGGGATGGCGAACAATGTTGCAGCAGGAAGTTTTTGTTTTCGTCGCATGGAAAATCCATTTTCCATGTTTTGAGTGCAAAAAAGGGGCGTTTTGTGAAGCTACCACCATATGGTTAGTTCAAAATGCTACCAACCAATTTTTCAAAAATACTAGACCACCTTACATGTACAATTTACTAATTGGGGTATGTCAAACCTTTTCTTCCACCCTTGGAGAAAAAGACAAATTCCCGCAGAATCGGTAGGAGGTGGGTCCGATTTGAACTACATGTACATGATTTGATGCCTATGATATTTTGCAATAATTATTTTTAGACTCACAATATGATATTTTATCATAGATCCAATGCAAGTTTAGCGAGGCTCATCCCTATTTAAGAACCTAAATGCCTACCGTTTTGACCATAGTTTGAAACGGGCATAAGAAATTCAAAAACGGTCCGATCAATGTAAATCCTTCCAGTGGTGTCTTATTATGTGACATAGTTTAATGGAAAAATATCAAACTTGGTATATTGCGAGTGTCTCAAAAAACCTTCTTAGAAATGACCTATCATGTTCGAGGTTTCATGGCTTTCGGGCCAAACAACCAATGTTATGGCCAGAATCACGACATAGTTTGTTATAATGTGACCATATTGTGCACGCATGTGCATATTGGGACGGCGAACAATGTTGCAGGAGTAAGTTTTCCTTTTCGTCGCATGGAAAGCCATTTTCTATTTTTCGAGTGCCAAAATCGGGGCGTTTTGTGAAGCAACACCAAATGTTCAATTCAAAAATGGTACCACCCCATTTTTCAAAAAACCTAGACCACCTTATATGGACAATGTCCTAACCAGATTTTAAAACCTTTCTATCCACTCCTGCTGAAAAAGACAAATATTTGCCGAATCGGTAGGAAGTGGGTCCGGTTTGAACTACAGGTACATGATCTGATGCTCATGATTTTTTGCAAAAATCAGTTTTAGGCTCACAATATGTTGATTCATGGATAATGTTCCAACTGGGGTAACTAAAAGTTTTCTGTCCAACTCTCGTGAAAATCGTAGTTTCAAAATCATATTTTGAAATATGATATTATCCCTAGCATGGACTAGTATGAGATTAGTAAATCCACAAAAGTACCCTAACCAGACCAGCCGAGCTGGCCCGGAATTAACCTACATGTCGCAAGGTGAAGACCGACCTAGCCCAAGCAGGCATGACAACCCACCTCGGAGAAAAAAGGATGAGAATAGGAGCCGGTATCCCGAGGCCTGATACGTCCATTTTGCATCACTATTCTATGTCTTAATTCACTATTATTCATTGATATATTTCATATTGAGTGGTGATACTTATATTATTTCATCTATTTTTGCATGGTTGATGACTTTTGGAGCATGGACAGCTGCAGTCATGATTCTGATGGAAAATGTGCTGTCTGGAGGCGAAATTCATGAAGATCAGAAAATCCGGGAAAATATATGGAAAATCCTATTTTTCTAGAAGACTAAGGATGCCAGAAGACGGAGTGGAGATGGGCCACAGGGGGCCCACACCACCCCATGGCGCGGGCAGCCCTAGGCCACGCCAGGAGGTGGTGTGGCCACCCTGGCCCACTCCAGCCTCTCCCCTCTGGCGTATATAATACTCCTGAAACCCTAAGACTCGGGGAGCGACCACATAAAGATTCCGTCGCCTCTGCGGGGCGGAAAACACCAAGAGAGAAAGATCTCTCCGGCAGACAGATTTCTGCCGGGGGAATACCTTCCCGGAGAGGGGAGATCGTCGCCATCAACACAACCATCAAGATGGAATTCATCGGGATCATCATCATCATCACCACCATCACCACCATCATCACCATCAGCACCCTCATCACCATCTCCATATTGCTGTAACAATTGCGTTGAATCTTGCATAGTTCATAGGGGAAACTTTCCCGGTGTTGATTACTCTTTGTAGTTGATGATATTGAGTGAACCATTGAATTATTGTTTATGTTCAGATTGTTATACATCATTATTCCATCTCTGATCATGATCCATATGATGTCTTGTGAGTAGTTCGTTTTGTTCTTGAGGACATGGGAGAAGTCTTGTTGTTAGTAGTGGAGTTAAGTTGAGAAAGATTCAATAGATTGTTATTTAAGTTGTGGTGTAGTTCTTCTAGTGGTGTCATGTGAACGTCGACTACATGACACTTCACCTATATGGGCCTAGGGGAATGCATTGTGTATTTGGCTACTAATTGTAGGGGTTGCCGGAGTGATAGAAACCTGAACCCCTGTTAGGAAACCATTGCACAAGGGACGTAAGGGTCTTAGAGTTTAAGGCTGTGGTTAGGTTTCTACCTTAATTACTTTCTTGTACTTACGAATGTTTGCAAGGGGTATAATCACAAGTATGTATTAGTCTTGGATGGGGCGGTACATTAGCACGGGTTCACGCACACCACAATTAGCAAGCTAAAGAAGATTAATCAACTATATGAAGCGAAAGCACTTGACAGTCTTCCCATGTGTCCTCGAGAACGTTTGGTCATCTTAAGTAATACAACCGGCTTGTCCTTTGCTACATAAAGTATTGGGGCACTTGCTGCATTTATTCCTACTGTCTTTTATTTACTCGTACTTTGTTTACTTGCTATATCAAAAACCCCTAAAAATCCGTTTGCTAAGTATTTGCAGAGAATTCCTGATCCATACCACTAGCCAGCACCTTCTGCTCCTCGTTGGGTTCGACACTCTTACTTATCGAAAATACTACGATACACCCCCTATACTTGTGGGTCATCAAGACTATTTTCTGGCGCCGTTGCCAGGGAGTGAAGCGCTATTGGAGAGTGGAACTGGTAAAGGAAACTTCTACTGTGACTATTGTTTACTTCTGCTAGTTGCTTTATTTTCGTTATGGATAATTCGCTGAGTTTCTTATTTGGTAATGCTACTACCACTGCTCAGGTAGTAGATAAGCCACCACCTGCTGAGAATGATGTTTTCAAAATACCTACAAGAATTATTGATCGTGTTATGGATAACTACTATGTTGGGGATGGAACTGTCCATCCTGGTGATCATTTACTCTTTATACACGAATTATGCGGGTTGTTCAAGTGTGCAAGTATTACTACAGATCAAGTTAAGAAGAAGTTATTCTCATTATCACTGAAAGGAAGAGCTGAGTAATGGTATAAGCTGCTGAAGAATGGTCAAGCTCTGGAATGGGAGGAAATAGTGCCTCTCTTTTATTCAAAGTTTTATCCTCCTAGTGAGATCCATGAAGATCGGAATCAAATATACAACTTTTGGCCTCTTGATGGAGAGAGTAGAGCTCAAGCTTGGGGGAGATTGAAGTTACTAATGCTCAAATGTCCCATTCATGAGCTCCCCAACAATATTATTATCAACAACTTTTATGCGAGGCTCCCTCTACATGACAAGGATTTATTGGACGCTTCTTGTGCTGGATCATTCACTCGCATGGAAGAAGAAGCTAAATGGGACCTTCTAGACCATATTCAAGACAATGCTGAAGCTTGGGAGAATGACAAAGGTAGAAAGTCAGGTATAAATTATGATTATGAATGCATTGAATCTTTTATGGGAACTGATGACTTTCAAAATATTAGAAATGCTTATGGTCTAGACTCTCAGACTATTGCTTCTTATTTTAAGGCTTTTGCTTCCTACATTGAAGTGCCTAAAAAGAAGTGGAATAAGTATCATGAACCTTATAAAGGTATTGCTAAGAGTGTTCCTGCAAGAAATACGGAAGTTTATACTGCTAATCATGTTTTACCTAAACCTTATATTGAGAAAATGCCTTTTCCAGTTAAGGTAAAGGAACATTCTATGATAGCTAGTATGGTTAATGAAAGTACAAATAAAGCTGTTGAACCTGATAAACAAATGGTTGATGAACCTATAATAGCAAGTGTGAAAGACTTTGTCACTAAATATGAAAAAGAGGGACACACTATCCTTTGTAAGGATACCTCTAATATTGTTTCACAAAGTAGTGTTATGAGAGCTAGTATTCCCGTGTTTTCTGTTGGAATAAGTGATCATTGCTATGAAGGTCCTTGTGATAGCTATATTGTTAAGTTTATGCATGATACTGAAAGTTATTATGAGAGAGGAAAAAGTGTTCTTATGCATCTCAATAATATCAAGTTTCCTCGTTTTATGCTGAAAGTTTTTATGTTGCACTTCTTTTGCCTTCTTATGCAAGTTGCCTCTAGTTTCAATAACTTGTTTGTTTACAAAATCCCCTTGCATAGGAAGTGGGTTAGACTTAAATGTGTGTGTGTTTTTGCTTCTTAATTCTCTCTTTCACTTCAATTCATATCCCTATGAGAGCTTCTTCAAAATTATCATGCCCATGTTAATGGCTATAAAGAAAGAGCTTTATGGGAGACAACCCAATTTGTTTTTGCTTTTAGTTTGTTGTTGTTTCTTTGAGTCTTGGAAGTTATTACTTTGGTAAAAACCGCTCCTTGTCTGGTTTGTTTGGTTTTTGTGTCAAGATCAACCTCTAATGAGAGAGAAGTAATATTTGGGGAAGTTGCTGTCCCGAAACAGATTTTTGTGCTTCACCATAAAAATTCGTGAGAGATCTCTGTATGTCTGATTGAGCTGTAATTTTTTGTGCTTCTGCCCCAGGTTGTTATTTAACTTTCGTTAGGTTTGCACTTTTTGATTTGAGAACAGAAGATTTTCGAAAAAATTGATCTTTACCTGCTGGTCTGTTTTGACAGATTTTGCCACTCTTGCATTTGCTTCTTTATTTGATTTCCTTTTTGAATTCTTTTTGGGTTTTTGGAAGGAGTTGCTACAGTAGCTTATGTTTTGATGGTTTTCAGTTGAAGTTGGACTCAAAAGGTTTTATCACTTCACTTATACGAATGTTGCTAATAAGAACTGTGTGAAGTTTTGTGTGAAAGAAATTTCCAGGTAGTGGAGATGTTGGTGTAATAAGGAAGAGAAAGGTTTTATGACTCAAGTAGTAAGTGTATGAAGATGAAGATATCGATGATATTCAAGAGATGACTCCGGAAGAATCTACTAGATACCAAATTCAGAGACCTGCAGAATCTGTTTTCAAATAGGTAACAGTTCTGGTAAGAAAAGTTCCGTGAAAATACAATCCAACTATATTTTTGCAGTTTTCAGTCAATAAGGGAAACTACGAAGCGAAAAAGGGATGGAAACGGAGCCTGGGTGGCTCACCCCACCCTGTGGCGCGGGCCCACCCCTGGCCGCACCACCAGGTGGTGAGGCCACCCCGGACTCCACTTCCGACTCGTTTTCTCCCAGTACCTTCCTTTTGATGTGAAACATCGTAATATATAACCCTCCGGATCCCCCGAGGTCCGTATATCGTGGTTTCATCGTGTTTTTGTTTCGATATTTTTTTGTCAGGACATACTCTTTGAAAGCTTAGAAGCACAATGGTGTCCGCCAAGGATAAAAGGAAGGAGCCTATGGAGGAAGATCTCCAAGACCCCGAGCAGGGGCTGGTACCTTTAGTCTCTTGCCCTGCATCAACGGAAGCCCTACAAGTCACCAAGGAGTTTTGTGATAAGTATCGAGACTTGAGGAGGAAGGTGGACATGCTTCAATGGGAGAATAATAGGCTTCGCAAGATGCTAGAAGATTTCCCCACATCAACTAAGAAAATATTACCACCACCACCAAAGGAGTAACTCGTCATCAGGTTTGGCATCCCCTTGGTTTGTTCCAAGCTTGGGGGAGTGTTGCGGTATCATATCACTATCTTCTATCTTTTTACCTTATTAGTAGAGTCATATCATGAAAAGAGGAATTATTATGTAGGATGGTTTGCATTATGGAAGTGTCCCCTCTCTCGTTAGATATGTATCCCTTGGTGTGAGTTGCCGATATGGAATATTAATGAGAAGTTCTATCATCCACTCTTTTGCATAGCTTATATTAGTTTTCAATTCGTGGTTATATGATTGATCTTGTTGTTAGTATTGGTATCACTTTGGATCATTGAGTTAATTTAGTTGGTGTTGGCAAACCTGGCTCGGTCAGTAGCGCACTATTTTTGAGAATTGAAAGAAAAGATAAAAGTACCTTTAAAGAAAAATTATTTCATCATCTTTCTTTCTTGATTTGATCATAAGTTTAGTATTCTCTAGTTAAGATCTTTTGTGCTTCCAAGGAAGATTGCATGTTTGTCTTTATCACTTGTATGTTTGGTTGTTTCCTTCAACTCTTATACTTGCTACTTAACCTTGCTAGCCAAAAACCTGTACTGAGAGGGTATTCTTCTCGTGCATCCACCTCCTTTAAACCAAAACCTTTGCCATTTGTGTCCACCATACCTACCTAGTAGCATTATTGCTATTCCAGGTAAATTCTTGTTTTATCTACCTCCCAAATTAAACTTGTTATGTGAAAATTAGTGATTAAAGCTCTCACAAACTTGATGGCACACTTTACTTTCTTGCATTTAATAAACTTGAACCATTGGGTTCTTCTTTGTTGCATATATGCTTGCGCTTTATGAGTTGAAGTTAGCTGAACCATGTATCATGGGGACCGCTTTCAACACTTCATTTTGTACTTTGTACCTAGTTGATATCATGTTCTTTTGCTTATGGATCCCGACGGTGTGAAATAAAAGTGGAACTTGTAAGTTCATGGAATTTATATGTGTGTTAGAGAAACGCCTGGGCCGCTAGCCTAAGCCATGCCTAATCATGGTGGAAACTTGCAGCATAACTATAGTGAGCATTCTATGAAGCATCCTCAATAAAAACCTATGCAAATAGAAAATAAGAAGATTGCTGAGATGCTCACTGTCTGCTTGCCTTGTCATTTTGATTATGGGATAGCTCCTGTGTCATGTGCAAGGGGTACCCCGTTGGCGGTTCTCAATGATACACATGTATTTACAATGAAAAGAGCTTGCTCGTGACTAAAGTTGAGTAGCATGAGGATCGGTACTCATAAGTAAGGGGCATGAGATTTCAACTTATAACTTGTCAAGCATATCCTCTTAGTTGTGTCACTTTAACCTTAATCACCTAAAGATGCCTATGATAGGGGCAATGAGAGCTGAAAGCTAGTAAGTATCATAATTTTTGGGAGCTCTTTATGAGACTTGCAATCCCTGCTTCCCTCTTTGAAGGGCCCTTTCTTTTACTTTGTAGTTGAGTCAGTACACCTATTGCCTTCTACCTGAGCAAGTATTTTGAGTTGTTGTGTTTCATTCATTCATATGATGATTTATTCAATCATGTTTCTTATGTTCCTTGTTTTGCACATTTCTCTTATCTTGATGTTTAGTACTTTGAAAGCTTTCATTGAAAACTAGCTATTTGTGAACTCCAGCAAATTATCAACTATTCTTCGACCAAGAGCTAAGTTTGCCATTACCAACTATGATTCACTTTATGTATCTTTATTGTGTTTCCTTTACTTATTACAAGTTGAGTTATATAATAGTGAGTTGTCTTCTATTATGATCTATGATTTTGATGAATGTGATGCTTCTTGTCCGTATTCTTTTATCGACTCTTCACTCCATAAACCTGAGGCCATGTTTATTGAGCCCGGTTTCGCTTGGGGACAAGCGAAGTCTAAGCTTGGGGGGAGTTGATACATCCATTTTGCATCACTATTCTATGTCTTAATTCACTATTATTCATTGATATATTTCATATTGAGTGGTGATACTTATGTTATTTCATCTATTTTTGCATGGTTGATGACTTTTCGAGCATGGACCGCTGCAGTCAGGATTCTGATGGAAAATGTGCTGTTTGGAGGCAAAATTCGTGAAGATCGGAAAATCTGGGAAAATATACGGAAAATCCTATTTTTCCAGAAGACTAAGGATGGCAGAAGACGGAGTGGAGATAGGCCACAAGGGGCCCACACCACCCCATGGCGCGGGCAGGCCTAGGCCGCGCCAGGAGGTGGTGTGGCCACCTTGGCCCACTCCAGCCTCTCCCCTCTGGCGTATATCATCCTCCCAAAACCCTAAGACTCGGGGAGAGACCACAGAAAGATTCCGCCGCCTGTGCAGGGCAGAAAACACTGAGAGAGAAAGATCCCTCCGACAGACAGATTTCTGTCGGGGGAATTCCTTCCCGGAGAGGGGAGATTGTCGCCATCAACATCACCATCAAGCTGGACTTCATCGGGATCATCATCATCATCACCACCATCATCACCATCAGCACCCTCATCACCATCTCCATATTGCTGTAACAATTGCGTTGAATCTTGCATAGTTCATAGGGGAAACTTTCCCGGTGTTGATTACCCTTTGTACTTGATGCTATTGAGGGAACCATTGAATTATTGTTTATGTTTAGATTGTTATACATCATTATTCCATCTCTGATCATGATCCATATGATGTCTTGTGAGTAGTTCGTTTTGTTCTTGAGGACATGGGAGAAGTCTTGTTGTTAGTAGTGGAGTTGCGTTGAGAAAGATTCAATAGATTGTTATTTAAGTTGTCGTGTACTTCTTCTAGTGGTGTCATGTGAACGTCGACTACATGACACTTCACCTATATGGGCCTAGGGGAATGCATTGTGTATTTGGCTACTAATCGTAGGGGTTGCCGGAGTGACAGAGACCTGAACCCCCGTTAGGAAACCATTGCACAAGGGACATAAGGGTCTTAGAGTTTAAAGCTATGGTTAGGTTTGTGCCTTAATTACTTTCTTGTACTTATGGATGTTTAAAAGAGGTATAATCACAAGTATGTATTAGTCTTGGATGGGGCGGTACATTATCACAGGTTCACCCACACAACACTTAGCAAGCTAAAGAAGATTAATCAACTATATGAAGTGAAAGCACTTGACAGTCTTCCCATGTGTCCTCGAGAATGTTTGGTCATCTTAAGTAATACAACCGGCTTGTCCTTTGCTGCATAAAGGATTGGGCCACTTGCTGCATTTATTCCTACTGTCTTTTATTTAATCGTACTTTGTTTACTTGCTATATCGAAAACCCCTAAAAATCCGTTTGCTAAGTATTTGTAGAGAATTCCTGATCCATACCACTAGCCAGCACCTTCTGCTCCTCGTTGGGTTCGACACTCTTACTTATCGAAAATACTGCGATACACCCCCTATACTTGTGGGTCATCAAGGCCCAAGCCCAATAGCCAGTTATATGTTAATAAACGCTGTGCGCTGTAGCTTTACAAGAAAAAAGCATTATCCTGGTGGTAGGTGTCGCGGGTGTTGGTGAGATTGTTCCCTGGATCGATACCCAGAAAGGTCTATTTTTTCCCAAAGCGGACACGAACATATATCCTAGTATATAACTACTGTATATATTGTGACATGACTTGAAACTTAGCATTGTGGTTGATATTCTTGGTGGATATCGTGAGGTCGCTAGTTCAAATCCTAGGACTTATTTTTTTGCTCAGGATACAATAGTTTAGAGGAAAAAACAATTCTTTTAACTTGGGCCTACTTGTCATGTACACGTGGACACACATATACAAAAAAAGTTACACATATACATGACACCTAGGATTAATAGGTGACGTGGATGACTAGTTATTTTAATGAATCATATTTTGGACAGTATAACCATTTAAATTGGTCATAATCGACTATAAATAAGGATCTAATCTGTATCATCTAGATTATGATGATTTCATCTAATGAAATTGCGACAATTCTAACAAAAACATCGTAATTATATAGGATTTTGACCTCTCCAAATAGCCTATGACCATCTTTTGCAAAATCGTCATAGATCTATGATGATTTCATTTCCCGTCACCATGAGAACGTCACAAGTTAAGACATTTCTTGTAGTGCACGCAGATGGGCCAGCACGTGCCAGGCTGGCCCATGTGGGCTACTACCGTCGCGAGGATCTCGAAGGCGTGGGGTGGGCCGCGCAAAAGGCCCACCCGACCGGCGCAGGCTCACCAGCTACTGCCCACTGTGGCTGTGTGCTGTTGGGGTGCGAGGATTTGTCCCATCCGGATGTTAGCTCGAATATCCTGATTTTTCCTTTAGCAATTAGTCCCACATGGCTTAGCCTTTGAGAAAGGCACACCCCCTTAGCCTATATAAAGGGATGCCCATGGGTGGGATTAAATACACCAATTTTTGGAGAAGTCCTTGGTTTGGCTTTCTCCTTCCCTCTCTCTCTATACCTTGTGACCATGGCCCCAAGTCTGGGTTGTGCTAACGAGGCACACCTGCAGCACGCTGTTGCGCTGCAGGGATTCCTAGCCGGATATCAACTTCCGTGCTCCCGGCATGATCGGGGAGACGGAGGTCTCGTCATACACCGGATGTGTACGAAGACATGAGGCGCAACACTTGGGGCGCTTAAATGTCGTGAGTCGGAGCTGCTGCACGATGAAGATGGAGCAAGGGGGGACCTGCGAGGAGCTTCAGGACCTTGAGGTCGGCTACGAGTAAGACTACATCAACCACGTTCCTCTCGGAACGTTAACCGGCTACGGTCTACAAGGGTATGTATTCTCTACGCATTGGCTGTTACCGCACTACTATATAGATAAATCCTAGGCAGTTTTGGCCATTCCAACGTAGGAAATGTTTTGTTTTCTGCTGCGGATCCCCTTCAGTGTTATCAGAGCTGATCTATGTGTAGGAGTGTTGTACAGCAAGTATGCACAAGTATTGTGCATGCATTGATCCCTTAGGTGTTACCCTCTAACGTGTACTTGTTTATATCGCGGTATTGTTTGATCAAGCGGCCCAGACCAACCTTACGCATATTCGTACGCGAGACTGGTTCCACGCTCAACATATGGCTTGTACCGTATAAGTGGTTAGTGGGTGTCTGTCTCTCATTCAATAGTTGATATATCATTTACAACGGAGGGCCCCTAAAGGGGTGTAGTATAGACAACTGTTGGATCCATGTTGTGGTTGGAAAGTTCGTAGATTAGAAACGGTTCTATTGCGAAAGCCTAACAACCACGTAAAACTTGCAGTAGATAAAGTAAAGGCGGCTAATTTTATTTTGTAGGAGGCCATGTGATTATGATATGGCATTGGTTGTTATGAAGGTAAAGTAGTTTACTTTTCTGTTACTAAGTAGTATAGTAATAGTCATCGTTCCGATAGACGACCTGGTGGAGGCGTCGTGGACTTGGCGTCAAACCGATGGCATGATGGAGATTATGCCGTAGCGCTCGATGGAGATCAAGGCGCAAAAAGGAACATATCATATCACATTATACATATGATGTTGATACCCGTTTTACATCTTATTGTGTGCTAGTATTAGATACTCAATGGTAGCAAATAAGATAATCCCTATTTAATTCCAATGTTCGTGTTCCCCTTGTGTGTGCACCACCAAGAAAGTTCTTCATTATGAGGCAGGCCATGATGAGCGGGTGTCAGACATATCTACGTTCACATACAGTGGGTGTAAGCCATGTTGCACAGCGAATACACACAAGTTAGATTTGTCTAGCCTAGCATGTTACAGAGACATGGCCTCGGAACACAAGAGATCGAAAGATCGAGCATGAGTCACATGGATGATGTGATTTACATTAGGGAATGTCTACCTTTGAGGCTGCACTGATGGCCATGATGATTGGGGGAGGTGTAGAGGATTGGGATCATGTGATCACTAAAATCATCCAGGGGATGACAATTTAAGTGGAGATCAATTATAAATTGAAATCTTATTATGAACTTAGTCTAGATGTCTATTTGCAAATGTCTTACTAGATCATGTCCTATCCCATTTAGGTCCTTTGCGACCATGGGAATATATTGCTTGATGTGGAACTTAGCAAAAGGGTCCAACTTCATAGATTAATACCCACGCCTAAGGGATATCCTCGTAAGAGGTGATCTTCTCTTCTTGATACAATAACCATTAGGAGATAACTCGATGACTCCGCAATGTTTGTGTTTTCCCCATAATCATCCAATAAGCCATTCTCCATCGATGGAGAGTTGGGCTAAATTTTGTATTCTACAAAATAAGGCTCATAGAGTATGAGCCGTTGGATGGGTTTTCCTCCATCATTGATGAAAATAGAATGTTTGGAAAAACACTTAGAGATCTTGCATTAGAGTTGAGAACTCTTAGAAGGGCTTGATTGCAATAGGAGGTCATGGATGAAAAAGGTATATGTTAGATATACAATGTTATAAGTGTAATTGTTACAAAAACTTGTTGTAGTTTGCAAAGTATTTGATACTTGTTCCATCTTGTGAAAACATGATGGTCTGCTTGAGAATTGCTGGTTTTGAGGCAATGTGGCTTGATGACGGCACACAAAACAGTTGATGGCCGACATCACCCCTTTCCACAAAGTTTCTCATTTGGATTTGTGTAACATCCCAAAATTTTATTATGAAAACATCATTGCACTCATTTCAGCATGGCATGTGTTGCATTGCATTTAGATTTATCTCCCAAAATTTTGGTGAAAATTTGAGTCAATTTGAAACCCTTTTGCTAATTCAAACCTTTGAAAAAGAAAAACTAAAAAGAAAAAGAAAAGGGAGAAAAAAACAGCAGCAGCAGCACAGTCCTACTCGGCCGAAAACCCCTAGCCCATTATAACCCACCCGGCTCCCTCTCCCCCTCTGTTTCTTTTCTCACCGCCCCCCTACACGCCTCCTCTCACTAACGATCTGGCCCCACTGGCACGTCACCCTCCACCTCACCATCTTCCACCATGGAACGAACGGCTCGTTCCACCTCCCCTTCCGTTTCCACTCGATTAAACTCGAGTAAATTCGAGCATTTGCGGGAGTAATTCTCCACTACGACCCCTCCCTCTTAATCCCCTCTCCCTCCTCTTCGTTTTCCCCCCAGACACCACCACCAAAGAACCCCTAGGCTCTCCGAATTTGAGCTCGAACCACCGCGGCCACCGACGACTCCGGCGACGATTCCGGTGAGAACCGACCGCCTCGCTCCATCCTCTCTATCCTATTAACTTCACCATCCTCAGGCGCATCTGTTAACCCCCTCCATTTGGTTTATTACGCCCCAGGTCGTCGCCACGGTCACCACCAGCGTTTTCTTTTGTCGCCGCCGTTCCGATGAAATCCGGTGAGGCACAGGTTCCCGCCACGCTCTTTTGGCCACCGCCAGCTTGTACTGGACCAGGTGCACCTCACTGACCATTTATTTTGTCTGATCGAGCCCCAGGGCAACTCCACCGTCTCGAGACACGAGCTCCGACTTCGGCAGTGACTCCAGCGAGGAATCTAGGATGAACCAGAGCGCCCCTCCCTCAACCGCGACCATCATCGAGACCACCTCGACCGCCGCAAACCTCTGGTAACAGCCCACGGTCCCCTACCCCTTTAGAATCACCGGAACACCACCCACCCACCGTGCGTAGAGAGCCAGTGCCGCTAGTTCTTGGCCACGTGCTGAGCACCGTCCGATCTAGATCCAACGGCTAGGATAGATCACTTAACGAAGCATTATCGTTTGATCAGATCCGCATGTTGCCACTGAAATCCAACGACCCAAGTGGTTGATCCGACCGAAGCGGTATGGTCCAGTAGAATTAGTCCACGTGTCTCCCCAGTTGGATTTAAAAGATTTAAATGGAATTTAGTGATTAAACTTAGAAATTCAATAACTTTTGATCCACAAATCATAAAAATACAAATTTGGTGTCCATGGATTCAGAAAAATGAGAGATTCACTGTGGAGGCCTTATTTCACCCTTTAGCTTCTGAAAAATTGGAGTTATAGGAAGAACAGTTTTAGGGGTATTTTACCCATAAAAATACTTCATAAATAATTTTTCAGTAATCCTTATGCCTTTGGATAGAGTATTTTAACCTTTGTACTGTAGACTCTATTTATTAAAGAGTGTTGTTCATCTCATTGCATTTTGAATGCATTCATATTTTTGTGGTGCTTATATTGATTGTATTATTGTTGTTGGTTTTATTCTTTGTGTAGATTGTGTGGATTGTGAAGTTTGTTGCTGTGAGGATTGTACCTACTCCCCTAGATACCAAGGCAAGTGATACTTCATCATATGTCCTATTATTTTCACTATTGCACTAGTGCTATTTTAGTAGATCTTTGCATGATAGTTTTATATATGTTACTATGCTATGGCTATCCTATAGATTATACCTTGGTAGTATTTTCTTAGTTAGGAGACATCGTATGCTAGAGTGCTTAGCCATGCTATTTAGAATTTGTGGGTGGAAATTCATATTAATATGGTATGGAAGTATACATCTTTTTGACTAAGAAAAACAACTAATGTTAATGAAACACCTGGGTGGAATTGGGACTTGTATGGATTATGTTGAGTAGTTACTCAAGGCCCATGTCTATGGTTTACCCTGGTGTATCGCACTTGTGGATGACCACCCAGGAACAAAGAGATTGGAGACGTTCTTGTCGCGAAGCTTCTAGTGCAGCCACATGGCATATGGGCTCTGCCTTGACCAACTAAGTTGCGAGAACTCATCCAGACGGATAGAGGATGGTAGTTATGATAGGATGGAACGTGTCCGTGGTGGTCTGAGGGATTGCTTCTGAAAGGTCTCGTCTCGATGCATGTCGAGTCTTGTGGGGAAAGTGCACCATCTCTCGAGATGGTAAACAAACTAAGTACTTAGCCGTGTCCCCGGTTATGGACAATTTCTGACCGTCAAGACATTGAAGCAGTTCAAAAATCTCCTCATCCAAATTTCTCTAAGTTAAAATTTGTGGGAGAACAAGGGTAGAGGTTCATTGATGTCTATCAATGGTACCTTAGTGTTTTTGAAAGGGAAAACCTACTCTTAAATAACTATAAGATAAAACCTTGCTATTAGCAAAGTCAGCCAAAACCCACACTTAGCCATATATTCATGTAGCTGTTGGATTTTACTAAGTAACTATGGTATCACTTGCCAATACAATTCCAACTATATTGACCCTTTGTGGCTGTAACTTATCATATTGCAGGATACTCTAACAATGAGTAGGGTTACGGATCTACACTCGACATGTTTGCCTGTGGTGCATGAATACAAAAGACTCTATTATTATGCTATGTCTCGTGAACTTGAATAATGTTAGCCTTGGGCTAAGTGAGTTGTAAGAACTATTATATTCCTGGATATGCAATGTAATAATGACCTTTGTATCTATGTACTTCATCTTAAACTATGGGTGCTAGCATTTCGATCCAGGGACTAGCACTGCAATCACAGGGATCTTTACCTTATTATGGTGAGATCTTACAGATGGTATCAGAGCACTGTGTTGCCTGTAGGTTTGTGATCCTAGGTGTGATTAGACTAAGGAAAACCCTTAGGAAAAATAATTCTATTTCAAACTTTACACTTGTCTTTTCATCTCATAAAACTTTTCCTAATCATCCTTCCTCATCTATTTTTGTAGATGTCCACCATCAATGAATCTATCAAGAAGGGACCACTGATGACTATGACACTTGAGTGTGAGACAGAATTTCCCAAGGCACTCAAAAACCTCATGATCGGCTTGAGGGTAGATGGTGAAGCCGTGTACAAGGGATTTCCGGTGATTGATGAAGGACAAGAGTATTGGTGGGTGCAACTCCATTTATATAAGAACAAGGAAGATGATCCAAAGAGTATGGGATTCTGCATGTTCACCAACTCTGAAATGCACACGTCATTCTTTGACTTTGTAAGGAGTGCTGCGTGGAAAGCCATTGAGGAACTTGGGGAAGACTTAAGTATAGAATGCTCAATACTCAGGAGGATCTCAGGGAGGAGAAACAATGTGTCCAAGATTCAAGGGCCTCGGTAAATCGACTGAGTAAGGATATCATAGACTTGGCTTTGGAGTTATGCGAGAAAGACAAAGAGATTGCTACCTTGGTTAATAAGGAGTGAGATACTGGTTGGACCACCACACTTGGCATTTTATCACGTTAGTATTTTGATCATACCAACCTATGTGGTATGGCAAAAATTTTGTCTAAGTTATGTTGGACCTTGATTGCTTTTGTTGAATAATGTATTATGCTACTTGGGTTGATAAATGTTTTGTTGGTTGCTATTGGTTTTTATTTTTATCTTTGCACCTATTGCTACTTATGTTTTCTTTCTCTAGACTTCTGTTATCACTAATTTTTGCCATTCTATGCAAAAGATGCTGAATTTTGTCTACAGCATGACCGAGGATTTCAAGGGAACTCACTTCGGGACTCACATTTTGGAGCTCGTCCAGGTGCTCGCTCTTCCAATCCCTACCATTCAGGGACTTCAGCTAAGGAAATTTCAGAGGAAGGACTTATGGGGATTCAGAGTTATCTAGCCAGGACGCCAGACAGAGCCCCCAACTAAGGAGATCGTCTTCAAGATACTCCATGTTGACTTGGAGAAGGGCCTCGATGTCGCTATGCAGGAGCTGTTAGGACGCCTATGTGGACGTCACTTTTATGAGATTAAGAGCCACTACGTCCACTTCTTTGGAAGGCGCGACGAGGACGAAGTACCTATTGTGTTGGATGAGGCCACTAAGGAGACCATCAAGCCCATGCGACACTACCTCCAGGACTTAGAGAGCCTCATCAGGAACCTTGATACTGATAGCACTAATGTGATGCTTAGCAACGATGAACTAAGAGTCCAACTTAAGGAGAAGGACAAGGCCTTCCAGGAACAGGAGAAGCGGATCAAGGAAATGGAGAAGAAGTTTGAGGACTAGGAGAAGAAAATCAAGAGCCACGGGAAGACGGTTTAGGAGAAGAATAAGAAGATTAGAGATTTGGAGACCGAGTTAGAGCTTCATGATATTGAGATGGAGGCGGATCACGAGGTGATAGAGAGGTTGCGCACATAGAAGAGAGAGTTATAGTCGAGGATCGATGCTTTGTCTACAAACTTGGAGGAATACAAGGCAGGATTCGCCACAGCAGGACTTGCACTAGTGGAGGAGGACGTCGACATGGAGGAGTAGTGATATCCATCTATCTATCGTTTTATTATCGATTCACATAGATCATACTAACTCATGGGTGACTATGCTAGTATGTTGTTTATTTTCGCAAAATCTATTATTGTCATGATGCTGAACCTACTTGTGCATGTTTGTTTGATTGTTGTTATTCTAATTCGGTTATCTATCATTACTTAACCTTATTAAACCACATATGCCTCCCCTTCGTGCCAACAACAATGACAACAACGGCAATGGTGATGGGATGCAGCAAATAATGGCTACACAGACACCGTTGATGCAAATGATGACTCAGTTCATGGCGAACCAGAATCAGAACAACAAAATAACAATAATAACAACCAGAACAATCCACCACATCTTGATATTCTCACAAGATTTCTAAGGCTGAGACCTGCTAAGTTCTCTGGTACTACTGATCCCATGGTAGCAAATGACTGGCTACATTCTGTGAACAAGGACTTAGTCACAGTTGGATGCAATGACGTAGAGAAAGTCAGGTTTGCAGCACACTCACTGGAAGGTCATGCAGCTACTTGGTGGGACAATTTCCAAGTTACTCACCTATTGAAGAAGTAACTTGGGCAATGTTTGAGGATGGATTTCGCACCACTCACATCTCTTCTGGAATAATGGGGTTGAAGAAAAAGGAGTTTCACAACCTCAAACAACGCCATCGTAGTATTTCTAAGTACATCGAAGAGTTCAACAACCTGTCACGTTATGCACCGGATGATGTTGACACCGACGCAAAGAGAAAAGAGAAGTTCCTTGATGGGTTGAATGATGAAATATCTATGCAAATATCTGTTTCTTATGTTCCAACCTATCAATCTTTGTGTGACAAAGCTACCATCCTAGAAAACAAGATGAAGCAGGTTGAAGGTAGAAAGAGGAAACACCACTTCGATAAGTATGGATCAGGATCACCTCACAAGCATTCTTATGGTGAAGGTAGTGGGAGTTCAGGATCCCACAAGAATGGGAATCATAACAACCATCGTAACAATAACCACCATGATGGAAACAATCATCGTGGACACAACAAAGGTGGCTACAGGAATAACCATAATGGCCAATGCAATGGGAATCAAAATGGTCAGAATCGCCATAATCAGCCAGCAAAGAAAGACATCACTCAGGTGGAATGTTTCAAGTGCAAGAAGATAGGGCACTATGCTAATGAATGCCCAAAAAAGAAGACTGATGGGGCTAAGCCGAATCCTTTTCAAAAGGGTCATGTGAATCACATCAATGTGGAGGAAATCCAAGAAGGATCTGATGCCGTAATCGGTAAGTTCAAGATTAATTCCTTTCTAGCACTTATCCTTTTTGATACCGGTGCATCACATTCATTCATTCCAAGAGCATTTGTAGACAAAAATAAACTCTCCACTGAAACTATCGGATGTCCCATTAAGGTAAGTTTCCTAGGTGGAGAAATGATAGTAAATTCTGGGTGTCGACAGATAATCCTAGAGATTGGAAAGAACAAGTTTCCAGTTAATTTAATAATCCTAGAGTCCCAAGGATTAGACGTAATATTAGGGATGGACTGGTTGACACGTTGTTAGGGAGTGATAGACTGCGCCAAACGAACTGTTATGCTCACAACCCCAGAAAAGAAACGGATCAGGTTCTAGTCTAACTTTGAACCCAAGGGGACCAAGATTAATTCTCTTAAGGGGGTTAGCCTAGACAGAGTACCAATAGTGAAGGAGTACCCTGATGTGTTCCCAGAAGAATTACCTAGCATGCCACCAGATATGGATGTGGAGTTTCTGATAGACTTACTACCAGGAACTGGACCTATAGCAAAGAGACCTTACAAAATGTCAGTGGATGAGTTAAAACAACTCAAGAAACAGTTGGGAGAATAGTTGAAAAAGGGATTTATCCAACCAAGTTCTTTGTCTTGGGGAGCACCAGTTTTGTTTGTTGAGAAGAAAGACCAAAGTCAAAGACTATGCATAGACTATCGATCACTTAATGAAGTGACCATAACGAATAAATATTCCCTACCTAGAATTAATGATATTTTTGACCATCTAGAAGGAGCATGTGTGTTCTAAAAAATTGATCTTCGATCAGGATACTTCCAACTAAAGATTAGAGAACATGATATACCAAAGACTGCATTTACCACTAGATATGGGTTGTATGAATACACAGTGATGCCGTTTGGATTGACTAATGCACCGACGTATTTCACAAACATGATGAACAAGGTATTCATGGAATTTCTTGACAAGTTTGTAGTGGTATTCATCGATGACATATTGATATATTCCAAGAGAAACGAAGAACATGAAGAACATCTGCGTCTAATTCTAGAGAAACTCAGGGAACCCAAACTATATGCCAAGTTCAGTAAATGTGAATTTTGGCTGAATGAAATGGGATTTCTTGGGCATATAGTATCTAGAAGTCGTATAGCTGTTGACCTAGCAAAAGTGGCAGCTGTAACGGAATGGGAACCTCCTAAAACAGTGAAGAAATTCATAGTTTCCTAGGCCTAGCAGGATACTATCGGAGGTTCATTGAGATTTCTCAAAGTTAGCAAAGCCTATGACCGAGCTGCTAAAGAAAGATAAGAAATTTGACTGGACAGAAGCATGTGAAGCCAACTTTCAGGAGTTGAAGAAGAGATTAGTGTCAGCACCAGTGTTATGTTTGCCGGATCTTGAGAAAGACTTTCAAGTTTATTGTGATACATTAGGGACTGGGAGGTGTACTAATGCATGAAGGTAAAGTTGTAGCTTATGCATCAATACAACTGAAAAATCATGAAGTGAACTATCCTACTCATGACCTAGAGTTGGCATCAGTTGTACATGTACTAAAGACATGGCGGCATTATCTTATGGGAAGCGTTGTGAAATGTTCACCGATCACAAGAGTTTAAAATACATTTTCACACAGAAGGAACTCAACATGAGACAAAGAAGATGGCTAGAGCTTATCAAAGATTACGACTTAAGTTTGCAATACCATCCTTGAAAAGCAAATGTCGTAGCCGATGCATTAAGCCACAAGGTTTCTGTAAAAATGGCCTCAATAAAGGAGAATGGCCGGAGGAGTTATGTGCCCAATTTAAGGAGTTGAGATTAGAGATAGTGCCTGAAGGATACCTTGCATCTTTGGAAGTGCAGCCCACACTAGTGAACAGAATCCGAGAAGCTCAAAAGATGGACAAAGAAATAGAAGAAGTTAGAAGTAAAATTAGTGAAGGCAAGGCAAAAGGATTTCATGTAGACGAACAAGGAACCTTATGGTATGAAAAACGTATCTGTATTCCGCAGGATCTTGAACTTAAGAAGTTGATCCTACATGAAGCTCACAATTCACCGTATTCGATTCATCCTGGAAACACCAAGATGTATATGGATGTTAAGGAAAGAGTTTGGTGGAATAATTTAAAGAAAGATATGGCAGAGCACATTGCCTTGTGCGACGTGTGTAGTCGTGTAAAGGCAGAACATCAGAAACTGGCAGGATTATTACAGCCACTTCTAATACCTGATTGGAAATGGGATAAAATCGGTAAGGATTTTATCACCGGGCTGCCAAGGACTAGATCTGGATACGATTCTATATGGGTTATCGTTGATCGATTGACAAAAGTGGCTCATTTTCATACCGGTGAAGACCACTTACACAAGCGCCAAGCTAGCCAAGATCTACATGAATAGAATTATATGTTTACATAGGGTGCCTAAAAGTATTGTGTCGGATAGAGGAACACATTTCACTTCACACTTTTGGCGACAACTACACGAGTCGTTGGGAACTAGGCTAGAATTCAGCACTGCGTTTCATCCACAGGCTGATGGGCAGACAGAAAGGACCAATCAAATTTTGGAAGATATGTTAAGAGCTTGTGCGTTAGACTATGGATCAAGTTGGGACGAAAGTCTACCATACGCGGAATTTTCCTACAATAATAGCTATCAATCAAGCATAGAAATGGCTCTGTTTGAATTCCTTTATGGAAGGAAGTGTACTACACCATTGCTGTGGAATGGAGTGGGAGAAAGAAACTTGTTCGGACCAGACCTAATCAAGGATGCTGAAGAGAAAGTAAGGATAGTGAGAGATAGACTAAAGGTAGCCCAATCTCGATAAAAGAGCTATGCAGATCGAAAGCATAAAGAGGTCACCTATGAGGTTGGTGATAGAGCTTATCTCAGGGTATCACCACTTTGTGGTGTGAAGAGATTTGGAATCAAAGGAAAATTAGCACCTCCTTATGTAGGACCATTCAAGATTCTGAGCCACAAAGGGGAAGTAGCATATGAGATAGAATTACCAGAATCTCTATCAGCAGTTCATAATGTATTTCATGTCAGTCAGCTAAAAAAGTGTCACCTAGAGATGGAAGAAACTTCGTTGAAAGACACTATACCTTTAGAAGAGGTTCACCTAGAGAATGATCTTACTTATGAAGAGAAACCTATCAAGATTCTAGAGACAAGAGAAAGAATTACACATACTAAGACAATCAAATTCTACAAAGTAAAGTGGAACCATCACACTGAATTAGAAGCAACATGGGAACAGGAAGATGAACTTCAGAAAGATCACCCTCACCTATTTGCTAGCCAACCCGAATCTTGAGGGAAAGATTCATCTTAAGGGGGTTAGATTTGTAACATACCAAAATTTTCTTCTGAAAACATCATCATTGCACTCATTTCAGCATGGCATGTGTTGCATTGCATTCAGATTTATCCCCCAACATTTTGGTGAAAATTTGAGTCAATTTGAAACCCTTTTGCTAATTCAAACCTTTGAAAAATAAAAACTAAAAAGAAAAAGAAAAAGGGAGAAAAAAACAGCAGCAACAGCGCAGTCCTGCTCGGCCCAAAACCCCCAGCCCATTACAGCCTACCCGGCTCCCTCTCCCCCTCTGTTTCTTTTCTCACCACCCCCAGCACGCCCCCTCTCACTGACGATCTGGCCCCACACCCCCGTCACGCTCCACCTCACCATCTTCCACCACGGGACGAACGACTCGTTGCCCCTTCCCTTCCGTTTCCACTCAATTAAACTCGAGTAAATTCGAGCATTTGCGGGAGTAATTCTACACTACGACCCCTCCCTCTTAATCCCCTCTCCCTCCTCTTCATTTCCCCCCCAGACACCGCCACCAGAGAGCCCCCAGGCTCTCAGAATTTGAGCTCGAACAACCACGGCCACCGACGACTCCGGAGACAATTCCGGTGAGAACCGACCGCCTCGCGCCATCCTCCCTATCCTATTAACTTCACCATCCTCAAGCGCATCTGTTAACCCCCTCCGTTTGGTTTATTATGCCCCAGGTCATCGCCACAGTCACCACCATCGTTTTCTTCTGCCACCGTCGTTCACCGACGAAATCCGGTGAGGCACGGGTTCCCGCCGCCCTCTTTTGGCCACCGCTAGCTTGTACTAGACCAGGCGCACCTCACTGACCTTTTTTTGTCTGCTCGAGCCGCATGGAGACTCCATCGTCTCGAGACGCAAGCTCCGACTTTGGCAGGGATTCCGGCGAGGAATCTAGGATGAACCATAGCGCCCCTCCCTCAACCGTGACCATCATCGAGAGCACCTCAACCACCACAACCTCTGGTAACAGTCCATGGTCCCCCTACCCCTTTAGAATCGCCAGAACACCACCCACCCACTTCGCGCAGAGAGCCAGTGCCACCAGTTCTTGGCCACATGCTGAGCACCGTCCGATCTAGATCCAGCGGCTAGGATAGATCACTTAACGAAGCGGTATCGTTTGATTAGATCCACACTTTTCCACTTAAATCCAACAACCCATGTCGTCGATCCGACCAAAGCGGTACGGTCCAATACAATTAGGCGACGTGTCTCCCCGGTTGGATTTAAAAGATTTAAATGGAATTTAGTGATTAAACTTAGAAATTCAATAACTTTTGATCCACAAATCAGAAAAATACAAATTTGGTGTCCATGGATTCAGAAAAATGAGAGCTTCACTATGGAGGCCTTATTTCACCCTTTAGTTTCTGAAAAATTGGAGTTATAGGCAGAACCTTGTTAGGGGTATTTTACCCATAAAAATTACTTCATAAATTATTTTTGAGTAATACTTATGCCTTTGGATAGAGTATTTTAACCTCTGTACTGTAGACTCTATTTATTAAAGAGTGTTGTTCATCTCATTGCATTTTGAAGGCATTCATATTTTTGTGGTACTTATATTGATTGTATTATTGTTGTTGGATTTATTCTTTGTGTAGATTGTGTGGATTGTGAAGTTTGTTGCTGTGAGGATTGTACCTACTCCCCTAGGTACCAAGGCAAGTGATACTTCATCATATGTCCTATTATTTTCACTATTGCACTAGTGATATTTTAGTAGATCTTTGAATGATAGTTTTATATATGTTACTATGCTATGGCTATCCTATAGATTATACCTTGGTAGTATTTTCCTAGTTAGTAGACATCGTATGCTAGAGTGCTTAGCCATGCTATTTAGAATTCGTGGGTGGAAATCCATATTAATATGGTATGGAAGTATATATCTATTTCACTAAGAAAAACAACTAATGTTAATGAAACACCTGGGTGGAATTGGGACTTGTATGGATTATGTTGAGTGGTTACTTAGGGCCCATGTCTACGGTTTACCCTGGTGTATCGCACTTGTGGACGGCCACCCAGGAACAAAGAGATTGGAGACGTTCTTGTCACGAAGCTTCCAGTGCAGCCATATGGCATATGGGCTCTGCCTTGACCGACTAAGTTGTGAGAACTCATCCATACAGACAGAGGGTGGTAGTTATGATAGGATGGAACGCGTCCATGGTGGTATGAGGGATTGCCTCTTAAAGGTATCCTCCCAATGCATGTCGAGTCTTGTGGGGAAAGTGCACCACCTCTCGAGAGGGTAAACAATCTAAGTACTTAGCTGTGTCCCCGGTTATGGACAATTTCTGAGCGTCAAGACATGGAAGCAGTTCAAAAATCTCCTCATACAAATATCTCTAAGTTAAAATTTGTGGGAGAACAAGGGTAGAGGTTCATTGATGTCTATCATTGGTACCTTAGTGTTTTTAAAAGGGACAACCTACTCTTCAAAAACTATAAGATAAAACCTTTCTATTAGCAAAGTCATCCAAAACCCACACTTAGACATATATTCATGTAGTTGTTGGATTTTACTAAGTAACTATGGTATCACTTGCCAATACAATTCCAACTGTATTGACCCTTTGTGGCTGTAGCTTATCATGTTGTAGGATACTCTGACGATGAGTAGGGTTACAAGTCTACACTTGACATGTTTGCCTGTGGCGCATGAAGACTCTATTATTATGCTATGTCTCGTGAACTTTGAATAATGTTAGCCTTGGGCTATGTGAGTTGTAAGAACTATTATATTCGTGGATATGCGATGTAATAATGACCTTTGTGTCTGTGTACTTCATCTTAAACTGTGGGTGCTAGCATTTTGATCCAGGGACTATCACTACAATCGAAGGGATCTTTACCTTATTATGGTGAGATCTTACAATTAGTGGACTTGAATATAATTTTGTAATCCTTGTTTGTGTGTCTTGCTTTTGGCGAGACAATTATTCATCTGAACAAGTTACAAGCCAGTTTGTACTATTCTTATGAACAATACCTTATGGTCACATTACGATTATAAATATGTTGTTCTCATCACTATGTTAATGATAATAGTTTAAGAATTTATAAAAGGATTAGAATGCTAAAAGATATCCAAAGTTTGATAATGAAATGACACTATAGTTTAAGTCATTTTGGTTATTGCATGTTCTTAATGAAGATCAGGGTCCTAGATGCTTAATCTAGATACTTTGCAAAACCATGCCTCGTTGGGCAAAATGACTAAAACTCCGCATTCTAGTAAAACGGTGATATGCGAAGAAATGTTGGATCTTATACATAATGATGTATCGTAGTTTCAACAAATAGTGGAAATCATTGGATAATTATGGACTTAAGTGAATAAGCGTATTTACTTAATGAAACATAAGTTTGAAATAATTTGAATTGTTCAAATGAGTTCGCAGCAAAGGAGGATATTGAATTAACAAGTCTCTTCGATTTGATCAACATGACTAAAGTATTCAAGTTAAGTTTAGCATAAAAGGGACTTGTGAAATATGTTTCACACATTATGATAATTGGACAAATTCAAACTATGTTGAAATGTCTAAACATCATAATCAATATGTATTAGATACATATGGTATAATATTATCTCTTATCGGGGTTATAGTTACCATTTAGAGTTAGAGATCAAGATAAGCAAACACTCATTTAAAATATAAAGGGACATCTAAAGATTCATGGAAACAACACCATAAGTGTTATGGCAAGTCCGAGTTTCTGGTGATTTCAATAAGTTGAAATCGTGGCAAATAAACAAGTCTTTGTAGAGCGTTCTTAGGAAGCTATGAATGCATCTTCCACAAAGGGGCAAACATGTTGTTGTCCAAAGTTGACGTGTCTTGATGAAGATACAGGTGGAAGAAAGTAAAAGGTCAACAAGGTATTTGACCTTACCTCCGAATTGTTGAGTGGCGTAGCAGAATTTGTTTCGTGAATCCAAACTCTACAAATAGAGGAGAAACCAATGATAATGATCATAAAGTTTCAGGGAATACTTTTACTAAAGAAAGTAGGATTGAACTATATATTCTACAAGTTTGTGGAATTATATTGTTGATTCACTTGTCATGTTTTGAACAAGACATACCTGCAAAATACAAAGAAGCATGATGGACCTAAGTGCGAGAAATGAATGGTCATTGAAATCTCATTAGTGGAATTCTCGATTTGATGGTGATCAAAGAATTTTGGAGTGTACAATATTATCGAGAGGACCTAGATTTGAGTGGGAGCAAATCAGCTTGGCTAAATCATAATATGTAGCTGACATATTTTGAGTGGGATCTAAATGAAATCCCTGGATCTCAAATATGGATGCAATATTTGAGTGGGAGCGTGAAATCATTCTGTGATATGTGGACGACATATGTGAATGATATTTAAGTAGATAAACAAGGATGAAGTTGAAGTTATTAAACAATGAGATCTATCAAGATAGATTGGTAAGTTTAATAAAAATCAAATGTCGAATGCTTCCTAGACTTGATTCTGAAAGATGTTCAGAATGTCCTAAGCAAGATTCTGAAGAAGCTCAGAATGGAACAAGGAAAGAAAGAAGTTCTTACTATATGAAGCATTGAGTTAGTATTGCAACTATGGTTGCTAGAAAGAGATGCGTTGCATCACCTATGCCTCAGTCATAGGTTCTTCCATACAACCATGTTGTATACTCGACGTAATGTGACCTGAGGTTTTGGTTGGAAGGACTAGCTCTTAACTGTAAGAACATGTCTTGAAGTGATTCCTAAGTTGATCACTGAACCAGAATTAAGTCTGTACTTGAATGGAAAGAAGCAATGTAAGTGGCATAGATGCATTACATGCACTAGGATCTACATAGATATAGAAGTATAAAGGCTCCATCTGATGTGATGTATAATTTTATGGCGGGGTTAGTTCACTTTTAACATAGAATGATGAGTCCTAGGGAACAGTGCCCATGAGAAAGCCCCCGAGGTTGATCTAAAGTCACTGTAGGCTCCTAGAAATCGGCCTCATTCAGCTGCCATAACTAGAGTATACACACAAAGGATAGAAAGGTGTGTCTCGAAGTTTAGATGACAACAGTGAAAACAACCGTCATTATAAACACTAGAAACAAAGTCTCACTTTGTTGCCAAACAAATGCTTTGACCCATTATACGATAATGGTGTGAATGTCAAAATTAGGAAGGCATTAATGATTTGCAAAAGACATAGTGATATGGTAAAACAGAACATGGACATGATGTTTCCCATGAGCATGCATGATCTATAAACACATATGTTATATGCTTTACGATGAGTAAAATGCGAGCTAGATTATTTGTACTCTAGTGCAAGTGGGAGACTAAAGGAGATATGCCCTAGAGGCAAAGAATAAATAGGTTTTTATTGTCATATCTCAATTAGTTTATAATAGTTTCATATTGTGATATAACGGTATGAAGTAGAAACATTGGTACATGTGTGGTATGAAACAAACCAAGTCCCTAGTAGCCTCTATTCATACTAGTTCATTGGTCACGAGGATGATCTGGGTTTCAAGATCATGGGCATTTATGCCAATTGACAACGAGGTCATATCATTGGAGAATGATGTGATTGGACATTCCTCGTAGGATTGCAACACGATCAAGTCATATTGTTCATTGCTGCAACAACTAAATATGGACTCCTTTTCCTTAGACCGTGAGCTCATATTACTCACTGTTTCCCGAGGCTGCTTTGACTGCATTAGACGCCATCTGGTAATACGGTGGAAATAATGGTGTATGTTGGGTATTCCAAAGGAACAGTATATGACATGTGACTGCAATACCAGGATTTTTTCACCCACATGACGGGTAAATATACATACGTCCGGCTTGGTGAGATTACATCCATAAATGTTGCAACATGTGACTCGGTCACGGAGATGTAATATCACGGTAACAAGAAAACAGAACTTGTTGTTAACGAGATTGAACAAGGTATGGGATACCAATGATCGGATCTCGAACAAGTCATATCAAGAAACAAAAGGAAATTGGATGCTACATTTACCAGTTCAAACGACATTGTCATCAGGAATGGATAGGGGTCACATGGACATCCCTGGTTCCTCTGTTGATCATTGATATAGATCATGTCTAGAGCATTCCCGAGCCATGAGGGGATACACTTAAGGGTATGATGAGAGTGATCATTCGTAAGACGGAATCACAGTAGAGAAAGAGAAAGCCAGAATTGTTCCGTGAAGAGATCCGAAGTTGTTCGGAGAAAGAATAAAGGAAAAGACCGGAAAAGTGTTTTCAGATAAATGGGAATTTAAAATATACATTTAGTGTATGTTAATTATGAATTAATATATTCTAAATAATATTTAAATTAATATTTATAAAAGCAAATTTTATATTAGGCCAAATCCCTAGAGAGAAATAGCCTAGAAAAAAGCTGCAGAAAAAGAAAGGGAAAAAGAGAAACAACCCAGACCATGTGGGCGGCAGATAACAGCCACCGCATGGGGCGGGCGGCTGCCTGCGTTTGCCGCAGCTGGGCCCAGCTCGACCCCAGCCCAAGGAGCTCGCGGGGGAGCCGGCCTGGCTGGGCTGCGTGGTCAGTCGGCCCACCCGACATCACCCGACAGTGGGGCACCGCGCAGAAGGGACAGCATGCGCCAGGCCGGCCGATGCGGGCTACTGCCGCGGCAGGGAGCTCAGGGGCGCGGGGTGGGCCATGCCAAAGTCCCACCCGGCCGGCGCAGGCTCACCAGCTGCTACGCACTGCGACTGTGTGCTCTTGGGCTGCGAGGATTTGGCCCATCCGGCTGTTAGGTCAAATATCCTGATTTTTCCTTTAGCAATTAGTCCCACATGGCTTAGCCTTTGAGAAAGGCACACCCCCTTAGCCTATATAAAGGGGTGCCCAATGGGTGGGATTAAATACACCAATTTTTGGAGAAGTCCTTGGGTTGACTTTCTCCTTCCCTCTATCTCTATACCTTGTGACCATGGCCCCAAGTCTAGGCCATGCGAACAAGGCACATTTGCAGCACACAATTGCGATGCAGGGATTCCTAGCCAGATATCAACTTCCGCACTCCCGGTGGGATCGGGGAGACGGAGGTCTCATAGTACACCATATGTGTACGAAGTCACGAGGCGCAACACTTGTGGCTCTTAAATGTCGTGAGCTGGAGCTGCTGCACGATGAAGATGGAGCAAGGGGTGACCTGCAAGGAGCTTCACAACCTTGAGGTCTAATACGTCGTAAACGTATCTATAATTTTTGATGCTCCATGCTTGTTTTATATCAACTTTCTTATGTTTGATTCACACTTTGAGGTATTTTTATACATTTTCTGGAACTAAGCTATTAACAAGATGCTACAGTGCCAGTTGCCTGTTTTCTACTATTTTTGGTTTCAAAAAAGCTAGTAAATAAATATTCTCGGAATTGGACGGGACAAAAGCCAAAGTCAATATTTTACCCGAAGCAACACGGAGTCTGAAGGGCAGCCGAAGGGGGGCCAGGAGGCGGCCACACCTGGTTGTGACGCGGCCAGCCCTAGGCGCGCCACTAGGGGGTGTGGGCCCCCTGGTGCTCCGCCGACCTTGCCCCTTCGCCTATAAAAGCCTCCCGGGATGAAAACCCTAAGGAAGATCAGAATTCCACGAAAAGTTCCACAGCGCCACCGCCACTGAAGAGGAGATTTGAGGGACATAAGTGTGTATTCCGGCACCCTGCCGGGATGGGGAAGTGCCCCGGATCCATCTCCATCGACTCCACCGCCATCTCCATCACCATTGCTGACTCCCATGATGAGGCGGGAGTAGTTCTCTCTCGAGGCTAAGGGCTCTACAAGTAGCTATGTGTTCATCTCTCTATCCGTGATCTTATTGAGATCATGAGCTTTGTAATCTAGGATCTATTCTGCTACTCAAGTGTTTTAATTAATCTTTGCTTATCCCCACGTGTGTGAAGTTGACAATGTGCACACCGTGTGGCACTTAGGCTAAGGTTACATAAATAGTTATCATGAGTATAATTTGAGTTGGATGTCTCTATGAGATTGTTGTGTTTGTTGGAACCATCTAGCCCTCTAGGTGATAGTGAGGGGTTATCTAGATGGGGAATGCGAACTTTAAGGTGTGCTGTTATAGCCCTACATCGTCCAACCGAAGAATAGTTCAGGGTAGCATAATGAAGAGAAGATATTTATATGAGAGTGTCCTCTAGTGAAAGTATGATCCCTAGGCCTTGTTTCTAAGCATTGAAACAATGTTTACAATCAGTCCTGTTACATGTTTGCTTGCTTCCATTCTTATTTCAGATTGCAATTACCACTTACAATCATCCATATTACTTGTATTTCACTATCTCTTTGCCGAACTAGTGTACCTATACACCTGACAAGTGTATTGGGTGTGTTGGGGACACAAGAGACTTCTTCTATCTTGATTGCAGGGTTGCTTGAGAGGTATACCTTTGACCTCGTCCTCCCTGAGTTTAATAAACCTTGGGTGATCCACTTAAGGGAAACTTGCTGCTGTTCTACAAACCTCTGCACTTGGAGGCCCAACACTATCTACAAGAATAGAAGCGTGCCTAGATAGTAAGGTCGGCTATGAGTACGACTACATCAACCACGTCCCTCTCGGAATGTTAACCGCGTACGGTCTACAAGGGTATGTATTCTCTACGCATCGGTCGTTGCTGCATTACTACATAGATAGATCCTAGGAAGTTTTGGGCATTCCAACGTAGGATTTTTTTGTTTCCTGCTACGGATCCCCTTCAACAAGTCCAAAGATCAAGGCAAGAAACAAAGAAACAAAAGATACAAATCTCTCTTTCAAACAATACACAATGCTCCCATATATTAGATGCACATAAGCTGCGAGGTTTCTCCCCAACCTGCAGCCCGTGAGGACTATTTACTCATATTAATAAGATCATGGATAGAAAACATTGTGCAAAATACTACGATTAAAATAAAATATTCTTACAAAGGTCACCGAATCACAAGGAGATCTCAAGTACAAAGTAATAGCTATGGATAATGGAGGGGATGGAAGATGAAAGGGATGAACTATGGTGTGGATCTCCTTTGGTGGTGTTGTGATGCAATCTGAAAATGGCACCCCCTGCGCGGCGGCTGAGGCCTCAAAATATAGAGGCATGTTCATGAAAGTTGTTGGGTTTTACGAGACAAAGCCACCGCCACATGGTATGGGCGGACCCTGCTCGTACCAGTGGTCGTTACGGCTGCAGACGTCTGGCAATGGATCCATAATTACTTGGTCATGTGGACTTCCTCAAAACCTTCATTATGATGACCACTTTCACATTAAAAAGCGTGATTTCCTGCACAACACAAATCAAAGCAATGGTTTGCATATCTTTGCAATTATTAGTCATTAGTGGCAAGGCTAGATAGTTTCTTGTCAATTGCTTGACTAAAAACAATGTTTAAACACGGTGGAAGATGGCTATTTTTGGAGCCATCAACCTCCCCAAAGCTCAAACCTTGATCACCCTCGAGCAAGTAGAAACAAAAGAACTATAAGGAATTCAGGATTTAAACTTCAAACAACAAGAATATGAATTCACTTATGTTGGCAGTCATATGCGTCCAACACTCCATCCATTTGAAAGGCTTATCCAAGTTAGAGAGATGACAAGAATACTATACAAGCTTCGGTAAATCAAGATAATCAAAGTAGAGTTTAATATAGGTATAAATAACTAGAAGTATAACAATCAATCCAATTCTTCTAGTTAACTCTAGGCTTGCCAAGGAACACTAGAATGTTTTAGTAGCAAAATTGAGTAAGAGAGTTCATGTCCTAAGTAGCATAATAGTGATGTGTCTTATTGATGCCCACATCAATAAACCAAGGCTGTCAAAACACTTCTAATCCAATCATTGTCTTTCAAGAAAAATCATAAAGTAGTAATGAGACCATGCCAAGGACTTGTTATGTGGATCTTCATATATATATATATATATTCTTCCTTCTTCAAGGATCATTGAGTGTTTCTTTTAGAATGACTTGCACAACCTTTGAGAGTACCAATACTTTTGCCCATTACATTGACACGTATGCCAATCATGTCATCAATTCATAGCCGAAATCCAGGGTTATACCATAGATTGTTCGTAAGCTAGCGGAGTTCTTGGCATCTAAAGGTGTGCATGAGAAACATAGAACCTTTTAACCAGTACCACGGTTTGATCCACAATGTTAGCTTTGGAATGCATCACAGTTACCGCTAGACTTCATTTAAATCAATCAACTCCTTTCAAGAGTGACGTCAAGTCTATGAAAACATCTATGGGGTTAAGTATCTTCAAGGGTAAACTCTCAAGATAATCATTCATCAAACAAGCCATAAATTTCAGAATTTTTCTTGTTGTACTTGTTTGGCAATATTATTTCCAAGGAAAGACTCGATTAGCTAAAAGAACTAGAGAAAAAGCTTCACCAACTAATCATCCATACAAATAAAAATATTTACTCTAACTATTTGGAATTACTCCCACTAGCATGGCATCTTAGAAAATCAACTAACTAAAATAAACAACTCAAACTTCAAAAGTGGGAGTCATAGGACATACCTCTCATGAGTGACTTCATAATAATCTTCATTATAGGGTTGTGTTCCTTCAAAACTCAAGTACAATTATTCCCATAATAAAATTAAAGGAAAGAGGCAAAGTGTGAATCCATGTTCACGAAAAAGAAAAACGGAAAAACCTTTTGTATTTTTGAGGATAGGGATTAAAGAATAGAAAAGAACTTGTGACCAAGCAAGTAACGAAGAAAAGAAAAACAAAAGCAAACTAAAAACAGAAGCAAAGGAAAAAGCAAAGTGTTGGAATAAACCAAAACGAGTGTTTCAAAGCTCTCAAGGAACCGGAGTACAACCTCATTATTACACAGATAATATTGCTAGGGGAACACATCCCCAAGCTCAGGTTTTTGCAAGCCCTTTTGTTGCTCATTGTGGTTGTGGTGGATAATCTTCCATGCTCCATTGGCTGCTCCAATCATGGAACTGGGTGGTGAGGTTGGCAGAATCATCTAGAAGGTTGATGGAGAGGTTGTTCATGTTTTGGATATTTCCTTTGAGAGCATAGATATTTACATAGGTGGTGTAGTAGTTTGGTGGCTGCACATCTTGTTCGGGTCCTTCTTGTTCTTCTAATTCATCTTCTCCTTCCTCTCCCATGTGTACTTATTGTTGGGATAGACTTGCCTCAACCTGCGCGTCATAACGTAAATGTCTATCCTCGATAGAGAATAGACCATTACGCAAAGGAGGTGGGATCAAGTGATCCGCTCTAGGTATATCAAGGAAGTATCTACCATTAGTTCTAGAAATCATACCACAAGCTCTTAGAGTAGAAAAACCAAGACGGTGACTTCCTGTCAACGGTTGGATGTTACCTAGGTTGATGTGAAGTGCATGTGCAAGAACGGTTATGACTCCTCCTCAGCATATGGGACCTCGAGACTGTAGAGCTTGATGCTTAAGTTAAAACACAAGAAGGGCGCCCAGATTTGGCATAAGTTATAGTTAATAATAGAAGCTTTAGAGAGGATCATCATATCCTCCTCATTGACTCTAGGAAACTCACCACATGCCTGCAAAGGTGTTAGCAAAAACATAAAACAAATAACGAATAGCAGGATGATCAATTTGGTTCCCCTTGGGTGTGTTCCATGAATTCTAATTCTATTAAAGTACTCCCAAGGTGCAAGATTTAAAACAAAGGTGGTGGAGCATATGTTGGTGATGTTGTTGGCAAACCTAAAGTAGTGAGCCCATTGGTCGAGTGTTAAGGAGTACTCACAGTTCATAATACGGAAGTTGATGTGATCAAATCCAGGCATTTTCTCCTCGGAACAATAGTGAGAGCACACCGTATGCGTCAAGGTGCTAAGAAACTCAAGCATCAAGCGGCGATACGTGGCAACATCCTGAAAGACAAAGTCATAGAAACCACCATTGTTGCAGAGTAAATTGAACTCAGCATGAATGCCAAGTTGGTTTAGGATATAGGGACACACCCACTTGGTGGACTTGATTTCTCGGAGCTTGATATGATTGAAATGGTTCAGCTGAAACTCCTCCGTGAACTCGATACAAAGTGGCTCGGGGGTCAACATATCAATGGATGGTGTGGCTTCTTCTGTAGCCATCACATGTGTACAGCTCCTCGTGTTCATCTAAAACAAAATAAGTAAAATTGCTAATCAATTTTTTAGTCTAATAGAAACATAGCATAAACGATCCTCTACACTTGTTACAAAAGAAACTCCTCTAAAAACAATACAAAGCATGATTAATATCAAGATTAGCTCAAGAACAAGACCTAAGTCTAGATTGATAATGGTGAAAGATTGAGCAGAGTTTTGTTGCAAATAATTTGGGGATCGGAGGAGAAACATACCTTAGATTATTGGGTGTGAGGAATCAAATAAAGATTGAATAAATTTGAATATCCAATGGAGGTGCGTGGTTTGGAGTTTGGAGGTAGAAGGAAGATAATTTTTTTGTTTGGAGTTTTAGGGTTATCTCCTCCTAGGTGATATGGCGGCCGCGTACGTGGTACGAGCGGGCGGTACGGACAGAGCCCGCCCATACCAAGTTGAAAACCTTGGGGTTGATGGTTCCCTTCCTACGATGCACTCGGTATGGGCGTGCAAGCCCGTACTACTGGTCATTATGCATGCAATATATTTGCTTGAAATATGATGTTTGCTTAAGGGTATGGTACGGCCGCCTTCGGTCATACCAGTGGTCATTACGACCACTGTGTCCTATGGAAAAAATCAAAGTTTCTATTTTCTAGAGCCTCAATGTGGTACGAGCGCACGGTACGAGGCCTTCCGGTTGTACCACTGGTTGTTATGCGGCCAGTAAGCTAAAAAACTCATAGAATTAGGTTAGTAGCTTTGTGTGGCTTTACACATCTTAGCAAAGAAAAAAATAACAACAAATAGACTTCATAAAAATCAGCAAATTTTTTTAGGCCATGTGTTAGTAAAATAAAAGATCGAGGATTACGTTATTTTGTTCTCCTCTCTCCAAAGGACTTATTGAACACTCATTTATTAAAAACAAAAACGAAAGAAAAATAAAACTAAACAAAACTAACACAAGAGTAAAAACTTTTATTTCATATGGGTTTCCTCCCATGAAGCGCTTCTAGTTAAGGTTAATTAGCTTGACCCATATGGTGATCATTTAGGTTTGGTGAGTGGAATACCCACTCCAAAGTAATTGTCTTTTAGTGTAATTATACCATCATCATTATTAGGCTTCGCCTTCTTCTTCCTAGGGAAGTGGACTATAAAATGAGCTATAGACGGTAGTCCTATTTTCACATTCTGTTTATTTGCTCCCTTATGATTATTATAATTATTGTAAGGATCTCCTGTAGGTTTAGGATAATGTTTTTGAACATTAGAAGCAAATTTTTGGTTCTTCCAAGCAAGATTATAAGGAGTGCGAGCTATAAAATTAACACCATTAACATCGGTAGTGATATCATTAACTTGGGTATCTTCCTTACCCTTTACTATGTTGAGTAACTCGTCTACCTTAGATGTAAGCTCTTCATTATTTACCTCAGTTATTGAATTCACCTTTTTTGAGGTTCTTTCCACATGCCATTAGGCATGGTTGTTTTGCATATCATCAAGTAATTTCTTTTTAACAGTCACTTGCTTTCCCATGATTGTTCCTCCTACTACAGTATCTAGCATAGACTTAGGCATTGGGTTAAGGCCATTATAAAATAAATGTAATATAATCCACTCTTCCACCCCATGACTAGGATAGTTCATTACAACTTCTTTCATCCTTTCCCATGGAAGCGCTAGTGGCTCGCGATCTTCTTGTCTAAAACTTGTAATGTTGGATCTTAGTTGCATAGTTTTAGCTAGGGGGAAATTTAGTCATAAAATATTAGTACATTCCTCCCAAGATTTAATGGTGCCCTTAGGTAGAGCTAGCAACAAGTCGTTAGCCTTTCCTGTAAGAGAGAAAGGAAACAAACGTAATTTAACAACATTTGGATCTACATCCTTAATACACATCATCTCGCAAATTTCAGTAAAAGTATTTAAGTGCAAACCTGAATCCTCAGAAGATGAGACTCCAAATTAGTTTTGCTAAACCAAACTTAAAAGGTTAGGCTTAATTTCATATGCTTCGGCATTAACAATGGGCTAAGTAATAGGTGCATGAATAAAATCATCAGTGGGAGTAGCATACTCCCCAAGTATCTTTTGAGCCATGGCTCTTATCTTTTTTGTATTTTTTAAGTAAAGAAAACAAAAAACAAGTAATTTTTTTTGCATTTTCAAATAGATAACAAGAAAGTAAACTAATAACAAGAATTAAACTACAAACAAATAATAAAACTAAAAACAAGGTCTCTAGTGACCTCACCAGGATAGTGAAATTGCTTCCCCGACAACAGCGCTAGAAAAAGGGTTCATACCCTCGATCCGGATTCATGGATGTAGTATAGTAGTCTTTTCCCTAGTAGACCTAGGTTTAATTGAACCTTGGGAAAAAACTAAAAGGAACTAAAAAGTATACTTCTACAAGACTTTGTGTTGGGGGGATACCCCCGGGTAGGGTAACACCGGGGTATAAAGGCCGAGTTAGCCGAGGTACGGCAAGGTCAAAGCGTAAGCTGGCCGGGTTACCTCAAGGTAGGCCGACTTACGGAGTAACTCGGACCAGAGGATGTCCACCTGACTATGTCCCAGCCGACGTACGTTGTATGCCGGTGGGCTATTTGTAATTTGTATGCAGGAACCCACGGGGTCGGGTCATACCAAGCTTGCAAGAGAAGGAAGGTATCTCGCTGGTCAAAAGGTGACCTCTGTACACATGAGCATGAGCGAAGCGGACAGAGGGAGAGACCGGCGAGGCATGGCCGACAAAGGTGATGCACCCTATGTCGGCTGACGCTGGCGCCGCAGGGGCTTACGTAGCCTCTACATGGCTTACGATGGCGAAAGGTGACCCGGTCGGTTTGCGATTTTGGGAAGAGGCATAATGGGAGACCCAGCCTCCCCTTTATACGGGGCACTAGGGCCTCTATGGTTGGGGTGGGTTGATTGGCATTTGAGTGGTTGTTTCATTGAGTAGAAGTAGTGGTGAGAGTAAGAGAGCTTCTTCTTCCTCCTCTCCCCAATACAGCTCAAGGAGCATCTGTAACCTTGTTAACTTGGAGAATACAAAGAATCTGTGTGTGGAATCACCACACTATCCCTCCCTAGATTCCTCTAGTGCATATTGGCCCCACCTTTAGCCTATCCATGGCATCTGCCATGACACCACCACGATAGTTGGCGCCCACCGTGGGGCTAGCGGCGCTAGTTGGAGTGAAGATCCGGACGGGAAGCATCATCAGCAACGGCGAGCGCATCGTCTCCGGGCTCGTTCAGCGCTTTGGAGCGCTGGACTATGTTAGCGACAATGCTGGCTGCTTCGGCAAGCGACCTCCACGGCGCAATGGCATCTTCGTCAAGCTTGGCGCCCACAGGATCTATGTTGGTGTCGATGTGTCTTGCGTTCACCCGCAGCATGTCATCGAGGGAGGCGAGCCACCCCTTAGCATGACTCACAGTGCGCGTATCACTCGCTCTCCAGACCGCGCTGAGGTGATGATGACAGCACCTGGCATTGGCGCGGGCAAGGATCTGGCACCAGATCTAGAGGAAACACCCAAGGCACCGAGGAAAAGTAGAGGTCCTTTGCTAGAGAGGCCAGAAAACGTGCTGCAGCAGGCGATAGATAGCTTGGCAAGTCCCATAGCACCTGTGGTAGATCCGACTCAGGCACAGGCCGAGTTAGAGGAAACTAGGCAGAAAATACTAGAGGGTGCAAAAAAGATAGCCGCGGCTCAGCAGTCATTGAACATGACGCTGTGCAAGTACGCAAGAGAAAATAAGGTAGATGCTATAAAAGTAAAAGGGAGAAACCTCATCAGTGAAATGAACAAAGAGGATGATACTAGAGTTGAGGAATCAGAGAACATTTTGTCCATGGGGCTGCCGAAGTACAGCACCCCGGCAAAGAACCTCAGGGCAGTAGATGCAGCTGCATCCGAACTAGAAGGTTTGACGGGTGAAGCCCAGCAAAGACAGCAGGATAGGGTCAATGAGTTAGTTCAGATCGCTAACAGACATAATGAAGAGTTGCTTAGGGATAATCCGACAAGAGCTGGGGCTTCCAAGGTCGTTTACTCTGTAGTGGGTAACCCGGAGAAATCGGCTGGAGCTGCATCATCCCCGCATGATGGCCCTAGAAGAGAGGAGGTGGTAACCTCGGCAAGGAGAAACAAACAGATAGTCCCGTATGACCCGGCAAGGGCAGGGAAAGGAAAAGCAATACAGGGAAATGAGGATCGAAAAAGTGTCAGCCGAGGTGAAGCTGGCCGAGGTAATCGTGACCAAGGCAATGCCGGTCAGAGAAACGTTGGAAACGGCAATGCCGGACAGTGAAACTCGGCGGGTGCAGGGCAAAACCCACCTCGGCAACAGCAGCAACAGAGTGTACCTCGGCAAGAGTAGAATGCCGGCCAAGGTATACAACAAAATTGTGCTTAACAAGAGCAAGACAGATACAACAACGAGGATTCGGAAATGGTGAATGCAGGATACCATAGGCCGAACCATCATGTGATAGGATCAAGGTTGGGAAGAAGGAACTTGCTGCCTGATGACGCCAGCTTGAAGCTGGATCGGCTCTCGGAGCTAATCGAGGGGCAAGGTCCTCTGGGTCCCACATGCTTTGGGCCCCGGATCATGAAGGAGCCTCCAGTACCTAACTTCCAGTTACCTAGAGGCACAAAAACATATGATGACAGCACCAAGCCGGAGGATTGGTTAATCAACTACGCAACAGCAGTGAAAATTGCGACAGGCAACTTGAGATGGCCAGTGAGATACATACCTCAGATGCTGGAGGGGCCAGCGAGAGTATGTTTAAACAATTTACCACCTGGAAGTATCAACTGCTGGATCGATTTTGAGGAAATGTTCGCCAGTAACTTCTCGAGCACGTATCAGAGGCCAAATAGGCCACAGACCTTAGCAATGTGCAAAGAGAGACCAAATGAAACAGACCGGGAGTTCCTAACTCGCTGGTGCAACGTGAGAAACTCATGTGAAGGCGTGATTGAATCTCAGGCAATAGCTTGGTTTGCACAAGGGTGTAGATATGCAAGCATGTTGTGGCAAAGGTTGCAAAGGGATATGCCAACTACACTGGCGGAGACAATCTGGATTGCTGATTCGTATGCCTTGGGTGATCCAACTCAACCCCGGCTAATGTCGAACGAGTCAAATGAGGAGTACTACCAGAGAGACGGAGCCGGATCATCCCGACGAAATGATTACCGGGGTAAGAGAAGAGATGATAGACCGGATTACATGTGCAACTCGCAACAAGTTGCTGCTGTAAACCAAGATCAACCCAGAACTGGGAGTAATCAGCGTCAGAAAACTAGAGGGCAACAGTGGACTCCGAGAAATGATGGCAAGAAAACTTGGATGCCCGAGCATAAGAGACAGTGGCAAGAAAAGAAAGACCGGCCGAGGTACACGTATGAGGCAATGCTGGATCAGCCGTGCAAATTTCACACGCCAAATCCGAGTAACCCAACGGGTCACACAACCCGACAATGTGAGTTGATGAGGAAGATAGAGCAAAGTGGTTCAGGGAATGCTCAGGCACTTCAGAACGATCAACCTCGGCAGGAGTTACCTATGCAGCAACTGCTTTCCGGAGCAAATATGCAACAGTTAATGTTGCCACCACCTCCGCCGAGGTATGAGAATCATGAGAGAAGGGATGCAGTGCATCAGGTGGAAAACCAACATCAACCAGATCAAAGATATCCCGGCAATGAGGGGAGAAATGAATATAGAGAGCATCACCAAAGTTACTGTGTGTTTACCACGGATGTCGCGGTGGTGTCACGGCAGATGCCATAGATAGGCTAAAGGTGGGGACTAAATGCACTAGAGGAATCCAGGGAGGGATAGTGTAGTGATTCTACACACAGAAGCTTTGTATTGTTCAATGAGATTCCAAGGTTACAAGTGCTCCTTGAGCTGTATTGGAGAGAGGAGGAAGAAGGAGCTCTCTTACTCTCACCACTAGCTAGCTCACGGGAAACTAGAACTCTACAAGTAAAATCCAACCCACTCGAGATCAACCCCTTCTACAGAGGCCCTATCCCTCCTTATATAGGGGTGGCTAGGTCTCCAGTTAGGGCATACGTGGAGGCATATTCCAAGGAATATGCCTCCTCCAAAAATAGTAAACCGACCGGGTCACTTTTGCCCAGCGTCATCCATGCAGAGGCTACGGGAGCCTCTGCGGCGCCTGCGCCATCCGACATAGGCATCGTCACCTTTGTTGGCCACGCCTCGGTGGTCCTGGCCTCTGTCTTCTTCGCTCACGCTCTGCATACATTGGTCACCCTTTGACCAGCGAGATACCTTCGTTCTTCTACAAGCTTGATATAACCCGGATCCTTCCTGGTTAATCCGGCCACACCTGTACCTGCATACAAGTTAGATATATCCCGCCGACATATGATATAGGTCGGCTGAGACTCAGTTAGGTGGACATCCCCTGGCCCGGGTTACTCCGTGATTCGGCCTGCCTTGAGGTGACTCGGCCAGCACTTGCTTTGACCTTGTCGTACCTCGGCTAACTCGGCCTTAATACCCCGGCGTGACCCTACTCGGGGGTATCCCCCAACATTAGTCCCCGAAGCTGGTGCGGTCTTAGCTGCCTTAGCCGCTAAGGCCACAACAGGTTCAATTTTACTGAGCCTCTTGCTCCTTTTCCGAGTTACCTCCTATCTCAGATTTCTTTTACTTTCTTTTCCCTTGGCACATTCCGAGTTTTTACTCGCTGGCCGGGTTATCTCATACTCATCCGAGTTATTCTTCCTTCTCTCGTACGCTTCCCCACGTGGAGGGTAATCATTACTTTGCCTCATTTTAAGGGCCTGCCCTAGTAACCGCCGTAGTTATTGTCAGAAATTACTGTTGCGCACGTCACATCGTGTCTGTCTCCTCGTTAGCTGTATCACCACGTCATGTCATGGGATCTCATGCGCCCTGTGGCCCTTCCTGTGGCTGGTTTCTGATTGGTTGATCCGGGTCATACACGGCCACACCGTGTGGCCCGTCCGCACAGCGCGATCCCACTACCCCTCTGGGGCGTGGTTAAATAGGGGAGGGGCGCACCCCTTGGGTCTTTTCCCCACCTTAGCACCTCTCCACACTTCTTCTTATTCCTCTTCAGCGACAGTGCCGCCGCTGCCGCAGCACTTGCTTAGCCGCGCCGCCACTGCACCGTCCCTCGCGCGCCAGCGTCGCCGCCCCTCTCGGGCATCTCCTCTGCCACGGGACCGCGTCAGTCTAGGCCACTGCCCCCCACCGCCGTTAGGGCCAGTGAAGACACTGACTTAGAGATGACAGAGGAGGAGCTCGCCGTCGCGGAGCAGGACATGGAGGAGGACGCAGGGAACGCCGTCCGCGGCGCCTGGGCTGGGTCCTGGGTGTGCCAGGACGACCTCGATTGGTTGTACCACACCTGACGTATCCCGGAGGGCGTCATCGCCCGCCTCGCTACCGAGGAACTTGCTCCCTCACCTAATCCGGGTGAGTTTGTAGTATTCCTCTCCCACTTCCAACATGGGTTCGGTCTCCCTGTCAGCGAATTTTTCCACGACTGGATCAACACCTACGAGCTTCAGCCGCATCATCTTCTGGCTAACGCCATTACTTCCCTCTTTGCCTTTGCTTCCACCATCGAGGGTTACGCCGAATTGTGGCCCACAAAGGAGCTCTGGATCCAGTTTTTTGGTCTCCACCGGAACGTGATTCCGAATAGAGAGCTTGACCCGGAGGACAAGCATCTCACGCAGTTCGGCGCAGCCTCTATCTCTCCTCGGAAACAGTCCATCTTCCCCCGAGTCACGGGGCTTGAATCCTGCAAGGGCTGGGCCCGAACCTTCTTCTATGTCAGAAATGGCACGGATGAAGATCTGATCCGGCTGCGCCCCTACGCTCCGGGTCCTCCTAACCCGGATCTGTGTGACAAGGTCCCCAAGAAACCCACTGTCCGGGCAAACCAAGTCCACAAACGGTTCTAGGAGTTGAAGGATCAGGGATTGCGCAACGAGGATGCAATGATCACCTTCATCCGCAACCGGATCTCCCCCTCCAGAAACACATGCATAAACTTTGCCACATGAGCTGGGGTCGTGACCCCAACCGAACCTCCTCATTCGAGTTGAGCAACACCGAAATATACCGCCGGGTCAAGGCGCTCTTTACCATCAACAAGAACTTCTCTGCTGAGTGGGTGTGGGGGATCGAGCACTTCTGCTGAGATAGGCTTCCTCCCGCGGTAAGTTTCATGCCCCCATTCTTTTCCGAGTTAGATCATATGTCGGATTTTGTTGTATGCTTGATTACTTTGCACTTTCTCTTTCTGAGATGTTTCTTCAGCAAACTCTTGAGGATGGCACCGAGCCTTCTCTCAAGTGGGCGCCTGATCGAGATACCTCGGATGAGGAGGAGCCGGATCAGGAGATGTTCCTTCCGTACCCTGATGCGACCAAGCGACACACCGGTAAATTGTCTTCCATTAGAGATTGGCCTGACGATGAAGATGATTCGGATGTTTAGGTGATGGAGGCATTTGACGCTGTCCCCCTTTCTTATGCTTTTTCGGCATTAGCTAACCCCGGTGGGCAGATCCATGAAGATCCTCCCCTTGCCACGGGTGAGCCTATCCCGGACGCACCGAAGAAGAGGGGGGCCGCATCTGCTTCTTCCTCCGGACCTTCTCAGCCAGCTAAAAGGCGAAAGAAGTCCGCGGACAAAGCTGCCACCAAGCCTACATCCAAGGCCATAACCCGGAGGGCTCAGAAGCCCAAGGAGCCTTTGACCTCGGATGAGTAAGCCACTTCTCCCCTTTGTTATTCATTTGTTCTTCCTTTGTTATAGTTTCTCATCATTCATGATCTGATTCGGCAGGGCCGCGGTGGAGGTTCTTTAGAGTGGATCCGACATTGCCTCACCGCTCCGACATAGCCCTTCTCCCCCACGTGGCGACGATTCACGCCCGCTGAGCCCCATTCAGGCAGGCTTAGCGGCTGCTCCGGGTTCTAGCCCACCTCGTCAAGAGGAGGGTAACCCCGGAACAGGGGGAAGCAGTTCTGCCGAGGCTGCAATTGCTCCCTCCTCGGCTCAGCCGCAACCAGCCATCACCGAGGTTCCTTCAGCACCCTCGCCAAAACAAAAATCAGCACCAGCATCAGCTCTAGCATCAGCAGCAACATCGAAGGCACCAGCAACAGCACCAAGCCCCTCCGCCTCGTCCGAGTTTTCCAAGACTCGGTGAGAAGGCACCAGCAGTACCAAGGCTAGCGCCAAGGCAGCTCCCAAGGGCAAATCCGCTGCAGCAACTTCAACTTCTCAGCAGCAGCCCAAGGGCAAAAAGGCTCCTGACACTGCAAAGGCAACGTTAATCGAGGCTGGACAGTGTACACTTGCGTCCATGCTTCCGAAGAAGACCACACCAACAACAGATACCTCTGCCAAGTCAGCTGATGCACAACTCGTTTTGCACACCAGCCCTGCTGTTGCCCAGGTTGAACGGAGGGAAGCCCATGCCGGAGAAATGTTCAGTGGCGAACTTTATCCTCCGACCTTAATCGAGTTTGTAAACAACTAGAACAAGGCGGAGTTCGTCCACAATGATGATCTCCTGGAGAAATTCAGGCCCGCCGAGTTTGCTGCCCAAATGAATACTGCTGCCAAGGCAATTAACCTTGCAGGTCGGATGATGGAGGTACGTTACTTCGCCTTCTCCTTAGCATGTAGTAGATATTAGTGATATAGCCATTAGTCCCCGAGCCTCCGGGGGAGTAACTTGTTACTCGGCCGGATGCTCCTTAGAGAACTAACGTAGCTCCTTAATAACTTTGAATATGCACACACCTAGAGCCGGGTTAAGTTCCACTTGGCCCGGATTTTGTACACTTCGAATATGCACACACCTAGAGCCGGGTTAAGTTCCACTTGGCCCGGATTTTGTACACTTCAAATATGCACACACCTAGAGCCGGGTTAAGTTCCACTTGGCCCGGATTTTGTACACTTCGAATATGCACACACCTAGAGCCGGGTTAAGTTCCACTTGGCCCGGATTTTGTACACTTCGAATATGCACACACCTAGAGCCGGGTTAAGTTCCACTTGGCCCGGATTTTGTACACTTCGAATATGCACACACCTAGTGCCGGGTTAAGTTCCAGTTGGCCCGGATTTTGTACACTTCGAATATGCACACACCTAGAGCTGGGTTAAGTTCCACTTGGCCCGGATTTTGTACACTTCGAATATGCACACACCTAGAGCCGGGTTAAGTTCCACTTGGCCCAGATTTTGTACACTTCGAATATGCACACACCTAGAGCCAGGTTAAGTTCCACTTGGCCCGGATTTTGTACACTTCGAATATGCACAGACCTAGAGCCGGGTTAAGTTCCACTTGGCCCGGATTTTGTACACTTCGAATATGCACACACCTAGAGCCAGGTTAACTTCCACTTGGCCCGGATTTTGTACACTTCGAATATGCACATGACTAAGCTATCTTTTTGTACTCTTTTCAGGTGACCACCAATCGCCGGAGCGCTGAGTTTCAGCGTCTCTTGGATACTCACAAGATGCTGCGTGCAAAACATACTACGCTTCTCACCGAATACGAGAAAAGGGGTAAGTTTTCTCCTTGGCATTTTTTCATTTCTCTTCATCTTTTTTCGCTAAACTAATCTATCATTCAGATTTCGCAGCTGAAGTGGAGGCCGAGAATACCATTATGAGGAAGAACTTGGAGCAGATAAAGGGTAAGTCATTTTTGCTTAACCTTACTCCGCACTCTATGTCCTTGTCTCCTTGTCTCCTTGGCTCGGCAAATATCCATACCTCGACTTTGCCGGGTCAACAAACTATTTCAGCATCTCTTAAAGATAGTGTGCCCGTCCCTAATATGATGCTGCATTTTCTCGAACAAGCAGGACAACATCAGGCCGAACTCAAAAAGAAAGATGATGAGCTTGCCCTCCTCCGGACCAAGGATGAAGAAATTGCCAAGCTTAAGGCAGACATGAAGAAGCTCAAGGCGCAGCACAAGGCCGAACTGGAGAAAGCAGGTCAAGACTTTACTGAAGAACGAGAGCGCCTCAACCTCCAGATCGCCAAGGACTAAGAACTGCTTAAGGAGGCTGACGTTAAGCTTGAGTCGGCGAATGCTGAGCTTCCGCAACTCCGGGAGAGGCGTGACAAGTGCACCAAGGAGCTGACCCGGATCCACAGCCATATCTCTTGTAAGTTCTTTTTCTTCGGCTGGCATGAATCTCTCTGGGTCAACCTCCTTCACTTATTTCACTTGTCTTTTTTTTCCAGATAAATTTCCGGAGTGCAATGCCATTGCAACTACTGTTGTTGCCAAGTTTCGCCAGGAGAGGGGTACTCCAATTTTTCCTAGCACCGAAGAGATTTCTTATGACATGGAGGACTTGCTGGTCAGCTTGTCTTCACGTGTCGAAATTGTGAGGAACTATGGTAAGGATATCCTGGATGTGGCAATCCGGATCTTCAATGCCTTTTGGCCTGATGAAGACACTCCGGAGGGTGCCGCTTCTCTTGTTGCCAAGTTAATGGAGTGTGAAACCCAACTTGATCTTTGGAGGGAGTCCGCTGGACGCGCCGGAGCAGGAATTGTTCTCCACTACGTGCTTACGTGGTATGAGAAAATCAACCTCAATCTTCTTGAGCGGATGCGCACCGGATCAAGGTGGTCCAATGATCCGGATTGGATAGCTCGGCGCAAGGCTTGTGCCCATAACCTCATTCAGTATGCCCCCATCCATCAACGGAATGAGGGACCAAGCTTCCTTGGCGCTGCCGACGATGAAAATGCCGAAGATGATTCGGGTGATGATGAAGAGGACGAAGCCTCCGATGCCGAAGAGGAGGAAGATAACACTGAAGCCGAGGCTGGAGTTCCACCTGCTGCTCCTTGAGCAAAAACACTTTAAAGTTTATCAGATCCCCGGTATGCCGGGTGCAATTGTATTAAGAACACAAGTTATATTTTGCTACTAAGTTTTCGTGCCGGATAAACTTGGGCATAGTCCCCGAGTTTCATTTTCTTGTTTCTCCAATTTCTTGGCTCGGCTCGTGTCCACCTTGGTTCGGTTTTATGACTTACGTGTCCGAGTTTCAAAATTTGACTTAACAATACTTGGAAACTTTAGAATTAGCTCAAAATAATTCAGCGTAGTAAATATAAAGTGAGCATAAGGTTAGTCCGTATAACAAATGTCGGCTCGATTACGTTCTTCTCCTTAGTCGTTTTTCATGTGCTACGCAATTCCAAACTTGTTCTCTTGCTTGCCATGAAGCCAAATCTTGTTGGACAGCAGCAAGTCGAAGATTTAGTTCTTGGTGCTTACACACTACTAATCTGGCTGAGGCAGAAGCGATTTAAACTAGCCGACACAAAAATTATAACAAGTACAGAAGATAACAAATATTATTAAGGCAGTCCCCGAGTTACTTCTCGAGGTGCCACCATTTCATTGATAAGCTCATTTTCGGCACACATACCGACATATGAGAGACTCGGATACATACACTTCTCTGCAAAGTGTAGAAAGGACGAAGTAGAGCTACATTCCATGGACGCTTAGATTCCTCGCCGGACCTGTCCACCTTGTTCTTCTCCTGTGGCTTTGCATCGATAAGATAATAAGAGTCATTGTGCAATGCTTTGCTCACAATGAAAGGCCCTTCCCATGGGGGGATAACTTCTGCATGTTAGCAGTACGTTGTACCAACCGGAGTACCAGATCACCTTCCCGGAAAATTCAGGGGTTTACTTTCCAGCTATGATAGCGTCGGAGATTTTGCTGATATATGGCGGATCTGGACAATGCCAATTCTCTCGCTTCTTCCAGCAGATCAACATCATTTTGCCGGGCTTCTTGCACTTCGGCTTCTGTGTATTGGGTGACTCTAAGCGAATCATGCTCTATGTCGGCTGGTAATACAGCTTCTGCCCCATATACCAGAAAGAATGGCGTATAGCCTGTTGATCGATTTGGAGTTGTTCTTAAACTCCACAATACCGCTGGTAGTTCTTCTATCCAGCACCCGCTGATCTTTGCAGCGGCTCAATGAGCCAGGGTTTTATTCCGGATAACACTAATCCGTTGGATCTCTCCACTTGCCCGTTTGATGCGGGGTGGGCTACCGAGGCAACGTTCAGCCGGATCTTCTTATCTCGGCAGAAACGTGCAAATGCTCCTTCAGCAAAATTTGTGCCATTATCTGTTATGATACTGTGAGGATAACCGTATCTCAAGATGATATCTTTGAGGAATGTCACGGCAGTAGCTCCATCACATTTTCTTATTGGCTTCACCTCAATCCATTTCGTAAATTTGTCAACCATGACCAAGATGTGGGTCATGTTCCCTCTTGCTGGTTTAAGCGGGCCAACCATATCCAAACACCATACGACAAATGGCCAGGTAATTGGTATGGTCTTGAGTTCCCACATTGGCATATGTGTCTTGGTAGCATATCTTTGACAACCATTGCACTTTCTTACCAGATCCTCTGCTTGTTCCAAGGCACTTGGCCAGTAAAACCCATGACGGAAAGCTTTTGCTACCAAGGCTCTGGATGAGGCGTGATGCCCACATTCCCCTTGATGTATATCCCGGAGGATGTCAAGCCCTTCTTCCGGGTCAACACATCGTTGGAGGACACTTGTCACACTTCTCTTGTATAGCTCGGAATTGATGATCGTGTATGCTTTTGCCCTCCTCTGAGTTTGCCTGGAAAGCACCTCCTCACTGGGCAAAGTTCCATCTTTCAGGAATTGGAATATGGGCACTACCCAAGCTGGTATAGCTCGTACAGGGAACATATCCTCATCAATTTCCATCTGATCCACCGGCATAACTTCAATCGGATCACGCTGTGCAGTCCTCGGGTCTTGCGAAGTAGTCCCTGGGTTTGCCAAGGAAGTCCCCGGGTTTCGCGAACCACTCCCCACATCAATGTCCATGGGTACAGCTCCGGTCTCTGATCAGTCGGGATAAAAATTGAGTCGGATTCCGGGGATGGCCTGATAGATGGTTTTCTGAGGTGCTCTAGTGCTACCCCTGGCGGGATTGCTTGTCGCGTTGATCCGAGCTTTGACAATACGTCGGCAGCCTCATTTTCCACCCGAGGTATATGATGAAATTCGCATCCCTCGAAGTACCCCGATATTTTTTGCACATGAAATCTGTACAGTGCCATGTTTGCATCCAAGGCATCCCATTGTCTGGAGACTTGCTGGACTACGAGATCCGATTCACCGAAGCATTGGATCCGACGTATGCCAACCTCTTTTGCCACTTTGAGCCCATGCACAAGTGCCTCATATTCTGCAACGTTGTTAGATGCTGCGAAGTCGATCTGTAGCACGTATTTCAACTGGTCTCTCTTGAGCGAGGTAAGCAAAACTCCGGCTCCTAACCTGGTTTTTGATCCGTCAAAATGCATTCTCCAGTAGTTCGGATCTGGCAATGGTGGCTCGTATTGTACCTCGGCCCAATCCACAAAAAATTCAGCCACAGCCTGAGACTTGATTGCTTCTCTCCTGTCATGCTATGGCGCATAAGGGGCTAGCTCAATTGCCCATTTTGCAATCCGGCCACTTGCATCCTTATTTCTCATTATCTCGGATATGGGGGCTTCACATATTACTTTGATGGGGTGCTCTTCAAAATAGTGCTTTAGCTTCTTAGCTGCCATGTACACACCATATGCCATCTTTTGGTAGTGGGGATAGTTTTGTTTCGAAGCTGACAATACCTCGCTCAGATAGTACACTGGCCTTTGCACTGACTTACCTTCTTCGTCGCGCTCTACCACAATTACTGCACTTATAACTCGGTTGGTTGCGGCTATATAGAGCAACATTGGCTCCTTTGATAGTGGAGAGGCTAACACTGGTGCAGCGGCTAACATTTTTTTCAACTGGACAAAGGCTTCATTGGCCTGCGGCGTCCAAATGAACTTGTCCGACTTTTTCATGAGTTGATAGAGAGGCAGTGCCTTCTCTCCCAACCGACATACAAACCGACTTAAGGATGCCAGGCAACTAGTGAACTTCTGGACATCGTTAAGGCACTTCGGCAGTTCCATTCGCTCTATGGCCCGGATTTTAGTTGCATTAATTTAGATACCTCGGCTGGAGACAAGAAATCCGAGTAATTTTCCAGCCGAGACACCGAAGGTACATTTCTCCAGATTAAGCTTCATTCGGAACCTCCTTAGGTTCGCGAATGTCTGCCTGATATCGTCATGGAGCGTTTTGCTTTCCTTGGTCTTGATAACAACATCATCCACATATACCTGCACATTTTGACCAATTTGGTTGTCTAAACATTTCTACGTACATCTTTGGTACGTTGCCCCTGCATTACGCAAACCAAACGGCATGGTGCGATAGCAGTAAGCCCCATAAGGGGTGATAAACGCTGTCTTTATTTGATCGCTTGGGTTCAGAGGTATCTAGTGGAAACCAGAATATGCATCAATGAACGATAACAACTCATACCCAGCAGTAGAATCTATGACTTGGTCTATCCTTGGAAGTGGGAATGGATCTTTTGGACACGCCTTATTCAGGTTCGTGTAATCGATACACAAACGCCAAACCACTGCCACGTTCGGATCATCCTTCTTCTCCACCAGCACCGGATTTGACAGCCAATCTGGGTAAAGCACTTCCATGATAAATCCAGCAGCCAACAATCGAGCTATCGCATCTCCTATGACCTTTCTCCTGTCTTTGGCGAAGCGGTGAAGAGGTTGCTTCACCAACTTTGCTCCGGGTGTCACATTCAAAGAGTGCTTGGCCAACTCCCTCGAAACACCTTGCAAGTCCTGTGTGGACCAAGCAAAAATATCACGATTCTCACGGAGGAAGTTGACGAGCTCGCTTTCCTATTTGTCATTTAACCCGGCAAAAATTGTTATAGTGCGCTCTGGGAACATATCATCAACATGCACTTTCTTGGTATCTTTTGTCACTTGAAACAAAACACTACCATGCGGGTTACTCAGTACCGACATATACTGCTGCACGGACTAAGCCAATGCCGCCACCTCCTGAATTTTTCTCTTCTCTTGCGCGACCACAAGTGACTCGGCTAGGTTAGACCCGGCAGACGCACACTCAATGGAACGTCGGAAATGACCAGTTATGGTAATCACACCATTTGACCCGGGCAACTTCATCTTTAGGTAACTGATGTGACAACTTGCCATGAATTTGTTCAGGGCAGGCCTGCCGAGTAACGCGTGATACGCACTTTCCAAATTGACAACTTCAAACTCCAAGTTCTCAGTCCGGCAGTTATCTCTCATACCAAACAACACGTCAACGACCTTGCCAATGGGTTCACAAGAAATGCCTGGCACAATGCCATGGAAAGTTGTCCTTGTAGCTTGGAGCATGTTCACCGAGATACCCAACTTGCGCATCGTGTCCACATACATGATGTTGATGCTACTGCCATTGTCAATCAGCAGCTTTGAGAACCTCACATTGATGTTTGACCCAATGAATGTTGGGTCCAACACTAGCGCATATGAACCAGGACTTGGCATAAGATTGGGATGATCTTTGATGCTCCAGGTAATTTCCTGGTCCGACCAAGGCATATACCTCGTCACCGCTGACATTACCGTATTAACTTCCATGTGTCGGTGCTGCAAGCTCTTTCTGTCTGTTTCTTCTGTGGTGAACATGCAGTAACTCTGATGATGCTCTCTGTACTCGTTCCTCCCCTCATTTCCGGGGTACCTTTGATCCGGCTGATTCTGGTTCTCCACTTGATGCACTGCATCCCTTCTCTCATGGTTGTCATACCTCGGCGGAGGGGGAGGCAACATTAACTGTTGCGTGTTCGCTCTGGAGAGCAATTGCTGTCGGGGTAACTCCTGCCGAGGTTGATCATTTCGAGGTGCCTGAGCATTCCCCGAACCACTTTGTTCTATTTTCCTCATCCATTCACATTGACGTGTTGTGTGACCCGCTAGGTTACTCGGATTCGGCGTTTGGAATTTACACGGGTGATCCAGCATTGCCTATACCTCGGACGGTCCTTCTTTTCCTGCCACTATTTTTTCTGTTCCGGCGTCCAAGTTTTCTTGCCATCATTTCTTGGTGTCCATTGTTGTCCGGGTTAATCTTGATTCACAGTCGCAACTTGTTGCGAACTGTACCGGTAATCCGGTCTATCATCTCTTCTTTTACCCCGATAATCATTTCTTCGGGATGACCCGGCCCCATCTCGCTGATAGTACTCCTTGCTTGACTCGTTTGACATGAGCGTAGGTTGCGTCGGATCACCCAAGGCATATGAATCAGCAATCCGGATTGTTTCTGCCAATGTAGTTGGCATATCTCTTTGCAACCTCTGCCATAGCATGCTTGTATATCTGCATCCTTGCGCAAACCAAGCTATGGCATGTGACTCAATCACACCCTCACATGAGTTTCGCACTGTGCACCAGTGGGTCAGGAATTCCCGGTCTATCTCGTTCGGTCTCTGTTTGCACATTGCTAGGGTCTGCGGTCTATTGGGCCTCTGATACGTGCTCAAGAAATTGCTAACAAACATTTCCTCAAAATCGATCCAACAGTTAATACTTCCGGGTGGCAAATTGTTTAGCCATACCCTTGCTGGCCCCTCCAACATCTGAGGTACATATCTCACAACCCATCTCAAGTTGCCTGTAGCGATTTTCACTGCGGTTGCATAGTTAATCAACCAATCCTCCGGCTTTGTGCTGCCGTCATATGTCTTAGTGCCTCTAGGTAACTGGAAGTTAGGTACCGGAGGCTCCTTCATGATCCGGGGCCCAAAACACGCTGGACCCGGAGGACCTTGACACTCAATTTGCTCCGACCTATACAGCTGATAGAGTTTTAGCCTGGCGTCATCAGGCATCAAGTTTCTGCTTCCCAATCTTGACCCTATCACGTGATAGTCCGGCCTGGGATACCCTGCATTTACCATCTCCGAATCACCATCATTATATCTATCTTGCTCCTGTGGAGCCGCTCTCTGTTGCATACCATGGTCGGCACTGCGCTCTTGCCGTGGTATATTCCACTGTTGTGGTTGCCCTGCACCTACCAAATTACGCTGTCCGGCATTGCCGTTTACAGCGTTCCCTTGATCGACATTGCCTTGGTTGCGGTTAACTCGGCCAGCTTCACCTCGGCTCACACTTCGTCGATCCTCATTTCTCTGCACTTCTTTTCCTTTCCCTTCCCTTGCCGGGTCATATGGGATTATCTACGTATTCCTCCTGGCCGAGGTTACTACCACTTCTCTCCTAGGACCACCATGAGGGGACGATGCAGCTCCAATGGATTTATCCGGGTTACCCACCTCCAAATGAACGATCTTGGAGGCTCCAACTCTCTTTGGGTTAGCCCTGAGCAATTCCTCATTTTGCCTGTTCGCGATCCGAACCAACTCATTGACCCTTTATTGCTGTCCCTGACGGGCTTCACCCGTCAGACCCTCTAACTTGGATGTAGCTGCATCTGCTGCCCTGAGGTTCTTTGTTGGGGTACTATACTTCGGCAGCCCCATGGACAGACAGTTTTCTGATTCCTCAATCCTAGTATCACCCTCTTTGTTCATTTCACTCATGAGGTTTCTCCCCTTCACTTTTACAGCATGTACCTTATTTGCCTTTGCATACTCACACAGCGTCATGTTCAACGGCTGCTGAGTCGCGGCTATCTTTTTTGCACCCTCTAGTATTTTCTGCCTAGTCTCCTCTAGCTCGGCCTGTGCCTGAGCCGGATCTACTACTGCTGCTACTGGGTTTTCCAAGCTATCCATCGCCTGTTGCAGCACATTCTTTGGCCTTTCTAGAGGAGGACCTCTACTTTTCCTCGGTGCCTTAGGCGTTACCTCTGGATCTTGCGCTGGATCCTTGCTTGCGCTAGCGCCAGGTACAGTCATCATCACCTCGGAGTGGTCCGGGGAGCGAGTGATACGCGCTCCGCGAGCCGCGCTAAGGGGTGGCTTGCCTCCTTCGACGACGTGTCGCGGGTGAACGCACGACACGTCGACAGCAACGTAGATCTTGTGTGCACCAAGCTTGACGAAGAGGCCGTTGCGCGGGAGAGGTCGCTTGCCGAAGCAACCAACATTGTTGCTGACGAAGTCCGGTGCTCCAAAGCGCTGAACGAGCCTGGAGACGATGCGTTTGCCGGTGCCGATGAGGTTTCCCGTCCGGATCTTCACCCCTGCTAGTGCCGCTAGCCACACTGTGGGCGCTAACTATCGTGGTGGTGTCACGACAGATGCCATGGATAGGCTAAAGGTGGGGACTAAATGCACTAGAGGAATCCAGGAAGGGATAGTGTAGTGATTCTACGCACATAAGTTTTGTATTGTTCAATGAGATTCCAAGGTTACAAGTGCTCCTTGAGCTGTACTGGAGAGAGGAGGAAGAAGGAGCTCTCTTACTCTCACCACTAGCTAGCTCACGGGAAACTAGAACTCTACAAGTAAAATCCAACCCACTCGAGATCAACCCCTTCTATAGAGGCCCTAGCCCTCCTTATATAGGGGTGGTTAGGTCTCCAATTAGGGCATACGTGGTGGAATATGCCTCCTCCCAAAATAGTAAACCGACCGGGTCACTTTTTCCCAACGTCATCCATGTAGAGGCTACGTGAGCCTCTGCGGCGCCTGCGTCATCCGACATAGGCATCGTCACCTTTATCGGCCACGCCTCGGTGGTCCTAGCCTCTGTCTGCTTCGCTCACGCTCTGCGTACAGTGGTCACCCTTTGACCAGCGAGATACCTTCCTTCTCGTACAAGCTTGATATAACCTGGATCCTGCCTGGTTAATCCGGCCAACCTATACCTGCATACAAGTTAGATATATCTTGCCGACATATGATATAGGTCGGCTGAGACTCAGTTAGGTGGACATCCCCTGGCCTGGGTTACTCCGTGATATGGCCTACCTTGAGGTGACTCGGCCAGCACTTGCTTTGACCTTGCCGTACCTCGGCTAACTCGGCCTTTATACCCGGCGTGACCCTACCCGGGGGTATCCCCCCAACAACGGAGGAAACGGATAGAAAGAGCTTGCAACGCCGACATATGGAAGTCAATGCGGTTATGCCGGCGGTGACGAGGTATATGCCTTGGTCTGAGCAGGAAATTACTTGGAGTATCAAGGACCATCCGAAGCTCATGTCGAGCCCTGGTTCGTATGCATTGGTGCTGGACCCAACGTTCATCGAGCCAAATATCAATGTGAGATTTTCTAAGGTGCTGATCGACAATGGCAGCAACATCAATATCATGTACGTGGACACAATGCGTAAGTTGGGTATATCAGGGAACATGCTCCAAGCCACAAGGACAACTTTCCATGGCATTGTGCCAGGTATTTCCTGTAAACCCATTGGCAAAGTCCGGGTTGACGTGTTATTCGGCATAAGGGATAACTACCGAACTGAAAATTTGGAGTTTGAGGTTGTGAACTTAGAGAGTGCGTATCACGCGTTATTCGGCAGGCCAGCCCTGAACAAATTCATGGCAAGTACTCACATCAGTTACCTAAAGATGAAATTTCCTAGGCCAAATGGAGTAATTACCATAGCAGGGGACTTCTGACGTTCCATTGAGTGTGCTTCAGCCGGGTCTAACCTGGCCGAGTCACTTGTGATCGCGCAAGAGAAAAGAAAGATCTAGGAAGTAGCGGCATTGGCCCAGTCCGCGCAGTAGTATATGCCGGTGTTAAGTAACCCGCATGGAAGTGTCTCATTTCAAGCAACAAAGAATACAAAGAAAGTACCTGTTGATGACCTGTTCCTAGAGCGCACCATAACAATTGGTGTCGGGTTAAATGAGAAATAGGAAAGCGAGCTCGTCAACTTCCTCCGTGAGAATCGGGATATCTTTGCTTGGTCCACACAGGACTTGCAAGGTGTTCCGAGGGAGTTGGCTGAGCACTCTTTTAATGTGAGACCTAGAGGAAAGCCGGTGAAGCAACCTCTCCGCTGCTTCGCCGAAGATAGGAGAAAAGTCATTGGAGATGAGATAGCTCGGCTCCTTGAAGCTAGGTTCATCATGGAAGTGCTTTAACCGGATTGGCTATCTAATCCGATGCTGGTGGAAAAGAAGAAAGATGATCCGAACATGGCAGTGGTTTGGCGTATGTGCATCGATTACATGAACCTGAATAAGGCGTGCCCAAAAGATCCATTCCCACTGCCAAGGATAGATCAGGTCATAGATTCTATTGCTGGGTGTGAGTTGTTGTCATTCATAGACGCATATTCTAGTTTCCACTAGACACCTCTGAACCCGAATGATCATATAAAGAATGCATTTATCACCCCGTATGGGGCTTATTGCTATCGCACCATGCCTTTTGGTTTACGTAATGTAGGGGCAACGTACCAAAGATGTAATTGGTCGAAATGTGCAAGTGTATGTTGACGATGTGGTTATAAAGACCAAGGAAAGCAAAACACTCCTTGATGATATCAGGCAAACATTTGCGAACCTAAGGAGGTTCCCAATGAAGCTTAACCCGAAAAAATGTACCTTTGGTGTGCCGGCTGGAAAATTACTCGGATTTCTTGTCTCCAGCCGAGGTATAGAAGCTAACCCAACTAAAATCCGAGCCATAGAGCGAATGGAAAATTGCCGAAGTGTCTTAATGATGTGCAGAAGTTTACTGGTTGCCTGGCATCCTTAAGTCGGTTTGTATGTCAGTTGGGAGAAAAGGCGCTGCCTCTCTATCAACTAATGAAAAAGTCGGACAGGTTCGTATGGACGCCACAGGCCAATGAAGCTTTCATCCAATTAAATAAAATGTTAGCCACTGCACTAGTGTTAGCCTATCCACTATCAAAAGAGCCGATGTTGCTCTACATAGCCGTAACTAACCGAGTTGTAAGTGCAGTGATTGTGGTAGAGCGCGACGAGGAGGGTAAGTCAGTGCGAAGGCCGATCTATTACGTGAGCGAGGTATTATCAGCGTCAAAGCAAAATTATCCTCACTATCAGAAGATGGCATATGGTGTGTATATGGCGGCAATGAAGCTAAAGCATTATTTTGAAGAGCACCCCATCAAAGTGATATGTGAATCCCCGATATCTGAGATAATGAGCAACAAGGATGCGAGCGGCCGGATTGCAAAATGGTCAATTGAGCCAGCCCCTTACGCTCCACAATACGGCAGGAGAGATGCGATCAAGTCTCAGGCTGTGGCCGACTTTTTTGTGGATTGGGCTGAGATGCAATACGAGCCACCGTTGCCAGATCCGAATTACATGAGGATGCGTTTGATGGATCAAAAACAAAAACCGGGTTAGGCGCCGGAGTTGTGCTTACCTCACCCAAGAAGGACCAGCTGAAATATGTGCTGCAGATCCACTTCGCAGCATCAAACAATGTTGCAGAATATGAAGCACTTGTGCATGGACTCAAAGTAGCAAAAGAAATTGGAATACACCGGATCCAATGCTTCGGTGACTCGGATTTGGTGGTTCAACAAGTCTTAGGGCAATGGGATGCTTTGGATGCAAACATGGCATTATATAGATTTCATGTTCAAAAGATATCAGGATACTTCAAGTGATGTGAGTTTCATCATGTACCTCGGCTGGAAAATGAGGCTGCCGACGTACTGTCGAAGCTCGGATCAACTTGACAAGCAATCCCGCCAGGTGTAGCACTAGAGTACCTCAGGAATCCATCTATCAGGCCATCCTCAGAATCCGAGTCAATCTATATACCGGCCGATCCGCAGTCCGGAGCTGTGCCCATGGAAATTGATGTGGGAAGTGGTTCAGGAAACCCGGGGACTGCTTCGCAGAACCCGGGGACTGCGCAGCCTGACCCGGCGGAGATTATGTCGGTGGATCAAATGGAAGTTGACGAGGGTGTGTTTCCGGTGCGAGCTATACCATCTTGGGTGCTGCCCATATTCCAGTTCCTGAAGGATGGATCTTTTCCCAATGAAGAAGTGTTTTCAAGGCAAATTCAGAGGCGCGCAAAGGCATACACGATTATCAGTTCCGAACTATACAAGAGGAGTGTCACGAATGTCCTACAACGGTGTGTTGACCCAGAAGAAGGGCTTGACATCCTCCGAGACATACATCAAGGGAAATGTGGGCACCACGCCTCATCTAGAGCCTTAGTAGCAAAAGCTTTCCGGCATGGATTTTACTTGCCAAGTGCCTTGGAGCAAGCAGATGATCTAGTAAGAAAATGCAATGGTTGTCAGAGGTACGCTACCAAGACACACATGCCAATGTCGGAGCTCAAGACCATACCAATTACCTGGCCATTTGCCGTATGGTGTTTGGATATGGTTGGTCCATTGAAGCCAGCAAGAGGAAATATGACCCATATCTTGGTGATGTTTGACAAGTTTACAAAATGGATTGAAGTAAAGCCGATAAGAAAATGTGATGGAGCTATGGCCGTGACATTCCTCAAAGATATCATCCTGAGATATGGCTATCCTCATAGTATCATAACAGATAACGACACTAATTTCGTTGAAGGAGCATTTGCGCGATTCTGCCGAGATAAAAAGATCTGACTGGACGTTACTTCAGTATCCCACCCCGCATCGAACGGACAAGTGGAAAGATCCAACGGATTAGTTTTATCCGGGATATAACCCCGGCTCATTGAGCCGCTGCAAAGATCAGCGGGGTGCTGGATAGAAGAACTATCAGCGGCACTGTGGAGTTTAAGAACAACTCCGAATCGATCAACAAGCCATACGCCATTCTTTTTGGTATATGGGGCAGAAGCTGTATTACCAGCCGACATAGAGCATGATTCGCCTAGGGTCACCCAATACACAAAAGCCGAAGTGCGAGAAGCCCGGAAAAATGATGTTGATCTGCTGAAGAAGCGAAAGAATTGGCATTGTCCAGATCCACCATATATCAGCAAAATCTCCGACGCTATCATAGCCGGAAAGTAAACCCCCGAGTCTTCCGGGAAGGTGATCTGGTACTCCAGCTAGTACACTGCTGGCATGCATAAGTTATCCCCCCCATGGGAAGGGCCATTCATCGTGAGCAAAGCATTGCACAATGACTCTTATTATCTTATTGATGCACAACCACAGGAGAAGAACAAGGCGGACATGTCCGGTGAGGAATCTAAGCGTCCATGGAATGTAGCCCTACTTCGTCCATTCTACACTTAACAGAGAAGTGTGTGTATCCAAGTTATCTCATATGTCGGTATGTATGCTGGCAGTGAGTTTATCAATGAAATCGTGGCACCTCGAGCAGTAACTCGGGGACTGCCTTAGTAATATTTGTTGTCTTCTTTGTTTGTTATTTATTTTTATGTCGGCTAGCTTAAGTTGCTTCTACCTAAGCCGGATTAGTAGTGTGTGAGCACCAAAAACTCAACTCTTTGACCTGTTGCTGTCCAACAAGAATTCTCTTCATGGCAAGCAAGAGAACAAGTTTGGAATTGCGTAGCACACGAAAAAAGACTAAGGAAAGGAACCTAATCAAGCTGACATTTATTGTTCGGACTAACCCTATGTTTTCTTTACCTTTACTACGCTGGACTATTTTGAGCTAATCCTAAAGTTTCCAAGTATTGTTAAGTCAATTTTTGAAACTCGGACTCGTAAGTCACAAAACCGAATCAAGGTAGACGCGAGCCGAGCCATGAAATTGAAGGAACAAGAAAATGAAACTCGGGGACTATGCCCAAGTTAATCCGGCATGAACAACTTAGTAGCAAAACATAATCTGTGTGCTTAATACATCTGCACCCGGCATACCGGGGATGTGATAAAATTCAAAGTGTTTTTTCGTGCTCAAGGAGCATCATCAGGAGGAGGTAACTCAGCGCCAACAGGTGGAACTCCGGCCTCAGACTCATCATAATCTCATTTTCTTCAAGATCCGAGGCTTCGTCCTCTTCCTCGTCATCTGAATCATCTTCGACGTATTCATCGTCAACAGCCCCGAGGAAGCTTGGTCCTTCGTTCCATTCATGAACAGGGGCAAACTGGATAATATTATGGGCACAAGCTTTACGTCGAGCTACCGAATCTAGATCATTCGACCACCTGGACCCGGTGCACAAGTGCTCAAGAACCTTCAGATCCAGTTTCTCATACCATGTGACCACGAAGTGGACGACAGTTTCAGCTCCAGCACGTGCGGTGGATTCCCTCCAAAGGTCAAGCTGGGTCTTGCAATCCATTCATTTGTTAATCAGAGCAGTGGACCCTTCTAGAGGATCCTCACCAGGCCAAAGGGCACGGAAGATCCGGACGGCTGAATCCAGGAAACCCGAACCATAGTTCCTCACAATTTCAATGCGAGAGGATAGGCTGACCAGCAAGTCCTCCATGTCATAGGGAATGTTTTCAGAGCCAGGACCAGTTGGGGTACCCCTCTGTTGGCGGAACTTGGTAACCGCAACAACCGCAATGGCATCGCCCTCTGGGAATTTGCCCGAAAACAAAACAAGTGAAATAAGCAAAAGAGTTTAACCCGGAGAAATACATGTCGGATGAAGGAAAAGAACTTACGGGAAATATGGCTATGGATCCGAGTCAGCTCTGTGGTGCAATCAACACGCCTCTTCCGGAGCTGCTCAAGTTCGATATTTGCCGACTCAAGCTTGACGTCGGCCTCCTTCATCAATTCTTGATCCTTTGCAAGTTGGAGGCTAAGATGTTCTCGCTCCTCGGTGAAGTCTTGGCCAGCCTTGTCCATCTCTGTTTTGTGGAGTTCCTTGAGTTTTTTCATCTCAGCCTTGAGCTTGGCAATTTCATCATCCTTGGCCTGGAGTTTGGCAAGTTCATCATCTTTCTTCTTGAGCTCGGCCTGATGTGCCCTGCTTGTTCGAGAAAGTGCAACATCATATCAGGCATGGGCACACTATCTTCAAGGGATGCTGAAACGGTTTGTTGACCCGGCAGAGCCGAGGTATGAATATCTGCCGAGCCCAGGAGAAAGGAGAGAAAGCACAGAAAACGTGTAGCCCAAACGGATTACCTTTTATCTGGTGCAAGTTTTTCCTCATAATCGTATTTTCGGGCTCCACTCCGGCTGTGCAATGCAAATGACAGATTAATTCGGCGGGAAAAGACAAAGAAAGATGGGGGGAGAAGTCAAAGAGAAAACTCACCCCTTTTCTTGAACTCAGCAAGAAGCATAGTGTGTTTCGAGCGGAACAACTTGTGTGAGTCCAAGAGGCACTAAAACTAAGCACTCCGACGATTGGTCGTGATCTGAAAAGAGCAAGATTGGCTCAGGTATATGCATAGTCGAAGTGTACAAAATCCGGGCCAAGTGGAACTTAACCCGGCTCTAGGTGTGTGCATATTCGAAGTGTACAAAATCCGGGTCAAGTGGAACTTAACTCGGCTCTAGGTGTGTGCATATTCGAAGTATACAAAATCCGGGCCAAGTGGAACTTAACCCGGCTCTAGGTGTGTGCATATTCGAAGTGTACAAAATCCGGGCCAAGTGGAACTTAACCCGGCTCTAGGTGTGTGCATATTCGAAGTGTGCAAAACCCGGGCCAAGTGGAACTTAACCAGGCTTTCGGTGTGTGCATATTCGAAGCTACTAAGGAGCTATGCTAGTTCTCTAAGGAGCATCTGGCCGAGTAACAAGTTACTCCCTCGGAGGTTCAGGGACTAATGGATATGTATCTAAGCACTTATATGTATTAAGTAAAAGACAAAGTAGCGTACCTCTATCATTCGGTCAGCAAGGTTGATAGCCTTGGCTGTTGTATTCATCTGTGTGCTAAATTCGGCGGGCCCAAAATTTTCTGAGAGATCATCTTTTGGATTGATGAACTCCGCGTGGTTCCAATTTTTTACATATTCAATCAAGGCTAGAGGATAGCCCTCTCCACTAAGCATGTGAGGCGCCACCAAGCCTTTGTGCATGGGCCTCCCTCCTCGCAACTTGGGCAGCAGCAGGGCTAGTATGCAGTGCGAGTTGCTTACTGCTAGCTGACCCGGAGGGGGCATCTTTCTTTGGCAGCATGGACACGAGCGTGCGCTGTCCAGCTTCAATGGATGTTGCCTTGGTGGCCCCAGAACCTTTCTTGGCCTTGGGTTGCTGTTGGGAGGCTGAAGCTTGAGCTGCTGATTTGGACTTAGGTGCAGCCTTGGTGCTAGCGGGGTCTTCTCGCCGGGTCTTGGAAGACCCGGACGAGGTAGAAGGAGTTGGTGCTGATATTGGTACTTGTGTTGCTACTGGTGCTGATGTTGGTGCTGGCGCTGGTGCTTGTTTTGTTGCGTGTGTTGCGGTGGTGCTGCGGCTGCTGATGGTACCTCGGAGGTGACGGGTTGCGGATGAGCCGGTGAAGAGCTAGGAGCATCAACTACCTCGGTCGTGCCACTTCCCCCTGCTCCGAGGTTGCCTTCCTCTAGACGAGGTGGGCTGTGACTCGGAGGAGCCACAGAACCCTCATGAATTGGGCTCAATGGGCGTGTGTTATCACCACGAGGGGGAGATGGGGTACGCTGGAGGGGCGAAGCAATGCTGGAGCCTCTCTGGGGAACCTCCATTGCAGCCCTGTCGAATCAGACAACAAATAACAAGTTATAACAAAAAGAAAGGCATATAGACAGAGAAGTATGAAGCAGAGAATTGACCAAAAGGAAAAAGTGACTTACTCGTCAGAAGTTAAAGGCTCCTTGGGTTTCCGAGCTCTCCGAACTATGCCTTTAGTCGGAGGCTTGGTGGCAGCCTTGTCAGCGGATTTCTTCCGCCTCTTGGTTACTTGGGGTTGCTTGGAAGAAGCAGCCGAGGTAGCGGCCCGTTTCTTGGATGCGGCAGGAACCGGCTCACCCGTAGCGAGAGGGGGATCTTCATGGATCTGCCCAGCCGGGTTAGCTGAAGCCGGAAATGCGTAAGAAATGGGTACAACATCAAATACCTCCACCACCTCAATGTCGGAATCATCTTCATTGTCAAGCCAATTCCTTAAGGAAGAGAAGTTACCAGAGAGTCGCTTGGTTGCGTCCGGGGTGGGCAGGAACATTTCCTGATCCGGCTCCTCCTTGTCCGAGACAAGTCGATCCTTCCCCCATTTGAGGGAAGGCTCGGTGCCATCTTCGAGTGTCTACTGAAGAAACAACTAAGAGGAAAATGCAAAAGGGATCAAATAAACAACGTGCTCCGACATAGAATATAACTCGAAGAAATATGGGGTAATGAGATTTACCGCAAGAGGAAGCTTATCCTAGCAGTAGTGCTCCAACCCCCACTCCCAATCAGCGGAGAAATCCTTGTCGGTCGTAAAGAGGGACTTGACCCCGGCGGAATATCTCGGTATTGTTCAATTCAAAGGAGGAAGTCTGGTTGGGGTCAAGTCGCCAGCTCATGTGGCAAAGTTTGTGTGTAAGCTTCTGAAGAGGGGAGATCCGGCTGCGGACCAATGTGATCATCACGTCCTCGTTGCGCAGCCCCAAATCCTTCAGCTCGTGGAACCGCTTATTGACTTGATTCGCCAAGACAGTTGGTTTCTTGGAAACCCGGTCCCATAGATCCGGGTTAGGAGGACCCATCGCGCAGGGGCGCAGCCGGATCAGATCTTCATTCGTGTCGTTCCTCACGTAGAAGAAGGTCCGGGCCCAGCCCTTACAGGATTCAAGCCCCATGACCCGGGTGAAGACATATTGCTTCCAGGGTGAGATGGAGGCCGCACAACATTGGGTCAGGTGCTTGTCCTCTGGGGCAAGCAGCTTATTCGGAATAACGTTCCTTCGCAGACCGAAGAACCAGATCCAGAGCTCTTTGGTGGGCCACATGCCAATGTATCCTTCTATGGCGGATGCGAAGGAAGAGAGGGACATGTTGGCGTTCGCCGGAAGGTGGTGGGGTTGGAGTTCATAGATGTTGATGATGTCATGGAAGAAATCACTCACTGGCAGGCCGAAGCCGTGCTGGAAGTGAGAGAGGAAGACAACGAACTCACCTAAATTGGGCGAGGGAGCAATCTCTTCACAGGCGAGGCGCGATATTACTCCTTCTGGAATGCGACGGGTGTGGTAGAGCCAACCCAGGTCATCCTGGCACACCCAGGAATCGGCCCAACCACCGCGCCCCATGGTTTTGCCCTCCTCCTCCATCTCTTCTCCCCCGACGATGGCGAGCTCCTCCTCAGTCATTTCCAAATCACTGTCCTCACCGGCCAGTTCGGAGGTGGGGAGCAGAGTCTTGGATTGGCGTAGACCCGTGATGGTGAAGCAGCGCAGGAGCAGTAGAAGGGCTGGTGCGAAGAGGCACGGTGCGGCGGCAACGCTGCAGAGCAGATGTGGCGGCGGCAGTGCAGTCGCGAGGAAGAAGAAGAGGCAAAGGCTAAGGGGCGCGAGAAGGGGAAAACTCCCAAGGGACGCACCCCCTCCCCTATTTAACCATGCCCTAGTGGTGGGTAGTGGGATCGTGTGGTGCATCGAGGCCACACGGTGTGGCCGTGTATTAACTGGATCAACCAATCAGAGCCGAGCCACAGGAAGGGCCATAGGAAACAGGGGATCCCATGACGCGACGTGGTGATGCAGTTAACGAGGAGGCGGCCACGACACGACGTTTGCAACAGTAACTCCTGACAATAAGAACAGTAACTGGTGCAGGCCCTTAAAATGAGGCAAGATAATGATTACCTCCACGTAGGATGTGGGGAAGCATATGAGAGAAGGAAGGATAACCCGAAAAGCTGAGGGGTAGCCTGGCCAGCGAGTCATAACTCGGAATGTGCCAAGGGAATACTACACCGCGGGATCCAAGCTACAGAATAACTCGGAAAAGGGAGCAAAGTGATTGAACCTGCCATGGCCTTAGCAGCTGAAGTTGCTAAGACCGCACCAGCTTCGGGGACTAATGTTGGGGGGATACCCCTGGTAGGGTAACACCGGGGTATAAAGGCCGAGTTAGCCGAGGTACGGCAAGGTCAAAGTGTAAGCTGGCCGGGTTACCTCAAGGCAGGCCGACTTACGGAGTAACTCGGACCGGAGGAAGTCCACCTGACTATGTCCCGGCCGACGTACGTTGCATGCCGGCGGGATATTTGTAATTTGTATGCAGGAACCCACGGGGCCGGATCATACCAAGCTTGCAAGAGAAGGAAGGTATCTCGCTGGTCAAAAGGTGACCTCTGTGCGCAGGAGCGTGAGCGAAGCGGACAGAGGGAGGGACCGACGAGGCGTGGTCGACAAAGGTGACGCACCCTATTCGGCTGACATTGGCGCTGCAGAGGCTTACATAGCCTCTGCATGGCTTACGATGGCAAAAGGTGACCCGGACGGTTTGCTATTTTGGGAAGAGGCATGTTCCCACGAATATGCCTCCACGTATGCCCTAACTGGAGACCTAGCCTCCCCTTTATAAGGGGCACTAGGGCCTCTGTGGTTGGGGTGGGTTGATTGGCATTTGAGTGGTTGTTTCATTGAGTAGAAGTAGTGGTGAGAGTAAGAGAGCTTCTTATTCCTCCTCTCCCCAATACAGCTCAAGGAGCATATGTAACCTTGTTAACTTGGAGAATACAAAGCATCTGTGTGTGAAATCACCACACTATCCCTTCCTGGATTCCTCTAGTGCAGATTGGCCCCACCTTTAGCCTATCCATGGCATCTGCCGTGACACCACCACGACACTTTGTTTCTTTGTTTTACCTTTTTTTACCGGACCAATCTAGTTTACTTTTATCGTGTGTTGATTCAATGGATGGAGATAGGCTAGGGTTGAAGATCCACCTGCAGCTGCACATGATATGGGATAAAAGATAATAATAAGCATAGTCACGTGTAATGTTTAAGAGAGATAATCTCTTGTGGGCAACACATCCTAATATACTAGAGCCCATGAGAGGCAACATGCATAGCAATAGTCTTTTGATCCAACCGAGTGCACCATGAAGCACTGGGCTACAAATGATTATTAAGTGTAAAACACAAATCAAAGCCTTAAGTGGTGATGTTGCTGTGATCTCGAATGGGTCGCTAAGAGAATACCGTACAACCCTTTCTATCACTAGGTTTCCTATGAGATCGCCGCTAGACAAGTATCTCACCTCAAGCCTTTATAAATCTCGGGGGTCTTGGGTTCCTACAAGTCCAAAGATTGAGGCAAGAGACAAAGACACAAAAGATACAAATCTCTCTTTCAAACAATACACAATGCTCCCATAGATTAGATTCACATAATCGATGCGACGTTTCTCCCCAACCCGTAGCCCGTGAGGACTACTCACTCATAACAATAAGATCAAGGATAGAAAACATTGTGCAAAATACTTAGATTGAAATCAAATATTCTTGCAATGGTTGCCGACTCACAAGGAGATCTCAAGTACAAAGTAATCGCTATGGCTAATGGACAGGATGGAATATGGAAGGGATGAACTATGGTCTAGATCTCCTTTGGTGGTGTTGTGATGCAATCTAAGAATGGTGGCCCCCTGCGCGGCGACTGAGGCCTCAAAATATATTGGCGTCTTCATGAAAGTTGTAGGGTTTATGAGACGAAGCCGCCACCACATGGTACGGGCGGATCATACGGACAGACCCTACCCATACTAGTGGTCATTATGGCTGCAAACGCATGGCAATGGCTCTAGAATTACTTGGTCGTGTGGACTTCCTAAAACCTTCATTATGACTCCTGATTATGCATTAAAAAGTGTGATTTCCTACACAACACAAATCAAAGCAATGGTTTGCATATCTTTGCTATTATTAGTCATTAATGGCAAGGCTAGAGAGTTTATTGTCAACTGCTTGACTAAAAACAATGTTTTAAACATGGTGGAAGATGGCTATTTTTGGAGCCACCGGTCGCTAAGCGCCAATGATGTTCTCGGCCCCACTTGGTGTTGTTATGGTGGGGTGGTGGTCATCTCTCGCTGTCGGTTGTAGCTTGGTGTAGGTGTAGCACCTCGTGATCCCTATGTCATTGTGTCATGGTTGCTACCTCTCTGTTTCAACACGACCTCTTCTTCATCTTCGGTGAGCCATGAGTCGCCCTAGGTAGGTGCTTTGCCTCTCTCTGATGCCAACCCTAACTAGGGTTTCCCCACTATTCTAGGCTTAACTTAAGGCATGTAGTGATATGTCTATTGTTGTTGTTGATCAAACCATGCTCTAGTTGTTTATGATCACACACTCCTTGTAGGATTCTTGAGTAGTGGACATTAAAATGAATAACTTACAAATCTAATACTAATCTAGTTTGGATAATTTTCATGAGTACCTTCCTTGCTATTCCGTGTGAATTATGCTTAGAATATAGGTGCTATCAGTGCTTGTGTCAAACTGATGTTGGTTACAGTATTGCATTACATGCAACAATATAGTGATGATATGTTCCTGTTTTGAATATTAAGCTTGTCTTGATGGCTTATTAAAGATTTTGATATTGTTCAACATGCATTGACTCTATCTATCTATTGTTGTCTCATACTACTTGATCGATGTTGTGGAATTGATTTAACAGTCTATTTATACTGATAGAGAACAAGTTTAGGATGATATTCCTGATTTTTTATTAAGGACATAGTCCTTTCTTGTGCAGATAGGCTCTATAACATTGACGAAGGCTAGTTTTTATGATACTCCACAGTCTCGCTTCCAAGGAATAGAAGAGAGTTTATTTGCTCGGTGAACGCCTTAGGCTTGCAGGTTTGAATCTTAGAGACGTAGATATGTGGAAAATAGAAGGAATCCCTCAAACTTTATCCATAAGATGATCGAGATATCATACAATGTGTCTATAATATGATCTCGGTGGGTTTATATTCATACCCGACGAGAGAGATGAATATAGAGCTATGACTAAGGCTAATGGCGAAGACTTGGGAAATTATGGCATGTCCTTCTCAGGTGAATGTCTTTGAGTACTTATAGGCCTCGAGGGTGGCCATGTCCTTAGTCATGTCATGTCTTCACCGTGTCTTTCACGTAACCGTGATCTCAAATCTTCCTTGTATGGATGTATGGTCTTCAGGATCTCTAGAGAGTTGTCTTGCAGCCCCACAAGTTAGGTCAGTTGAGGTTAGGTCAGTTTGAGAGCTTCTAGATGCAGGCCTTCATGTCCTGAGTCATCAGAGGTCATCGTGGGTAGGAATCGTGGGTTCAGGTCCATATCGGGTACAAGCCTGAGTCCACCGACAAGCCCTCGATAGGTACCTTCAATAAGATGGACTTACTTGTACTAGAGTTGTTGTAGATCGTACTCAACCTCTGCCTGGTGAGATCGATGACTTCTTCTTGATATTGAAGCGTGAGGTCCTTGTCAATGCTCGAGGTCTTGGTGCAAGGTCTCTGGCATGTGTAGATGTCTCGTGCAGACTATCGTGGTGGTGTCACGGCAGATGCCATGTATAGGCTAAAGGTGGGGACTAATACACGCTAGGGGAATCCGGGGAGGGATAGTGAAGTGATTCTCCACACAAGAGCTTGTATTGATTTACTTCCAAGGTTACAAGTGCTCCTAGAGCTGTATTGGCGAGAGGAGGAAGAAGGAGCTCTCTTACTCTCACCCACAGATCTCACCTGAAACCCTAGACCAAATAGAATAACAGAAAGACCAACTCATCAACCCCTTCTACAGAAGACCTAGCCCCCCTTTTATAGGGGAGGCTCGGTTTCTTCCTAGGGCATACGTGGAGGCATATTCCTAAGAATATGCCTCCTCCCAAAGTGGTAAGCCGACCAGGGTGCTTTTCCCCCGCGTCACACATGCTTTAGCTACGTGAGCCACTGCGGCGCCCTCGTCAGCTGACACGGGCGTCGTCACGCTTGTCGGCCACGCCCCGGTGGTCCTGTCCTTGCTCGCTTCGCTTAGGCAGTGCGTACCGGGGCTCCTTTTGACCAGCGAGATTCCTTTCTTCTCCTAGAAGCTTGCTGTGACCCGGATGATGGTTCATCCGGCCACACCCTTTCCTACACACAGGTAAAACATACACTTCCGACTTACCGCTTAAGTCGGATGAGGCCTAATTAGGAGAACGCCCCCAGGTCCGGATTACCCCGTGATTCGGCCTGCCTTGAGGTGACCCGGCCAGCATCTGCTTTGGCCTTGCCGAACCTCGGCTAACTCGGCCTTTATACCCCGGCGTGACCCTACCCGGGGGTATCCCCCCAACATTAGTCCCCGAAGCTGGTGCGGTCTTAGCTGCCTTGGCCGCTAAGGCCATACCAGGTTCCATTTTGTGCCCCTGTCGTTGTTGCCGAGTTACCTCTGTACCCCGGACAGCTTGGATTTACATTCCCTTCGCACATTGCAAGTTTTCACTTGCCGGCCGGGTTACCTCAGTTCCATCCGGGTCTTACTTCCTTCTCTCGTACGCTAGCCCATGTGAAGGATAATCATTATGTCATCTTATTTTAAGGGACGGTACAGTAACCGCCGCAGTAATTGTCAGTTATCACTGTGCGCGGGTCACGTCACGCCTGCCTCCTCGTTTACCGCATCAGCGCGTCACGTCACAGGACTCTCTCCGCCCTGTGGCCTTCCGTGTGGCTCCTTACTGATTGGTTCGAACGGGTAATACACGGCCACAGCGTGTGGCCGGTCCACAGGGTGTGATCCCACTCACCCCTGATGGGAGTGGTTAAATAGCGGAGGGGCGCCTCCCTTAGGATTTTTCCCCCACCGCACCCCTCTGCCCGCTGTTATTCCTCTTCGTCTTCCTCGCGACTGCACCGCCGCCAGCACTGCCAAAAAGCAGCGTCGCCACCGCACTTCTTCGTTGCGCCTCTGCGTCGCCGTCACTGCGACGCAAATCTCCCGCTACGGGTCCTCGTCAATCCAGGCCTCTGTCCCCCGCCGCCTCTAGCGCCAGCGAGGGCTTCGAGGAGCAGATGGAGGAAGAAGAACTCACCATTGCTGAGCAAGAGATGGAGGAGGACGCCACTGCTGCAAACCGCGGCGCATGGGCCGGTTCCTGGGTCTGCCAGGACGATCTGGACTGGCTCTACCGGACCAGACGCATCCCTGCCGGCGTCGCCGCTCGCCTCGCCTCCGTCGAGCTAGCTCCTTCACCCAATCCCGGGGAGTTCGTTGTGTTCCTATCTCACTTTCAACGGGGCTTCGGACTCCCGGTGAGCGATTTCTTCTACCATTGGCTCAGTACCTACCATCTCCAGCCGCACCATCTTCCAGCCAACGCCATTACTTCTCTCTCTGCCTTTGCTTCTACAATCGAAGGCTACGCTGGATTATGGCCCACGAAGGAGCTGTGGATCTGGTTTTTCGCCCTTCGTCGCAATGTTATTCCCGACATTCGCACTGATCCAGAGGACAAGCAGCTCACTCAGTTCGGGGCGGCCTCCATCTCACCCCGGAGGTACTCTGTTTTCCCCCGGGTCACAGGGCTAGAATCCTGCAAAGGGTGGGCCCGGACGTTCTTTTACGTCCGGAACACGGGCACTGAAGATTTGATTCGGTTGCTCCCCTATACACCGGGTTCGCCGAACCCGGATCTGTGGGACGCCGTTCCGAGGAAACCTACGGCCCTGGCCAACCAAGTGAACAAAAGGTTCACGGAGCTGAAGGAGCTCGGGTTGCGCAACGAGGATGCAATGATCACTTTCGTGCGCAACTGAATCTCCCCTCTCCAGAAGCGCACCCACAAGGTGTGCCATATGAGCTACAGCCGCGATCCCAACCGGACTTCATCTTTCGAACTGAACAACACAGAGATCTTTTGCTGGGTTAAGGCTCTCTTCACCACTCACAAGGACTTCTCCTGTGACTGGACTTGGAGGATTGAGCATTTCTGCCGTGACCGGCTTCCTCCTGCGGTAAGTTTCATGCTGCAAACTTACCCCGGACTAATCATGTGTCTGTTATTGTTGCATTTTTGACTCGTTTGTTTACTCTTTTCCTCAGCTATTCCTTCAGCAGACGCTCAAGGACGGCACCGATCCGACCCTTAAGTGGGCACCGGACCGGGTGACTTCGGACGAGGAGGAGCCGGACCAAGAGATGTTTCTCCCCATGACCGACGCCACGAAACGACCCACGGGTAACTTCTCTTCTGCTAGAGATTGGCCCGATGATGAAGATTACTCGGATATCGAGATAATTGAACCCTTTGAGGCTGTCCCCCTTTCTTTTGCTTTTCCGCCATCAGCTCACCCCGGTGGTCATATCCACGAGGATCCTCCCCTCGCTATGGACGAGCCAGTTCCGGTGGCATCGAAGAAAAAGCGTGGGGCTTCCTCAAGCTCTTCCTCCGGACCTTCCCAGCCCATTAAAAGGCGAAAGAAGGCCCTAGCACGAAGGGCTCGGAAACCCAGAGCAGCCGAAACCTCAGATGCGTAAGTCCTTCTTTCTTCTGTAACTCGTTCTTCCTTACTTCGTCGTAATTTTTCTTCTGATGTTACTTGATTTCACAGGGCTCCGGTGGACGTCCCTCAAAGTGGATCCAGTATCTCTTCGCCTCTCCGGCCTAGCCCTTCACCCCGTCATGACGACGAGTCATGTCCTCTGAGCCCTATTCTGGAGAGCTCTGCGGCCGCTCCGGGTCATCCTGGAGCGGGGGAACCGGCTCAGCCGGAGCAACGGCACCCACCACCTCGGCAACACCACAACCAGCAGTTACTAAGGCTACCTCGACTTCAGCATCCGTTCCAGTATCAGTAGCCAAATCTGCACCATCTCCACCTCCGGCATCAGCACCCACTCCGGCTGCGAAAACATCAGCGTCGGCACCAAGTCCAGCAACAAGAGTACCAGCGCCTAGTTCCTCTGCATCTTCCGAGTCCTCTCAACCTCGGCAGGGAAAAACCGCTGCTACGGCTTCTTCTTCCCAGCAAGCCAAGGGCAAGAAGATTCAAGATGGTGCCAAGCCTAGCGCTGCCGAGCCTGGGCAACGCACCCTTGAGTCAATGCTCCCCAAGAAGACATCAGCGGCAAAGGACGCGCCTGCCGAGCCAACCAAAGCCCAGCAGTTGGTTCTGCACACCAGCCCCGCCCTTGCCCTGGTGGAAAGGAAGGAAGCACATGCAAAGGGCTTGGTGACGCCCCATATGCCCACGGGGGAACGGTATCCCCCGAGCCTGATGGAGTTTGTCATGAACTAGAACAAGGCCGAGGTAGTCCATGAATCTGATCAGGTGAATACAGCCGCCAAGGCCATCAACCTCGCTGGATGAATGATGGAGGTACGTTGCTCTCTCCTTTGCAAATTGTAGATAATAACCATTAGTCCCCGAGCCTCCGGGGGAGTAACTTGTTACTCGGCCGGATGCTCTTTTATAGAACTAAGGTAGCTCCATGATAACTTCGAACATGCACACACCTAGAGCCGGGTTAAGTTCCACTTGGCCCGGATTTAAGTACACTTCGAACATGCACACACCTAGAGCCGGGTTAAGTTCCACTTGGCCCGGATTTTAGTACACTTCGAACATGCACACACCTAGAGCCGGGTTAAGTTCCACTTGGCCCGGATTTTAGTACACTTCGAACATGCACACACCTAGAGCCGGGTTAACTTCCACTTGGCCCGGATTTAAGTACACTTCGAACATGCACACACCTAGAGCCGGGTTAAGTTCCACTTGGCCTGGATTTTAGTACACTTCGAACATGCACACACCTAGAGCCGGGTTAAGTTCCACTTGGCCCGGATTTTAGTACACTTCAAACATGCACACACCTAGAGTCGGGTTAAGTTCCACTTGGCCCGGATTTTAGTACACTTCGAACATGCACACACCTAGAGCCGGGTTAAGTTCCACTTGGCCCGGATTTTAGTACACTTCGAACATGCACACACCTAGAGCCGGGTTAAGTTCCACTTGGCCCAGATTTTAGTACACTTCGAACATGCACACACCTAGAGCCGGGTTAAGTTCAACTTGGCCCGGATTTTAGTACACTTCAAACATGCACACACCTAGAGCTGGGTTAAGTTCCACTTGGCCCGGATTTTAGTACACTTCAAAAATTGACTTAAGTTTCTGTATCTCTTTTAGGTGACCACCAACCGCCGAAGTGCTGAATTCCAGCGCTTGTTGGATACGCACAAAAATCTTCGCACGAAACAGGATACACTCATCACGGAGTACGAGAAAAGGGGTAAATTTCTTTCTAATACTTTCCTCAATTTTCTTCAACTTCGCTTGCCGAACTAATATGATTGTTCGGTTTCCACAGCTGGAGTGGAAGCTGAAAACAAGATAATGCAGAAGAACTTGGAGCAGATCAAGGGTACGTCCTTCTTGTCTGTTTTACTGTGCTTTTCATCAGCTTTCCTCCTTGGCTCGGCAAACATTCATACCTCGGCTCTGCCGGGCCAACACACGATTTCAGCACTGCTTGAAGAAAGTGTGCATGTGCCTGACATGATGCTGCATTTTCTTGAACAAGCAGGACAGCACCAAGCCGGGCTGAAGAAGAAAGATGATGAGCTCGCCCTCCTCCGGACCAAAGATGATGAGATAGCCAAGCTCAAAGCTGAAATGGCTAAGATGAAGGCGTAGCACCAAACCGAGCTGAAAAGGGTTGGCCAGGACTATACCGAAGAACGCGAGCGCCTCAAACTCCAAAGTTCTAAGGACCGTGAGGTTCTTCAGGAAGCCGAGGTCAAACTTGAATCGGAAAATGCTGAGCTCGAGCAGCTTCGGAAGAGGCGTGATGCTTGCATCAAGGAGTTGACCCGGATTCACAGTCACATCTCACGTAATTTCTTTCCCTTATCCGCCTTATTTCTCTGGGTTACTCCATATGTCTTGTTTTCTCAATTTTGTCCTTTGCCTTGTTTCCCAGGCCACTTTCTAGAGGGTACTACCATTGCAAGTGCTGCTGTCGCCAATTTCCGCCGAGAAAGGGGTACTCCGGTCGCTGCTGAGGGTGAAAGCATTCCCTTTGACATGGAGGACCTGTTGGTCAGCCTGTCATCTCGCGTGGAAATCATCAAGAACTACGGCAGGGACCTCCTCGATGTTTCAGTCCCGGTCTTCAACGCCTTCTGGCCCGCCGATGATGCTCCGGAGAGAGTCGCATAGCTCGCTGAAAGACTGTCGGAAATTGAGACCCAGCTCGACCTCTGGCAAGAATCCGCTGGACGCGCTGCTGCAGATACCGTCCTTCACCACATTTTGACGTGGTATGAAAAGATAGATCTCAGCCTCCTCACACGCCTGCGCACCGGATCCAAATGGACAGATGACCTGGAGTGGGTAGCTCGGCGCCAGGCTTGTGCCCACAACCTCATCGAATATGCCCCCATTGACGAATGGACTGAGGGTCCGAGCTTCCTGGAAATCGCAGGTGGAGAGGAAATTGAAAATGCTGAAGATGACTCGGGTGAAGACGAAGAGCACACTGCCTCAGATATCGAAGAGGGCGACGATGATGCCGAACTTCCTCCCGCTGCTCCTTAAGGAAAAAAACACTTGAAAATTTATGAGATCCCCGGTATGCCGGTGGAATTGTATTCCAAACACATGTGATATTTTGCTACTAAGTACTTATGCCGGATTAACTTGGGCGTAGTCCCCGAGTTTCTTTTTCTTGTTTGTTCAATCTTTTGGCTCGGATTGTGTCTACCTTGATTCAGTTTTACAACTTACGAATCCGAGCTTAAATATTGTCTTAACAATACTGGGAAACTTTTAGACTTAGCTCAAAAATAAAACTGCATAATAACTTGAAAATAAAAACAGGGTTAGTCTGAAAAACAAATGTCGGCTCGAATAAATTCTTTTCCTTAGTCGTTTTTCATGTGTTACGCAATTCCAAACTTGTTCTCTTGCTTGCCATGAAGCCAATTCTTGTTGGACAGCAGCAAGTCGAAGAGTTGGGTTTTTGGCGCTCACACACTACTAATCCGAGCTAAGTAGAATAACTTACTCCAGCTGACGCGCAAAAAATAACAAACATTATTAAGGCAGTCCCCGAGTCACTGTTCGAGGTGCCAACATTTCATTGATAAGTTGCCGACATACATACCGACATATGAGATAACCCGGATACATTCACTTCTTAGCTAGGTGTAGAAAGGCCAAAGTAGAGCTATGTTCCATGGTCGCTTTGATTCCTCTCCGGACCTGTCTGCCTTGTTCTTTTCCTGTGGCTTTGCATCTATAAGATAGTAAGAATCATTGTGCAATGCTTTGCTCACGATGAACGGCCCTTCCCATGGGGGGGGGATAATTTATACATTCCAGTAGTACGTTGTACCAACCGGAGCACTAGATCGCCTTCCCGGAAGACCCGGGGGCACACTTTCTGGCTATGATAGCGTCGGAGATTTTGCTGATATATGGCAGATTTGGACAATGCCAGTTCTCTCGCTTCTTCCAGCAGATCAACATCATTTTGCCGGGCTTCTTGCACTTTGGCTTCTGTGTATTGGGTGACCCTAGGCGAATCATGCTCTATGTCGGCTGGTAATACAGCTTCTGCCCCATATACCAGAAAGAACGGCGTATAGCATGTTGATCGATTCGGGGTTGTTCTTAAAATCCACAGTACCGCTGGTAGTTCTTCTATCCAGCACCCCGCTGATCTTTGCAGCGGCTCAATGAGCCGGGGTTTTATCCCGGATAATACTAATCCGTTGGATCTTTCCACTTGCCCGTTCGATGCGGGCTGGGCTACCGAAGCTACGTCCAGCCGGATCTTCTTATCCCGGCAGAAACGAGCAAATGCTCCTTCCGCAAAATTTGTGCCATTATCAATTATGATACTGTGTGGATAACCGTACCTCAAGATGATATCTTTGAGAAACGTTACGGTCGTAGCTCCATCACATTTTCTTATAGGCTTTACCTCGATCCACTTCGTAAATTTGTCCACCATTACCAGAATGTCAGTCATATTTCCCCTTGCTGGTTTGAACGGGCCCACCATATCCAAGCACCATACGGCAAATGGCCAAGTGATTGGGATGGTCTTGAGTTCCGACATTGGATATGTGTCTTGGTAGCGTACCTCTGACAACCATTACATTTTCTCACCAGATCTTCTGCTTGCTCTAAGGCATTTGGCCAGTAGAATCCGTGTCAGAAAGCTTTTGCTACCAAGGCTCGGGATGAGGCGTGATGCCCGCATTCCCCCTGATGTATATCTCGGATGATTTCAAGCCCTTCTTCCGGGTCAACACACCGCTGGAGGACATTGGTCACGCTTCTTTTGTATAACTCAGAATTGATGATTGTGTAGGCCTTTGCCCTCCTCTGTGTTTGCCTGGACAGCACCTCCTTAGTGGGTAACGTTCCATCCTTCAGGAATTGAAATATAGGCAGTGCCCAAGCCGGTATTGGCCGCACAGGGAACACGTCCTCGTCTATCTCCATCTGATCCACCGACCTAACTTCAACCGGACCATGCTGAGCAGTCCCTGGGTCTTGCGAAGCAGTCCCCGGGTTTGCCGAAGCAGTCCCTGGGTTTTGCGCACCACTTCCTGTGTCAACGTCCATGGGCAGAGCTCCAGATTCCGTGTCCTCCGAGACGTAAATTGACTCAGACTCCGGGGATGGCCTGATGGATGGTTTCTTGAGGTGCTCTAATGCTACACCCGGTGGAATTGCTTGTCTGGTTGACCCGAGCTTCGACAGCATGTCGGCAGCCTCATTTTCCACCCGGGGTACATGATGAAATTCGCATCCCTCAAAGTAACCAGAAATCTTCTGCACATGAAATCTGTATAGTGCCATGTTTGGATCAAGGGCGTCCCACACTCCGGACACTTGCTGCACCACTAAATCCGAGTCGCCAAAGCATATAATCCGACGTATACCAATTTCTTTTGCTACCTTGAGCCCATGCACAAGTGCTTCATACTCAGCGACGTTGTTTGATGCGGTGAAGTGGATCTGCAGCACATATTTCAACTGGTCCTTCTTTGGCGACGTGAGTACAACTCCGGCACCTAGCCCGGATTTGGTTTTTGATCCGTCAAAGTGCATTCGCCAATAGTTCGGATCAGGAAGCGGTGGTTCGTACTGTACCTCGGCCCAGTCCACGAAAAAGTCCGCCACAGCCTGAGACTCATTATCTCGGATATGGGGGCCTCACATATGACCCGGATGGCTTCTCTCCGGTCATATTGCAGAGCATAAGGAGCTAGCTCAATTGCCCATTTTGCAATTCTGCCGCTTGCATCCTTGTTACTCATTATCTCGGATATGGGGGCCTCACATATGACCCGGATGGGATGCTCCTCAAAGTAGTGCTTCAGTTTCTTGGCAGCCATGTACACGCCATAAGCCACTTTCTGATAATGTGGGTAGTTCTGTTTTGAGGTTGACAATACTTCACTCAAATAATACACTGGCCTTTGCACCGACTTACCTTCCTCATCGCGCTCCACCACTATCACTACACTTACAACTCGGTTGGTTACGGCTATATAGAGTAACATTGGCTCCTTTGATAGTGGCGAGGCTAGCACTGGTGCCGTGGCTAACATTTTCTTTAGGTGGGCAAAGGCTTCATCGGCCTGCGGTGTCCAAATGAACTTATCCGACTTTTTCATGAGTTGGTAAAGAGGCAAAGCCTTCTCTCCCAACCGACATACAAACCGACTTAACAAGGCCAGGCAACCTGTGAACTTCTAGACATCGTTAAGACACTTCGGTAGTTCCATTCGTTCGATGGCCCAGATTTTGGTTGGATTAACCTCGATACCTCTGCTGGAAACCAGAAAACCGAGCAATTTTCCAGCCGGGACACCGAAGGTGCATTTTTCCGGGTTAAGTTTCATCCGGAACCTTCTTAGGTTTGCAAACGTCTGCCTGATATCGTCAAGGAGCGTTTTGCTTTCCTTGGTCTTGATAACCACATCATCCACGTACACCTGTACATTTTGACCTATTTGGTCGTGCAAACATTTTTGCATACACCTCTGGTACGTTGCCCCTGCATTACGTAAACCAAACGGCATGGTGCGATAGCAATAAGCCCCATATGGGGTAATAAATGTAGTCTTTATTTGATCATCCGGATTCAGAGGTATCTGGTGGAAACCAGAATAAGCATCAATGAATGACAACAGTTCACATCCAGCAGTTGAGTCTATGACCTAATCTATTCTTGGTAGCGGAAATGGGTCTTTTGGACACGCCTTGTTCAGGTTCATGTAATCGATACACATGCGCCAAACCACTGCCACGTTCGGATCATCCTTCTTCTTTTCCACCAGCACCGAATTAGACAGCCAATCCGGGTAAAGGACTTCCATGATAAATCCTGCAGCTAGTAACCGAGCTATCTCATCCCCAATGACTTTCCTTCTATCTTCGGCGAAGCGGCGGAGAGGTTGCTTCACCGGCTTGGCTCCGGGTCTCACATTCAAAGAGTGCTCGGCCAACTCCCTCGGAACACCTTGCAAGTCCTGTGTGGACCAAGCAAAAATGTCCCGATTCTCACGGAGGAAGCTGACGAGCTCGCTTTCCTATTTATCGCTTAGCCCGGCACCAATTGTTATGGTGCGCTCTGGGAACATGTCATCAACGGGAACCTTCTTGGTATCTTTTGTGGCCTGGAAGGAGAGAGTTCCATGCGGGTTACTCAGCGCCGGCATATACTGCTGCGCGTACTGAGCCAATGCCGCCACCTCTTGAATTTTTCTTTTTTCCTGCGCGATCACAAGTGACTCGGCTAAGTTTGATCCGGCCGACGCACACTCCATGGAACGTCAGAAATCCCTAGCAATGGTAATCACTCCGTTTGGTCTGGGCAATTTCATCTTCAAGTAGCTGATATGACAACTTGCCATGAACTTGTTCAGCGCTGGCCTTCCGAGCAACGCATGATACGCGCTTTCTAAGTTCACCACTTCGAACTCTAGATTTTCAGTTCGGCAATTGTCCCTCGTGCCGAACAAGACGTTGACCCGGACCTTGCCTATGGGCTCGCAAGAAATGCCGGGCACTATGCCATGGAAAGTTGTCCTCGTGGCCTGGAGCATGTTCTCCGAGATACCCAACTTGCGCATTGTGTCCGCATACATGATATTTATGCTACTGCCGTTGTCGATCAGTACCTTTGAGAACCTTACGTTAATGCTAGGCCCAATGAACGTAGGATCCAGCACCAACGCATACGAACCAAGGCTCAGCATGAGCTTGGGATGATCCCTAATGTTCCAGGTGATTTCCTGATCGGACCAAGGCATGTACCTCGTCACTGCCGGCATTACCGCATTCACCTCCATATGCCTACGCTGCAAGCTTTTTCTATCAGTTTCCTCTGTGGTAAATACACAGTAGCTCTGGTGATGCTCCCTGTACTCGTTTCTCCCGTCATTTCCGGGGTGCCTCTGATCCGGCTGATGCTGATTTTCTACCTGGTGCACTTCATCCCTTCTTTCATTGTTATCATACCTCGGCGGAGGGGGAGGCAACATTAGCTGTTGCGTGTTCGCTCCGGAGAGCAATTGCTGCCGGGGTAACTCCTGCCGAGGCTGATCATTCCGTGGTGCTTGAGCATTCCCCGAACCACCTTGCTCGATCTTGCGCATCCACTCACATTGCCTCGTCGTATGACCCGCTGGGTTGTTCGGATTCGGCATGTGAAACTTACATGGCTGGTCCAACATCGACTCGTAAGTATACCTCGGACGGTCTTTCCTTTCTTGCCACTGCTTCTTTTGCTCCGATGTCCAAGTTTTCTTCCCATCGTTTTTTGGAGTCCATTGACCTCCAGTTTTCTGGCGCTGGCTACCCCCTGCTGCGGGTTGATCTTGATTCACAGCTGCCACTTGGTGCGAACCGTACCGGTGGTCCGGTCTATCATCTCTCCTTTTTCCTCTGTAATCATTCCTCCGGGATGATCCGGATCCATCCCTCTGATAGTACTCATCGCTTGACTCGTTGGACGTGAGGCTTGGTTGGGTCGGGTCACCCAACGCATACGAATCCGCAATCCGGATCATTTCTGCCAACGTTGCCGGCATTTTCCGTTGCAACTTCATCCATAGTTCGCTTCCCTATCTGCACCCCTGTGCAAACCATGCTATGGCCTATGATTCTATCACGCCCTCGCATGAGTTTCTCACGGTACACCACTGGGTCAAAAACTCCCGGTCTGTCTCATTGGGTCTTTGCTTGCACATAGCTAGGGTCTGTGGCCTATTTGGCCTCTGATACGTACTCGAAAAATTGCTGATGAACATCTCCTCAAAATCTATCCAGCTGTTGATGCTTCTTGGTGGAAAATTGTTCAACCACACCCTCGCCGGGCCTTCCAACATTTGGGGTACATACCGTACAGCCCTTCTTAGGTTGCCTGTGGAAATTTTTACAGCCGTAGCATAGTTTATCAGCCAATCCTCTGGCTTGGTACTACCGTCATAGGTCTTGGTGCCCCTGGGCAGCTGAAATTTCGGTACTGGTGGCTCTTTCATGATCCGGGGTCCAAAACATGCTGGACCCGGTGGACCTTGACATTCAATCTGTTCCGACCTATACAGTCGATCCAGTTTCAACCTTGCATTGTCCGACATCAAATCCCTACTTCCCAATCTCGACCCTATCACATGATAGTCCGGTCTCGGGTATCCCGCATTTGCCATCTCCGAATCACCGTCGTTGTACTGGTTTTGCTCTTGCGGTGCACCTTTCTGTTGCATACCTCGGCCGGCACTGTGCTCTTGCCTCGGCATGTTCCGCTGCTGCGGTTGTCTTGCTCCAGCTAGGTTTTGCTTTCCGGCATTGCCGTTAACAACGTTCCCTTGACCGGCATTGCCTTGGTCACGGTTACCTCGGCCGGCTTCGCCTCGGCTCACACTCCGTCGATCATCATTTTTCTGTGCTTCTTTTTCTTTCCCTGCCCGTGTCGGGTCATACGGGACAATCTGTTTGTTCCGTCTGGCCGAGGTTACCACCTCCTCCCTCCTCGGACCACCATGAGGGGACGATGCGGCTCCAGCGGATTTCTCCGGGTTACCCACCGCCGAATGGATGATCCTGGAGGCTCCAGCTCTTTCTGGGTTTGCTCTGAGTAGTTCCTCATTTTGCCTATTTGCAATCTGAACCAGCTCGTTAACCCGATCTTGCTGCCTTTGCCGGGCTTCACCTGTCAGTCCCTCTAGCTCGGATGCAGTTGCATTCCGGCATCACCTTCTCTGTTCATCTCGCTCATGAGATTTCTCCCTTTGACTTTTACATTATCAACCTTGTTCGCCTTAGCGTACTCACGCAGCGTCATGTTCAACGACTGCTGGGCCGCGGCTATTTTCTTTGCGCCCTCTAGTATTTTCTGCCAAGTTTCTTCTAGCTCGGCCTGTGCATGAGCTGGATCTACTGCTGCTACTACAGGGTTTGCCAAGCTATCCATTGTCTCTCTCAGCACGTTTTCCAGCCTCTCTAGTGGAGGACCTCTACATTTCCTTGGTGCCTTGGGCGTCACCTCCGGATCTGGCGCCGGATCCTTGCTCGCACCCGCACCTGGCGCTGTCATCATTACCTCTGCATGGTCCGGGGAACGAGCGATACGCTCCCCGCGAGCCACAGTGAGGGGCGGTTCGCCTGCTTCGACGACATGGCGCGGATGAACGCTAGACACGTCCACCGCAACGTAGACCTTGTGCGCGCCGAGCTCGACGAAGATGCCGTTGCGCGGGAGAGGGCGCGTGCCGATGCAGCCTGCGTTGTCGCTGACGAAGTCCCGCGCTCCAAAGGGCTGAACGAGCCCGGAGACGATGCGCTCGCCAGTGGCGATGAAGTTTCCCGTCCGGATTTTGACCCCTGCTAGCGCCGCTAGCCCCACAGTGGGTGCCAACTATCGTGGTGGTGTCATGGCAGATGCCATGTATAGGCTAAAGGTGGGGACTAATACACGCTAGGGGAATCCAGGGAGGGATAGTGAAGTGATTCTCCACAGAAGAGCTTGTATTGATTTACTTCCAAGGATACAAGTGCTCCTAGAGCTGTATTGGCGAGAGGAGGAAGAAGGAGCTCTCTTACTCTCACCCACAGATCTCACCGAAAACCCTAGACCAAACAGAATAACAGAAAGACCAACTCATCAACCCCTTCTACAGAAGCCCTAGCCCCCCTTTTATAGGGGAGGCTCGGTTTCTGCCTAGGGCATACGTGGAGGCATATTCCTAAGAATATGCCTCCTCCCAAAGTGGTAAGCCGACCGGGGTGCTTTTTCCCCCGCGTCACACATGCTTTAGCTACGTGAGCCACTGCGGCGCCCTCGTTAGCTGACACGGGCATCGTCACGCTTGTCGGCCATGCCCCGGTGGTCCTATCCTTGCTCGCTACGCTCAGGCAGTGCGTACCGGGGCTCCTTTTGACCAGCGAGATTCCTTCCTTCTCCTAGAAGCTTGTTGTGACCCGGATGATGGTTCATCCGGGCACACCCTTTCCCGCACACAGGTAAAACATACAGTTCCGACTTACCGCTTTAGTCGGATGAGGCCTAGTTAGGCGAACGCCCCCAGGTCCGGATTACCCCGTGATTTGACCTGCCTTGAGGTGACCCGGCCAGCATCTGCTTTGGCCTTGCCGAACCTCGGCTAACTCGGCCTTTATACCCCGGCGTGACCCTACCCGGGGGTATCCCCCCAACACAGACCTTCTCGTGTGCCTGTTCTCAAAGTAGGTCTCATGAGCCTTCCCATCTCATATGTCCCAGGGTAGTGGGCTAATGATGAGGTCCAACAAAAGGGTTAAATAACAAAAGGGAAGAGAACGATCTTCTTGTGTTACGGTGCGAGTAACTTAAAGTACTACAAGAAAAGTGTCCATCCCCAACGACTTGGCCCATCGGTCGTCGTAGAAGGCGCGTCTTCCGTGACAAATTTCTCGGCTCGACCATGGCTGTTGGAAAACTTTTTTTCCGTTTTCGAGGCCCTCTACTACTACGAAACCGCTAAAAACATGGAGGAAGCTCGACCAGCTTGTGGAAAAAGCAAGATTTTCGGTTCCTCGCGTGATGTTGACTCGCTGAAGTCTTTTGAGGGGTGTGGGTCCCAAACGTCGATGTCTCTAGCAGAACATACTTTTTGGTCGCGCCTCCCTGATTTGAACTCGATAATGTTGCTCAATGCGTCTACTGTTTAATTAGGTTGTTGGGTCCCACATGTCAGCCTCTTATTAGAAGAATTGTGTGTATGATGGAATTTTTTTCCTTCGCTCGTGCTACCCTGTTCTGAACTTGATAGTGTTCCTGGATGCATCTACCGTTTAATCAGGCTACTAGGGCCCACATGTCATCCTCTCATTAGAAGAAACATGTGTATGATGGAATTTTTTCTTTCACACGCGCTACCCTGTTCCAAACTTGATAGTGTTGATCGATGCATCATCGTCCAGTCATGCTGCTGGGTACCCCTTGTTAGCCTCTCATTAGAAGAAACATGTGTATGATGGTTTTTTGCCCTCGGTCACGCCTTCGTATTCTGAACTTGATAGCGTTGCTCGCTGCATCAGCAATTTAATCACACTGCTGGGCCCCACATGTAATCCTCTCATTAGAAGAAACGTGTGTATGATGAATTTTTTTCCTCACCCTCGCCTCCCTGGTTTGAACTTGGCAAAGTTGCTCGATGCAACATTTGTATAAGGTCTCTGTTGGGTCCAACATGTTAGTGTATCTACAAATGCAATGTGTGTATGATGGACCTTTTATTCGGTCGTGTCCGCTGTTTTGACCTTGGCAACGTTGCTGGGTCCCAGATGTAAGCCTTCTCTGTGTAAGAAATGTGTGTATGCTAGAAAAAATGTAAAAGAATGACAAGGATTATTTATATTGATGAACCTAGGATTCAAGCTCAAGACTTCAACAAATGGCAACTGCGTGCGCTTGCACTACGCCAAAACCATCTATGCCACTCCTTGAAACGATTATCCTTAGAAATATTGAAACCACTTAAAAAGGTAGCGACCCTGATGACTTGCCATAAAAATGCTACATGGTCTGCATAAATACAACTTGGGTAGGCAAAGATTGTCCTATACTTTATCACAATGGCATGGAAAATGCTAAATTAAGACGCTTTTGGGCGATACAAAAAATAACTTTGCTCCAATCTTGTGAACCAATGGGCTTATTATCGTGGGATCCTTAGTGAAACTTCTTCAATGGGGTTCATGCTTAAAAACAAAGTAACAATGTGTTGAGGATTGGCGACCCACGGCCGACCTGAACCCAGAAGGATAAATTAGCGAGGTTTTGGGCCAGAGTTCCTCACTAAAAATTTAATGTACTCAATATGTCGAGGGTCGGTAGTCAACCTGACCTGGCAGGCTAAATTTGCAAGGTTTTGGGCCAGTGTTGGTTCGAATGTGCAATCTTTTCGTTAGATACATGGTGAAAATTCAATGTAGTTGGAACCCCATGCTCAAAAAAATGTAATTGGTACCGTAAAAAAATATGCTAGGGTTTGGCGCCTCTGCTCACCACAAAAGGCTAATTAAAGGAATATATTTTTTGAAACAAGATTATGGGAAGGTTTTTTCTGAAGTGGGGTTGAAATATTTGTTTTTATAGGCTGAGTAGTAAAAATACATTGTACTAAAGGTCAATGATCCAAAATAATGAAGTTGGAAAGGGAGAAAAGTGATCGATATTGCGCCTTATTAAGAGTTTTACATAGCGAAGAACTTGGGCAGCGCAAGATTCGAACATGGAAAGTACCAGAGCAAGTTTGACTGATTGACATAAAATCGTGTCATATCAAGTCTTACAACGCACAATCATCTTTTCAGCAAAGGTTATATTTCGAGATGGTTTGGGTGGGTTTGAATCTGCGTAAGTGCCCAATTGATTTGATGTACTCAAAACATGTAATCATGCCATATAAACTGTAGGCGATAGAGACACAGTGGCCTTGACTTGCCCAGCTTTAGACAACTCAGGTAAGCACTAGCTTATACTGATCGCTCGAAGTTGTACGCTTCCGTACGATCAAATTAATACATGCCCCAATTAGCGCCAACATGTGGCATTGTCATCATGCAAAAAGGATCATAATTCGCACATTTAGTTCACCATTTCAAACACAATAATACAACTAGTTTGTACACTAGGACATCAGAGTACAATCTTAGCACATTAGAGCTTGACTTGTTCATGTCACATCAGAGATTGACTTGTTCATTTCACATACAGAAGAATGAGCAAGGATACATATTGTATTGAACAACTAATTTCATAGTAGCACCAAAAGTTTGCCATGTATTAGTGACAATATGGGGTCTGCGTAAACATTTTTTTGGACGGGTCTGCATAATTTTTTTTTAGCAAATCTGCATAAACTTTTTAAGCTATCATCCTAGGGTGTCTCGGCCTGCTTTGGCGTACCAATCCTAGATCAATTATGGCCCAGTTAAGGCCTATTTCATGGCCTATAAGACACAGTGACCTACTTTTCCTTGTTTGCTAAGAGGAAAGAAGGAATATTCCTCTCAAAATACAAAGTTGCACGAGGTGCGTATATACAAGCCAGTAATAGTACTGATAACTATAGTACAGAAATGACGCTACAAAATAAGCACCGCTACATGGATTATACCGTGGAAGGAAATACTAATTACAAAAGTGTGGCATGGCTCATATAAACATATTCAAGCTGGCCACTAAAACTAGTGTCCTAACAGTCAACTATTGAACCATGATGCAAAAAAAGATGACACATCGATACACCAGAAAGATCCACAGCTCAGTATAGGGACAAAACAACGAGCCTACCACACCTAAACTAGACCTAAACCAAATTTCTGCCTATCACACACCGTTCCATCCATCTTTAGGAAGGATGATAACTCCCACATGCTCACCTTTAGTTGGTTGCAGGTTGCAGCATTTAATCTGAGGGAATTTTATTCCACGAAACCACATGTATGTTGTGTACACATAGTTTTTCTCATGAATGGTAACAATGTGCCATAAGGAGCCTTGCATCCATGTTTCTTCATCATCTTGTCAATGATTGTATAGTTAAGACCGAGAAACAGAGAGTTGTCACCCAGGCTATTAACATGCCTCCAAATGATGATCCCTGGAGGTCTAGCAGAGATAGGATCCTATTCAAAATTTAGACATGAGTGGTAGGATATAGGCATAGGTTAGTCCCATTTTGAGCATGGGGAATGACTTCACCCTCTTCGCCATGGGCAACCCCCATGCCATACGTCATAATTATGATCACCAAGCATTCACTGTTAACCGCTCAAGCGAGGAACCACATGTCTGGCCAATCATTTAGAATAGGTGCTGGGATAACAAATGCAAGCTCCTTGTTTCCTACAACATCTGAATTGGAGACAAAAAGTGTTTTAGTGGCATACATATTCTAACATCAGCATTCTTCATTGTTCATGCTAATAGTGTGAACAGGTAAATCCTGACAATAATATTACTCAATAAATTAACAACATTAGAAATTGCATTTCTTTCCGCTATTCCGAATATTTGGATTTTTTTTCTTATCTTAGTTTCCTAGTTGTTGTAAGTTTCAAAAGAGGGACCGGTCATTCAGCTATATGCAAAAATGAGGGACTCTTTGGATCACAAGAACAGATGAATGAGAAAAAACGCTAGAAGCACCACTTTTTATTGATATAGAGGCATGTCCACTTGAATCCTATAGGATTAGATACCTACAGTATTTTGGATCAAGTGGTGTTTGATTGCTTAGGATAACCAAAGGAATTGTACAAAGAGGTTGGAGTGGATGGAAATTTTCCTCCAAAATAGAGTGCAAAGGAATCCTTTGAAGGAATTCCTAAGGATTATACTCTTTCAAATCAGACATCATTTTATAGAAAAAATCCTAAGGATCCAAATCCTACAAAAATCCTACACAATTCCTCTGAATCCCAAGGCAATCCAAAAAAGGAAAAGATTGGTATCCTAAAAAATATGTGATTCCTACAATCCGAGGAGGGCCTGAAAGTACAAACAAATCAAGAAACCCGGCTTCATTGTGTTGCACTCACATTTGAGATGCTGGTTAATACCTTTCATATTCTGACAATGAACGAACTTACTAGTGCAGGGACGCCTTCATACAATATGTTTTTGGAAGACGTTTTACTGGTACTAATTCATTACATGCAATGATTCATTCATTTTTAGGACAAGTGTGCTCATTCGGTCATATGAAAGGTAAAACATAAACAAGGTAGTTAAAGAACAACTTCACTAAATCACTCACAATGTATCATGTAACTAGAATTACCTTCCAATGTGGGATCCTAGTAGTAGGTGCCGCCTTTACCTGCGACCGCAAAAGCGAGGCCACCGTGTTCAGTTTCATCATAATACTACCGTCTTCCATGACCTGAATGGTCCAGACATCTCCAAACTTCGCTGCCGCCTTCTAGGTAGGCGATTTCACCATCGAACAATGCGATGAGCTTGTAGTCTGTGTAAACTCCAACTTTTATGGGCACTCTGCAGATTATGATCTTCAACAGGTTAAGACATCCATCCCATGACTTTTCATACTTTTCTCCATTAATGCAGATTTGCCAAAAAAAAACTTTTGAAATATGCATGAGTATAGAAATGAGTACATGTAACTATGGGAACCCTGACTGGCTAGTAGCATTACATGTTATAGAATGGATATGAGACAACCTCAATGCCACAAGTATCCGTCGATGGAAGGTCGATTACTCGATGGGTGTAGATGTTTGCTAGGCACCAGACCCCGCTTGTCATGGTGTGGAACATGGCAGTGCCATCGGGGCTGGCGTGAGAGGGGACAATCAGGATGCTATCGGTGGCTACTCGCAACAGGTTGGGCACAAATACTGCAAACACAATTACGTACCCAGGTTCGGAGCCCTCTTAGTGAGGTAGCATTCCTACTCCTGCAAGGATCTATTATATCAGAGGCGAATGCCTAGTACACGTGCTCCTTGAGGGCTACGGTATAGGAGGTTGATACCGCTACCTCCGTCCACGAGGACGCATGAAAATCTATAGGAGTGCTTCTTGGAGACAATGATAGGATCTAGGACCATCGCGTAGGTGCCTGGGTGAGGCAGTACAGCCGGCTGGTCCTTCCTACTCCACATGATGTATTGCTCAGACTAGATTAGGTACTAGGGGACGGGGGGAACAATTGCGTTCACCTCCACCTCGTGGCGCCTCTTTCTATGCTTGGTCTCCGGCTCGGTGGTCAAAATGTGGTAGTTGCCCACCCGGCAAGGGTAATCACCATCGTCCTCGTCCTGGCGGTTCTAGCATTCACGGTTGTCCTATTGGCCACTGGCTGGTGGAGGCGGCGGTGGTGGTAATCTGGAAACCTCGGCCATCTTCTTTGTCTAGGTTCACTAGCGAGTTGTGTGCGTTGCCAGCTTGTTGCCGCCACTGTGGAACTTGCACGGGCCATCAAGCATCGATTCAAGGGTGTACTTGGGTCGTGGCAGCTAGTCATCAGGCTTCTGCCTTCGGCTGCCGCCCATAGCTGGATCCTCTTGGACGGCTGCCACCTGCTTGGACCCATACCAGGTGTTTAGCTGGTCGTCCTTTACTTTGCCATGGTGGTTGTCATGGCCGTGCCGCCTGGAGTTGTTGTGATGCCCATCTGGCTAATGTCGGTCCCTGGAGTTATCCACAATGATCTACCCTTGGTCATCCACCACGATGGCCTTCTTCATCGCCACGTCACCGGTGGCATACTTGCACGCGATGGCCATGGCATGAGCCATGGTTTAGGGTTCCACCCGGCTAAGCTTATGCTTGATCATGGTGCCGTCTCCACAACCATTAATGAAGAAGTCGATTGCCTAGTGCTCGTGCACCCCCTCGCAGGAGTTGTGCATGCTTGTCCACTGGGTGAGTTAGGAGCGGTCGGACTCATCCGGTGAAGTTGCAGATGAATGCTTCCTCGAAGTCGAGCCATGCATTGATGCTGTTGTCGGGCAGACTGTTTAGGTAGGTTCTGAGCATGAGGGGGACGTAGCACACCGCTACTTGCCGGTTGCCAGTGGCTATGCCTACCACGAAGACGTAGTCCGTCAGCCAGTCTTCTGGCTTGACCGAGCCATCGTACTTTGGTGTGTCCCTTGGGAGCGAAAATCCCTTTGGAAACGGTTCATAACAAATGCGCGGTCCAAAGCATCTTGGACTAGCTGGACTTTACTCCTCTAGAGCGTGCGATTGTATCAGGAGATCAATGCATGCGCGCGCGTCGAGCATTTCTGGCTTGCGTGGGCCGAGGCACCCCATCAGGCGGGACTTGGGCGGCGCGAGGCTTGTTTCAGCTTCGTTAGCCGATTGATGACGTTGCCCTTGTCAGGCTCCATCAATTGGAGCACGGTTTCTGCTGGTGAAAGCCGCATCTTCATGCAGATGATGCCCGCGGCCAGCAGACCCGCCGTGTGGACACATGTTCTACCTCGTTCTATCTGAGAAGAGGCCTTGCTATCGCCAGCTTCTAGATCTGCCATCCATCGAGGTGGGTGGCTCTTGCTATTTCCCCCAAGGACCGCACCTGCCTCGACCTGCTGCTTGGTGGCCGTGGCTACGCGGAGCTAAAGGCGCGCCTATTGGTGATGTAGCTTGATGGCTCAATGCACGGCGCCCAGAAAAGTGCTTGGTGCGTGGTGTTGATGTAGAGCTCGTTGGGAACCCCAAGAGGAAGGTATGATGAGCACAACAACAAGTTTCCCTCAGTTATGAAACCAAGGTTTAATCGAACCAGTAGGAGCAAGGAAACACCTCAAAGGTGTTACTAGCTGAGCTTTGGCAGGGCGCACTACTGGTGCTCGTAGCATTGTGGAGACCTGCACAACACAACCACAGAACTTTGTCCCCAACTTGCGATGAGGTTGTCAATCTCACCGTGTTTTGCGGGAAACAAAGGATTAAATGTATCGAATGGAAAGAAGTAAAAGTTTGCAGAAAATAAACACAAAACAGTAAAAAGTTGTAGATTGTATGTAAAGAAAAAGGACTGGGATCCATAGTTCACTAGAGGTGGCTCTCCTTAGAGAGATAACATGCTGGATGAACAAATTACAACGGGGCAATTGACAAACACCGAGAAAGAAATACATGCATATACTACTCATCTTGACTCCTTAGAGACTTGATTGGGCATTACAACATAATACATAGACCGCCATCCAACTGCATCAATGACTAATAATCCACCTTCAGGTTATCACCCGAACCCCCTACAGTATTAACTTGCAAGCAACAGATTATTGCTTTATGAAATGCGTGTAAAGTAAACAATACGATTGTTCTATGAACAAAGGATTGTTGTTTTCTCCCTAGTAGCAACAACACATCTAGTACCTTAGAGATTTCTGTCACTTCCCCAGATTACCAGAGGCATGAACCCACTATCGAGCATAAATACTAACTCTTGGAGTTGCTAGCATCTACTTGGCCAAGATAGCTACTAACAACGGAAAGGATGCAAGATCTCAAATAACAAAGACATGATAGAATCAATAATAAATCTGAAATAGCATCTCAATATCCATCGGATCCCCGCAAACACAACATGTATGGATTACAAATAGATGATCTTGATCATGAACGGAGCTCACAAGATCTAAACATGAAAGCACAAAGGAGGAGAAACCAGCCATCTAGCTACCACATGGATCCGTAGTCCAAGGATGAACTAATCACGCATCACACCGGAGGCTTGCATGGTGATGAAGAAGGCCTCCAGGGTGAATTCCCCTCTCCGGCAGGGTGCCGGGAAGAGCTTTAGATCCCTCCCGATCTAGGGATGGAGAGGACGGCGGCTACAGACTCTTTCGTGGATTTTTGATCGGGTACTTAGGGTTTTCGTCCCGAGGGCAACTTATAGGCGGAAGGAGAGGCCGAGGGGGTGCCGGGAGCAGCCACACCACCCCCTGGCGCCGGCCAGTCCTCGCCGCGCGGCCAGGTGGTGTGGTGGCTCCCTGGCCCTTCTCCGTCTCGTATTCTGGCACTTGATCACTTCCGGAAAAATAGGCACTTTGGCTTTTGTCCCGTCCAATTCCGAGAATATTCATTTTCTGACTTTCCTGGAACCAAAAACAGCAGAAAACAGGCAACTGGCACTGTGGCTCTTGTTAATAGGTTAGTCCAAGAAATCATATGAAAAGTACTCCAAAGTTGGAACAAAACACAAGAAAGTGGATAAAACCAAGCATGGAACATCAAAAATTATAGATACATTTGCAATGTATCAACATCCCCAAGCTTAACTCCTGCTCGTCCTCGAGTAGGTAAGTGATAAAAAGAAAGAATAATTTTTGAGGTGACATGTACCATCAAAGACTTGATCAAAGTATTTGCAAAATACTCAAAGCTGGGATCATAGTACTTCAATCATAACATGAAAGAAAAAGTTCTAGCAATAAGCAAAGAGACCATGATGCAACATGAAAAGGCACAAACAAAAGATTCATGAATAACAATGCTTTGCAAGACGTTTGTTTGTTTCACATAAAGAAAACATAGCATAGAAGTATTCAGCTTGTCCCTCAATAGAGTAGAAAATATAAATGCATAGGACACCTTCAAAGTTCATAAGAGTGACTAGATACAATAGTTTCAAACAAGCAGTAACAAGTTATGCATCAATCAACTAGTCTTGGGACAATGCACATAGAACTAAGAATGGCCACTATGCTCTCAAAGTAGGTGCATAAAGATAGAATGTGGAGACTCAATATAATGGTGGAAGAAAGGCCTTTTGTAAAAGGAAGTAGGGATTCAAGTCTCATAAAGAGCTTCCAAGAATTATGGTAATTATAGCTTTCAGCTCTCGTTGCCCCTATCATAAGCATCTTGAAGTGATTAAGGTTAAAGTGAACAAACTATGGTGTACATGCTTAACGAAGTATAAGTCAGAAATCTCATGTCCCTTGTATACGAGGGCCGCTCCTCATGCTACTCAAGTTTAGTCACCGGTAAGTTCTTGTCATCGTAAGTATATGTGTATCATTGAGAACCGCCAACGGGGTACCCCTTGCCCGATGATACGGAAGAATCCCCATATCAAAATGACAAGGCAAGCAGACAACGAACATCTCAGCATTCTTCTTATTTACCATGGGAGTATGGTGCTTTTTTCTCTCTTTCCTCTTTTCATAGTATCTCTTTTTTTCTCTTTTTCTCTTCTTTTCTCAGTATAGGACTCTTTTTTTATAAGAAGAATGCTTCATAGAAAACTCATTATGGTTACGCTGCAGGTTTCCACCATGTCAGCATGGATTAGACCAATGGCCCAGGCGTTTCTCTAACACATATACATAACTCCATGGACTTACAAGCTCCCCTTTCATTTCACACTGATGACATCCATATACAAAAGAGCATGATATCAACTAGGTACAAGTACCAAGTGCAATGTTGAAAGCGTTCCCCATGAAAGCATGGTTCTGCTAATTCCCAACAAATAAGTGCAAGCATATACAACATAGAAGACACAATGTTTCAAGTTTATTAAGGGCAAGTAAAGTAAAGTGTGCCATCAAGTTCGTGAGAGCTTTAATCACTAGTTTTTTCATAACAAGTGGAAGGTAAACAAAAGCATGAATATACTTGGAATAGCATAAGCTAGTAGGTAGGTATGGTGGAATCTTTGGAATAACTTGGTTTAGGGATTTGGATGCATGAGTGGGACTCATACTTTGTTGTGGAGGCTAGCAAAAGATTGGGAGCGACAAACTAAGAGAGCAATAATGGCCATAATCATGCATAGCGACAAAACATCATTGATCAAAGCATAAAGTGATACTACAAGTTGAAAACTAGAGGATCATAAAGGCTATGGTGACTTGGGATAGTCATAACATGGTGTGAGCATGTGCCAAGTCAACCCAAATAAAGCATCAAAGGAGAATACCACTATACTATGCTTTAATATGCTAAAACAATGCATGATTCATCCAAGGCACATTAAGCAATCTCAATTGTTTATAACAAGTCATGATACAGCAAAGAATACTAAGCATAAATCCAAAACAATATCAAGCATGGCATGACAAAGCATAGGCCACAATCAAAAACAAGCTCTTTTTACCACATAAGCATGAACTTTCTACTCTTTTCCAAACCAACCAAAACTATTTGCAAACCAAAGTATGAAAGAGGGGGTCCAACCAACTTATTCAGAAAACTAAGCAAACAAGCAAACTAAAAACCAAAACAAAAACAAAAAGAAGATGCTCCAAGAAAAACACAACTGTGCATGAAACAATAAAAATGAAGCGTTTGGAAGAAACCTGGAATTTTTATTGATGAAGAAGGGGATGCCTTGGGCATCCCCAAGATTTGACGCTTGTACTTCTTGGATGTTTCTTAGGGTGACACGCGTGGCATCCCCAAGCTTGAGATTTAGTCCATCCTTCATCTCATTACTCATTCCTTCCATACACCTGAAAATTTTCCTTCATACAAAACTTCACACAATCTCATTAGCAACATTAGTGCACTTAAGATAAATAAGTCTCAAGGTTCAGTTCTAACACCAAATAAACTTCCATTAGAACACTAGCTACTGTAGCACTTCCCTCAAAAAGCTCAAATCGCCAAAGGAACTCAAGAAGGAACTAACAAGAAGCAAATGCAGAAAATGGCAGAAATCTGTCAAAATAGAGCAGCAGGTAAAGACAAATTTTTTCGAAGACCTTCTGTTGCTCAAATCAAAAAGTGTTGAACTAACTAAAGCTAGATAACAACCTGGGGCAGAAGCACAAACTATTACAGCTCAATACGACATACAGAGCTCTCTCGGGAATGTTTACGGTGAAGCATAGAAATCTGTTTTGGGACAGCAACTTTCCCAATCATTACTTCACTCTCATTAGAGGTTACTTTTGGCACAAAAAGCAAATAAAAACGATAAGGAGAGGTTATTACAGAGGTAATAACTTCCAAGACTCAACTAAAACTCTTGGGTTATCTCCCAACAAGTACTTTTCTTTAATGCCTTTAAGTTAGGCATAAAAAAGCAAAGAAAGAATCAAGTGTTCTCAAATGAAGAAGCATCAAGACCAAATTTTGTTTTCATAGGAGAAGAAAAAAAATATTTTCTCTCTTTTTGGGGAAGTGTTCTATACCTTTCTTAAGTGGGAGTTGATATTTAATGTTGCCTTCTTTCATATCAATGATGGCACCAACAGTTCTAAGAAAAGGTCTTCCCAAAGTAATAGGACAAGAAGCATTGTATTCAACATCCAAAACATAGAAATCAACGGGGACATAGGAATCGTTAACCATAATAAGAACATCATTAAGTCTCCCCATGAGTTTCTTTTTAGCATTAGCATCAAGTGGGACATTCAAATAACAATCTTCAAGAGGAGGCAAATATGGCATATCATAAATCCTTCTAGGCATAATAGAAACACTACTATCAAGATCACACAAAGCTTTGAAATCAAAGTCCTTCACTTTCATATTAATGATGGGTTCACAACCATCTTCTTGTTTTATAGGAATAGAAGCTTTATGTTTCACCTTTTCTTCTTTAATCTTTATGAGAGCATCCGCAATCTGTTTTGTAAAAGCCATGTTCATAGCACTAGCATTAGGAATTTTAGCAAGCTTTTATAGGAACTTAATAACTTCAGAGATGTTGCAACCATCAAGATCAAAATCAAATTTATCATCTAAAGTTGTAGAACTATTACCAGCCTCAACACTAGTGGTGGTAATAGTGGAAACACTAATGTTTCTAGCAATTTCATCTTCTCTTTCCCACTTAGCATGTAATTCAGCTAATAGTCTAACATTTTCATCAATTCTTACTTGTATAGCATTAGTGGCTGCAAAGGGATTATCATTAGTTTCAGGTTTAGCATCCATTTCATTAATCAATTAAGATTAACCTTCAGATAGAGAAGATATATTCCTTTCAGCATTAGAGAGTTTCAATTGTAAACTAGGAATTTCCCTATTTAGACTCTCAAGTTGATGGCTAATGTTCTTCAAAATGATAGATTGTTCCTCCATAATTTTAGTAAATAGCTTATTTTGCTCGTATTGCATTTGCATGAAGTTTTGAGTGGCTCTTTCAACTTCTAAGATTCTTCCTTCACTAGGTAATTCAGATTTACCATTGTTGGGAGGGTATGGCTTATAATTGTTGTTACCAAAATTGTTCCTATAAGCATTATTACCATAAGCATTGTTGCCAAAGTTGTTATTTCTTATGAAGTTCACATCAACTTGCTCTTCTTGAGCAACCAAAGAGGCTAAAGGAACATTATTTGGATCAATATGGGCTTTCCCATTAACAAGCATAGACATAATAATATCAATCTTATCACTCAAGGAGGAGGTTTCATCAATAGAATTTACCTTCTTACCTTGTGGAGCTCTCTCGGTATGCCATTCAGAATAATTAACCATCATATTGTCCAATAGTTTTGTTGCAGCACCCAAAGTGATGGTCATAAAGGTACCTCCAGCAGCTGAATCCAATAGGTTCCTTGAAGAATAGTTCAATCCTGCATAAAAAGTTTGGATGATCATCCAAGCAGTCAGTCCATGAGTGGGACAATTCTTTACCAAAGATTTCATTCTTTCACAAGCTTGAGCAACATGCTCATTATCAAGTTGTTTAAACTTCATTATTTCACTTCTCATGGATATAATCTTAGCAGGAGGATAGTATTTTCCAATAAAAGCATCTTTGCACTTAGTCCAAGAATCAATACTATTCATAGTTAAGGAATTCAACCATTCTATAGCTTTTCCTCTCAAAGAGAAAGGAAACAATTTCAGCTTAATAATATTACCATCTATATCCCTATGCTTTTGAATCTCACAAAGTTCAACAAAGTTATTTAGATGGGAAGCAGCATCTTCATTACCAATAACAGAAAATTGCTCTCTCATAACAAGATTGAGTAAAGCAGGTTTTATCTCAAAGAAAGTATTTTTAGCCACAGGTCGAGCAATAGGTGTGCTCATAAAATCATTGTTGTTGGTGCTAGTGAAGTCACACAACTTAATGTTTTCAAGAGTAGTCATTTTTTTGGGTTTTCAAATAAGAAAGCAAACAAGTAAAACTAATTTTTTTTGTGTTTTTGAAGAACAAAACAAGGAAACGGAGCAAAAAGAAACTAAGCAAAACAAAAGCAACAAAGTAAAGAGATTGGTTATGAGGGACTCCCCTTGTGAAGATGTCCTTGACTCCCCGGCAATGGCGCCAGAAAATCGCTTGATGGCTCAATGCACGGCGCCCAAAAAAGTGCTTGGTGCGTGGTGTTGATGTAGAGCTCGTTGGGAACCCCAAGATGAAGGTATGATGAGCACAGCAGCAAGTTTCCCTCAGTTATGAACCCAAGGTTTAATCGAACCAGTAGGAGCAAGGAAACACCTCAAAGGTGTTACTAGCTGAGCTTTGGCAGGGCGCACTACCGGTGCTAGTAGCAACGTGGAGACCTGCACAACACAACCACAGAACTTTGTCCCCAACTTGCGATGAGGTTGTCAATCTCACCATGTTTTACGAGAAACAAAGGATTAAACGTATCGAATGGAAAGAAGTAAAAGTTTGCAGAAAGTAAACACAAAACAGTAAACAGTTTTAGATTGTATGTAAAGAAAAAGGACCGGGATCCATAGGTCACTAGAGGTGGCTCTCCTTAGATAGATAACATGCTGGGTGAACAAATTACAGCGGGGCAATTGACAAACACCGAGAAAGCAATACATGCATATACTAATCATCTTGACTCCTCTGAGACTTGATTGGGCATTGCAATATAATACATAGACCGACATCCAACTGCATCTTTGACTAATAATCCACCTTTAGCTTATCATCCAAACCCCCTCCAGTATTAAGTTGCAAGCAACAAATTATTGCTTTACGAACTGCGTGTAAATTAAACAATACGATTGTTCTATGAACAAAGGATTGTTGTTTTCTCCCTAGTAGCAACAGCACATCTAGTACCTTAGAGATTTCTGTCACTTCCCCAGATTACTAGAGGCATGAACCCACTATCGAGCATAAATACTAACTCTTGGAGTTGCTAGCATCTACTTGGCCAAGATAGCTACTAACAACAGAAAGCATGCAAAATCTCAAATAACAAATTCATGATAGAATCAATAATCAATCTAAAATAGCATCTCAATATCTATCGGATCCCCGCAAACACAACATGTATGGATTACAAATAGATGATCTTGATCATGAATGGAGCTCACAAGATCTAAACATGAAAGCAAAAAGGAGGAGAAACCAGCCATCTAGCTACTACATGGATCCGTAGTCCAAGGATGAACTACTCACGCATCACACTAGAGGCTTGCATGGTGATGAAGAAAGCCTCCAGGGTGAATTCCCCTCTCCGGCAGGGTGCCGGGAAGAGCTTCAGATCCCTCCCGGTCTAGGGATGGAGATGACGGCGGCTACAGACTCTTTCGTGGATTTTGATCGGGTACTTAGGGTTTTCGTCCCGAGGGCAACTTATAGGCAGAAGGAGAGGCCGAGGGGGTGCCGGGAGCGGCCACACCACCCCCTGGCGCGGGCCAGGCCTGGCCGCACGGCCAGGTGGTGTGGTGGCTCTCTGGCCCTTCTCCGTCTCGTATTCTGGCACTTGATCACTTCCGGAAAAATAGGCACTTTGGCTTTTGTCCCATCCAATTCCGAGAATATTCATTTTCTAACTTTCCTGGAACCAAAAACAGCAGAAAATAGGCAGCTGGCACTGTGGCTCTTGTTAATAGGTTATTCTAAGAAATCATATGAAAAGTACTCCAAAGTTGGAACAAAACACAAGAAAGTGGATACAACCAAGCATGGAACATCAAAAATTATAGATACATTTGCAATGTATCATAGCTCATCACCCTCAAGGTGACTTAGCACAATAGAGGCCGCCTCCACGGCCCTCATGTTCTTGGTAGGAGTACTGTAAACCGGCTGAACCACGGGAGTACGCGGGTCAGCAACACGGTCTAGCTTCAAAACAAGGTCACGTCCTTGGATTGGAATCTGCTGGTTGGCACCGGGTAGGCAGGTGAAGCCATGTGCGGTGTTGTACTCATGCATGGTCATGTTTAGCCGGTGCTACTGGGCAGCGACCTTGTTGGCTTCCTCTAGGAGGTTTTGGCGTGTGGCCTCCAGGCAGCCGCAACCGCTACCGGATCCTCCTCAGGGACGATGGGGTTGCAGAGGTGCTCGATGGAGGTGGCCAATGGATCTTGGTCTTGTCTATGCAAGGTGGAGCCATTGCCTCCCACGTTGCGCTCGAGGGGTGGGCGGGAGCCTTCGCCTGAGACGGCTATCATGACCTCGATGCTGCCGCTGGCGACGCATGGAGCGGAGAAGCCAGGCGGCACGCCAGAGATAGCAATGACCTCACGAGGGAAGGCCTCGGTGACGGTGGCGACATAGACGCGGTGCTCGCCGAAGTACATGACGGAGCCGTCATTAGGGAAGGTCTCCCCGGTGAAGCATGATGCGTTGTTGATGATGCAGTCGAAGGAGCTGAGAGTGAGGACGAGGCCGGAGGCGACTCGCTCACTGACGATAAGCAGAAGTCCCGTGGGAAAGATGACCCCAGCTGATGCGATATGCCAAACGGTGGGCGCCACCTATCGTATTGTGGAACACGACAGTGCCATCGGGGATGGCATGAGAGGGGACAATCAGGATGTTATCGATGGCTACTCACAATGGGTTGGGCACAGATACTGCAAACATAGCGATGTACCTAGGTTCGGAGCCCTGTTGGTGAGGTAACACTCCTACTCTTTCAAGGAGCACTTGTACCAGGCATTCGTCCCATATATATAGAAGATGCTTGCAGGAGTAGGAGTGTTACCTCACCAAGAGGGCCCCGAACCTGGGTACATAGCCGTGTTTGCAGTATTTATGCCCAACCCGTTGCAAGTAGCCAATGATAGCATTCTGATTGTCCCCTCTCACGCCATCCCTGATGGAACTGCCATGTTCCACACCACGACGCGCTCTAGTCCATGGCAGCGAGCCAGTCGCTGTTCATACCAACCCAGAATTTTTCTTGCATGAAGGGCAGGATGGCGGTGCGCCGAGGATGGTCGAGGGGCACCACGTCATACACCGTGTCGTGTAGACAATGTACCCTCACATCATGATAGTGCTCGTCGAACTGTGAGACCAGGCACATGGCTTAATAAGATCGATAGAGTACTCATACCAACAAGTTGCAACTTATTTTCCGGAAGCTCATCTGAAAAGAACTCTATGGTTAAGCATGCTTGGCCTAGAGAAATTCTAGGATGGGCGACCGACTGGAAAGTGGGTATCGGGTGCGCACGAGTGAGGACAAAGTGCGTAGAAAAGACTAGTGTTGGTTTGTGGGGCCAGTCTAGATATCTTATTAAGTTGCCAGGAGTGACACCCCCCGGGCCTAGTGGACGGGGTGTTACAAGTGGTATCAAAGCCGATCTCACGGTTAAACGGGTGTATGCGGGTCAGTGGCAGGACATGTGGAGCATGGTGCGTGTGGCCCGGAGTGGACACGGGATGGCACATGTGCCAGCACTGGACGCACAGACGCGTGCCAAGAGGTAACATTCATGGGGTGTGCTTAATCGATGAGGGCATCGATCTTCTAAATGGTGGGTGTATGTGAGACCAGGTACATGGCTTAATAAGATTGATAGAATACTCATACCAACAAGTTGCAACTTGTTTTCCGGAAGCTCATTCAAAAAGAACTCTAAGGTTAAGCGTGCTTAGCCTAGAGCAATTCTAGGATGGCTGACCGACTAGGAAGTGGGTACCAGATCCGCACGAGTGAGGACAAAGTGCGCAGAAAAGACAAGTGTTTATTTGTGGGGCCAGTTTAGATATCCTATTAAGCTGCCAGGAGTGACACCCCTGGGCCCAGTGGACGGGGTGTTACAAGTCGAACCAATGAGTAGACCGAGGCATCACTAGGAAGGGTTAATTCCAATGGTGCAGAGTCCATTTCGTATCTTTGTTGTTGGCGATACGATCGTACAATAGCTTGCAGCATGCGGCTAGCCTGACGGTGCTGGAAATTTCTAGATGCTGAAAGATGAGCTCGACATTGTCCATGCTGAGTTGATCCCACTTGCATCGCCCGCTGACCTTCAAATCGGCCATCACAGCCGGATGGATTTAGGCGGAGTAGGCAGATGCAAGTGCGATTAGGGTTTTGTGGAGGAGGAGGGGAGTGTTATGTAAGGAATGGGTGAGAAGAGAGAGCGTGGGGGAGATCGTGGGCAGAGTGGGGACTGCGGAAGAAGATGGAGAGGCAAAAAACCGAGATTGAGGAGATTTTACTTGCTTGCTCTGTCTAGTCAATAGCAGCATCGAGGACACCGCCGCCTAAAATTTACTGTATGTTAGAGTAGCACGCCACGCACCTAGTAATTTTCCAATACTCCTACTATGTATCAGAGGTGCAGTATTGTCTAGTCACATTAGTTTACTAGAGGGTTTTGTTTTTACAACTTTCATTTCAACATACTGTAGTAGTTTCAATGGAAAATAGGTGGACGAACTACTACTAGTAGTAGTAGCAGTGACATGGACACATGTACTTTCATCTTATTCCCCTACATGCAGAAGTCATAGCATAGGACCGAAAATATATACACCAGATATAATGCATAGTTCGGGTGTGCCCATGGTAATTTTGGCATGTTGCATATGTTCATATATGTTCTTGTACAAGGTACATGGAATTACACGTGTCCAGCATGCAACCGCGCAACAAAATGAGATACATGTATGGACAACAGATACACCAGATTTCGCTCAAGTCAGGTAACGTGCATGACCTTGTGCGGCTCTAAATCATTGATAGGTGGGCCCTGTTTAGGTCGGACCCACTTGCTAGTGAGAACTACATGCATCATGCGCTCAGAGCCACTAGAGATGTCCACGATGGAAATTACAATTTGCAATTAGTTGCACCCACAACAAGCCGTTGCATGTCCAACTTCCAAGTTTTCAAAAAATGTGAAATAAATCATGAACATAGATCATATTTATATAGTTCATCTATAAATTTCCATCCCAAAATATTACAAGTACATGGTCTGGCCACCACAAAATGAACAAATGAACACAAGATATTGTTCGCTTAGGTTTTTTCGTTTTCGTACAGGTCACATAAGATCATATTGTGGGACCAAATATTGTAGATGCACAAGATATGATATAGCCAATATTCTGGATTTATTTCACATTTTTTGAGAACTCGTGATACCTTCGATCCGGATTCACAGATGTAGTATAATAGCTTTTTCCCTAGAAGACCTAGGTTTAATCGAACCTCGGAAAGCACTACTAAAAGGTAATAAAAGGGACACGTCTACAAGACTTTGTTTGTTTGTTTTACCTTAGTTGACTAGATCAATCTAGTTCACTTTATAATGGGTTTGAATCAATGGATGGAGATAGGCCAGGGTTGAAGATCCACCTGCAACTACACATCAAATGGGATGAAAGACAATAATAAGCATAGTCATGTATAGTGTTTGTATTGAGATAACATTTTGTGGGCAACACATCCTAATATTCTAGAGCCCTCGTGATGCAGCGGGCATAGCAATAGATGTTTAATCCAACCGAGAGCACACCGAAGCCACGGGTTACAAACGATTATTAAGTGTAAACACAGATTAAAGCTTTAAGTGGTGATGTTGTTGTTGATCCCCAATGGGGCGCTAAGCGAAGACCACACTTCCCTTTCTGTCACTGAGTTTATGAGATCGCCGCTAGCCAAGTATCTCACCTCAAGCCTTTATAAATCTATGGGTTCTTGGGTACCTAAAATTCCAAAGATCAAGACGAGAGACGAAGAAACAAAAGATACAAATGACAAATCCAAACAAAATACAATTCTCCCATGATCTGGATGCACATAATTGCTGTGAGGTTTCTCTCCAACCCGCAGCCCGTGAGGACTATTCACTCAAAAAATGGATTGGAGATAGAAAACGTCATGCAAATACTTAGATTGAAATCAAAAATTCTTACAATGGTCGCCAAATCACAAGGAGATCTGAAAGTACCAAACAATGGCTATGGCTAGTGGAGGGATGGATGGTGTAAGTGATGAACAATGGATGAAAAATGGTGTGGTTCTCCTTTGGGGGTGTTGTGATGTAATCTGAGAACGCCGGCTCTCTGGCCAGCGGCTGGAGCCTCAAAATATATAGGCGTCTTCATGAAAGTTGTAGGGTTTAACTAGACGAAGTCATCGCCACCTAGTACGGGCGAGCGGTATGGGCGGCCCGCGCCCATACCAATGGTCGTTAAGCTTGCAGACACCCTGGAATGCCTCTCTAATTACTTGGCCATGTGTACTTCCTCAAAATCCTTCGTTATGACTCCTTATTTTGCCTTAAAAGCAGTGGTTTCCTGCACAACATAAATCAAGGAAGGGTTTTGCATATCTTTGAAATTATTAGTCATTAGTGGCAAAGGTTGAGAGTTTATTTGGAAATTTCTTGACCAAAAACAAAGTTTAAACGAAGTGGAAGATGGCAAAAAATCAGAGCTATCAAAGTCCCTAAAGCTCAAACCTTGATCGTCTTCGAGCAAGAAGAACCAAAAGAACTATAAGGAATTCAGCATTTAAACTTGAAGCAATGAGAATAAGAGTTCACTTATAGTCGGTAGTCGTATGTGCTCAACACTTCATTCATTTTCAAATCTTATCAAAGTTAGCGAGATAACAAGAATACTATACAAGCTTCGGTAAGTCAAGATAATCAAAGTAAAGTTTAATATAAGTCTAAATAACTAGAAGTGTAGCAATCAATCCTATTCCTCTAATTAACTCTCAGCTTGCCAAGGAACACTAGGATGTTTAAATAGCATAATTGAGTAGGAGAGTTTCATGTCCCAAGTAGTATAACGATGAAGTGTCTTATTTACACCCACATCAATAGATCAAGTCAATCTAAAACACTTCTAATGCGATCATTGTCTTTCAATAAAATACATAATGTAGTAATGAGACCATATGACTTGTTATGTGGATCCTTGATGGCTCAACATATATCCGAGCTTGTTGGGGAACCCCAAGAGGAAGGTATGATGAGCACAACATCAAGTTTTCCCTCAGTTATGAAACCAAGGTTATCGAACCAGTAGGAGCAAGGAAACACCTCCAAGGTGTTGTTTCCAACTTGGAATCCTGCACAACACAACCAAAGAACTTTGCCCCAACTTACAGTGAGGTTGTCAATCTCACCGGTTTTGCTGAAAACAAAGGATTAAACGTATTGTGTGGAAGATAGTAATTGCTTGCAGAAAGTAAACAGAAAATAGTAAATAGCAGATTTTAGATTGATGGTAAAAGAATGGACCGGGGTCCATAGTTCACTAGAGGTGATTCTCCTTCAGATAGATGACATGTTGGGTGAACAAATTACAGCGGGGCAATTGACAGACACCGAGAAAGCATACATGCATATACTAATCATCTTGAGTCCTATGAGATTTGATTGGGGATTACAACATTATACATAGACTGTAATCCAACTGCATCTATGACTAATAATCCACCTTCTGGTTATCATCTGAACCCCCTCCACTATTAAGTTGCAAGCAATAGATAATTGAATTAAGCAAAGTGTGTAAAGTAAACAATACGATTGTTCTATGAACAAAGGATTGTTGTTTTCTCCCAAGTAGCAACATCACATCTAGTACCTTCGAGATTTCTGTCACTTCCCTAGATTCCTAGAGGCATGAACCCACTATCGAGCATAAATACCCCCTCTTGGAGTTGCTAGCATCTACTCGGCCAAGATAGCTACTAACAACGGAAAGCATGCAAGATCACAAATAACAAAGACATGATAGAATCAATAATAAATCTCAAATAGCATCTCAATATCCATCGGATCCCCACAAACACAACATGTATGATTACAAATAGATGATCTTGATCATGAACGGAGCTCACAAGATCTAAACATGGTAGCACAAAGGAGAAGAACCAACCATCTAGCTACTACATGGAACTGTAGTCTAGGGATGAACTACTTATGCATCACACCGAAGGTAGGAATGGTGATGAAGATGGCCTCCAGGGTGATCTGTCCCCTCCGGTTGGGTGTCGGGAAGAGCTTCAGATCCCTCTTAATCTAGGGATGGAGATGGCGGTTGCTACAGACTCTTTCGTGGAATTTTGATTGGGTAATTAGGGTTTTCGTCCCAGAGGCAATATATAGGCGAAGGGGCAAGGTCGGTAGAGTTCCAGGTAGCCCACACCACCTGGTGGCGCGGCTAGGGCTGGCCACGCCACCACTAGGTGTGGCCGGCCTGTCTCCCCTCTTCGTCTCCCATCCGGACTCGGTGTTCCTTCTGGTGAAATATTGACTTGGGCTTTTGTCTGGTCCAATTCCGAGAATATTTCGTTACAAGCTTTTCTGAAACCAAAAACAGCAGAAAACAGGCAACTGGCACTATGGCATCTTGTTAATAGGTTAGTTCCAGAAAATGTGTAAAAATACTCCAAAGTATGGACAAAACATAAGAAAGTAGATATAAAACAAGCATGGCACATCAAAAATTATAGATACATTTGCAGCGTAGCAATCCTCATAGATATCTTTTTTTCTTTCTTTCTTTTTCATCTCATTTTTTCAAGGATCGCTGTTTGTTTCTTTTTGCTAGTGTTTCACAACCTTTGAGAGTACCAATACTTTTGCCCATACATTGACATGGATGTCAATCATGTCATCAACTCATAGCCAAAATCCGGGGTTATACCATAGATTGTTCAAAAGCTAGCGGAGTTGTTGGCATCCCAAAGGTGTGCATTAGAGACATAGAACATATATGTCTCGCATCTTTCTCTTTTTTTGAGATAGAACCACGGTTTGATCCACAAGATTAGCTTTCTCATGCATCATAATTACCACTAGAATTTATTTCAATCAAGCAATTCCTTTCATGAGTGTCGTCGAGACTGTCAAAATATCTATGGGGTTAAGTATAATCAAGGGTATACTCTCAAGACAATCATTCATCAAACAAGTCGTAAATTTCAGACTTTTCTTGTTGTACTTTTTTGGCATTATTATTTCCATGGCAAGACTCGGTTTACTAAAAGAACTAGAGAAAGAGCTTCAACAACTAATCATCATACTAATATAAACTTCACTCTAACCATATTAAATTACTTCCCACTAGCATGGCATCTTGGAAAATCAACCAACTAAGATAAACAATTCAAACTTCATAAGTGGGAGACATAGGACATACCTCTCATAAGTAACTTCATGATCCTCTTCCTTATAGGGATGTGTTCCTTCAAAACTCAAACACGATTACTATCGAAATGATATTAAAGCAAAGAGGCAAAGCATGAATCCACATTTACGAAAAAAGGATAAACAAAAAAATATTTTTGTGTTTTGAGGATAGGGATAAAAGAATAGAAAATAACTTGCGACCAAGCAAGGGTTTAAGAAAAGAAAACAAAGGAAAACAAATAAACTAAAATGAAAGCAAATTAAAAAAGCAAAGGAAAAAAAGCAAAGTGTTGGAACAGACCAACACGAGTGTTTCAAAGCTCGCAAGGAGCTGGAGTACAACCTCGTTATTACACAAATAAATTTTGCTTGGGGAACACACCCCCAATCTTAGGCTTTTGCAATCCCTTTGTTGCTCATTGTGGTGGTGGTGGATAATCTCCCACATTCCATTGGCTGCTCCAATCGTGGAACTGGTTGGCGAGGCTTGCAATGGCATCTCGAAGGTTGATGGAGAGGTTGTTCATGTTTTGAATATTTCCTTCGAGTGCATAGATATCTTCATAGGTGGTGTAGTAGTTTGGCGGCTGCACATCGTGTTCGGGTCCTTCTTGTTCTACTTCTTTGTCTTCTCCTCCTCCCACGGGTATTTCTTGACGAGGTAGATTGTCTTCGACCTACGCATCATAACGCAAATTTCCATCCTCGATAGAGAATAAACCGTTAGTCAAAGGAGCAGGGATCATGTGATCCGCTCCAGGTATATTGAAGAAATATCTACCATGATTTTTAGAAATCATACCACATGCTCTTAAAGTAGATGGACCAAGACGGTTACCTCCAGTCAACGGTTGTATGTTACCTAGGTTGATGTGAAGTGCGCGTGCAAGAACGGTCACAATTCCTCCTCCACATATGGGTCCTCGAGATTGAAGAGCTTGATGCTTAAGATAAAATACAAGTAAAGCGCCCAAATTTGGCATTAAGACAATTGATAAGTGCAGCTTTTGCGAGGATCAACATGTCCTCCTCATTAACTCTAGTAAACTCACCATGTGCCTACAATGTGTTAGCAATAACACAGAACAAATATCGAATAGCAAGAAGATCAATTTGGTTCCCCTTGGGTGTGTGTCCACGAATTCTCATCAAGTTAAAATATTGTGAAGGGGAAGGATCTAAAACAAAGGTAGTTGTGCATACATCGGTGTTGTTGTTGGTAAACCCAAAGCATTGAGCCCATCAGATGAGTGTCAAAGTATACTCACAGTTCATAAGGCGGAATTTGAATCGATCAACTCCAGGCCTTTGTTCCTCGGAACAACCATAAGGATCCACCGTGTGCGTCAAGGTGCTGAAGAACTCAAGTGTCAAGCGGAGGTACGTTGCAACATCCTAAAAGACAAAATTGTACAAACCAACGTTGTTGCAAAGTAAATCAAAATCAGCATGAATGCCAAGTTGGTTCAGGATATAAGGACACGCCCACTTGGTAGACTTGATCTCTCGAATCTTTAGACGATCGAAACGGGTAAGATGGAACTCCTCGGTGAACTGATGCCAAGTGACTTGGGGGTTAAGGTATCAACGGTTGGCACGGAGGACTCTGCAGCCATCTCACGTGTACGACTCCTCGTGTTCATCTAATAAATAAAAACAACACAAAGTAAATAAAGATTGCTAATAATTTTTTTGGTCCAATAGAAACATATCATAACTGATTCTCTACACTAACTACAAAACAAACTCCTCTAAAAACAATTCTAAGCATACTTAGTACCAAGATTGAATCAAGAACAAGACCCATGTCTAGATTGGCAATGATGAATGATTAAGCCAAGATTTTGCACAAATAAGTTGGGGATCGGAGGAGAATCATACCTTAGATCGAGTGAGTGTGAAGAATCAAACAAAAAGACTGAGTAAATTTGAAGATGCACTGGAGGTGGTTTGAAGTATGGAGGAATAAGAAAGAGAAAATAGATGATTTGGGATTTTTAGGTTACCTCCTCGAGGTGCTTATGGCGTCCGCGTACTCGGTACGTGCGGGCGGTATGGCCAGAGCCCGCCCATACCGGGTGTCTTACCTTGGGGGTGACGGCTGCTCCCAAGCGGTGTACTTGGTACAGGCGTGCGGTATGGTCACGTGCTCCCATACTGCTGGTCGTTATCACTGCGGTGACTTAGCTTGAAATCTGATGTTTTGCTCGGGGGTAAGATACGAGCATGCGGTACGGGCGCGTCCGGCCGTACCAGTGGTCGTTATCGCCACTGATTCCTTCGACAATCATCAAAATGTCTATCCCCCTTTGCCTTGAGGTGGTATATGTGCATGGTACGGCCCACTCTGGCTGCACCAGTGGTCGTTATCGACAATGTGAACTACAAAAACTCAAGAATTTGATTAGTATCTCCGTGCACCTTTGCACATCTTATCAAAAGGTTAGATAGCAGCAAAACACTAAGTAATGATCTAGCAATACTTCTTAGGCCATATGCTAGCAAAATAAAATATATAGGATTACCTTATTTCTTCTCCTCTTTCCATAGGTCTTCTTGAACACTCTTTATTAAAAACACACAAAAAACAAGACTAACACGAAATAAAACATAATAATAAAAACTCAGAGAAACTTTATTTCACATGGGTTGCCTCCCATGAAGCGCTTCTAGTAAGGTCAATTAGCTTGACCTTGATGGCAATCACTTAGGTTTGGGGAGTGGAATGCCCACTCCAAAATAGTTTGCTTTTAAAGTAATTACACCATCATCATCATTAGGCTTGGCCTTCTTTTTCCTAGGATAGTGTACTTCAAAAGGACTTCTAGATGGTAACCCTATCCTTACATTCCCTTCATGTAAATTAATCAAAGATTTAATAGTTCTTAGGAATGGCCTACCTAGAATTATAGGTGGTATGTGATCTTTAGACATGTCCACAATAACAAGATCAATAAAAGCGGGACTACCTTTAACTTCAACAACTATATTTTGTTTTATCCCAATAGCTTGTTTATAAGTTGAATCTGCTAGATGGAGTCTTAATTCAGTTTAACTTATCGAATAGGCTTTTGGAAATTGTTGAGATGCTTGTAGCAAGATCACAAAGTGTGGATATCTCATTAACTCCCAACTTAATTTTAATAGTGGTCTCAAATATATCATTTAGCTTAGCTAGATGTTTATTAGCTAGTCTTTTATACTCCATCTCTAAATCACGAACCTTAGATGCTACTTGTTCTATAAATTGTTGGTACATAGCATCATTACCTTGTTCTATACCTGGATTCTTAACGGTGATCATCTTTAATAGATCTTCCACGGTATATTCCAGTGTTGGCGTGTTTCTATAGTCCAACTCTTCAAGCTTTTCATCATTGGTTACCACCCTCATCATTTTGAGGCCTTCTACCGGATTTGGCTCGGGTTTGCCAACAAACTTTCCTAGTATGAGAGCTTGGCTCTCAGCTACTTTACCCAGCTGATCCTCCACGGTGTTTGTTCTTTCCTGTAGAGCCTGCACATCATTTCTAATTGCAACATCCTGGTTAGATAATCTTCCTAAACTACTTTCATGGTTCTCCATAATCTTAATAAGAATATTGTTTTATTCGGTTTGAGCTTGCATAAATGTTCTAACAGTTTGCTCAAATGGGAGATTGCCATGATTTTCTCCATTAGTATTATCATAATTATTATAAGGAGATCCTGCAGGATTAGTATGATATTTTTGAACATTAAAATCATAATTATTTTTCCATGCATGATTAAAAGGAGTGCGAGCTATAAAATTAACATCAATAGCGATATCATTAACTTGGGTATCTTCCTTACCCTTTACTAAGCTAAGCAACTCATATACCTTAGATGTAAGCTCCTCATTGTTTACCTCGGTAATTGAACTTACTCTCTTCGAGGTTCTTTCCACATGCCATTGGGCATGGTTATTTTGCATATCATCAAGTAACTTCTTTGCAACACTCACATGTTTTCCCATGATCATTCCTCCTGCTGTAGTATCTAGAATAAACTTAGACATTAGGTCAAGACCATTATAAAATAAATGTAATATAAGCCATTCTTCCATCCCATGATTAGGACAATTCATTACAACTTCTTTCATGCTTTCCCACACAAGCGCTAGTGGCTCACAGTCTTCTTGTCTAAAACTTGTAATGTTGGATCTGAGCTGCATAGTCTTAGTTGGGGGAAAAAATTAGTCATAAACAAATTAGTGCATTCCTCCCAAGATTTAATAGTGCCCTTTGGTAGAGCTAGCAACCAATCCTTAGCCTTCCCTCTTAGAGAGAAAGGGAATAATCTTAGCTTAACAGCGTTTGGATCTACATCTTTAATACGCATCATGTACACAATTTCAGTTAAAGTATTTAAGCGCAGTTCCGAATCCTTAGAAGATGAACCCCCAAATTGGTTTTGTTGAACCAAACTTAAAAGGTTAGGTTTTATCTCATATGTTTCCGCATCATCTGCGGGTTGAGTGATGGGTGCACAAATAAAATCATCAGTGGGAGTAGCACACTCCCCTAATCTCTTTTGAGCCATGGCTCTAATATTTTTGGTAATTTTTAAGTAATGAAAAAGAATAACAAGTAACTATTTTTTGGGTTTTCAAATAGATAACAAGAAAGTAAACTAATAACAAAAATTGAACTACAACTAATAATAAAACTAAAAGCAAGGTCTCTAATGACCTCACCAGGATAGCGAAATTGCTTCCCCGACAACGACCCTAGAAAAAAGGTTGATACCTTCAATCCGGATTCACAGATGTAGTATAATAGCTTTTTCCCTAGAAGACCTAGGTTTAATCGAACCTCAGAAAGCACTACTAAAAGGTAATAAAAAGGACACGTCTACAAGACTTTGTTTGTTAGTTTTACCTTAGTTGACCGGACCAATCTAGTTCACTTTATAACGGGTTTGAGTCAATGGATGGAGATAGGCCAGGGTTGAAGATAATATTTTGTGGGATAAAAGAAAATAATAAGCATAGTCATGTATAGTGTTTGTCTTGAGATAATATTTTGTGGGCAACACATCCTAATATTCTACAGCCCCCATGATGCAGCGGGCATAGAAATAGACGTTTAACCCAACCGAGAGCACACTGAAGCCACGGGTTACAAACGATTATTAAGTGTAAACACAGATTAAAGCTTTAAGTGGTGATGTTGTTGTTGATCCTGAATGTGGAGCTAAGCGAAGACCATACTTCCCTTTCTGTCACTGAGTTTCCTATGAGATCGCCGCTAGCCAAGTATCTCACCTCAAGCCTTTATCAATCTATGGGATCTTGGGTACCTACAAGTCCATAGATTGAGACGAGAGATGAAGAAAAAAAAGATACAAATCACGAATCCAAACAAAATACAATTCTCCCATGATCTAGATGCACATAATTGCTGCGAGGTTTCTCTCCAACATGCAGCCCATGAGGACTACTCACTCATAACAAATAGATCGGATATAGAAAACATGATGCAAATACTTAGATTGAAATCAAATATTCTTACAATGGTCGCCAAATCACAAGGAGATCTAAAAGTACAAAGCAATGGCTATGGCTAGTGGATGGATGGATGGTGGAAGTGATGAACAATGGATGAACTATGGATGAACAATGGTGTGGATCTCCTTTGGGAGTGTTGTGATGCAATCTGAGAATGGCGGCTCTCTGGCCGACGGTTGGAGCCTCAAAATATATAGGCATCTTCACAAAAGTTGTAGGGTTTGATGAGACGAAGTTGTCGCCACCTAGTACGGGTGGGCGGTACGGGCGGACCGCGCCCATACCTGTGGTCGTTAACCTTGCAGACGCCCTAGAATGCCTCTCCAATTACTTGGTCGTGTGTACTTCCTAAAAATCCTTCATTATGACTCCTTATTTCGCCTTAAAAGCAGTGATTTCTTGCACCACATAAATCAAAGAAAGGATTTGCATATCTTTGCAATTATTAGTCATTAGAGGCAAAGGTCGAGAGTTTATTTGGCAATTTCTTGAACAAAAATAACGTTCAAACGCAGTGGAAGATGGCAAAAATCGGAGCCATCAACTCAAAAGTGCAACAAATAATAAAGGGGTGCAGGTGCAATGAGTTACAGAATATTCGACCCGCATTGAATAAAACTATGGCTTTCATATAAAAGGATTTTGATCAAATCGTAGGCCTTGCACTTACATTGCAACGAAATGAGTGTTCAAGTACAGCAAGTTAACTGTTGAGGCCATGCGATACAAATCAGGCAAAGGAAATAACTCAAGATACACAAATCCCTATTCCATATGATCACCATGTTCAACCCCTGTTCCTTGAACTGTTAATTATGCCGGTTCCAATCCTTCGTGTTGGCGAAGCTTGGGACGAACCACAACCGAGTCTGTTGCCAATTCCATCTAATGGTGGTTGAGAAACCAACAGTGGCGTCTTGACCATTCATACTAAAGCGGCGTATTTCAGGATGAAGATTAAATCCATCAAGGAAAACTGCATGCGGCAAGGTGTATACATAGTTGCTCCTTGTTAGATCTCTAGGGACAAGTCCTACCACGTGAATTGGAATAGTAATCGGATAGTTCAATCCAAGGAAGATAGAAAATGCTCCAAGGTCTAAAACCCTCTACTATTGCCTTAGTGGAAGTAACCTACTAGTGTCAATCGAGAACACATAGCAGCAAAACCCAGTAGAATAGGTGTGAATAATGCTGCCATGATGATAAGCAACATTTTTAGCGACAAGATAACCACAATAAGTAGTGTCATACCGCCTATCACTAACGCCCATAGTATTGATCAAAATAAGGCTACCACCATTAGGAGATCTTGCTAACCACCACAGATCATGACCGTACTCACAATTACCGTCAAAATCAGATGGCCCCAGAAGATGCACATGACCTTGCAATGAAAGCACATTTAGAGGTCAGTTGAGCCAAATTTGAATGATGCAGCTTAAAAAATTAAGGATAGAAATTTTACCCCATGCCCAAGGATCCCATGCATAAACATTGCCAATCTGGGTTACAACATAGATAACTCCCTTGTGGATGATTGCATCATGGTAACTGAACATGCCGAACTGGTTCTCAAGAACCATCCACATACCATGAGAACCATTAAGGAAGGTAATTACCGTGTCGTATATGGCCAGGACAGAGAAATTCGTATAGTTCCCAGCAGCCGTGGGAACTCGACAAATGGTATCTTCAGTAGATTAGTAGGGTGACCAGCTGCCACAAACTTAAGTACCTCGGGTGTGGCCTCAAAATCGAAGATTGCTGGTAGAGGAATCCGGCGACTAGTGAACACATTCACAAGCTCCCAGTTCTAGGCGAGGCCAATAGTGGCGATCCAATCTCCATGGGCGCCTTCCCACTTCTTACCCTCACAATCTAGCATTAGAACATGGGAGGAGGACCTGTCTAGCGGCGTCAGCTCGCACAAGGTCCACGAGAACTTCTTCTGTGGCTTCTGCTTTCCCCTTCCACAATAGTAGCTGCCCTGGTAGAACTGCTTCTTGCAATTGTTGTGGTAGAAGACATTGTACTCACGCGATAGCTCAGTTGGGTGAGAGTGAAGAACACAGGGGAGGCCAAACGGATGAGATTTCACCAGGGATGCACTATGTGTTGTTGAGTAAAGATAACGTTTGTAGCAGTCAAAGAGGCTCGCGGCGGTGATGTCATCACATCTGGTTGAGATTTCTTCGAGGGGGCCATCGGAAAATACCCTAGAAGTGTCACTGTCATCGATCAATTAGGCCATCACGAGGAAGAGCTCGAGAAAGTGGGGGATGATGGTGTTTGGTTTTGATTGGGGTTTTGGAGGAGAGAGCGAGCGGCGGCTGGCAGGGCGAGATGGAAAACAGTCTATCAAACTAGAAACTGGAGCTAATCCTAAAGAGGCATGTCGGCGTTGACACGTGCCTGTATTGGTGTGCGAGTGGGAATGGTTGTCACTGACACACTGGAGGTGAAGTGAGGATGGAGATCGAGGCAAAGAGAAATACGGAATGAAATAAAACCAAGCGTGCCTTCTTTCTCTCTTCTAAATCTACTATACCTATTAAACTGCGCGTTGGCGTTTGCTAAGGTGGTTGAGTAGGGATCAACGAGAAGATGGAGAGGAAGAGGATGGAGAGCAAAGGAAAATATAATAAATCGATTGAAATCGTACCAACTTTACCGAGCGTGGTTTTTCTCTCTTATCTATGTTTCCTGGTGCCTATCTAGTAAATAGGTCTGGCCTTTCTAGTAGTATATCATAGCTAGCCTAGCATGACATGGAGCTGTAATGTCCTGTCAAATGAATGGTCATGGCAGAGAGATGGTTTGGAGTATACTCGGATCTCCTCTTGCCGAACATAATAATCATTGGATCTTCTACATTCATAGCCGTGTGCAAGAACATTTGGAACAAGTAATGTACTACTGCTACTAATAAACACATAAAGGTTCCACCGGTAATTAAGGAATCAAAACTGGAATACTCTCGAACTCTTGTAGTACACCAACAAAAATGCTCACAAAATGGTCTACCAGTAGCATCTATACACCCACACGATGCCACCTCAAATCAGCTTGCCTGCCACACCATCAATTTCCTCTCCCCTGTCGGCCTCTATGCCCCCATTCATGGACCCCAAATTGACCATCTCTCCGTTCAATAAAGAAAAAAGTCGACAATCTCCCAAAAAATTAACCATCGACCAAAAAAATCCATTGTCTAATCGTTCCCATTCATTTTGAATGGACGGTCGCAACTGCTCGAGAGCTGCGGAAGTAGTCGTTTGAGCTGCTGGTTCTATCTCCACGAAAGCACATGCCTAGAAGCGTCAGAAAAATTTATTCTCTATTAGTGACAAAAGAAGATCGACGATAAAGAGCAACTTTTTTGCTCGTTGATGTTAACGTACAAAAGGTCCATGTCTAAGGGAATCAAATGGCAGTCAGACCTTCTCGTTAGTGTCTAGAAGGTTTTCTTTATTGTTTCTTTCTACTTAGATGAGTGGGTCCTCTATCTGTTCTAAACGGTGGAGCCGATTTTATTTTCTTAGACACAAGTCTAGTAAAATTCTTAGCCACGTCTAGTAAGGGCGTGTGCAGTGTATGGAAGTAGCTAAGAAAACTAGAGACGTGAGTCTAATAAAACTATTTTTTCTCTCTTTTCCAAAAGTACATATAATGCAAGTCAAACTAGGTCACTGATGTTTGGGGGCCCACGGGCTCTCTAGCGCGGGCCCCAGTTATCAGTGGTCTAGTTAAATCCAATAGTAGCGAGCGAATGTGAGCATCATCTCCCCTACCTCCTCCTTCTCCACTAAGCCTCTGCTCTAGGCTTTGAAGATGTGCACGTTTTCCGAGCAATGTTGGCGGATTCAGTCATTCCGGTCCAGCGAACGACGGGGGATATTGAGGTGCAAGGAGGCCGGGTTATGGTAAGTACGCTAGAGTTCACAGTCTTAGTATATTTTCTCGAATTCAGCTTATGGAGTCTCTCCTTTTGGGGTTTTCCTCTATTCTACTTCTCTCGATGGACGATGTTTCTTAGGTTAAGATGCCGACATGGGTGGTAGATGCGGAGTGGTACGACATCGTTACTGATATGGATCTCCAGCTCTGGTGCAACTGCGCCCTAGCGCCCCGTCACCATGTTGTGTTCGGGGGAACAAACTTCGGTCGCAGGTTCTTGGGTTGCAACTACAAATGCGAGCACTACACGTTCATCCACTAGGTCAATCTACCACACTCACTTTTGCTACAACATACGATGATTTCGCTGTGGTTACAACTCGAGATCTGCGGTGATCTCGAAGAGGAGGAGCAGGAGTGCTAGCAGATGCATGCCGAAAAGATGGCTGTAGAGTTAGCGGATGTCTCCAACTCACTGCACTCGGTCGTAAATAGGATAGATGCTCTTAGATTTGGGTAATTAGAGCTGGACATTAGGTTCTTAACCAAGTATGGTCTATAATCTAGATATTTAGCATGCTCAAGATGCTTTTGGTGGCTGGCTATAGATTCTGCTAATAATTAAGTAATCCCCTTTTGTTTACCAGAACTCACCATCTCATAGTTTGGCACGTTAAATTACACAAGGTTAATTAAGATGGGAGTAGTTGACAGTCTGCTTATAGCCCGTCTGGAGTTTGTGGTTACTACTAATTGACCTGGTTTATGTGTTACTGCTATCTCTATCTATATACAAGTATCGCTGCATTTTTCGCATATTTGTGCACCTCCCCCATCGCCCACCTTCTTTACCCAGCAATGTCCACCTCTCCATTGCATCAGTGCAATCTACGATGAGTCCGCAACCATCTAGATAGTTGTTTAGGTGATTACTATTTGAAATAGTAGATCCATATGCCACATTAGGAAGTTGGAAATTAGTTATAAGGTCCACTAAAAATAGGGAAGTATATGCTGCCAAGAAGAGTCTTATGAGGATGTGAAGCTTGGCCCCTGGATTTATTTCACAGAACGGTCCTCTGCTGAACAATGAAGAGGTAATTTGATGCATATCATTCATAAATAATTTGCTGGTGTCCTGCATTGATGAGTTTTTTAAATTATATTTTTTGGTAAAGGGGAACACACTCAATCCTTGACATCAGATTAATGCACGTATCCTTCTTTGCATTGAGTAGCTGATATGTTCTTTCCTAAAATTTACTGGTTTTGCTGCATTTCATTTAGCATCATGCGCATGTCTTACCCGTGGAGGAGGCATTATCGAGTGACAAGTGTTTTTATGTATCCAACTACTTTACTAGAATTTCAGTAACCTATGCTTTGTCCAAGAGAACATTTTTTCGATAAAGGGCGCTTTATTACTTAAAGTGTCCCCTAAAATATATTGATCATATTTGTTGCATCATGATCTGCAGAAACAAATTCATTCTAATCTCTTGCCACTTACTTAAGGCCAAGGCTTCTCATGTGCTAGCTAAGAAGGCAAACCCTGAAGTACGACCCTTTTCATGTTGGTTCTGTTTCCCATGTTTGGGAATATTTCTCTATGGTTCTTTGCCATTTGCGGTACCACTATGGAACTTGTATGATGTGTGCAGCTGAATTTGGATTTTCTTTTAAATGAGAATTTGGTTTAATTTTGGATTTGTTATCTGTAGTTTCCACCTTATTCATATCTCTCATGGAGTAATGGTGCTGGTCACTACAATGACTTGACAATTGCCCGTCTCTAAGAGAAATACAAAGCTCATAGACACATGATTACGTGCCTTCAAGAGAAAGAGAAACACCAGGACGAACAGATTAGGCACTTGAAAGAAGAAGTGGCCACAACCACTAAGCGGATAGCTGATTTAACTACAGGATGGAACACATCAGTTTCAGTTGCTCATGATGTTGTTGTTGATTTTGAAAAGTTCGTGGCTGACAACTTAGTTCCCAAGTCACCTGATGTGGATGGCGACAAGCTGATTGGCTAGGCGTACGATCGGATCTTGGAATAGGCGAAAATGCGAGATGACAACCATTTCAATTCGTCTCTAGAAGCATAAGATACCCTAACAGAAATTCGAGATTCTCCATGCCCATACAGTCCTGATCCTGGAAAATATGAGGAAATCTGTAAACCATATTGACCGCTCTACTTTCATTTTTGAAAGTTTTGGGGTCTCTTATGAGGATGACTGTTTGTTAAGTCAGGTACTAAAACCGTTTTTTGCTCTGTTGGTGTGGTGCCCACGAATCTATATATTTGATGTACTATTATGTAATATATATTGGACCCGGCTTTATGTGACGATATTTGGCAACAATAGTCATCATATTCGAACTTGCGGTGGTTTAATGATGATGTTAATGCTAGTTGTGAGTGATTTGTAAGCATGTATCTAGTTGTAGTTTATGGAATTTCAGGTCGATGTTTGAAATCTAGATCTTGATGTCACAGAACGGGCAGGCTTCTACCACCTGGAATATTTTATACCGAGCAATTCATTGTATCACACGAATAAGTGCACAAACTTGATGTCTGTAGGTGGGAAACTGAGCAACAAAAGTGCACAAACTTGTGTCAGTCATGTGGTTGCTACTATTAATACAACGGGGTTTTCCCCTAAAAAGCGGTGTTCACAAAATAATAATATATATACATATATATGGTGGGGCGAAAGTTAGTTTCGAGGAAGCCAAATCGTGTGCCCCTCGACCGCATCGTCATCTTCTTCGCCTAGATGCCCTCCCTTGACTGGACTGTCCCTGCTGCTCCACCATTGAACACCACCGCACCGCCGTTTGCTGGTACGTACGCCCCCAACCTCCAGAGATTACGGGCTTTATGATGGATATAATACATTTCTGTTGGGGCATTGTGAAGTAAATAAGTTGGTGGCATTTCCAGGAAAGGGAATCAGCATTGGTGGATGCTTTTGCTGCGTCGGCGGATGCTGAAGTAGCACCAGAGGATACATGTGAAGCAAATACGGAGGCCGATGTTTGTACTGCATCAGAGTCTTGGGAAGTGTTGAGTGATGCTTGGAAAGCGGTGGAGGCGTAGTCGAAATCCTCATTGATTGCTATTGGAACAAATTCAGCTATGTTGGCTACCACTGCAAAAGCGACGGATCCGTGGGATGCTAGGAATGCATCAGCTCGTGGTCGTGCTTCTTCAACATCAGCAGTTATGGCTCATCATTCGTCGGTAGCGCCTGCTCCATCTTCTCAGAACTCATCGACCCCATTGTAAGTTCTACGTTGGATGTTGTCTCCCTGACTCCCTCCCTCTTTTGTGTATTTTTGCTCTGGGTTTTTCTAGAGGCAGTGGATAGTAGTTTAAACTAGTAGTACAAGGAACATAAAAATCTAATCACAAACTGGTGATTCGAATGGGATGAAACTTTCACAGGATTCAAACCTAGGCACATATGATTTACTGAATTTTTGTCAATTTTTTGAATAGTTTTACTGTGTAGTTCAAAATTGCTGAAGCTGCATCCATTTTTTCTCCCCTTCTTTATGATAAAATGAGAAAATTCGATTGGGGGCCTTTTTGTCCTCCCCTGGTGACCTCTACAAAATGTTCTTCATTCCCTTTGCCCAGTTCCGACATGGTGAAGAATTTTGTGGTGCTTTCATACTGCTCTAGTTGATTCCTTGTGCTGTTTAGGTATTTTGTTGACACACTCTGGTTTTTAGGTAGTTTTTAGGATGCGTGCTATTTGCATCATCCTACCAGCTTCAGTGGAAGAACATATGCAACAATCAATGACTTGCCAAACGATGTATTTGGTCAGATTCTTGTCAGGCTTCCTCCGCACCCATCCTGCATACCGAGGGCATCAGTCGCCCAAAAACGTTGGATGGACTTCATGGGAAGCAACGAATTCAAAAAGCTAACCCTATCACACAATAGGGAATGCCGTTACTTGGATTTTTCACCAACAGCTCCGAGGACACTCGATTCTTAACAAATCATAATCTTGAACAATCCATCTTCCAAAAGTTGAACAACTAGGTGGAAGTACATAAAGCCTACAAACCATATGTACTCGGATGCCGCAATGGTAGGGTGTTACTTCATTATCCAGAAGGGCCTAACATGATAATGGCCTAGGATCTAATTAGTTGAAGTGAAATAGTGATACTAGAACCCCAATTTGGCCTAAGTGAGTATGATAGTGGCAGAATTCTCAGTTCGATAAACCGTGGGTAATTGTCTTCACACTATTGCAGCAATTTCTGGGTTGTTTGGATAGTAACCAATGGTAACCAAGCACTGGTCCAGATGTACTCATTGGAGTTAGGAAAATGGGTGGACTCGATTGAACCCGCTGAGATGCTGGCTAAGATTGATCGCATGCCGTCAACTCTCACGGGGGACATTTTGTACTGGACAACAATGAAGTCTAGATATATAATTTCCTTTGATAACATGACAACAAAACTGTGTTATATTGAGTGCCCACATGAGATACGTGATATTTTCAGATGCAATTTTGTCATCGCTAAGGGGCATAATGGAGATGTTTCCCTTGCGGTTATAAGAGACTTCGCTCTAAACACGTGGTCTAGTGCAAGATCATCAACAGCCAAATGGGAAGCTTGGGTGCCTCATATAAAGGTTGAGTTGGATACTCTCCTTGGCCTTGAGAAATCATGGGCATATGGTGAGAAAGATGCAGTAAGGTTACTCAACACATTTGAGGATAGGGAAATGGTGGTTATATGGGTGAAGGAGGGAGTATTTGAATTAGATCTCAGCATCATGAAGTCTAAGAAGTTTAGATCTCGTAAACATTGGTGTACTTTGCATCCCTACCTAATGAAACCTGGTTAGTGCAGTCATTCATGTGCAACTCTTGCATTTTTGTACACCTATCATTTTGCTGATCATTTTGTTCATTTACTTCAGCAACCGACATGATTTGGAGTGCTAAATCAAAGAAACAAAAAGGAAGTCCTCTCAGCAACCTAGCTGATTCAGACTACAACATCAAGGAGATGAAAAGAACACTCGGATGAACAAACAAGGCTTGTTTGGGTAAGCATGTGTTAGCTTTGGTTGTGTTATATGGAGCTGCAGTCTGATGTTTGTTTGTTTTGGTAGCTGATGGAAGTATGTCGGCACCTTTGTTTGTGCTGTAGTCACAGCAGCAGGGGCTGGAATGTTAGAGTTGTCTGTTCATTTTGGGGGCCTATGTGTATCTGATGAAACATTGTTTTATATGATGAAATGGTGTTTTCTATATAATAGTGTCTGCATGATGAAACCTTGTTTTATGTGATATACATATACTCATAGCTGGTGTTTGTGTTTTGATGGTATGCAGTAGTATTAGTTTTGCAGCAGGCTTCTTATTTGATCTGAATTAGTACTACCATTTAGTTAGTGGTTCATGTAGAAGATTCTCTGCCGACACCTAAATAATTTGCAGACCTTGGTTGCACACCATTTTCACATGCGCTATGATAAATGGAACTACATTGTTGTATCGGATATCTGTATTTTCATACGTGTGATAGATAATCACTCTCCCTGACTTGGATCCATAAAATAGAGGGAGAATGACCTATTTTTTTAATTATTTGTTGGACAATCTCCAAATTCAAAATCACAGTCGACCACCAAAACCTACCGCCTACCCCGTTTGAATCAGAGGCATCAGTTGATGTGACTCTCGCCTTAAATTCCTGACCAGATGGCGTTCGGTCTACACAACCTTTTTTCTAGTAATAAAACTTGGCCAGTAGCCAAATTCAAAATCATAATCGAGCAGCAAAATAACCTACAGACCCCAAAGCATTTCGCCCCCCTCTGTTTCAAACATTTTGAGGCAAAATCCCCCACCGAGGTAGTACCATTTTTATATTATTACTTGGACACTATCCAAATTTAAAATCTCAGTCAAGCGGCAAAATTTACCATCTATGTTGTGTGAATCAAAGGTATCCAAGTTTCTATGCAAATATATGGTTATGAATGATCAGTTGATGTGACTCTTGGCGTTGAATTCCTGGACAGAAAGCATATGGTATACTACCTTTTTTCTATTAATAGATGGATGCTAGCCAAATTCAAAATCTCAATTGAGCGGCAAAACCACCCACAGACCTTAAAGCATTTCTTGCCCCACCATTTCAAAAACTTTGAGCCAATATCTCCCACCGGGGGAGTACTATTTTTCTATTATTATTAGATGGGCGCTAGCCAAATTCAAAATGTCAACCGAGCGGCAAAACCACACACTGACCTTGAAGCATTTCGCGCCCTTCCGTTTCAAAAACTTTAGAATTTAAAATTCCCACTCTATCCATTGTTCATATGACAAACGAGCATGCTAAAGTCGGTAGCTGGGGGGCATGATCGTAATTGTTTTTTCTGTTCACCTCTATGGTCCCGATTCGCCTAGTTTTTCCGTCAGCCCTCCCAAAACTCCCAAGATCCTCTGTCCCCTCCACGACCACCACGCGCACTGGCTTGAGCTGTGGTCTTGTGCACTATGTGGACCCGCTTCACCGACGCTCACCCACCGGATCTAGTTCACCGGGTCTCTCTACCACAACACAGGAGCTGCGTTGTCATTCACCACGCCAATAGCGTCATCGACAGCCCAAGCTCTGCTTTCCGGCTACCGAAAGGTACCCAACCGTATTGGATCTGCTTCACTGGTGTCCACCAGACGTGATGTAGTTCAATAAGCTCCATGTCCTCCGCTCTAGACCAGCTGCATGGTCGTCACCGTTCACTGCACCGGATCTGCCTCAGCGATGCTCTTGTCCACCGTGCTCAAGCCGACATCGACCACCCAAGATACGCTTCCCCTACGCCAATAGCCACCGCAACCGCAGCACCCCCGGTGACCTGGACATCACCCGCATGGTTCCTACGATGCTTATACGCCTCTCCGACCAAGGTTAAACAAATCTCCAACCCATTTTTTCAGCAGCATAGCAGGTTCAAGCCTGTCGCAGTGAACTGCATTTTTGTCATCATGCTAGTACATACAAGTCACTAGGCACGCATGTTCTTCGTCCTACATACAAGCTCATTAGACATGTTGGTTTGCATTCAGTAAGATCTCACCATAATAAGGTAAGATCCCTGTGATTGCAGTGCTAGTCCCTGGATCGAAAATGCTAGCACCCACAGTTTAAGATGAAGTACACAGAAACAAAGGTCATTATTACATCGCATATCCAGGAGTATAATGGTTCTTACAACTCTCTTAGCCCAAGGCTAAGACACTCAAAGTTCACATTACATATCATAATAATAATAGAGTCTTTTAGCCTTCATGTGCCACAGGCAAGCATGTCGAGTGTAGACCCGCAACCCTACTCATCATCAGAGTATCCTGCAACATAATAAGTTACAGCCACAAGGGTCAATACATTTGGAATTGTATTGGCAAGTGATACCATAGATACTTAGTATATTCCAACAACTACATGAATATACGGTTAAGTGGGGTTATGGCTGGCTTTGCTAAAAAGCTAGTTTTACTTATAGTTTTGAAGAGTAAGTTTTCTCATTCAAACACTAAGGTACCAATGTTAGACATCATTGAACCTCTACCCATGTTCACCCACAAGTTTTAACTTAGAGAAATTTGGATGAGGAGATTATTGAACTGCTTCACTGTCTTGAGGCTCAGAAATTGTCCATAACCGAGGACACGGCTAAGTACTTAGTTTTACCCTCTCGAGAGGTGGTGCACTTTCCCCACAAGACTCGACATGCATCGAGACGAGACTTTTCAGAAGCAATCCCTCAGACCACCACGGACGTGTTCCATCCTATCATCACTACCACCCTTTGTCCGTCTCGCTGAGTTCTCGCAACTTAGTCGGTCAAGGCAGAGCCCATATGCCATGTGGCTGCACTAGAAGCTTCATGACAAGAATGTCTCCAATCTCTTTGTTCCTGGGTGGCCATCCACAAGTGTGATACACCAGCTGACCATAGACATGGCCCCTGAGTAACCACTAAAGATAATCCAAGCAAGTCCCATTCCACCCAGGTGTTTCATTAATATTAGTTGTTTTCTTAGTCAAACAATATAATATCTTTCCATACTATCTTATATGTGTATTTCACCCACGAATTCTAATAGCATGGGTAAGCATTCTAGCATACGAAGTCTTTCAACTAGGAGATACTACCAAGATATAGTCTATAGGGTAGCATAGCATAGTAACATGTAAATAATCCTATCATGCTAAGATCTACCAAAATAACACTAGTGCAATGGTGAAAATAATAGGACATGAGATGAAATATCACTTACCTTGGTAGCTAGGGGAATAGGTACAATCCTCATAGCAACAAACTTCACAATCCACACAATCTACACAAGATCAATACAACAACAATAATTCAATCAATAAAACATTACAAAAAATATGAATGCAATTGTGGAACAGTGTGCAAAAGTGTGAAACAAGGCTTCTATAATAAAGGTCTTATTTTTCTGAATCCATAGACACCAAATTTGCATTTTTCTGAATTGTGGAACAAAAAGTTATGGATTTTCTAAGTTTAATACAAAATCTGTCTAATTTCTATTTAAACAGATAATCCTGGGCGACGTGGCGCAATCTAATTGGCCCGTACCGGTTTGGTCGGACCGACCGTTGTGGGCCGTTGGATCTTAAGTGATGACAGACGGATCAGATTTGCTTGTACCGTTTCGTCCACGATCTAATCCTAGCCGCATACACAAGATCTAACGGTCCCTAGTGACCTGGCCGGAGATGGGCGGCACTGACCGGCTGCGCGCGGCGGCGGAGCATCGGCCGATGAGGTTCCGGCGATTCTACAAGGGCTGGGAGACCTTGGACACGTACCAGAGGTCGAGGAGGTCGTGGCGGTCTCGATGGAGGTCACTGTAGCGCGGGGGGGGGGGGGGGGGGGTGCTCTGGCCTGGCCTTGATCCCTCGCCGGAGACGAGTAGACGGCGGAGCTCGCGGCTCGGTGTCGGAGACGGCGACCTGGGGCTCGGACCAACCAGTAAAGGAGTCAGCGAGGTGTGCAAGGTTCTGCACGACCTAGCAAGGACCAAAAGGGGGCGGCGGGAACCTTAACCTCACCGGAGAATGCAATGGACGGCGGCGGCAGAGGGGTTCGCCGGAGTTGGACCGTGTCGTCGACTTGGTGCAAAAGAAAGCACGCGGCCGGGGTTAAAACACGTTCTAGGTCATGACAAGTATTCCAGAGCAGAGAGGAGGGCACGGCGTGGCCGAGGCTCAACGGAATTCTCGCCGAAGGTGCTTCGGTCGACGGCGGTGTGAGGTGGAAATTGGGGAGCCTGGGGTCTCTCCAGGGGCTGTGTCTGGGGGAATCGGCCGGGGAGAAGGAGAGGATTAAGAAGGGGCCGAAGCGGTGGCGATTTACTCACAGAAACGCCCGCAATCAATCGGACATGGAAACGGCAGAGGAGGTGGAGGGGGCGCCGGCCGTTCGTGTGGGAGACGCTAAGGTGGCGTCGACGTGGAGCGGGGCCCGGAGGTCAGCGGGTGGGGGTTAGCTGAGGGAGGGGTGCGAAAAGACAAAGAAGGGAGAGGAGTCCGGGTGGGCTGCTGGGCCGGATTGGGCCAAAAGCTGCTGCTGCTGTTTGAAAATTCTTTCCCTTCTTTTCTTTCTCTTTTTGAATTTCTTTTCTAGTTTTCTTTGAATTTAGCATAAGTGCCCCAAAAAGCCTCTAAATTTCACCAAATTTTTGGAGGACAAATCTAATGCAATGTAGTACATGCCATGATGATTTGAATGCTATGATGAAGATTTAAAAAAAATATTTGGGATGTTACAAATCTAACCCCCTTAAGATGAATCTCGCCCTCGAGATTCGGGTTGGCTAGCAAATAGGTGAGGGTGATCTTTTCGAAGTTCATCCTCTCGCTCCCAGGTTGCTTCTGATTCAGTGTGATGGTTCCACTTCGCTTTGCAGAATTTGATTGTCTTGGTACGGGTAATTCTTTCTGCTGTCTCCAGAATCTTAATAGGTTTCTCTTCATAAGTGAGATCATTCTCTAGCTGAACTTCCTCTAATGGTATAGTGTCTCTCAGCGAAGTTTCTTCCATCTCTAGGTGACACCTTTTCAACTGACTGACATGGAATACATTATGAACTGCTGACAGAGATTCTGGTAATTCTATCTCATATGCCACTTCTCCTTTACGGCTCAAAATCTTGAAAGGTCCTACATAGCGTGGTGCTAATTTTCCTTTGATTCCAAATCTCTTCACACCACGAAGCAGTGATACCCTGAGATAAGCTCTATCACCACCCTCATAGATGACCTCTCTACGTTTTGGATCAGCATAGCTCTTCTGCCGAGATTGGGCTACCTTTAGCCTATCCCTTACCATCTTGACCTTCTCTTCGGCCTCCTTGATTAGGTCTGGCCCGAACAAATTTCTTTCTCCTACTCCATTCCACAACAATGGTGTAGTACACTTCCTTCCATAAAGAAATTCAAACGGAGCCATTTCTATGCTTGATTGATAGCTGTTATTGTAAGAAAACTCTACGTATGGTAGACTTTCATCCCAACTGGACCCATAATCTAACGCACATGCTCTCAGCATATCTTCTAATATTTGAATAGTCCTTTTTGTCTGCCCATCAGTTTGCGGATGAAATGTAGTGCTGAATTCTAACCGAGTTCCTAATGACTCGTGGAGTTGTTGCCAAAAGTGCGAAGTGAATTGAGTCCCTCTGTCAGACATGATACTTTTAGGTACCCCGTGCAAACATACAATTCTATTCATGTAAATCTTGGCTAACTTTGCACTTGTGTAAGTGGTCCTTACTGGTATGAAATGGGCCACTTTTGTCAAGCGGTCAACGATAACCCATATAGAATCATATCCAGATTTAGTCCTGGGCAGTCTGGTAATAAAGTCCATACAAATTTTATCCCATTTCCAATCAGGTATTGGCAGTGGTTGTAATAACCCTGCCGGTTTCTGATGTTCTGCCTTTACACGACTGCACACGTCGCACAAGGCAATGTGCTTTGCTATGTCCTTCTTTAAATTATTCCACCAAAACCTCTCCTTAACATCCATATACATCTTGGTGTTGCCAGGATGAATTGAATATGGCGAGTTGTGCGCTTCTTGTAAGATCAACTTCCTAAGTTCAAGATCCTGCGGAACACAGATACGTTTTTCGTACCATAAGACTCCTTGTTCATCTACATGAAATCCTTTTGCTTTGCCATCACTAACCTTACTTTTGATTTCTTCTATTTCTTTGTCCAACTTTTGGGCTTCTTGGATTCTGTCCATTAGTGTGGGTTGCACTTCCAAGGATGCAAGGTACCCTTCAGGCATTATCTCAAGTCTCAGCTCTCTAAATTGGGCACATAACTCTTCCGGCAATTCTCCTTTATTGAGGCCATTCACATAAACCTTGCGGCTTAATGCATCGGCTATGACATTTGCCTTTCTAGGTTGGTATTGCAAACTTAAGTCGTAATCTTTGATAAGTTCTAGCCATCTTCTTTGTCTCATGTTGAGTTCTTTCTGTGTAAAAATGTATTTCAGACTCGTGTGATCAGTGAACATTTCACAACGTTTTCCCATGAGGTAATGCCTCCATGTTTTTAGGGCATGTACAATAGATGCCAACTCTAGATCATGAGTAGGATAGTTCACTTCATGATTTTTGAGTTGCCTTGATGCATAAGCTACAACTCTACCTTCCTGCATCAGTACACCTCCTAATCCTTGGTGAGACGCATCACAATATACTTGAAAGTCTTTCTCAAGGTCTAGCAGACATAACACTGGTGCTGACACTAGTCTCTTTTTCAATTCCTGAAAGCTGGTTTCACAAGCTTCTATCCAATTAAAATTCTTCTCCTTCTTTAGCAGATCAGTCATGGGTTTTGCTATCTTAGAGAAATTTTCAATGAACCTCCGGTACTACCCTGCTAGGCCAAGGAAACTACGAATTTCTTTAACCGATTTAGGAGGTTCCCATTCTGTCACAGCTGCCACTTTTGCTGGATCAACAGCTATACCATTTCCAGATACTATGTGCCCGAGAAAACCCACTTCATTCAACCAGAACTCACATTTGCTAAACTTGGCATAAAGTTTATGTTCCCCGAGTTTCTCTAGAATCAGGCGTAGATGTTCTTCATGTTCTTTGTTGCTCTTGGAATACACCAATATATCATCGCTGAATACCACTACGAACTTGTCAAGGAATTCCATGAATACCTTATTCATCATGTTCATGAAATAGGCTGGTGCATTAGTCAATCCAAACGGCATCACTTTATATTCATACAACCCATATCTAGTGGTGAATGCAGTCTTGGGTATGTCATGTTCTCTAATCTTTAGTTGGAAGTATCCTGATCGAAGATCAATTTTTGAGAACACACATGCTCCCTCTAGCTGATCGAAGAGATCATTTATTCTAGGCAGGGGATATTTATTCTTTATGATCACTTCATTAAGTGAACGATAATCTATGCATAGCCTTTGACTTCAGTCCTTCTTCTCAACAAACAAGAATGGTGCTCCCCATGACGATGAACTTGGTTGGATAAATCCCCTTTTCAACTGTTCTCCCAGCTATTTCTTGAGTTTTTTTAACTCGTCCACCGACATTTTATAAGGTCTCTTTGCTATAGGTCTCGTTCCTAGCAGTAGGTCTATCAGAAACTCCACATCCCTATCTGGTGGCATGCCAGGTAATTCTTCGGGGAACACATCTGGGTATTCCTTCACTATTGGCACACTGTCTAGGCTAACCCCCTTAAGAGAATTAACCTTGCTCCCCTTGGGTTCAAAGTTAGACTTGAACCTGATCCTTTTCTTTTCGGGGGTGGTGAGCATAACGGTTCGCTTGGCACAATCAATCACCCCTTCATAACGGGTCAACCAGTCCATCCCTAATATTACATTTAATCCTTGGGATTCTAGGATTATTAAACTAACCGGAAACTTGTTCTTTCCAATTTCTAGGATTATCTGTCGGCACCTAAAATTTACTATCATTTCTCCACCCGGGGAGCTTACTTTAATGGGACATCCAATGGTTTCTATGGAGAGTTCATTTTTGATTACAAATGCTCTTGAAATGAATGAATGCGATGCGCCAGTATCGAAAAGGATAAGTGCATGAAAGGAATTAATCTTGAACTTACCGATCACGGCATCAGATCCTTCTTGAATTTCCTCCACATTAATGTGATTCACATGACCCTTTTGGAATGGGTTTGGCTTAGCCCCATCAGTCTTCTTCTCTAGGCATTCATTAGCATAGTGCCCTGTCTGCTTGCACTTGAAACATTCCACCTGACCGATGTCTTTCTTTGCTGGCTGACTGTGACAATTCTGACCATTTTGGTTTCCATGGCCATGACCATTGTGGTTGTTCCTGAACCCACTTTTGTTATGTCCACGATGATTGTTTCCATCATGGTTGTGGTTATTGTTACGATGGTTATTATGATTCCCATTCTTGTGGAATCCTGAACTCCCACTTCCTTCACCATGAGAGCGCTTGTGAGGAGATCCTGATCCAAACTTATCAAAATGGTGCTTCCTCTTTCTACCCTCCACTTGTTTCATCTTGTTTTCCAGGATGGTAGCTTTATCACACAAGGATTGATAAGTTGGAACATATGCAACAGATAGTTGCATAGAAATTTCATCATTCAACCCATCTAGGAACTTTTCCTTTATCTTTGCATCAGTGTCAACATCGTCGGGTGCATAATGTGACAAATTATTGAACTCTTCGATGTATTCAGAAATACTGCGATGGCGTTGCTTGAGGTTATGAAACTCCTTTTTCTTCAACCCCATTATTCCAGAAGAGATGTGAGTGGTGCGAAACCCATCTTCAAACATTGCCCAAGTCACTTCCTCAATAGGGTGAGTAACTTGGAAATTGTCCCACCAAGTAGTTGCATGACCTTCCAATAAGTGTGCTACAAATCTAACCTTCTCTGCATCCGTGCATCCAACCATGACTAGGTCCTTATTCACAGAACGTAGCCAATCATTTCCTACCATGGGGTTAGTGGTACCCGAGAACTTAGCAGGTCTCAGCCTTAGAAATCTGGTCAGCATATCCAGAGGTGGTGGATTGTTCTGGTTGTTGTTGTTGTTATTATTGTTGTTCTGATTCTGGTTTGCCATGAATTGAGTCATCATTTGCATCAATTGCGTCTGTGCAGCCATCATCTACTGCATTCCATTTCCATTGTCATTGTTATCCTCATTGTTGCGTCGGGGAGGCATCTGTGGGTTTAATAAGGGTAAGTAATGATAGATAACCCAAATAAAAACAACAATCAAACAAACAGCACATGCAAGTTCAACATCACAGCAATGATAGAGTTTGCGAAAATAAACATACTAGCATAGTCACCCACAAGTCGTTATGACTTATGCAACTCAATAATAATAAAACGATAGGTAGATGGAATAGTATCACTACTCCTCCATGTCAACTTCCTCCTCCACTAGTGCAAGTCCTGCTGCTGCGAATCCTGCCTTGTATTCCTCTAGGCTTGTGGTCAAAGCATCGATCTTTATCTGTAATTCTCTCTTCTGTGTGCGTAGCCTCTCTATCACCTCGTGATCTACTTCCAGCTCAATGTACTCAAGCTCTAACTCGGTCTCCAAGTCTCTAATCTTCTTGTTCTTCGCCTGAACTCTCTTCTCTTGGCTCTTGAATTTCTTCTCTTGGTCTTCAAACTTCTTCTCCATTTCCTTGATTCGATTTTCCTGCTCCAGGAAGGCATTTTCCTTCTCCTTAAGTTGGACTCATAGTTCATCGTTACTAAGAATCACATTAGTCCTATCAGTGTCAAGGTGTCTGATAAGGCTCTCTAAGTCCTGGAGGTAGTGACGCCCGGGCTTGATTGACTCCTTAGTGGCCTCGTCCAACACAATAGGCTCTCCATCCTCGTCGCGCCTCCCAAAGAAATGGAAGTAGTGGCTCCTGATCTCAGAAGAGTGACGTCCACATAGGCGTCCCAACAGCTCCTGCATAGCGACGTCGAGGCCCCTTTCCATGTCATCATGGAGAATCTTGAAGGCAATCCCCCCGGTTTGGGGCTCTGTCTCACGTCCTGGCTGGGTAACTTTGAATCCCCATAAATCCTTCCTCTGAAACTTCCTCAGCTGAAGTCCTTGAATGGTAGGGATTGGAAGAGCGAGCACTTGGACTAGCTCTAACATACGAGTCCCAAAGCGAGTCCCCTTGAAATCATCGGCCGTGCTGTAGAAAAAATTCGGCATCTTTTGCATAGTATGAAGAAAATTAGTAACACACAATAGAGAAAGTAAACATAAGTCACAAAATAAAAATCAACCAACAGAACATTCCAAGTAGCAATACATTATTCAACTCAAGCACTCAAGGTTCTAGACATAACTTATTTTTGCCATACCACATAGGCTGGTATGATCAAAATATTAATGTGATAAAACGCCAAGGTGGTGGTCCAACTAATATCTCACTCCTTCTTAACAAAGGTGGCAATCTGGGCATCCTTGGAAGCAATCTTCTTGTCTTGGTCACATAGCTCCAAAGCTAGGCCTATGATATCCTTACTTAGGCGTTTCACAGTGGCCTTTGAGTCTTGGACAAGACTCTTCTCCTCCTTGAGATCCTCCTGAGATTGAGCATCCTATACTTGAGTCTCTCCCCAAGTTCCTCAATAGCTTTCCATGCAGCATTCCTTGCAGAGTCAAAGAATGACGTGTGCATTTCAGAGTTGGTGAACATGCAGAATCCCGTACTCTTGGGATCATCTCCCTTGTTCTTGTACAAATGGAGTTGCACCCACCAATACTCTTGCCCTTCATCTATCATAGGAAATCCCTTGTACACGGCTTCACCATTCATCCCTAGGCCGAGCATGAGGTTCTTGAGTGCATTGCGAAACTCTGTCTCACACTCCAGGGTCATAGTCATCAGTGGTCCCTTCTTGACAGATTCATTGATGGTGGACATCTACAAAACTAGATGAGAAGGATGATTAGGGAAAGCTTTACGAGATAAAAAGACAAGTATAACGTTGGAGTATAGAGTTATTTTTCCTAAGGGTTTTCCTTAGTCTAATCCATTCTAGGGTCACGAACCTACATGCAACACAGTGCTCTAATACCATCTGTAAGATCTCACCATAATAAGGTAAGATCCCTGTGATTGCAGTGCTAGTCCCTAGATCGAAAATGCTAGCACCCACAGTTTAAGATGAAGTACACAGAAACAAAGTTCATTATTACATCGCATATCCAGGAGTATAATGGTTCTTACAACTCTCTTAGCCCAAGGCTAAGACACTCAAAGTTCACATTACATATCATAATAATAATAGAGTCTTTTAGTCTTCATGTGCCACAAGCAAGCATGTCGAGTGTAGACCCGCAACCCTACTCATCATCAGAGTATCCTGCAACATAATAAGTTATAGCCACAAGGGTCAATACATTTGGAATTGTATTGGCAAGTGATACCATAGATACTTAGTATATTCCAGCAACTACATGAATATATGGTTAAGTGGGGTTATGGCTGGCTTTGCTAAAAAGCTAGTTTTACTTATAGTTTTGAAGAGTAAGTTTTCTCATTCAAACACTAAGGTACCAATGTTAGACATCATTGAACCTCTACCCATGTTCACCCACAAGTTTTAACTTAGAGAAATTTGGATGAGGAGATTATTGAACTGCTTCACTGTCTTGAGGCTCAGAAGTTGTCCATAACTGGGGACATGGCTAAGTACTTAGTTTTACCCTCTTGAGAGGTGGTGCACTTTCCCCACAAGACTCGACATGCATCGAGATGAGACTTTTCAGAAGCAATCCCTCAGACCACCACGGACGCGTTCCATCCTATCATCACTACCACCCTCTGTCCGTTTGGCTGAGTTCTCGCAACTTAGTCGGTCAAGGCAGAGCCCATATGCCATGTGGCTGCACTAGAAGCTTCATGACAAGAATGTCTCCAATATCTTTGTTCCTGGGTGACCATCCACAAGTGTGATACACCAGCTGACCATAGACATGGCCCCTGAGTAACCACTCAACATAATCCAAGCAAGTCCCATTCCACCCAGGTGTTTCCTTAATATTAGTTGTTTTCTTAGTCAAACAAAATAATATCTTTCCATCCTATCTTATATGTGTATTTCACCCACGAATTCTAATAGCATGGCTAAGCATTCTAGCATACGAAGTCTTTCAACTAGGAGATACTACCAAGATATAGTCTATAGGGTAGCATATCATAGTAACATGTAAATAATCCTATCATGCTAAGATCTACCAAAATAACACTCGTGCAATGGTGAAAATAATAGGACATGAGATGAAATATCACTTGCCTTGGTAGCTAGGGGAATAGGTACAATCCTCACAGCAACAAACTTCACAATCCACACAATCTACACAAGATCAATACAACAACAATAATTCAATCAATAAAACATTACAAAAAATATGAATGCATGCAAAATGCAATGAGATGATCACAACTCTATAAGTTATAGAGTCTACAGTACAGAGGGTAAAATACCTCATCAAAATGCATAAGAAATGCCCCAAAACAATTTATAGAACAATTTTTATGAGCAAAATACTCCTAAAAAGGTTCTTCCTATAATTCCAATTTTTCAGAGGTAAAAGTGTGAAACAAGGCTTCTAAAATAAAGGTCTTATTTTTCTGAATCCATAGACACCAAATTTGCATTTTTCTGAATTGTGGAACAAAAGTTATGGATTTTCTAAGTTTAATACAAAATCTGTCTAATTTCTATTTAAACAGATAATCCTGGGCGACGTGGCGCAATCTAATTGGCCCGTACCGGTTCGGTCGGATCGACCGCTATGGGCTGTTGGATCTTAAGTGATGACAGACGGATCAGATTAGCCCGTACCGTTTCGTCCACGATCTAATCCTAGCCGCAGACACAAGATCTAACGGTCCCTAGCGACCTGGCCGGAGATGGGCGGCGCTAACCAGCTGCGCGCGGCGGCGGAGCGTCGGCCGATGAGGTTCCGGCGATTCTACAAGGTCTAGGAGACTGTGGACACGTACCAGAGGTCGAAGAGGTCGTGGCGGCCCCGATGGAGGTCACTACAGCACGGGGGTGCTCTGGCCTGGCCTTGATCCCTCGCTGGAGACGAGTAGACGACGGAGCTCGCGGCTCGGTGTTGGAGACGGCGACCTGGGGCTCGGACCAACTAGTAAAGGAGTCAACGAGGTGCGCAAGGTTCTGCACGACCTATCAAGGACCAATAGGGCGCGGCGGGAACCTGAACCTCACCAGAGAATGCAATGGACGGCGGCGGCAGAGGGGTTCGCCGGAGTTGGACCGTGTCGTCGACCTGGTGCAAAAGAAAGCACGTGACCGGGGTTAAAACACGCGCTAGGTCACGACAAGTATTACAGAGCAGAGAGGAGGGCACAGCATGGCCGAGGCTCACCGGAATTCTCGCCGGAGGTGCTTCGGTCAGCGCCGGTGTGAGGTGGAAATTGGGGAGCCTGGGGGCTCTCCAGGGGCTGTGTCTGGGGGAATCGGCCGGGGAAAAGGAGAGGATTAAGAAGGGGCGAAGCGGTGGCGATTTACTCGCAGAAACGCCCGCAATCAATCAGACATGGAAACGGCAGAGGAGGTGGAGGGGGCGCCGGCCGTTCGTGTGGGAGACGCTGAGGTGGCGTCGATGTGGAGCGGGGCCCGGAGGTCAGCGGGTGGGGGTTAGCTGAGGGAGGGGTGCGAAAAGACAGAGAAGGGAGAGGAGTCCGGGTGGGCTGCTGGCCCGGATTGGGCCAAAAGGCCAAAAGCTCCTGCTGCTGTTTGAAAATTCTTTCCCTCCTTTTCTTTTTCTTTTTGAATTTCTTTTCTAGTTTTCTTTGAATTTAGCATAAGTGCTCCAAAAAGCCTCTAAAATTCACCAAATTTTTGGAGGACAAATCTAATGCAATGTAGTACATGCCTTGATGATTTGAATGCTATGATGAAGATTTTAAAAAATATTTGGGATGTTACACATTCGCTGCTCTAAAAATTTCAAGTCATGCACATGTTTGTTATTTTTTCATGCAAATGTTCTTAGCTACTCCATACAACAGTAGTTTCCTGCTATTGTGTAGTTCTTGCAAAATGTAAAATCAGTGGAAAATATTAGTGTGGATTCCCTGCTCCATAGTTACTGAATCTATCTAGTTTGTCCTAAGCTAAGTTCCTGCTTATTTCCTCCTAGACATTGTTCTGCTATCCTATAGTACTTGTTTAAACTCTTCATGCTAATTCAATAATAATTTCCTTGTTTCCATCTAGTTCTTCAAAAGCTACAACACTGACTATTTTCTTTTTCTTGCATAGAGCTCAAAATGGAACAATGAACATGTTGGTTTGCATGGACTATTCTACAGGTTCACAAGCGATGCATTATTTCCTTATCTGGTGTTGGTTCATCCTAAGCAATGACATAAATGTCCTCTACTATGTAGTTCACTTGTGGTTTGCATTCTTGCTATAGAAGTTCACTTATGATGCCATCATAATTTCTATCTGGTTGATTCTTAGCTATGACAGTAACTGCATGCCATTGTGTAGCTCACTGCAAATTCTGAGTCACCCAACATGTCAACGTCTCTTGCATTCTAGGAGATACTGCATGCCAATGTCTCTTGCATTCTAGGAGATACCACTGCTTCCATATATATTTGCTGAAATGACCTGGCTAGTTTATATTTGCTGAAATTGTAAGAAAAACTTTGTTTGATTGCTCATTTTATTTTAGGCACAATTGTCTAATGATTGTTTGTCCTATTCTATAGGTTGATGAGAAACACCATTATATATCGTATTTGGTTCCTGTTCATCCTAAGCAACGATATAACTATCCTCTACTATATATAGTTCATTCGTGGTTTGTATTCCTGCTCTACAAGTTCTTGTATGATGTGCTTTATAATTTCTATCTGGTTCATTCTTAGCTACAATAGTAACTCCATGTCATTGTGTAGCTCAGTGAAATTCTGAGTCACCCAATGTCTCTTGCATTCTAGGGTATACACCTGCTTCCATATATATTTGTTGAAATGACCTGGCTAGTTTATATTTGCTAAAATTCTAAACCACGCACACATTTTTTGATTGCTCGTTTCACGGTAGGCACACTTGTTTAATGTCTTCTTGCTTGTCCTTTTTGTTTGACGTGTTGATCAATAATTGAACCACTGACCAGTTGTGAACTCCAGTTCATAGCTCCTATCATATTAGTCAAGTGAGTGTTTGTCTTGTTTGATGTATTAACTTGTTATTACTTAGTTTTGGACTGCAATTATTGCTATCGCCACCAAATAGGGGGCTACAAGATCATGTCTCCTTCAATGTAGCTGTCACACTCAAAGGGTGATGCAGGTGATAGATTGAGAAACAAAATTGAGGACTCTACTATCAACTCGATTGTCAACTAAAATGCCGAATTTTCTTTCCCTTAAGTTGATAATATGTAATAATTTTAAAAAGATTACAGCTGATGTAATATCTAGATAACTCGCATAGGTCATAGCATTTAGTTGACGCTGTCCACACATGGTGGGACATGGTGGTAGGCGGTACCATAACTGCGCTAGCCAAGTCGATTTGGGAACAGTGCCAGTCTTTGGTATTGTCATGTATTGTATTGGGCCGACGATGAACAGTAAAGGTCAAAACTGTATAAGATCACAAACGTAATGGGCCAATCCATACGTGGGAACTAGGAACAATAACAGACCAGAACAGTAACAGGCCAGACACAGCATGCCAGAACAGAAACATGCCAGAATAGTAACATGCCACAACAGTAAAAGGCAAGAAATTGTAAAAGGCTAGAATAGTAACAGACCTGAGGATTAACAGGCTAGAACAGTAGCAGGCCAAATAGTAAAGGGACACAACAGTAAAATACCACAATAGTTAAAGGCCAGAACCATGACAGGCCAAAATAGTAACAGACCGAGAAATTACTAGACAAGAATGGTAACATGCTGACAAAATTACCAGGCTAGAGTAGTACCATACCAGAATAGTAAAAGACTACCTGTGGGCCTAAATAGTTGATGACCAGAAAAATAAAAGGCCTGAAAAGTAACGAACCTTCTAAAATATGGGTTGTTAGTAGGTGGCCCACGGCGGGCTGCAAGAATAGTGATGGGCCGACCATAGACCTTATCTGTACCGGACCGAGTTGGCACATGCTGCTAATGGGTGCACAGTGTTGGACCTATGTGGGACTTCTGTAGGCCGAAACAGTATCGGGCCTAAAAGTTCGCGGGATGCAGCTTGAATTAATGGGCCCATTTCATGCAGTGCAGTACGAAATAGTAACGTGTCGTCTTCTTATTGGGTTGTCCTCATGGGCCAGCCCACTTAATAATTAGCAGGCCTTGGATGGGCCAGGCTTGTACCATAGTTTCTATGACCGTTAATGGTGGTAACCGGCCGTTAATGGCAGTTGCCACGTGGCAGTTTGCATGACGTGAGCAGTCAACGTGGCTGGTGAATAGATCTACGATGGAACAAGTTTTCGTGGTCGAAGGGTGTGATCCGCCACGGTTGGAAAAAAACATGGTTGATTCATTTGTGACGGGGCTTTTACCATGAAGGCCATCCATCGTAGAAGACTTTTAGCCATGAAAAATAGGCCTTCAACCACGAAAATCGTCCATTGTAAAAGCCAACTTTTCTCGTAGGGAAGACCAAAGCTGGTTTGAGGGAGAGGTCTTGTATATGACGTGTAGTACCGAATCGATAGGTCAAGATTGTATTTGTAATTTTAGTATTATCATATTGGAACCCTGCCTGCGGACCCATCTGACGCAATGAGGTCGTAGTGGGGTTTAGGTCTTATCCAGGATGACGTAATCAGTGACACATTCTGATGCTTTAACTTCTTTTGTGACCTGAGGAGGTCTACTCAGAGGAACTTTCCCAAGGTCATGAGGATCTGAATCTGAGCTAGTTGACAAGGTCTTTCCATGAACTGTTGCTTCTCAGAGCTCTGTCTGCCGCGTGGGAATCTATTCTATCCAGCAAAATTTGAAGGTGGTGATCATAATGAGATTCATGTCCACAATGTCAACTGATGGGACATGACCTCGTGCAAGTGCCGAGAAGTTTCTTTATCTTCTGCGGCACAACACCTCTTGAACATCTATCTTTTCTCTTTTAAATGTTATTAGTATGGTGTCGCTGCCCTCGGGTAAGACCTCCCTCCTTTGCCCCTTGAAATAGATCTCTCCTCCTTCCACCATGGTTGGTAACAAGTATTACTCATGTTACCGCAAGACCCCACAATCCCGCCGGAGTGGGGCAGGGGAACCTAGACCTCTGGCCGGAGATCTTGCAACCATGGAACCCATGGCGGAGGCAATGACTCCCCGAGGTTCCATAGGAGTTTCCTGTCTATGCGGTCCTTCTGCAATCCAGTTCCCAACAAACTTGCTTGAGGGGTTCCGTTCCCTCGAGGTTGCAAGGTAATCATTTCTTGATCCTTATTTTCCAAACTCTTCTCTTTTCTATACTCCTTAACCATTTTCCTTTGCACGGTAGGCCATCTCGATCCGTTCCTCCTGCGTGTCTCTCCTCCCTGGAGGCGCCTCGCCCCGATGAACTCCTTGAGAAATGCATCTCAACCATTGTCGAAAACCAACCGAGTAAGCGATGAACTATCAACTCCTCGTGCTCCCCCTCTGCCCGTGAGGTGCGGGAGAAGAAGCTAGAGTTCACCTCGCTCACATCCTGGCAATCCATGGCACTTTGGGATTATAGCAAGAGGATCTCAAAAGGTTCTATACTGGCTCTGCTAATGAAGAATCCCTATGGCGGGAGGTCCATAGGCTCCATGTCGAACCAATAATGGAGAAGGAAGGCATGTCTCTCCTAAAGGACTCCTTCATGAATGCTCTAGCCAAGAGGAATGAGTTGTGTTGACGGGTGGTGACCAAGAAATGTTGGATTTTACAACAGATAGTTTTCATGGATGGAGGCCCATTTATGATGGTGGAAAAGTATTCTACGACAGATGGACTCTGTAGTAAAAGCCCTGACACCAAATAATATACCATGGTTTTTTCTGACCGTGATTGATCGCACCCTTCAAGCACATAAAAGCGTGTCGTGGTACATCAATTTCGCTGACCCGTTGACTGCTGACGTCATGCAAAATGCCACATGGTAAATGCCGTAAACGGCTGGTTACCACCATTAACAGTCACCAAATCGTGGTGGAAGCCAAGGCATGAGAACCATTAAGTGGACCAGCCCATCACACAAACCCAATAAGAAGAAGCTTGTTACTGTTACGACTTGCTCCGCGGCCCGCACTGATTGATGGGTCCCATCACTTTGTAGCCCAGTTGCGGCATGTTAACTTTCTGGTATGTTACTGCTTTGGCCTACGTAAGGCCCAACTTGGTCCACCACCATGTGGCCCATTTGAGGCATGGGCCACGTCAGTCTAGCACTGTTAAAGCCTGCTTTAGGCCCAACACTGTTCATAAAGGCCATGATCTGCCACCCACCATAGGCCCATTAGCGAGAAGGTCTATTACTATTTTGGCCTTTTACTATTCGAGCCTGCCATACACAGGCCTCCCACTAATGGCCCATATGTGAGAAATTCCGCTACTGTTCTGGCCTGCTACTGTTATGGCCTTTCACTATTCGGACCTTTTACTGTTCTGGCCCATAAGGATGTGTGTTTTTACCGCATTGTGGTCTGCTATGGTTCTGCCATTTACTGTTCTGCGCTTTTTCATGTGTGCCCCATTATTGTTTGCGCCTTTTACTGTTTAAGCCTTTCACTATTCAGGCCCATAAGGATGTTAGGCCTTTTGCCGCTTTGCGGCCTGCTACAATTCTGGCCATTTACTATTCATTGAGCTCGTTCTTGGTGTCCCTTTTGGCCTTTTGCACGCGATGCCCATTACTGTTACTGACTTTTATTGTTTTGGTGTTTCTGAGGGCCACACCAATCACAACAATAAAAAAAGGTGCTATGGATGATACCTAAGTACCCGATCAAAAATCCACGAAAGAGTCTGTAGCCGCCGTCCTCTCCATCCCTAGATCGAGAGGGATCTAAAGCTCTTCCCGGCACCCTGCCGGAGAGGGGAATTCACCCTGGAGGCCTTCTTCATCACAATGCAAGCCTCCGGTGTGATGCGTGAGTAGTTCATCATTGGACTACGGATCCATGTAGTAGCTAGATGGCTGGTTTCTCCTCCTTTGTGCTTTCATGTTTAGATCTTGTGAGCTCTGTTCATGATCAAGATCATCTATTTGTAATTCATACATGTTGTGTTTGCGGGGATCCGATGGATATTGAGATGCTATTTCAGATTGATTATTGATTCTATCATGTCTATGTTATTTGAGATCTTACATGCTTTCTGTTGTTAGTAGCTATCTTGGCCAAGTAGATGCTAGCAACTCCAAGAGTTAGTATTTATGCTCGATAGTGGGTTCATGCCTCTGGTAATCTGGGGAAGTGACAGAAATCTCTAAGGTACTAGATGTGATGTTGCTACTAGGGAGAAAACAACAATCCTTTGTTCATAGAACAATCGTATTGTTTACTTTACACGCAGTTCGTAAAGCAATAATCTGTTGCTTGCAACTTAATACTGGAGGGGGTTCGGATGATAACCTGAAGGTGGATTATTAGTCATAGATGTAGTTGGATGGCGGTCTATGTATTATGTTATAATGCCCAATCAAGTCTCAGAGGAGTCACGATGATTAGTATATGCATGTATTGCTTTCTCGGTGTTTGTCAATTGCCCCGCTGTAATTTGTTCACCCAGCATGTTATCTATCTAAGGAGAGCCACCTCTAGTGAACTATGGATCCCGGTCCTTTTTCTTTACATACAATCTATAAACTGTTTCTTCTTTGTGTTTACTTTCTGCAAACTTTTACTTCTTTCCATTCGATACGTTTAATCCTTTGTTTTTCGCAAAACACGGCGAGATTGACAACCTCATCGCAAGTTGGGGACAAAGTTCTGTGGTTGTGTTGTGCAGGTCTCCACGTTGCTACTAGCACCGGTAGTGCGCCCTGCCAAAGCTCACCTAGTAACACCTTTGGGGTGTTTCCTTGATCCTACTGGTTCGATTAAACCTTGGTTTCATAATTGAGGGAAAACTTACTGTTGTGCTCATCATACCTTCCTCTTTGGGTTCCCAACGAGCTCTACGTTGAAAGTCGAGCGCATCAAGATCTTTTCTGGCGCCGTTGCCGGGGAGTCAAGGACATCTTCACAAGGGGAGTCCCTCATAACCAATCTCTTTACTTTGTTGATTTTTGTGTTGCTTAGTTTTCTTTTTGCTTTGTTTGCTTGTTTTGTTCTTCAAAAACACAAAACATTTATTTTTACAAGCTTGCTTTCTTATTTGAAAACCCAAAAAAATGACTACTCTTGAAAACACTAAGTTGTGTGACTTCACTAGCACCAACAACAATGATTTTATGAGCACACTTATTGCTCCACCTTTGGCTGAAAATACTTTCTTTGAGATAAAACCTGCTTTACTCAATCTTGTTATGAGAGAATAATTTTCTAGTACTGGTAATGAAGATGCTGCTTCCCATCTAAATAACTTTGTTGAACTTTGTGAGATGCAAAAGCATAGGGATTTAGATGGTGATATTATTAAGCTGAAATTGTTTCCTTTCTCTTTGAGAGGAAAAGCTAAAGAATGGTTGAATTCCTTAACTAGGAATAGTATTGATTCTTGGACTAAGTGCAAAGATGCTTTTATTGGAAAATACTATCCTCCTACTAAGATTATATCCATGAGAAGTGAAATAATGAAGTTTAAACAACTTGATAATGAGCATGTTGCTCAAGCTTGGGAAAGAACGAAATCTTTGGTAAAGAATTGTCCCACTCATGGACTGACTGCTTGGATGATCATCCAAACTTTTTATGCATGATTGAACTATTCTTCAAGGAACCTATTAGATTCAGCTGCTGGAGGTACCTTTATGACCATCACTTTGGGTGCTGCAACAAAACCTTTGGACAATATGATGGTTAATTATTCTGAATGGCATACTGAGAGAGCTCCACAAGGTAAGAAGGTAAATTATGTTGAGGAAACCTCCTCCTTGAGTGATAAAATTGATGTTATTATGTCTATGCTTGTTAATAGGAAATCCCATATTGATCCATATAGTGTTCCTTTAGCCTCTTTGGTTGCTCAAGAAGAGCAAGTTGATGTGACCTTCATAAGAAATAACAATTTTGGCAACAATGCTTATGGTAATAATGCTTATAGGAACAATTTTGGTAACAAAAATTATAAGCCATATCCTCCCAACAATGGTAATGCTTATGGAAATTCTTACAACAATAATAAGAGTGCTCCCTCTGAACTTGAAGTTATGCTTAAAGAGTTTATTAGTAAACAAACTGCTTTCAGTAAAACTATTGAGGAAAAACTCTCTAATGCTGAAAGAAATATAGCATCTTTGGTTGAAGCTCAATCTACTTTGAATAAAATGGCTGCTAAACCTGTAAATAATGAGAATCCCTTTGCAGCCAATAATTCCATACAAGTAAGAATTGATGAAAATGTTAGACTATTAGCTGAATTACATGCTAAGTGGGAAAGAGAAGATGAAATTGCAAGAAACATTAGTGTTTCTACTATCACCACCACTAGTGTTGAGGCTAGTAATAGTTCTACTACTTTAGATGATAAAGTTGATTTTGATCTTGATGGTTGCAATATCTCTAAAGTTATTAAGTTCCTACAAAAGCTTGCTAAAAGTCCTAATGCTAGTGCTATGAACATGGCTTTTACAAAACACATTACTGATGCTCTCGTAAAGATTAAAGAAGAAAATATGAAACATAAATCTTCTATTCCTATAAAACAAGAGGATGGTTGGGAACCCATCATTAATATGAAAGTGAATGACTTTGATTTCAAAGCTTTGTGTGATCTTGATAGTAGTGTTTCTATTATGCCTAGAAGGATTTATGATATGCTTGATTGGCCTCCTCTTGAAGATTGTTATTTGAATGTCCCACTTGATGCTAATGCTAAAAATAAACTCATGGGGAGTCTTAATGATGTTCTTATTATGGTTAACGATTCCTATGTCCCTGTTGATTTCTATGTTTTTGATGTTGAATACAATGCTTCTTGTCCTATGACTTTGGGAAGACCTTTTCTTAGAACTGTTGGTGCCATCATTGATATGAAATAAGGCACCATTAAATATCAACTCCCACTCAAGAAAGGTATAGAACAATTCCCCAAAACGAGAGAAAATATTTCTTTTGCTTCTCCTATGAAAACAAAATTTGGTCTTAATGCTTCTTCATTTGAGAACACTTGATTCTTTCTTTGCTTCTTATGCCTAACTTAAAGGCGTTAATGAAAAGTACTTGTTGGGAGATAACCCAAGAGTTTTAGATGAGTCTTGGAAGTTATTACCTCTGTAATAACCTCTCCTTATCCTTTTTATTTGCTTTTTGTGCCAAGAGTAACCTCTAATGAGAGAGAAGTAATGATTGGGAAAGTTGCTGTCCCCAAACAGATTTCTGTGCTTCACCATAAAAATCTTTGAGAGATCTCTGTATGTTGGATTGAGCTGTAATTTGTTGTGCTTCTGACCCAGGTTGTTATCTAACTTTCGTTAGTTCAACACTTTTTGATTTGAGCAACATAAGGTCTTTGATAAATTTCGTCTTTACCTGCTGGTCTGTTTTGACAGATTTCTGCCATTTTCTGCATTTGCTTCTTGTTGGTTCCTTCTTGAGTTCTTTTGGGGAATTGAGCTTTTTGGAGGAAGTAATACAGTATCTAGTGTTCTAATGGAAGTTTACTTGGTGTTAGAACTGAACCTTAAGACTTATTTATCTTAAGTGCACTAATGTTGCTAATAAGATTGTGTGAAGTTTTGTATGAAGGAAAAATTTCAGGTGTATGGAAGGAATGAGTAATGAGATGAAGGATGGACTAAAGCTCAAGCTTGGGGATGCCACGCGTGTCACCCCAAGAAATATCCAAGCGTCAAAGCTTGGGGATGCCCAAGGCATCCCCCTCTTCATCAATAAAAATCCCATGTTTCTTCCAAACGCTTCATTTTTATTGTTTCATGCACAGTTGTGTTTTTCTTGGAGCGTCTTCTTTTTCGTTTTTGTTTTGGTTTTTAGTTTTCTTGGTTTGCTTAGTTTTCTGAATAAATTGGTTGTACCCCCTCTTTCATACATTGGTTTGCATTTAGTTTGGTTTGGTTTGGAAAAGAGTAGGAAAGTTCATGCTTCTATTGTAAAAGGAGCTCGTTTTTGACTGTGGCCTATGCTTTGTAATGCCATGCTTGATATTGTTTTGGCTTTATGCTTAGTAATCTTTTCTGTAGCATGACTTGTTATAAACAATTGATATTGCTTAATGTTCCTTGGATGAATCATGCGTTGTTTTAGCATATTAAAGCATTGTATAGTGGTATTCTCCTTTGATGCTTTATTTGGGTTGACTTGGCGCATGCTCACACCATGTTATGACTGTCTCAAGTCACCATAGCCTTTATGATCCTTTAGTTTTCTACTTGTAGTATCACTTTATTCTTTGATCAATGATGTTTTGTCGCTCTGCATGATTATGGCCATTATTGCTCTCTTAGTTTGTCGCTCCTAGTCTTTTGCTAGCCTCCACAACCAAGTATGAGTTCCACTCATGCATCCAACTTCCTAAACCAAGTTATTCTAAAGAGTCCACCATACCTACCTACTAGCTTATGCTATTCCAAGTATATTCATGCTTTTGTTTACCTTCCAAATTAAACTTGGTATGAGAAAACTAAAGATTAAAGCTCTCACGAACTTGATGGCACACTTTACTTTATTGCCTCTAATAAACTTGAACCATTGGGTCCTTCTTTGTTGCGTATATGCTTGCACTTTATAAGTTGAAATTAGCAGAACCATGTTTCATGGGGAACGCTTTCAACATTGCACTTGTACTTTGTACCCCGTTGATATCATGTTCTTTTGCTTACGGATCCCGGCGGTGTGAAATAAAAGTGGAACTTGTAAGATCATGGAGTTTGTATGTGTGTTAGAGAAACGCCTGGGCTGCTAGCCTAAGCCATGCCTAATCATGGTGGAAACTTGCAGCATCACCATAATGAGCACTCTATGAAGCATCCTCAATAAAAACATATGCAAATAGCAAATAAAAAGATCGCTGAGATGCTCATTGTCTGCTTGCCTTGTCATTTTGATTATGGGAAAGCTCCCGTATCATGTGCAAGGGGTACCCATTGGCGGTTCTTAATGATACACATATACTTACAATGACAAGAGCTTACTCGTGACTAGAGTTGAGTAGCATGAGGATCGGTCTTCATAAGTAAGGGGCATGAGGTTTCAGTTTATAACTTGTCAAGCATATCCTCTTAGTTGTATCACTTTAACCTTAATCACCTTCAAGATGCTTATGATAGGGGCAATGAGAGCTGAAAGCTACAAGTACCATAATTTTTGGAAGCTCTTTATGAGACTTGAATCCCTACTTCCTTTTACAAAAGGCCTTTCTTCCACCATTATATTGAGTCTCCCCCTTCTATCTTTATGCACCTACTTTGAGAGAATAGTGGCCATTCTTAGTTCTATGTGCATTGTCCCAAGACTAGTTGATTGATGCATAACTTGTTATTGCTTGTTTTAAAGTATTGTATCTAGTCACTCTTATGAACTTTGAAGGTGTCCTATGCATTTATTATTTTCTACTCTATTGAGGGACAAGCTGAATACTATTATGCTATGTTTTCTTTATGTGAAACAAACAAACGTCTTGCAAAGCATTGTTATTCATGAATCTTTTGTTTGTGCCTTTTCATGTTGCATCATAGTTTCTTTGCTTATTGCTAGAACTTTTTCTTTCATGTTATGATTGAAGTACTATGATCCTAGATTTGAATGTTTTGCAAATACTTTGATCAAGTATTTGATGGTGCATATCACCTCAAAAATTATTCGTTTTATCACTTACCTACTCGAGGACGAGCAGGAGTTAAGCTTGGGGATGCTAATACATTGCAAATGTATCTATTATTTTTGATATTCCATGCTTGGTTTTATCCACTTTCTTGTGTTTTGTTCCAACTTTGGAGTACTTTTCATATGATTTCTTGGACTAACCTATTAACAAGAGCCACAGTGCCAACTGCCTGTTTTCTGCTGTTTTTGGTTCTAGGAATGTCAGAAAATGAATATTCTCGGAATTGGATGGGACAAAAGCCAAAGTGCCTATTTTTTCAGATGTGATCAAGTGCCAGAATACGAGACGGAGAGGAGCCAGAGGGCGGCCACACCACCTGGTCGCGCGGCTAGGCCTGGCCCGTGCCAGGGGGTGGTGTGGCCAGCCCAGGCACCCCCTCGGCCTCCCCGTCCGACTATAAGATGCCCTCGGGACGAAAACCCTAAGTACCCGATCAAAAATCCACGAAAGAGTCTGTAGCCGCCGTCGTCTCCATCCCTAGATCGGGAGGGATCTGAAGCTCTTTCCCGGCACCCTGCCGGAGAGGGGAATTCACCCTAGAGGCCTTCTTCATCACTATGCAAGCCTCCGGTGTGATGCGTGAGTAGTTCATCCTTGGACTACGGATCCATGTAGTAGCTAGATGGCTGGTTTCTCCTCCTTTGTGCTTTCATGTTTAGATCTTGTGAGCTCCGTTCATGATCAAGATCATCTATTTGTAATTCTGCATGTTGTTTTTGCGGGGATCCGATGGATATTGAGATGCTATTTCAGATTGATTATTGATTCTATCATGTCTTTGTTATTTGTGATCTTGCATGCTTTCCGTTGTTAGTAGCTATCTTGGCCAAGTAGATGCTAGCAACTCCAAGAGTTAGTATTTATGCTCGATAGTGGGTTCATGCCTCTGGTAATCTAGGGATGTGACAGAAATCTCTAAGATACTAGATGTGCTGTTGCTACTAGGGAGAAAACAACAATCCTTTGTTCATAGAACAATCGTATTGTTTACTTTACACGCAGTTCGTAAAGCAATAACCTGTTGCTTGCAACTTAATACTGGAGGGGGTTCGGATGATAACCTGAAGGTGGATTATTAGTCATAGATGCAATTGGATGGCGGTCTATGTATTATGTTGTAATGCCCAATCAAGTCTCAGAGGAGTCAAGATGATTAGTATATGCATGTATTGCTTTCTCGGTGTTTGTCAATTGCCCTGCTGTAATTTGTTCACCCAGCATGTTATCTATCTAAGGAGAGCCACCTCTAGTGAACTATGGATCCCGGTCATTTTTCTTTACATACAATCTATAAACTGTTTCTGCTTTGTGTTTACTTTCTGCAAACTTTTACTTCTTTCTATTCGATACGTTTAATCCTTTGTTTTCTGCAAAACACAATGAGATTGACAACCTCATCGCAAGTTGGGGACAAAGTTTTTTGGTTGTGTTGTGCAGGTCTCCACGTTGCTACTAGCACCGGTAGTGCGCCCTGCCAAAGCTCAGCTAGTAACACCTTTGGGGTGTTTCCTTGCTCCTACTGGTTCGATTAAACCTTGGTTTCATAACTGAGGGAAAACTTACTGCTGTGCTCATCATACCTTCCTCTTGGGGTTCCCAACGAGCTCTACGTTGAAAGTCGAGCGCATCAATGGACCATCAGCAAGCATCATTTACAGTTCATCGTTGGTCCAGTACATTATGGTCAATACCAACGCCCAATTGGCCCACTTATGGTACCTCCTACCGGCAGGTGGGGATAGCGTCAACTAAATGCCTACATGGCCTATGCAATTTACCTAGATATTACATGAGCTCCAAACTTCTTAAAATTATTACATATCATCAACAAACTGGAGGGTAAGAAAATTTAGCATTTCAATTGGCAATCGAGATTGAGTGCATGGGTAGTAGAGTCCCCACTTTGCTTTCTCTATATATCTATCAACAACAGCTCCCTTTGAGTGTGTCAACTATAGTGGAAAATGACCTTGCGACATGATCTTGTAGCCCCCTCTTTGGTAGCGATAGTAACAATTGCAGTCTAAAACTAAATAATAATAAGTTAATACAACAAACAAGGCAAGCAAACAACCATCATCATTATCAAATAATTCTATAGCAAACAAGGCAAACAAACTACCCATTTGAACTAGAGTTTACTACAGGTCCATGGTTTAATTAAACAAAACAGGACAAGCAAGCAAGCATTAAACAAGTGTGCCTTCCATGAAAAGAGCAACCAAACAATGTGTGTGTGGCTTAGAATTTAAGCAAATATGAACTCGCCAGGTCAGTTCAGCAAATTTGGACGCAGTTGCCAGATAGAAAATATAATGGCATCATACCTGAACTTGTAGAGCAGGGAATGCAAAGCACCCATGAACAACACAGTACAGGACAGTTATGTAGTTTCTAAGGACAAAACAGAACGAGACACAAAATACAAAGGCATTGCTTGTGAACTTGTAGAACAAGCTTTCCAAACCAACATGTCCAGTGTTCCATGTTTGAGCTCTATGCAAAAGAAGAGAAAATAGTTAGTGTTGCAGATTTGGAAGAAACAGATGGCAACAACAAAATTATAATGGAATTAGTAGGAAGAGTTTAAAGTTTAGACGAGTATTACACGATAGCAGAAGGATGTCAGGGAGAAAACAATAGCAGGAACTTATCTGAGGATAAACTTGATACTAGAAGTTAACAACTGTGGAACACGTAATGCAAATTAATATTTTCCAGTACCTCAGATTTTGCAAGAAACCCACAATAGTAGGCAATAAATATTGTACAAAGTAGCCAAAAACATGTGCATAACATCAAAATTTGTAGAGCAGGTGATGTAAACCTTGTGCGTAGCACAAAGAACAAGCATGCACATTGACTTGGTATGTAGCACGATTACAAAAATGCAGTTCACTGTGTTAGGCTTGAACCTACTATACTTCTAACAAAACAAAAATGGGTTGGAAATTTGGTTACCATGGTCGAGGGGCGTCTAAGCATCATCCATGTCTGTGTTAGTGACGTCGAGGTCACCAAGGCCCGAGGGTGTTGCTGTTGTAGTGGTTGTTGGTGTCGAGGAAGCAGATCTGGGGCGGTCGATGCCAGCTTCAATCGGTGGATGAGAGCATCGCTTGTGTAGCTGGTCTGGAGCAGTGGACATGGAAATCGTTGAACTAGATCCCGCTGGTGGACATCGATGAAGCGGCTCCGGTACGATTGGCTAGCTTCTGGCAGTGGGAAGCAAAGCTTGGGCGGTCGACAACGCCATCGGCATGGGGAAAGAAATCGCAGATCTGGTACAGTGGCAGGGAGAACTGGTGAAGTAGATCCGGTGCGGTGGGCGTCGGTAAACGGCCCAAGCGGCTCCGTCCGCCGGCCGGTGTGCGTGGTGGTCATGGAGGTGAGAGCGTGAGAGAGGAGCTTGGGATTGTTGGGACGGCCAGTGGGAAATACTGCACGAATCAGGACTATAGAGGTGAATATTAAAATAATTATGATCGTGCCCCCAAGCTACCAACTTTAGCATGCCCATTTGTCGTCTGGATAATGGGTAGAATGGGAATTTTAAAGTAAAATGTTTTTGAAACGCATGGGCGCAAAATGCTTCAAGGTCAGTTGTGATTTTGCCACACAATTGAGATGTTGAATTTGGCTAGCGTCCATATACTCATAATAGAAAAAATGGTACTGGCCTAGTAGGAGATTTTTGTTGGAAATATGCCCTAGAGACAAATAATAATATGGATTATTATCATATTTCATAAAGTTTATGATTAGGTTTCACATCATGCTATAATTGTATTGAAAGGAAAGGTCAATATACATGTGATATATAAACAACCAGGAGTTCCCGGTGAATCTCTAGCCACTAGTTTATTGGACAACAGATGATCAAGGTTTCCTGATCATGTGGCATTTATGCTAGTTGACAATGGAGTCACCTCATTGCAAGAATGAGATGATGATCTATACCCAATCTAAGCATCATGACCCGATCATGTGACGAAGATCAAGTTATGATGATTATAAAAGACCTACTGTCCTATTTCTTAGACCGTGAGGCCATATCAATCACTATCACCCGAGAATACTTAGATAACATCAAACGTCATTTGCGGGTGCGATGATCATAAAGGTGTGTTCAGGTATTTGGAGGAACATGTAGAGGCATTGTGCATCAAGAGTGGGATTTGTCCATCTGCGTGATGGAAAGATACTACATGACCCACTTGGAGTAGTTATATCCAATAGCTGCGCAGCGTGTGATTTGATCACGAGGATATCACTTGTCAGAACGAGTTAAATTGCATTTCTCAGTAAAAAAATTAAACACGACATGGTGATGTAATTGATCATATCTCGAAAATGCAAGTATCAAGAGAAAAAAGGAATATGACACGACGTTCATGGTTCAACAACGAAAGTTCGTGGAATGCACATGGGTTATCATGGGCATCCAGGTCCCGCTGATGATCATTGGTATGGAAAGGTCTCGACCATGTCTAGAGTGTTCCCGAGCCATGGCGTATCAGGCTTAAGGGCTTGATGATGCTCGGAGATCATTTTGGTATCGGAATAATCACTGAAGGAAAGAAAGAGAGAGATCCGGAATAGTTTTGGTAAGTCCGAAGGATGTTCGAAGAGAGATGGAAGGAGTTCCATAGCCACGGGGATTGAATAATATGTAAGTAAATGTTAAATATTGATTTAATCATTTATTTATAATTATTTAATAAAATAAAAATAAAATAAAATGTCAAATACCTAATTGGGCAAAATTCCATAGGGAAAAAGGCCCATGAGGGAAAGACCAAAGGGGAAGAGAGAGGGGGTGGATGGCTGGGCCAAGGGACCCTGCGTGGGGCCCACTTGGGCCCTGGCTAGCGGCTGCCAGCCAGCGGTGACCCAGCATACCACTGTATGATGTAGTACACTATAGTCGCTGACATAACACCAATGAAACACCGTTCACTAGTCTTATATCCCTCAGAGTGGTGCAACAGAAACACAGCAGGTCCAAGGCATGACTATAGATTACAACACGACTCTTTACAAAAGATCTAGAGAACACTCTAGGTTAAAGAGAGAAAGAAACTTCTTACAAAGAGGAACCAGAAGTAATAACTCAGAACTATCTAGTAACTACGACTAGTATATATACTATTTGGCTTGCCATTGCTGCTATTGAAATGCTCTACAGAAGTAGTTTTATGGCTAGAGAATCTACTTCTATCTACTTAAGAACTTAGTCTTCGCTTTGGTTGATGTCTATGTGGACTTCATTGACTTTATTGATGAACTTTAGTTGTCGATGATGGTTTCTTGATCAGACATTGATGTTGACGTCGTCTTCCACGGCTTAGAACCTAGCAAGGGTTAAGACGATACGGTTGAGTACGAGCGTACTCAGCAAGTTCAATAAAAAGGAGTGTATGATGCACTATCTCTACAGCCACAAACCATAGGTCGTAGGCAATGCAGGTTTTCGTAAACATTTCTTCAAAGATTGATTTTATTCTGAAAACTATGTCCGATAGCCTTCGCAGGTTGACCAGAACCTTCGTGGGGTTCCTTTCCTGCCGCATTCGTAGCTCCTTCCCGGAACAGGGAGTAACATGTCACAATTCTTACACTCTGCAGAGGTGTGTCACTTTTCCCATAAGAGACCTTAGCTTTGTTGCACAACCGGGCAACTTATTCCCGTCCACAATTCCTTGATGTGGGACCCAGTCTAAGACCCAAGCCAATCGCTGCCCTCTCCGCGACCCCATATGTCTGCACGATCCTCCGAGGCTGACTCCACCTCCGTTAATCCCCAACTAGGGTAGGATACAACCATGGTGAGTTCCCGAAGATTTTATGAGCTGGTGATGCCCCTGGAGGTCCGACTATACCTCCGGCAGCCACTCACAAATAATCTAGACACCAAAATCGTGGGGCCTAAGGGTGCCCACCCATATGCTGGATCCACACAAGGAATCCCAGCGTCATGATAAGGTCATCTTGCCTCCATATGAAAGGAAGAAGATACAGCTGACTTCTCCGTCCCATTCCAAATCTCATGGTTGACGTGTAATATACGACGCTAGAATCATTGGCGACATTGGTTGTTAAGTCCTAGATATTATGTTCCTTTACCACTGGAACTGTATCAATAGATTATTACCACTTGGTAAATCATCCATAATCATATTATTATGAAAATAGTGTTTTCTGTCCTTTTTGAAATGTAGGTGATGACAACATTTGAGTTACAAGCATTTGATAGAAAATAACCAAAGGACATGAGCAAGTTGTGAACTTGCCTTTTGTGATTGCAAGATTATGTACTCACTTGTTTTGCTTTCCTATGCTTGTTGCTTTGTGCTTTCATGACTTGTTTCTTTAGAAGATTCCTATGCATAAGAAGTGGGTTAGACTTAAATGTGTTTTGAATTTGCTTCTTGATGCTCTCTTTTACTTCAATTCATATTTCCTATGTGAGCATCTTCTCAAACTATCATGCCTAACTTAAAGGCGTTAAAGAAAAGTACTTATTGGGAGATAACCCAAAAGTTTTAGATGAGTCTTGGAAGTTATTACCTCTGTAATAACCTCTTCTTATCCTTTTTATTTGCTTTTTGTGCCAAGAGTAACCTCTAATGTGAGAGAAGTAATGATTGGGAAAGTTGATGTCCCGAAACAGATTTCTATGCTTCATCTTAAAAATTCGTGTAAAATCTCTATACGTCGTTTTGAGGCGTGAATTTTTGTTCTTCTGCCCCAGGTTGTTATCTAACTTTCGTTAGTTCAAAACTTTCTATTTGAGCAACATAAAGTCTTCAAAAAAAATCGTTTTTACCTAGTGGTCTATTTTGACAGATTTCTACCATTATTTGCATTTGCTTCTTGTTGGTTCCTTTTTTAGTTCTTTTGGGGAATTGAGCTTTTTGAGGGAAGTACTACAATAGCTTGTGTTTTAATGGAAGTTTTATTGGTGTTGAAACTGAACCCAAAGATTTATTATCTTGAGTGCACTAATGTTGCTAATAAAGATTGTGTGAAGTTTTGTATGAAGGAAACATTTCAGGTGTATGGAAGGAATGAGTAATGAGATGAAGAATGGACTAAAGCTCAAGATTGGGGATGCCACGCGTGTCACCCCAAGAAATATCCAATAAGTACAACCGTCAAAGCTTGGCTATGCCCAAGGAATCTCCTTCTTCATCAATAAAAATCCCAGGTTTCTTCCAAACACTTCATTTTTATTGTTTCATGCACAGTTGTGTTGTTCTTGGAGCGTCTTCTTTTTCGTTTTTGTTTTGTTTTTTTCATTTGCTTGGTTTTCTTAGTTTGCTTGAATAAATTGGTTGGAACCCCTCTTTCATACATTGGTTTTCAAATATCTTGGTTTGGATTGGAAAAGATTAGGAAAGTTCATGCTTAAGTGGTAAAGAGAGCTTGTTTTGACTGTGGCCTATGCTTCGTCATGCCATGCTTGATATTGTTTTGGCTTTATGCGTAGTGTTCTTTGTTGTAGCATGACTTGTTATAAACAATTGAGATTGCTTAATGTGCCTTGGAAGGATCATGCGTTGTTTTAGCATATTAAAGCATAGCATTGTGGTATTCTCCTTTGATGCTATTTGGGTTGACTTGGCGCATGCTCACACCATGTTATGACTATCCAAAGTCACCATAGCCTTGATGATCCTTTAGTTTTCGACTTGTAATTACACTTTATGTTTTAATCAATGATGTTTTGTTGCTCTGCATGATTATGGCCATTATTTCTCTCTTAGGTTGTCGCTCCTAGTCTTTTGCTAGCCTCCATAACCAAGTGTGAGTTCCACTCATGCATCCAACTCCTTAAACCAAGTTATTCCAAAGAGTCCACCATACCTACCTATTAGCAATTTCTATTCCAAGTATATTCATGCTTTTATCTACCTTCCGAATTAAACTTGTTATGTGAAAATTAGTGATTAAAGCTCTCACGAACTTGATGGCACACTTTACGTTCCTTGCACTTAATAAACATGAACCATTGTGTCATATATGTTGTATATGCTTGCACTTATACGTTGGGGATTAGTAGAACCATGTTGTCATGGGGAACGCTTTCAACATTGCACTTGTACATTGTAGCTACTTGATATCATGCTCTTTTGTCTATGGATGTCGTCGGTGTGAAATGAAAGGGGAGCTTGTAATTCCATGGAGTTATGTATTTGTGTTAGAGAAACGCCTGGGCCGTTGGTCTAATCAATGCTATCATGGTGGAAACCTGTAGCGTAACCATAATGAGCTATCTATGAAGCATTCTTCTTATAAAAAAAGAGTCAGATATTGAGAAAAAACAGAAAAAGGAAAAACAGATATGAGAAAATAGGAAAGAGAGAAAAAAGCACCATTTTCCCATGGTAAATAAGAAGATTGCTGAGATGCTCGTTATCTGCTTGGCTTGTCATTTTGATATGGGGATTCTTCCGTATCATCAGGCAAGGGGTACCCCGTTGGCGGTTCTCTATGATACACATGTACTTACTATGACAAGAACTTACCGGTAACTAAACTTGAGTAGCATGAGGAGTGGCCCTTGTATTCAAGGGACATGAGATTTCCAAGTTATACTTTGTCAAGCATATACTCCATAGTTTGTTCACTTTAACTTTAATCACCTAAAGATGCTTATGATAGGGGCAATGAGAGTTGAAAGCTAATAAGTATCATAATTTTTGGAAGCTCTTTATGAAACTTGAATCCCTGCTTCCTTCTATGAAGGCCTTTCTTTTACTTTTATGTTGAGTCTCCACCTTCTATCTTTATGCACCTACTTTGAGAGCATATTGGCCATTCTTAGTTCTATGCGCATTGTACCAAGACTTCTTGATTGATGCATAACTTTGATATTGCTTGTTCCTAAACTATTTGTATCTAGTCACCCTTATGAACTTTGAAGGTGTCCTATGCATTTATGTTTTCTACTCTATGAGTGACAAGATGAATGCCACTATGCTATGTTTTCTTTACGTGAAACAAACAAACGTCTTACAAAGCATGATTATTCATGAATCTTTTTTGTTACAACATAGTTACTTTGTCTTATTGTTAGAACTATATCTTTCATGCTATGTTAAAGTACTATGATCCCAGCTATCAATGCTTTCAAATGGATTGATATTGATTGTGATGGTGCATGTCACCTAAAAAAATTACTCTTTTTATCACTTACCTACTCGAGGACGAGCATGAGTTAAGCTTGGGGATGTTGATACGTTGCTAACGTATCTATAATTTTTGATGTTCCATGCTTTTTTTATATCTACTTTCTTATGTTTTGTCCACACTTTGGAGATACTTTTATGCATTTTCTGGAAATAACCTATTAACAAGATGCCACAGTGCTAGTTGCATGTTTTCTGCTGTTTTTGGTTCCAGGAAAGTCAGAAAATGAATATTCTCGGAATTGGACCAGACAAAAGCCAAAGTCGATATTTTACCGGAAGTCTCGCGGAGCCAGAAGACGAGGCGGAGAGGGGCCACAGGGCGGCCACACCATGTGGTGGCGTGGGCTAGCCCTAGCCGCGCCACCAGGTGGTGTGGGCCCCCTGGCCGCCCACCGACCTTGTCTCTTCGCCTATAAGATGCCCCCCGATGCAAAAACCCTAAATCGTCAATCAGAAATCCACGAAAAGTTCCGTAGCACCGCCGCCACCGAAGGGGAGATTCGGGGGACAGAAAGTCTCTGTTCCGGCACCCTGCCGGGATGGGGAAGTGCCCCCGGAGCCATCTCCATCGATTTCCACCACCATCTCCATCTTCGTCGCTGATTCCCATGATGATGAGGGAGTAGTTCTTCCTCGAGGCTAAGGGTTCTACCGGTATCTATGTGTTCATCTCTCTCTATGCATGATCATATTGTGATCATGAGCTTTGTAATCAAGTAGATCTACCTTGCTACTCGATTGCTTTAATAGATCTATGCTCTCCCCATGTGTGTGAAAGTGACAGCGTGCACACCATGGTGCACTTAGGCTAGAGATTACAAATACTTGTTATGAGTTATATTTTGGAGTTGGATGTCTTTATGAAATTGTGGTGTTTGTTGGAACCATCTAGTGCTCAGGGTGACAGTGTGGGGTTATCTAGATGGGAAAGGCTTACTTTGAGGTGTGCTGTTATAGCCCTACCATGGATTAGAGTGTCCAACCGGAGAGTAGTTTAGAGTAGTATCATAAAGAGAAGATATTTATATGAGAGTGTTCACTAGTGAAAGTATGATCCCTAGGCCTTGTTTCTAAGCATTGAAACATCGTTTGCAACTAGATCTGTTACATGTTTGCTTGCTTCCTTCTTTATTCCAGTTTTCCTTTAGTCTCTTCCACACCATCAAGCTATTTTCTGGCACCGTTACCACTTATAATTATCCATACCACTTGTATTTCACTATCTCTTCGCTGAACTAGTGCACCTATACACCTGGCAAGTGTATTGGGTGTGTTGGGGACACACGAGACTTCTTGTATCTTGATTGCAGGGTTGCTTGAGAGGGATACCTTTGACCACTTCCTCCACGAGTTCGATAAAACTTGGGTAATCCACTTAAGGGAAACTTGCTACCGTTCTACAAACCTCTACACTTGGAGGCCCAATAACTGTCTACAAGAATAGAAGTGCGTAGACATCAATGTGCTTCTTGTTAAGGTTTGTGAGAGTGTGTGCAACAATATGTAAGTACAATAGGTAGCATGCAATACTAAAGCACTCAAATGGAGCATAGTATTGGAATTATTTCTTAAACAAGATTAAGAATCAATTAGGGCTTTTAGATAAAATATGCAAGGATTACTTTTAATATTTTTTAAAAATAGTTAAACCTCTGTTAACTTCATTTAAACATCAATTGAGGTTATTGTTACACTTTTAAACTCTAAACAAATAATGCTAAAGTAATAGTAAAGATTTATATATTTTTAATTAATTAAAATAAAAGAAAAGAGTTAAAATAAGAATTATTAGCTCTTTACCTTTTATTTTACTTCAAAAGTAAGAGTTGATGTTTTTAGTGTGTAGATTCCATTTTTGTGATCATTTTTGTATATTATAAGTATTTTTGTGATTTTTAAAAAATAAAATATGAATTTTATAAGTTTTATTACTTTATAAATTCTAAGTAAATACTAAATATTAGTTAAGTGATACAAAAATAATTTAAGTAAGTTTGTAAATGTAGATTTTGTTTTTCTAAGAATTTGGTATATTATTTATATTTTTCTCAATTATAATATTAAAATATTAATTTTCAAAGTATTATTACTTATAGAATCTTTATTAAATAATAATTATTTTTAAATTTCTAACATATTAATGTTTGTTAATGAAGCTAAATTATAGATTTTATTTTTTTGAGTATTTTGATATATTACATACATTTTTCTGAATTATGAAACAAAAGATATAGAATTAACAAGATTTAATCCTTTTATTAAATTTCTGAAATTATATTGATATTTAAACTTATTTTATTTTATGTATTTACTAGACATAGAATATTTTTACACCTATCTTTATTTTACCCAGGGTCACTGACCCATGGGGTCAGTACCACGTCAGTAGCCACGCAAGCAAAGACTAGTCAAGATGATGCCAGGCTGGCGATAGTTCGCCGGACCCTCACCAGACTCTCGGCGGAGTATGGCAGCGACGCTAAAATACTGCACTAGTGACCACGCGAAGGGGTGCGTTCGATGCTACGGACGACAGCGAGTTGGACCAACTCGTTGGTACTAGCTCTAGAGCGCTGAAGCAGTGACTAGGACGACGACATGCGACGGTGGTCACCAGCGACACAACGAACTAGAGCTACGGGCTATACTGGAATGTGTAACTAGGTATGGAGATGTGTATGCTCACCCTGAGTATGTTTGTGTAGTCGATGGTGTGACCGGAGATGAGCACACGATCAAGAATTCCGGCGATCACCGTCGGAAAGAAATCAAGAAATACTCTTATCACCGACTTCCTCTGGGCGCCAGCTTACACCGAGATGATCACGACGATGAGGGGCTTCTTCTCGACCACTCCACGGAACCGGAGATGGATTTATTTGGCGGCAGCTTCGGTGAGCTAGAGGATGACTGGGAGCGGGAGGGAGGAAAATAGAGGATGAGGATCGACCAGGAACTCGAGGCGGTCGCAGGAGGCTCTTTTTTATGGCTCGGCAGTCTCGGACACCTCGGCACGACAGCGAGGACCAACAAGATGTGGCGGCAGAAATATGCTCGATTTGGGCACGAATCTTGGCGGAACTGGTGGAGGCGGACTCCAAGCGAGTAGGGTGACGTTCTGAGGTAGTCATCGCATCCGGAGCAGTCCACAATGACGGCGCCGACGTGGCTCACCGACAGCGTGTCGGTCCAGCAGAGGAAGATGAAGATGACGGTTCTCTCTCGTGCGGTCCCACCTGCCAGCGAGAGGGCAAAATGGTACCTAGGCTCTGGACCGAAATGGGTTGCTGCTAGGCCCTGGAAAAGTGAGCGAGGCGAGGAACGGTACGCAGGCGAGCGGTAGATAGCATAGGTACCTAGGCTCTGGAGTCTACTGATGTCCTTTTGTTTTTCTCTTTCAATTCATTTTCTATTTTACTTTTCTTTTACAAAACCTTTTTAAATATGAATTTCGCGAGAGATTTTAATATTCAGAGAGTTTGTAGACCCTCCTCTCTTCATTCCTCATTGTATATTAAAAATATTCATATTTATATGAAAAGTCCTTTTTATTAAGATATATTTTAATAAAGATTAAGGTTTTAGGAATTGGTTTCTTATTATAAGTTTTCATAGAAATGATTCTGTTTTTACTTGATAATCTTAATGGTACTAGTTTGAGATGTTTATTGATGTATATAGAATCTTGTTCCTACTTATTTTTATAAAGGATTTATCTATATACATAATAAAGTATTAATCTTTGTGGTTCATAATGGGGTGATATAGGTTTCATGGTCCTCCATATTTGGTTTTTGCCAAATCCAATTCTACTTGGTTTGTAGAATGTAGAATTACTATGAGTTTTAGGAAGGTTCATTATACTCATATTCTACTGTGAATATGGATAAGGATCAAGGTTTAGGGATACTACTTCTAAATCTATGAGTAGGTTTGATATCTCCACATAAAGTGAGATATTGGAATTAGTTATTAAGGTGATCCTGATAGTTTTATCATTCTAGATTTGTCTTAGGGTTTAAGACTATAAAGTGGACAAGTCTTCTAAAACACTAACTTAGTTCTCTAATTATCTTTTCGAACCTTTACTTGTCCACGAGATATTGTTCAATGGTTACCTAAGAATAGGAAATGGTTTCCCTATCCATTTGATTCCAGGGTTTTGAATAATGAAGTAGACATGGGTATTGTCATGTTTGCTCGTATAACTAGCTAAAGGTTTTTAAAGAATTCTTACCTCAATATTTCACTAAACTTATCTTGAAGTAAGAAATTCCTTTCCTAAATATACTCTTGATATCTCCCATATCTTATTCCCAAAGATCATATCTTCTGAATAAGATATTCATCTGACTCCACCATATCCATCATCACATGATGACATGGTCATGCCACTTAAACACTATTCCCTTCTTACTACTAGTATATAACTCCTCTTAATTAACTACCATTGATTAACTTCCTTAACTCCATCTTGCAACTTCTTCCAAGACTTGCAAGATTATAGTTATCTCTATATATATCACATCTGATAACAACCCTCTAGAATAGGTATGGTACTACTCCCATATACAAGTTTGTTCTTGTATTAGCTTGATTGAACTACTATACCTCCAGCTACTCCATACAACTCATATTATATACTCCATCAAACTCTAGCTTGACTTCTTATGATCAAGCTAGATGATTCAACTTACTAGGCTTTACCTGATTTGGTATACTCACAAATCTTCTTCAACACCTAGACATCTATTCCCAAGTGCCTTGAGAATAATGACCACCATCATTTGATCAAACCAAGCTTAGGCTTCTATTTGTCTGATCAAGATCTATACTCAACTAAGTAGTAAACTTGTATTAGTCTCTCTATAGACTTATCTTGTTAAGCAAGCTTTTTCTAAGTCTATATCCACTTGTCCTAACAAGATTGTTATGTAACATACTAATACTACTAGCTTTCTCATAGCTCCTCAATTACTAGCTCAACCCTTGAGTTTAGGTATGGGATACCGTGTAATGATGTCTAGAAGATCAAGTACTCCTTATTAAGTAGTGTGTTGTGACATAGTTTTACACATTTAATCTACCCTTAGATCAAATTATATTACCCAAAGATAAGATTTTAGCAAAGGTCATATTGAAACTTATCATAGTCAACTTGATCATCTACTTCAGTTCCACCAAGCATAACATGTATGGATTACAAATAGATGATCTTGATCATGAACGGAGCTCACAAGATCTAAACATGAAAGAACAAAGGAGAACCAGCCATTTAGCTACTACATGGACCCATAGTCTAGAGATAAACTACTCAGGCATCACACCGGAGGCTTGCATGATGATGAAGAAGGCCTCTAGGGTGAATTCCCCTCTCCGGCAGGGTGCCGGGAAGAGCTTCAGATCCCTCCCAATCTAGGGACAGAGATGACGGCAGCTACAGACTCTTTCGTGGATTTTTGATCGGGTACTTAGGGTTTCCGTATCAGAGGCAATATATAGGCGGAAGGAGAGGCCGAGGGGGGTGCCTGGGGCGGCCAGGCCCCAGCCCCTATCTGTCTTGTATTCTGGCTCTAGATGTCTTCCGGTAAAATAGCAACTTTGGCTTTTGTCCCGTCCAATTCTGAGAATATTCATTTTCTGACTTCCTGGAACCAAAAACAGCAGAAAACAGGCAGCTGGCACTATGGCTCTTGTTAATAGGTTAGTCCAAGAAATCATATGAAAAGTACTCCAAAGTGTGGACAAAACATAAGAAAGTACATAAAACCAAGCATGGAACATCAAAAATTATAGATACATTTGCAATGTATCAACATCCCCAAGCTTAACTCTTGCTCGTCCTCGAGTAGGTAAGTGATAAAAAGAAAGAATAATTTTTGAGGTGACATGCACCATCATAAACTTGATCAAAGTATTTGTAAAACATTGAAAGTTGGGATCATAGTACTTCAATCATAACATGAAAGACAAAGTTCTAGCAATAAGCAAAGAAACTATGTTGCAACATGAAAAGGCACAAACAAAAGATTCATGAATAACAATGCTTTGCAAGACGTTTGTTTGTTTCACATAAAGAAAACATAGCATAGTAGCATTCAGCTTGTCCCTCATAGTGTAGCAAATATAAATGCATAGGACACCTTCAAAGTTCATAAGAGTGACTAGATACAAATAGTTTAAAACAAGCAATATCAAGATATGCATCAATCAACTAGTCTTGGTACAATGCACATAGAACTAAGAATGGCCACTATGCTCTCAAAGTAGGTGCATAGAGGAAGAAGGTGGAGACTCAACACATAAGTGGAAGAAAGGCCTTCATAGAAGGAAGCAGAGATTCAAGTTTCATAAAGAGCTTCCAAAAATTATGGTACTTATAGATTTCATCTCTAATTGCCCCTATCATAAGCATCTTGAAGTAATTAAGGTTAAAGTGAACAAACTATGGTGTACATGCTTGACAAAGTATAAGTTGGAAATCTCATGTCCCTTGAATACGAGGGTCGCTCCTCATGCTACTCAAGTTTAGTTACCGGTAAGTTCTTGTCATCGTAAGTACATGTGTATCATAGAGAGCCACCAACGGGGTACCCCTTGCCCGATGATATAGAAGAATCCCCATATCAAAATGACAAGGAAAGCAGACAACGAGCATCCCAACAATCTTCTTATTTACCATGGGAATATGGTGCTTTTTCCTCTCTTTCCTCTTTCATATATCTCTTTTTTTTCTTTTTCTCTTTTTTCTCAATATATGACTCTTTTTTTATAAGAAGAATGCTTCATAGATAGCTCATTATGGTTACGCTACAGGTTTCCACCATGATAGCATGGATTAGACCAGCGGCCCAGGAGTTTCTCTAACACAAATACATAACTCCATGGAATTACAAGCTCCCCTTTCATTTCACACCGACGACATCCATATACAAAAGAGCATGATATCAACTAGCTACAATGTACAAGTGCAATGTTGAAAGCGTTCCCCATGACAACATGGATCTGCTAATCCCCAACGTATAAGTGCAAGCATATACAACATATATGACACAATGGTTCAAGTTTATTAAGTGCAAGGAAAGTAAAGTGTGCCATCAAGTTCGTGAGAGTTTTAATCACTAATTTTCACATAACAAGTTTAATTCAGAAGGTAGATAAAAGCATGAATATACTTGGAATAGCAATTGCTAATAGGTAGGTATGGTGGACTCTTTGGAATAACTTGGTTTAAGGATTTGGATGCATGAGTGGAACTCACACTTGGTTATGGAGGCTAGCAAAAGACTGGGAGCGACCAACTAAGAGAGCAATAATGGCCATAATCATGCAGAGCGACAAAACATCATTGATCAAATCATAAAGTGATAATACAAGTTGAAAACTAAAGGATCATCAAGGCTATGGTGACTTGAGATAGTCATAACATGGTGTGAGCATGCGCCAAGTCAACCCAAATAAAGCATCAAAGGAGAGTATCACTATACTATGCTTTAATATGCTAAAACAACGCATGATTCATCCAAGGCACATTAAGTAATCTCAATTGTTTATAACAAGTCATGCTACAGCAAAGAATACTAAGCATAAAGCCAAAACAATATCAAGCATGGCATGACAAAGCATAGGCCACAATCAAAAACAAGCTCTCTTTACCACTTAAGCATGAACTTTTCTACTCTTTTCCAAACCAAACCAAACTATTTGAAAACCAATGTATGAAAGAGGGGGTCCAACTAATTTATTCAGCAAACTAAGCAAACCAAGCAAACGAAAAACCAAAACAAAAATAAAAAGAAGACGCTCCAAGAACAACACAACTGTGCATGAAACAATAAAAATGAAGCATTTGGAAGAAACCTGGGATTTTTATTGATGAAGAGGGGGATGCCTTGGGCATCCCCAAGATTTGACGCTTGTAATTCTTGGATATTTCTTGGGGTGACACGCGTGGCATCCCCAAGCTTGAGCTTTAGTCCATCCTTCATCTCATTACTCATTCCTTCCGTACACCTAAATTTTTTCCTTAATACAAAACTTCACACAATCTTTATTAGCAACATTAGTGCACTCAAGATAATAAGTCTTTTAGGTTCAGTTCTAACACAAATAAACTTCCATTAAAATACTAGCTACTGTAGCACTTCCCTCAAAAATCTCAATTCACCAAAAGAACTCAAAAAGGAACCAACAAGAAGCAAATGCAAAAAATTGCAGAAATCTGTCAAAACAGACGAGTAGGTAAAGACGAATTTTTTTCGAAGACCTTCTATTGCTCAAATAAAAAAGTGTTGAACTAAATAAAGTTAGATAACAACCTGTGGAAGAAGACAAAAATTCATGCCTCAAAAAGACATACAAAGATTTTACACTAATTTTTACGGTGAAGCACAGAAATCTGTTTCGGGACAGCAACTTTCCCAATCATTACTTCTCTCTCATTAGAGGTTACAAATGGCACAAAAAGAAAATAAAAAGGATAAGGAGCGGTTATTACATAATAACTTCCAAGACTCATCTAAAACTTTCGGGTTATCTCCCAATAAGTACTTCTCTTTAACACCTTTAAGTTAGGCATAAGAAGCAAGAAAAAGAATCAAGTGTTCTCAAATGAAGAAGCATTAAGATCAATACCAGAAATATCTTCAACAAGGCAAGGTATATCATCCAAATAAGTTCTAGAGAATCCTCTCTCGATGCTCTTAGGTTCACTATTTTCATCAAAAGTGTTTTTAGGAATGATCCAATCAAGATTCTTTTCTATAGCTTCATGTATTGCTACTAGTTTAAAGGGTATTGGTACCTTAGTTTCCTCCCCATTAGGTTCAGTTTTGTTCATCTTTTCTCGTGTACCAATAACATCTACACATGAGCCTAGCATATTGAAACATTCAAAGACTTTTCTAGCTTCCTTGGCAACATCATAGAATTCCTTGAGCAAAGTTTCAAGAATAAAATCTCTCTTTTCAAGGTCATCAATTTCTTTAAGCTTAAGAAACATTACTTGCATTAAGGGGTTAAGGTTAACAAACCTAGCCTCCAACATGTGAACTAAAGAAGTTGCAGCTATTTCATAGTTTGGAGCAAGTTCTGCAAGGGATCTATCCTTAATATCCTCATGTTTACAAACATGATTAAAGAATTCTTCAATATTATCTTTCCCAATTATTGAACCATTACCTATTGAAAGGTCTTTCAGGGTGAATTTAGGGATCAACATGGTGAGCTAAGGAAGAGTTAACAAGTAAAGGAGACTTAATTTTTGTGTGTTTTTAAATAAGAAAGCAAACTAGTAAAACTATTTTTTGTGTTTTTGAAAAAGAAACAAGCAAATAAAACAAAAATAACTAAGCAAAACAAAAATAACAAAGTAAAGAGATTGGTTATGAGGGACTCCCCTTGTGAAGATGTCCTTTAATCCCCGGCAACGGCGCCAGAAAAAGTTTTTGATGGCACGTGGTTGACGTGGGAGCTTCTTCTTCTTCAGTCCCCGGCAACGGTGCCAGAAAAGTTGTTGATGGCCCAAAATATATCGAGCTCGTTGGGGAACCCCAAGAGGAAGGCATGATGAGCGCAGCAGCAAGTTTTCCCTCAGTATGAAACCAAGGTTATCAATCCAGTAGGAGCAAGGAAACATCCCAAAGGTGTAGCTAGCTGAACTTTGGTAGGGCGCACTACCAGTGCCAGCAGCAACATGGAGACCTGCACAACACAAGCACAAAACTTTTCCCCCAACTTGCGATGAGGTTGTCAATCTCACAGGTTTTGCTGAAAACAAAGGATTAAACGTATCGAATGGAAGGAAGTAATAGTGTTCAGAAGTTAAACACAAAGCAGTAAACAGTTTGTAGATTGAATGTAAAAGAAAGGACCGGGGTCCATAGTTCACTAGAGGTGGCTCTCCTTAAGATAGATAACATGCTGGGTGAACAAATTACAACGGGGCAATTGACAAACATCGAGAAAGCAATACATGCATATACTAATCATCTTGATTCCTTTGAGATTCGATTGGGCATTACAACATTATACATAGACCGCCATCCAACTGCATCTATGACTAATAATCCACCTTCAGGTTATCATCCGAACCCCCTCCAGTATTAAGTTGCAAGCAACAGATTATTACATTATGAATTGCGTGTAAAGTAAACAATACGATTGTTCTATGAACAAAGGATTGTTGTTTTCTCCCTAGTAGCAACAGCACATCTAGTACCTTAGAGATTTCTGTCACTTCCCCAGATTACCAGAGGCATGAACCCACTATCGAGCAGAAATACTAACTCTCGGATTTGCTAGCATCTACTTAGCCAAGATAGCTACTAACAACGGAAAGCATGCAAGATCACAAATAACAAAGACATGATAGAATCAATAATCAATCTGAAATAGCATCTCAATATCCATCAGATCTCCGCGAACACAACATCTATGGATTACAAATAGATGATCTTGATCATGAACGGAGCTCAGAAGATCTAAACATGAAAGCACAAAGGAGGAGAACCAGCCATCTAGCTACTACATGGACCCGTAGTCCAGAGATGAACTACTCACGCATCACACGGGAGGCTTGCATGATGATGAAGAAGGCCTCTAGGGTGAATTCCCCTCTCCGGTAGGGTGCCGAGAAGAGCTTCAGATCCCTCCCGATCTTGGGACAGAGACGAGGGCGGCTACATAATCTTTCGTGGATTTTTGATCGGGTACTTAGGATTTCCGTATCAGAGGCAATATATAGGCGGAAGGAGAGGCCGAGGGGGTGCCTGGGGCGGCCAGACCACCCCTTGCGTGGGCCAGGCCTGGCCATGCGGCCAGGTGGTGTGGCCAGGCCCCAACCCCTCTCCGTCTCGTATTCTGGCTCCAGATGTCTTCCGGTAACATAGCGACTTTGGCTTTTGTCCCATCCAATTCTGAGAATATTCATTTTCTGACTTCCTGGAACCAAAAACAGCAGAAAACAGGCAGCTGGCACTGTGGCTCTTTTTATTAGGTTAGTCTAAGAAATCATATGAAAAGTACTCCAAAGTGTGGACAAAACATAAGAAAGTAGATAAAACCAAGGAAGGAACATCAAAAATTATACATACATTTGCAATGTATCACACTTCAACATTATTCCCTTCTTTCTCCTAGTATATAACTCCTCTTAATTAACTACCATTGATTAACTTCCTTAACTCCATCTTGCAACTTCTTCCAAGACTTGCAAGATTATAGTTATCGCTATATATATCACATGTGATAACAACCCTCTAGAATAGGTATGGTACTACTCCCATAATACAAGTTTGTTCTTGTATTAGCTTGATGGAACTACTATACCTCTAGCTACTCCATACAACTCATATTATATACTCCATCAAACTTTACCTTGACTTTTTATGATCAAGCTAGATGATTCAGCTTACTAGGCTTTACCTAATTTAGTATACTCACAAATCTTCTTCAACACCTAGTCATCTATTCCCAAGTGACTTGAGAATAATGACCACCATCATTTGATCAAACCAAGCTTAGGCTTCTATTTGTCTGATCAAGATCTATACTCAACTAGGTAGTAAACTTGTATTAGTCTCTCTATAGACTTATCTTGTTAAGCAAGCTTATTCTAAGTCTATATCCACTTGTCCTAACAAGATTGTTATCTAACGTACTAATACTACTAGCTTTCTCATAGATCCTCAATTACTAGCTCAACCCTTGAGTTTAGGTATGGAATACCATGTAATGATCTTTAGAAGATCAAGAACTCCTTATTAAGTAGTGTGTTGTGACATAGTTTTATTACATTTGATCTACCCTTAGATCAAATTATATTACCCAAAGATAAGATTTTAGCAAAGGTCATATTGAAACTTATCGCAGTCAAATTGATGATCTACTTTAGTTCCACCAAGTTAATAGAAGGTTCAATCACTTTGACAAGTTTTATTTAAAAGCGCGAAAATTATCCGGATTTTCTATGCATGAATGCAATGCACACACCTGTGTTCAGCTTATTTCTAAGCTCTAATGCTGGGAGGTTACACAGCCCCCCTCATCCACTCTCCTTTGATTAGTCCCACATGGCTAAGCCAATTAGCTATGGGGGGAGGGGTTCCCCTATATATTGAGAGGTATTTTGACAAAATAAATACACCAATAATCGATAAAGGTTCCCTCTCTTTTGGGGAGACCTCTAGTTGATTCTCTCTCTCTCGTGACTGTGGTCCCAAGTCAGGATCGCACGAGTAGGAGACTTCTTCACCGTGGAGCGTTGTCGCGCTGCGGGATTTGGATCCATAAGGTCTACTTCCGCAGCATGCTGCTGGATTGGAGGAGCGGGAGTCATCGTGAGGCACCGGACGTGTGTAACTACCTCCGAGGTGCAACACTTGGGGCACTAGGAGTCGCCGGAGCTGCAAGACTTCAACATAACCCAGAGGTCAGCATCGTGGAGACTACATCAACCACGCTCTCCCGAGCATTGACATCGCTTTTCGGTCTTCAAGGGTAGGTTCGCAAAAAGACCCTCCTATTACTGCATTACTAATAGATAGGTCCTTGCATTAGGGTTCTTTGCATAGGAAATTTATGTTTTCATGCGCGAACACCTACAGTGGTAGCAGAGCTAGATCTATGCGTAGTATTGCTAGTACAGGTAGACCAAACGAGTTGTAGCGTGTGGGCGTTTATCTTTTAGTTGTTACCCTCCCACGTGTACATGTGTATACCTCATTAATGCTTGATGAAGCGCCCCCAACCAACTTTACGCGTTCATTTGCGAGACTGGTCCACGCTTGATAAACAGCTTATACCATATAAAGTGGGTTTGGGGGGTGTCTGTCTCTCTTGCATTAGTTGGTATGCCATTTGCAAAGGAGGGCCCCAAAAGGGGTGTAGTATAGACAACTATTTGATTAGCATTGTGGTGGAAGTTCGTAGGTAAGAATGGATCTTTTGCAAAAGCCCTAACAGCCACGTAAAACATGCAACAATAAAGTAGATGCGTCAAACTTTGTTTTGTACGAGCGTTGTGATGTGATATGGTAGTAGTCAAGGTAAAGTAGTTTAATTTCTGTTTCTAAGTTATAGTAATGGTCATGGTGTTGATGGACTACCATGCCAGAGGCACCGATACCCTGGTGCTCACGGCGTCGGAACCGAAGACGCGGGATGGAGATCAAAGTGAAGCACCAGATGGCATCGCATTTACATTCAATATTTATTGTTTGTGCATCCTGTTGTGTGCTAGTATTAGATACTCGATGGTAGCCTAATAAGATGATCCCTAAAAAAATACCAATGCAAGTTTTCTCCCTTAGTGTGCACCACTAAGAAAGTTCTCCATTATGAGGCAGGCCATGATGATTGGGTCTTAGACATATCTACGTTCACATACGGTGGGTGTAAGACATGTTGCATAGTGAATACACTAAGGTTGAGTTGGGTCAAAAGATATGTTGGGGCAGACCGCCATTTTCAAGCATGTGTCTTCAGATGAAGCGCCCCCAAAATGTGTACATGTGTATACACTAAGCATGTGTACATGTGCCTTCAGATGAAGCGCCCCCAAAATAGCATATGTAGACATGGCCTCAGAACATAAATGGTCAAAAGATCGAGCACGAGTGGCATGAATTATGTGATTGGCGCTTCGGCGTCCACCTTTGCAACTATATTGCCGGTCGTGACGATCGGGGGCCGTAGTGAATAGGGATCATGTAATCACTAAAACCCCTTTGGGGTTAGTAGTTTTAGTGGACTTATTGTTTTAACTCATATAATCATAAACTTTTAGAATTGTAAATGTAGAAATGGCTCATCGTGAAGCTTATTTTGAGATTGATGAATCGGTAGTTGCTAAAAAGCTTAGACTTGATGGATCCAACTTCCTTGAGTGGCTAATGCGTCTGAATGATCTCCTTACTAAGCATAATGCGGTAGACTACATACACCTCCCGATGGATTTGGACGAGACAAATGACTATGAGACACCACGAGAGCGGGCAGACCGCCATTTTCATCAAGAGATGTCCACTTTTATTCAAGTGATCATGTGCTACGGGATGGTGAACGAACTACACCCACTCATGGGTGATCTTGACCCATATTCGATGGTGGATTAGCTGAGAGCAGACTACATAAGCCATGTGCGCATGTGGAAGCACGAGCTGCTTAGAGAGTTCCTGTCCATACAGATGGAGGCACACACTTGTTTGAAGAGCCACTTGGAGCGCATACATGATACACACATGAGATTGGTTTAGTTTGTGGACTACTAGATGAGCGACTCCTTTGCGATTGTAAGATATCACCATAATAAGGTAATATACCTATGATTGCAGTGCTAGTCCCTGGTTCCAATTGCTAGCACCCACAGTTTAAGATGAAGTACACGGAAAAAAAGGTCATTATTACATCGCATATCCAGGAATATAACGGTTCTTACAACTCACATAGCCCAAGGCTAAGATACTCAAGGTTCACATTACATAGTATAATAATAGAGTCTTTTGTCTTCATGTGCCACAGGCAAACATGTCGAGTGTAGACCCGCAACCCTACTCATCATTAGAGTATCCTGCAACATAATAAGTTACAGCCACAAAGGGTCAATACATTTGGAATTGTATTGGCAAGTGATACCATAGATACTTAGTATAATCCAACAACTACATGAATATATGCCTAAGTGTGGTTTTGGCTGACTTTGCTAAAAGCAAGTTTTATCTTATGGTTTCTGAAGAGTAAGTTTTCTCTTTCAGAACACTAAGGTTCCAATGATAGACATCACTGAACCTCTACCCTTGTTCACCCACAAGTTTTAACTTAGATAAATTTGGATGAGGACATTATTGAACTGCTTCTCTGTCCTGAGGCTCAGAAATTGTCTATAACCGGGGACACGGCTAAGTACTTAGTTTTACCCTCTCGAGAGGTGGTGCACTTTCCCCACAATACTCGACATCCATCGAGATGAGAATTTTCAGAAGCAATCCCTCAGACCACCACTGACGCGTTCCATCCTATCATAACTACCACCTTCTGTCCGTCCGGCTGAGTTCTTGCAATTTAGTTGGTCGAGGCAGAGCTCATATGCCATGTGGCTGCACTGGAAGCTTCGTGACAAGAACGTCTCCAATCTCTTTGTTCCTAGGTGGCCGTCCACAAGTGCGATACACCAGCTGACCATAGACATGGCCCCTGAGTAACCACTCAACATAATCCAAGCAAGTCCCATTCCACTCAGGTGTTTCATTAATATTAGTTATTTTCTTAGTCAAACAAAATAATATCCTTCCATACTATCTTGATATGAATTTCCACCCACGAACTCTAATAGCACGGCAAAGCACTCTAGTATACGAAGTCTTTCAACTAGGAAATACTACCAAGATATAATCTATAGGATAGCATAGCATAGTATAGTAACATATAAATAATCCTACCATGCTAAGATCTACCAAAATAACACTAGTGCAATAGTGAAAATAATAGGACATAAGATGAAATATCACTTGCCTTGGTAGCTAGCGGAATAGGTACAATCCTCACAGCAACAAACTTCACAATTCACACAATCTACACAAAGAATAATACAAATACAATAATTCAATCAATATAGCATCACAAAAATATGAATGCATGCAAAATGCAATGATATGACCAAAGACTCAAAAACTTAGAGTCTACAGTACAGAGGTTATAATACTCTATCTAAAGGCATAAGAAAAACCTGAAAACAATTTATAGAATAATTTTTATGAGCAAATACTCCTAAAAGGGTTCTGCCGATAATTCCAATTTTTCCGAAGAAAAAGTGTGAAACAAGGCCCCTATAATAAAGGTCTTATTTTTCTGAATCCATAGACACCAAATTTGCATTTTTCTGAATTGTGGATCAAAAGTTATTGCATTTCTAAATTTAATATATAATTTGTCTATTTTTCTAATTAAACAGATTTCCTTTTAGAAACCCTATTGGTCCGTACCGGTTCGGTCTGATCGACCGCTATGGGCTATCAGATTTTAAGTGGCAATTGGATGGATCAGATCAGCTTGTACTGCTTCGGTCGTCGATCTAATCCTAGCCACTAAAACCTAAACGAACGGTGCTCAACGCGTAGCCACGAACTGGCGGCGCTGGCTCTCTGTGCGCGGCGGCGGCTCGTCAGACGGCGGTGTTCTGGCGGTTCTAAAGGGGCAGGAGGTCCGTGGACTCTTACCAGGGGTCGAGGCGGTCGTGGTAGTCTCGATGGAGGTCACGGTGGAGTGGGGGGGGGTGCTCTGCCTCGATATCGATTCCTCGCCGAAGTTCGGTTGATGGCGGAGCTCGTGTCTCTGTGTCGGAGACGATGATCTGGGGCTCGAATAGGCAAGGAAAGGGGTCAGTGAGGCGTGCCTAGGTCAGCACAGTCTAGCAGAGGCTAAAAAGGGGCAGCGGAAACCCTAACCTTACCGGAAAACTCGTGGGACGGCGGCGGCAGAGGGAGTTTCGCCAACGATGACCGTGTCGTCGACCTGGGGCAAGAGAAGGCACGTGTGCAGAGAGGGCGTGAGAAAAGAAAGAGAGGGAGGAGTGGCCCGGGTGGGCTTGCTGGGCTGGATTGGGCCAAAAGGCCAAAACTGCTGCTGCTGCCTATTTTTTTCTCCCCTTTTCTTTTTCCTTTTAGATTTTCTTTTCCTAGGTTTTGGATTTAGCAAAAGGGCTCCAAATTGTCTCAAAATTTCACCAACCTTTTGGAGGACAAACTAAATGCAAAGTAGTACATGCCATGATGATATGAGTGCAATGATGATGGTTTTTTTGATGAATTTTTTTGGGATGTTACAACGATAGGCGTGTTGCTTCGATCGCTGCCTCCTAGCTACGAAGGACACGTTTAGACCCTAACCTTACCGGAAAACTCGTCGGACGACGGTGGCAGAGGGAGTTTCGCCGGCGATGATCGTGTCGTCGACCTGGGGCCAGAGAAGGCACGCGGCCAGGGTTAGAAGATGCGCCAGGACACGACAAGGTAGATAGGGCAGAGAGGAGGGTGCGATGTGGTTGGAGCTCACCGGAATCATCGCCGGAGTTGCTTCCGACAGTGGCGGTTCGAGCTAGTAATTGGGGAGCCTGGGGGCTCCCCGGGGGTAGTGGCGCGGGGGGAACGAAAGAGGAGTGAGAGGGGGTTAAGAAGGGGTGATCACCGTGGGGAATCAATGCGATAAACACTCAAATTAGAGCCTATTCATAACGGTAGAGGGAGGGGAGAGGTGCAGCTAGTTCGCATGGAAGAAGGTGAGGTGATGATGACATGGGAGTGGGGCCAGGAGGTAAGTGGGTGGGTGTGTGCAGAGGGGGCGTGAGAAAAGAAAGAGAGGGAGGAGTGGCCCGGGTGGGCTTGCTGGGCTGGATTGGGCCAAAAGGCCAAAACTGCTGCTGCTGCCTATTTTTTCTCCCCTTTTCTTTTTTCCTTTTAGATTTTCTTTTCCTAGGTTTTGGATTTAGCAAAAGGGCTCCAAATTGTCTCAAAATTTCACCAACTTTTTGGAGGACAAACTAAATGCAAAGTAGTACATGCCATGATGATATGAGTGCAATGATGATGGTTTTTTTTGATGAAATTTTTTGGGATGTTACAGCGATAGGCGTGTTGCTTCGATCGCTGCCTCCTAGCTACGAAGGACATGCTCGGAATAGCATCATGAGTGGTGATACTGAAACACTGGATTTCCATGAGTTCATATTACATTTCAAGAACATAAAGGTTGAACCGATCACAGGAGAGGTCATCGATGACGAAGGTATATATTTGATATACAGTTTTATAAATGTTATAATCTTGCAAACACTTGTTGCGGTATTGAAGTATCTGATACTTGTTCTATTTTGGTGAAAACATGTCCTTCTGCATGAGAGTTGCTTGCTGGATAGGAGGTGACGTTTCGTCTTGATGGCGAGCATGATGATGATAGCCGACGACACTCTCCCTCACTATTTATCATTTAGTTTATCATTTTGGATGATTATTGTAATCGATGGATTGTGAACTTCTTTAGTGTGTCTCACACTTCGTGAGATGGTTATTCATTTGAGTTTGTAACAATCATTTGTTCTACTTTTCTGAGTGGTCTCTATTTATGTTCATATGTTGTTCGATTATGTGTGAATTATTCATGTTATGAAACTAATTGATAAACATTTATAAAATATTAAAATGCCTTGTAAAATACCCAACTTAATGATATATTCATTTTGAATGAAACCATTGTTTGAAATTCAAAGTTATGTTGATAAATCTGTGAAAGTCCTTTGATTCCTTGTCACATGTGAATCATGCCCAAGTTTGGTAGGATAACTAAAACATCGCATATTGTATGAATACAAAGTGTTTGATGAATTATTGAAGGAAAATACATAATCGATGTATCGTATTTCAACCAAGTGGTAATTATCATTTTGTAAAGAAGTTTACCAAATGAAACATGAGCATGAAACTATTTGATATGATCGAATAATTTCAGCATCAAGGAGTATTGAGATAAAATAGAATCTAAGTACTACAATTTGATCAATAGTAATGAAATTCGATGTTATAAGATTGACATAAGAAATTGTGAAATGCAATGCATTTTTGACACATCGAAGTGCAAAACATCACAATGTGATATTTGATATTAAGTGGGTGAATAGATTCTACCAAATAAATTGTTATAGTGTTAGTGTAAAGACCATTAGTTAAAAATAGTAAACACTCATCAAGTATAAAGTGAACCATCTGAATTTGTGAGATCGGCACCATATCTTGTATGGCTTGTCATGAAAGTTTTGGAGTTATTTGATATGGAAAAAAAAATAACAAACAAATCCTTGTAGAGTATTCATTGGAAACTTTGAATACAAAAATCCATGGCTAAAACCAAAAGATAGGCAAAACTAGATTGCTGAATTTTTGGTGTGTTCTCAAGAAATTGTGTTCTAAATGATATTGTTTGAATGGAAGTAAAAACATGATGAAGGTTTATGACCCTACATTAGAGTGTTGAGAAGCACAACGGAACGTGTTCCAGAACATGTCTCTTCATAAAGGAAAGGATCAATGATAATGATCATTGTGTTTTTCCCATTAGTGTTTTTACTAAATAATATAGGATTCTAAAATGTACCCCACATATTATATGGAGACATTTATGAATCACTTGTCATGTTATTAGAATATGACATACCTATGAACTATAAAGACAAGTGATGGAAAACTAAAGTTGCGAGAAATCCTAGAAGTAAAATTCACTTAATATTAGAAAGTAAGGCGTTACTGAATCTTGTCAAGTAAAGAGGTTACTTGATTTTTCCGAAGGACCACCAGGTCATGATGGAAAAGTGTTGAAGTCTGGTGGATTGTGATACTAGTGAAGTACTTAGTGTCTCGTAAAAGATACTCTCAATTTGATAATTGATCAAAGGATTTTGATGTTATTCAAAATATTGAGAAGATATGCGATTTGCATGAAATTGAGTGGGAACTATAAAGGCTTGCTAAATTAATATGTGAATGACATATTTTTGAGTGGGAGAAATATAAGTCTTGGACTCGAATATGTTGGGAACATATTTTTAAATGGGAGCTCAATTATTATGTGTGTAAGACATATTAAGAATAAAAGCACAAGTATTGATAAATAATGATTTATATGGGTTGAATGTTGAAAAAAGGTATATTACAATATTATGTTGTAATGTATTCCTAAAAGAGTGAAATAAGCTTTGGAATAGGAATTGATCAAGGAATCGTCCTTGATCATTCGAATTAGGAATGGCATTAAGTTCGACATCAATGGTTGAAAGAAAGAAAAATGTGATCGTCATCTACTATGTTGAGACATAGGTTCACCATGATGAGTACTCAACATGATCCAAGAAGAAATGTTCGGAAGTGATTAAGTATGAGTCATTGAACATTGAGCTAAGTCTGTCCATGGTGTCTAAATGAGAACTGTAGACATGTTTTCTAGGTCTATAAAGGATGGCATACCTTAAAGCATAAATGGTTATGTTATAAGGGAATATGTTAGCTTTAAAAGATTGGAAGTCCTTGCATGGATAATACCGACTAAAGTCAAGTAGGAAGCGAGGTGACAAACATCAAAAAATGCACATAGTGCACTAGTGTTTCGATAACTACATTTATAATAAAATATAAGGGTACCATCTAACGTGATGTATATTGTTGTGGCGGGACTAGTTCGTATTTACTCAGAGGGAGTGTCCTAGGGCACAATGCCCATGAGAAAGCTCATTTTGGCCGATCTAATGTCACATTTGGCTCCTGGAATTCGACATCACTCTGTTTCCATAACTACGATATATATACAAGATGTTATCATGAGATGATAAAGTTTTAATGTTAATTGAGGTGACATTAGTAAGTTACAAAGGATATGGTGCTATAAAGTCTAGACCCAAGACTCAACCTCTTCCATGAGAAAGCATGATCAGAGGTGCCAGGTTATATGGTGCCGATGATTAGTAACAAATGCAACTAGTTTATCTGTACTCTAGTACAAGTGGGAGACTGTTGGAAATATGCCCTAGAGACATATAATAATATAGATTATTATCATATTTCATAAAGTTTATGATTAAGTTTTACATCATTCTATAACTGTATTGAAAGGAAATTTCAATACACGTGTGATATATAAACAACCAGGAGTTCTTGGTGAATCTCTAGTCACGGGTTCATTGGTCAACAGATGATCAAGGTTTCCTGATCATGTGCCATTTATGCCAGTTGACAATGTAGTCACCTCATTCCGATAATGACATGATAAGCTATACCCAATCTAAACATTGTGACCCGATCATGTCACGAAGTTCAAGTTATGATGATTAGAAAAGACCTAGTGTCTTATTTCTTAGACCGTGAGGCCATATCAATCACTGTCACCCAAGAATACTTAGATAGCAAAAAACGTCATTTGCAGGAGAGATGATCATAACAGTGTGTTCAGGTATTCAGAGGAACATGTAGAGGCATTATGCATCAAGAGCGAGATTTGTCCATCTGTGTGACGGAAAGATACTATAGGGCCCACTCAGAGAAGTTATATCCAATAGCTGCACAACGTGTGATTTGATCACAAGGATATCACTTGTTGAAACGAGTTAAATATTTCTCGGTAACAATATTGAACATGACATGGTGATGTCATTGATCAGATATCAGACAATGCAAGTATTGAGAGACAAAAATAATATGACATGACGTTCATGGTTCAGCGATAAACGATTCGTGTAATGCACAGGGGTCATCATGGGCATCCAGGTCCCTCTGATGATCATTGGTAAAGGAAGGTCTCCACCATGTCTAGAGTGTTCCTGAACCGTGGGGTATCATGCTTAAGGGCTTCATGATGCTCGGAGATTGTTTTGGTATTAGTAGAATCACCGAAGGAAAGAAAGAGAGAGAACCGGAATAGTTTCGGTAAGTCTGAAGGATGTCCGGAGTGGGGAAGGAGTTCCATAGCCACGAGGATTGTATAAAATGTAAGTAAATGTTAAATATTGATTTAATCATTGATTGGAAATTATTTAATAAAGGAAAAAATAAATTAAAAGGTCAAATAGCTAATTGGGCCAAATTCAATAGGGAAAAAGGCCCATGAGGGAAAGACCAAAGGGGAAGAGAGAGAGAGAGAGGGGGTGGCCGGCTGGGGCAAGGGACCTCGCGTGGGACCCACTTGGGCCCTGGCTGGCGGCGGCCAGCCCTCTCCTCCCCTTTGCTTTGATTAGTCCCACATGGCTAAGCCAATTAGATGTGGGGGGTCCCCTATATATTGATAGGTATTTAGACAAAATAAATACACCAATAATCTGTAAAGGTTACCTATCTTTTGGGGAGACCTTGAGATGATTCTCTCTCTCCCGCTCTCTCTCGTGACCGTGGTCCCTGATACATTGCAAATGTATCTATAATTTTTGATGTTCCATGCTTGGTTTTATCCACTTTGTTGTGTTTTGTCCCAACTTTGGAGTACTTTTAATATGATTTTTTGGACTAACCTATTAACAAGAGCCATAGTGCCAGTTGCCTGTTTTCTGATGTTTTTGTTTCCAGGAAAGTCAGAAAATGAATATTCTCAGAATTGGACGGGACAAAAGCCAAAGTGCCTATTTTTCTGGAAGTCATCAAGTGCCAGAATACGAGACGGAGAAGGGCCAGGGAGCCACCACACCACCTGGCCACGTGGCTAGGCCTGACCCGCGCCAGGGGGTGGTGTGGCTGCTCCCGGCACCCCCTCGGCCTCTCCTTCCGCCTATAAGATGCCCTCAGGACGAAAACCCTAAGTACCCGGTCAAAAATCCACGAAAGAGTCTGTAGCCGCCGCCATCTCCATCCCTAGATCGGGAGGGATCTGAAGCTCTTCCCGGCACCCTGCCGGAGAGGGGAATTCACCCTGGAGGCCTTCTTCATCACCATGCAAGCCTCCGGTGTGATGCATGAGTAGTTCATCCTTGGACTACAGATCCATGTAGTAGCTAGATGGCTGGTTCTCCTCCTTTGTGCTTTCATGTTTAGATCTTGTGAGCTCCGTTCATGATCAAGATCATCTATTTGTAATTCTGCATGTTGTGTTTGCGGGGATCCGATGGATATTGAGATGCTATTTCAGATTGATTATTGATTCTATCATGTCTTTGTTATTTGTAATCTTGCATGCTTTCCGTTGTTAGTAGCTATCTTGGCCAAGTAGATGCTAGCAAATCCGAGAGTTAGTATTTATGCTCGATAGTGGGTTCGTGCCTCTGGTAATCTGGGTAAGTGACAGAAATCTCTAAGGTACTAGATGTGTTGTTGCTACTAGGGAGAAAACAACAATCCTTTGTTCATAGAACAATCGTATTGTTTACTTTACACGTAATTCATAATGTAATAATCTGTTGCTTGCAACTTAATACTGGAGGGGGTTCGGATGATAACCTGAAGGTGGATTATTAGTCATACATCCAGTTGGATGGCAGTCTATTTATAATGTTTTAATGCCCAATCAAGTCTCAAAGGAGTCAAGATGATTAGTATATGCATGTATTGCTTTCTCGGTGTTTGTCAATTGCCCTGCTGTAATTTGTTCACCCAGCATGTTATCTCTCTTAAGGAGAGCCACCTCTAGTGAACTATGGATCCCGGTCCTTGTCTTTTACATACAAACTACAACTGTTTACTTCTTTGTGTTTACTTTCTGCAAACTATTACTTCTTTCCATTTGATACGTTTAATCCTTTGTTTTCCGCAAAACACGGTGAGATTGACAACCTCATCACAATTTGGGGACAAGGTTATGTTGTTGTGTTGTGCAGGTCTCCACGTTGCTACTAGCACCGGTAGTGCGCCCTGCCAAAGCTCAGCTAGTAACACCTTTGGGGTGTTTCCTTGCTCCTACTGGTTCGATTAAACCTTGGTTTCATAACTGAGGGAAACTTGCTACTGTGCTCATCATACCTTCCTCTTGGGGTTCCCAACGAGCTCTACATCAACACCGCACCAGCACTTTTCTGGGCGCCGTGCATTGAGCCATCAAGCGATTTTTTAGCGCCGTTGCCGGGGAGTAAAGGACATCTTCATAAGGGGAGTCCCTCATAACCAATCTCTTTACTTTGTTGTTTTTGTTTTGCTTAGTTTTCTTTTTTGCTTTGTTTGCTTGTTTTGTTCTTCAAAAACACAAAAAAATAGTTTTACAAGTTTGCCTTCTTATTTGAAAAACACAAAAAAAATTTAGTCCCTATCTTGAGTGCCACTACGTCTAGCCTTGCTCCAATCACTATGTCACCCGAGGAAATGATTTTCACTTTTAAACAAAGAATTGAGGAAAGTTTTAAGGAAGCCTGGTCTAGAATCTCCGATCTACATGAAAAAACTGAGCCTAAAATGACTCAAAGCTTGTTCCTTAGCAGTTTTTACCTTGGGATTCCTCTGTGCTATAGATATACTTTAGATGTTGTTGTGGGAGGATATTTCCTCCAATGTAATGAGGATGATGCTATTAATTCTATAAAGAAATTGATCCTCACTTACAACTTGCCTAGCCAAACTGATATTTCTTTCGCAAAATTATTTGCTAGGTTGAACACTCTTGAGGCTAGCACTACTAGCTTAGAAAATTGCTATAACACACTTAGGGAGCATCACAATTATGTTCCAGTAAACTCTGAACCATCAAAGTGGTTCCCTACAGTAAAGATTGAGATGAACACCGAAACTTTTCAAGCTCGCTGTGATATCATGTCTGAATTTTGTCTTATGCCCAAAGATATTTATAAATCTCTGAATACTTGGGGGCTCACTGAAGGAGGAAAAGAAATATCTTTTGATAATAATACTACCATATTACCTCTTGGAATATCTGAAGGAGTGTCCACAAAGATCCTTGGGGAAAAGATTTCTATTGATTATCTTGTTATTGAATGTCCAGGAAAAGGACAAATTACGCTTGGAAGGTCCCTATTATAACTCCTTGGAGCAATAATAGATGTGGGAAAGGGGACCGTGCACCTTTCTTCTCCACCAAACAATCATATTTTCCCCAAGGTTAAGAATAAAAATAAGAGAGGTAAGGGCAAGAAATTTGGTTTTAATGCTTCTTCATTTGAGAACACTTGATTCTTTTTCTTGCTTCTTATGCCTAACTTAAAGGCGTTAAAGAAAAGTACTTATTCGGAGATAACCCAAAAGTTTTAGATGAGTCTTGGAAGTTATTACCTCTGTAATAACCTCTCCTTATCATTTTTATTTGCTTTTTGTGCCAAGAGTAACCTCTAATGAGAGAGAAGTAATGATTAGGAAAGTTGCTGTCCCAAAACAGATTTCTGTGCTTCACCGTAAAAAATCGTGAGAGAGCTCCGTATGACGGATTGAGCTGTAATTTTCTGTGCTTCTGCCCCAGGTTGTTATCTAACATTAGTTAGTTCAACACCTTTTTATTTGAGCAACAGAAGGTCTTCGAAAAATTTCGTCTTTACCTACTGGTCTGTTTTGACAGATTTCTGCCATTTTCTGCATTTGCTTCTTGTGGGTTCCTTTTTGAGTTCTTTTGGGGAATTGAGCTTTTTGAGGGAAGTTCTACAGTAGCTAGTGTTCTAATGGAAGTTTATTTGGTGTTAGAACTGAACCTTAACACTTATTTATCTTGAGTGGACTAATGTTGCTAATAAAGATTGTGTGAAGTTTTGTATGAAGGAAAAATTTCAGGTGTATGGAAGGAATGAGTAATGACATGAAGGATGGACTAAAGCTCAAGCTTGAGGATGCCACGCGTGACACCCCAAGAAATATCCAAGAAGTACAAGCGTCAAAGCTTGGGGATTCCCAAGGCATCCCCTTCTTCATCAATAAAAAATCCAGGTTTCTTCCAAACGCTTCATTTTTATTGTTTCATGCACAGTTGTGTTGTTCTTGGAGCGTCTTCTTTTCGTTTTTAGTTTTCTTGGTTTGCTTAGTTTTCTGAATAAATTGGTTGGACCCCCTCTTTCATACATTGGTTTGCAAATAGTTTGGTTTGGTTTGGAAAAGAGTAGGAAAGTTCATGTTTATGTGGTAAAAAGAGCTCGTTTTTGACTGTGGCCTATGCTTTGTCATGCCATGCTTGATATTGTTTTGGATTTATTCTTAGTATTCTTTTCTGTAGCATGAATTGTTATAAACAATTGAGATTGCTTAATGTGCCTTGGATGAATCATGCATTGTTTTAGCATATTAAAGCATAGTATAGTGGTATTCTCCTTTGATGCTTTATTTGGCTTGACTTGGCACATGCTCACACCATGTTATGACTATCTCAAGTCACCATAGCCTTTATGATCCTTTAGTTTTCAACTTGTAGTATCACTTTATGCTTTGATCAATGATGTTTTGTCGCTCTGCATGATTATGGCCATTATTGCTCTCTTAGTTTGTCGCTCCCAGTCTTTTGCTAGCCTCCACAACAAAGTATGAGTTCCACTCATGCATCCAACTCCCTAAACAAAGTTATTCCAAAGAGTCCACCATACCTACCTACTAGCTTATGATATTCCAATTATATTCATGCTTTTGTTTACCTTCCAAATTAAACTTGTTATGAGAAAACTAGTGATTAAAGCTCTCACGAACTTGATGGCGCACTTTACTTTTTGCATCTAATAAACTTGAACCATTGGGTCCTTCTTTGTTGCGTATATGCTTGCGCTTTATAAGTTGAAATTAGCAGAACCATGTACCATGGGGAACGCTTTCAACATTGCACTTGTACTTTGTACCCCCTTGATATAATGTTCTTTTGCTTACGGATCCCGCTGGTGTGAAATGAAAGTGGAACTTGTAAGATCATGGAACTTGTATGTGTGTTAGATAAACGCCTGGGCCGCTAGCCTAAGCCATGCCTAATCATGGTGGAAACTTGTAGCATCACCATAATGAGCACTCTATGAAGCATCCTCAATAAAAACCTATGCAAATAGCAAATAAAAAGATCGTTGAGATGCTCATTGTCTGCTTGCCTTGTCATTTTGATTATGGGAAAGCTCCCGTATCATGTGCAAGGGGTACCCCTTTGGCGGTTCTTAATGATACACACATACTTACAATGACAAGAGCTTACTCGTGACTGAAGTTGAGTAGCATGAGGATCGGTCTTCGTAAGTAAGGGGCATGAGATTTTGGTTTATAAATTGTCAAGCATATCCTCTTAGTTGTGTCACTTTAACCTTAATCACCTTAAAGATGCTTATGATAGGGGCAATGAGAGCAGAAAGCTATAAGTACCATAATTTTTGGAAGCTCTTTATGAGACTTGAATCCCTACTTCCTTTTATAAAGGCTTTTCTTCCACCATTACATTGAGTCTCCACCTTCTATCTTTATGCACTTACTTTGAGAGCATAGTGGCCATTCTTAGTTCTATGTGCATTGTCCCAAGACTAGTTGATTGATGCATACTTTGATATTGCTTGTTTTAAATTATTGTATCTAGTCACTCTTATGAACTTTGAAGGTGTCCTATGCATTTATATTTGCTACTCTATGAGGGACAAGCTGAATACTATTATGCTATGTTTTCTTTATGTGAAACAAACAAACGTCTTGCAAAGCATTGTTACTCATGAATCTTTTGTTTTTGTGCCTTTTCATGTTGCATCATAGTTTCTTTGTCTTATTTCTAGAACTTTGTCTTTCATGCTATGATTGAAGTACTATGATCCCAGCTTTGAATGTTTTGCAAATACTTTGATCAAGTCTTTGATGGTGCATGTCACCTCAAAATTTATTCTTTCTTTTTATCACTTACCTACTCGAGGGCGAGCAGGAGCTAAGCTTGGGGATGTTGATACATTGCAAATGTATCTATAATTTTTTATGTTCCATGCTTGGTTTTATCCACTTTCTTGTGTTTTGTTCCAACTTTGGAGTACTTTTCATATGATTTCTTGGATTAACCTATTAACAAGAGCCACAGTGCCAGCTGCCTATTTTCTGCTGTTTTTGGTTCCAGGAAAGTCAGAAAATGAATATTCTCAGAATTGGACGGGACAAAAGCCAAAGTGCCTATTTTCCGGAAGTCATCAGATGCCAGAATACGAGACGGAGAAGGGCTGGGGGCCGGTCACACCACCTGGCCGCGCGGCCAGGCCTGGCCCGCGCGGCCAGGCCTAGCCCGCGCCAGGGGGTGGTCTGGCCGACCCTAGCACCCCGTTGGCCTCTCCTTCCTCCTATAAGATGCCCTCGAGATGAAAACCCTAGGTACCCGATCAAAAATCCACGAAAGAGTCTGTAGCCGCCGTCATCTCCATCCCTATATCAGAAGGGATCAGAAGCTCGTCCCGGCACCCTGCTGGAGATGGGAATTCACCCTAGAGGCCTTCTTCATCACCATGCAAGCCTCCGGTGTGATGCGTGAGTAGTTCATCCTTGGACTACGGATCCATGTAGTAGCTAGATGGCTAGTTCTCGTCCTTTGTGCTTTCATGTTTAGATCTTGTGAGCTCCATTCATGATCAAGATCATCTATTTGTAATTCTGCATGTTGTGTTTGCGGGGATCCGATGGATATTGAGATGCTATTTCAGATTGATTATTGATTCTATCATGTCTTTGTTATTTGTGATCTTGCATGCTTTCCGTTGTTAGTAGCTATCTTGGCCAAGTAGATGCTAGCAACTCCAAGAGTTAGTATTTATGCTCGATAGTGGGTTCGTGCCTCTGGTAATCTGGGTAAGTGACAGAAATCTCTAAGGTACTAGATGTGCTGTTGCTACTAGGGAGAAAACAACAATCCTTTGTTCATAGAACAATCGTATTGTTTACTTTACACATAGTCCGTAAAGCAATAATCTGTTGCTTGCAACTTAATACTGGAGGGGGTTCGGATGATAACCTGAAGGTGGATTATTAGTCATAGACGCAGTTGGATGGCGGTCTATGTATAATGTTGTAATGCGCAATCAAGTCTCAAAGGAGTCAAGATTTTTAGTATATGCATGTATTGCTTTCTCGGTGTTTGTCAATTGACCCACTGTAATTTGTTAACCTAGCATGTTATCTATATTAAGGAGAGCCACCTCTAGTGAACTATGGATCCCGGTCCTTGTCTTTTACATACAATCTACAACTGTTTACTTCTTTGTGTTTACTTTCTGCAAACTATTACTTCTTTCCATTCGATACGTTTAATCCTTTGTTTTCCGAAAAACACGGTGAGATTGACAACCTCATCTCAAGTTGGGGACAAAGTTCTGTGGTTGTGTTGTGCAGGTCTCCACGTTGCTACTAGCACCAGTAGTGCGCCCTGCCAAAGCTCAGCTAGTAACACCTTTGGGGTGTTTCTTTTCTCCTACTTGTTCGATTAAACCTTGGTTTCATAACTGAGGGAAACTTCCTACAGTGCTCATCATACCTTCCTCTTGGGGTTCCCAACGAGCTCTACATCAACACCGCACCAGCACTTTTCTGGGCGTCGTGCATTGAGCCATCAGTCCCAAGTCAGGATCGCGCGAGCAGGAGACTTCTTCACCGCGGAGCGCCATCATGCTACGGGATTCAGATCCAGAAGGTCTACTTCCACAACTGCTGCTAGATCGGAGGAGTTGGAGTCATCGTCAGGCACCAGACGTGTGTAACTTTCTCGGTGGTGCAACACTTGGGGCACTAGGAGTCGCTGGAGCCACAGGACTTCAACATAACACCGAGGTTAGCGTCAGAGCGACTGCATCAACCACGCTCTCCCGAGTGTTGACAATGACTTTCGGTCTTCAAGGGTAAGTTCGTGAAAAGCCCCTCCCATTACTACATTACTAATAGATAGGTCCTAGCATTAGGGTTCTTGGCGTAGGAAAATTTATTGTTTCAATGTGCGAACCCCTACAATTTTGACTCAAAGTTTTTGAAATGGATGGGCGCGAAATGCTTCATTCTCGGTGGGTGATTTTGTCACTCGATTGAGATTTTGAATTTCGCTAGCGTGCATGTATCTAGTCCGTACTAATATAAAAATGGTACTCCGTAGTGGGATATTTTTCCTCAAAGTTTTTGAAATGGTGGGGCAGGAAATGCTTCAATCTTAGTGGGTGATTTTATCGCTCGATTGTGATCTTGAATTTGGCTAGCATCCAGCTATCTACTCCGTACTAATAGAAGAATGGTACTCCCCGGTGGGTGATTTTTCCCCAAATATTTTGAAATGGTGGGCGAGAAATGCTTCAAGGCCGGTGGGTGATTTGGCTGCTCGATTGAGGTTTTGAATTTGGCTAGGGTCCATGTATCTACTTCGTACTAATCAAAATGGTACTCCCCGGTGGGTTGATTTTGCCTCAATTTTTTTGAAACGGTGGGGTGGGAAATGCTTGAAGATCGGTGGGTGATTTTGCTACTAGATTGAGATTTTGAATTTGGCTAGCATCCATCTATATACTCCGTACTAATAGAAAAATGGTACTCCCTGGTGGGAGATTTTGCCTCAACATCTTTGAAACGATGGGGCTGGAAATGCTTCAAGGTCGTTTGGTGATTTTGTCGCTCGATTGAGATTTTGATTTTGGCTAGCTGTAGTGCTCTGCCCGAACCCTAGAGAAGCATGCCACCATTGCAGGCCCTGTTCCAGGATGGAAGTTTCCAGAGAATCATTTTTACATCGTGGAGCATAATCGTCGAGCATTCTAAGACACATATGGTACCGCGCATTTATTAAATTTTGTCCCAGAATAAGTTCATATCTGACCTATGTAAAAAATCAAAGACTTAAATGAATAGTATGATGTGTTATGTATACAAAATTTGTTATTTTGTGTAGGCAATACAATGCATATTTTTGGATAATTTTTTCATATGCACAAGGCGCAACATAATCTATGTTCATAATTTATTTCACATTTTTTGGAAACTTGAAAGTGCGGCATTCAACGGTTCCGATGATAGAAAGGCAAAAGCACTAGTGCAAACAGCCAGGCAACAGCAACAAAACTTTTGACCGATTCATTAGCATTAGAAAGATTGAGTAGTACATAATAAGACAGTAAAATATCAACAAAATCATAGTTCATATTCAGCAGCACATAATAGATTCAATAGCATTCAATGTGACTGATTCAGCAATATAGACACTGATATTCAATAGCAGTATAGAGAGAATCAGTTCTTGTTTCAGCTCTCAAAAACTTGGTGTACGGTGAGTTTGCCCTTTTCTCCGAACACACTCTATCATTGCAGCAACCAAAACTGATCATCAAATTTGCTTTTGTGTGCATACATTCTTCTCACATCAATGCCCATGAGACCCGCCATATGCAACCCAAAGTGCCCCAAGTCTCATCTAGATTGTGACAAGACCATGTTTCAAAATAAAAAGCAAGACTATCTATTGCCCTTGATTTAGTAGCTTTGGAAAGATTTAGTAGTACAAGCCATATTCTGCACTCGATCTGAACAAGTACCAGTACATAGATATTACTAGAAAACATATTAGAAGTGGAAGAACTACATATAGAATACTCGGTAGAAGTGTAAAACTACCTTAAGCTAGGAACCACTACATGTGTACCCAGAATGACCACAACATCTTTATGCCAATGATACAGCGTGTCCAAGTCATGGTCGGGTGACACTTTCTTTAATACCTGGCATGCTTCTCTCATTCCACCGTCGCCTTATGATCCTCGAGACCCCGCGGATAGATGTAAAATTCAGGGATCTTACCATTATATTCCACCTATCCAACTATGAAGGGGATCTTCCACTAACATAAAGTAATATTAGAACAGAGGGAGTAAACAATTACATAGTACATTCATATTAGGATCATCACAAGAAGATTAAGATGTGATATCTCACAGTTGGATGATGTCGTCATGCTCGATGATCCGATATTGGAACTCCATGGGGAACTCCGAAAAACGATTGAGGAGGTTGCAAATAAGGACACAACTTCAACAGCCAATACTTGAGCGCTTCCAGCGCGGCTTTTGCTGGCGGTGCCAAAATCCTTGGCTCAGATGAAACCGTGAGAGTATAGAACCCACAGAAACGGATGAATGACCACAACCTCACCTTGTACTGCTGCAATTCCCACACTGCCAAACTGACACGGTTGACGGACAATACAAACTCCGTGCTATGCCCATCAATCTGGGCGATGAACAACATGCCCGGCTTCCTGATGCTGATGACATTTGACCATGAGCCTAGTGTAGGCACCTGCTTAGACTGGTTCCACATTGTAGGTTGTAGCGGCCTATGGGCACCTCCTTTGAGTGGAATTATCCGAGATTATTACACAACTTTGTTTTGGTGCCGATATAGAGGCATCATGGATCCGTGCAGATAAATGGGTAGTAGATGCACGAGATCTGGTGGGCATAGATTTCGTTGTAGGAGACCATTGTCAGGCAGAAATTGTTTGGGCATATTTAACCTTTTCTACCGATGACTTAGTGGTACAACTCCTTGGAGCATGCAACCAGCCGGATGGCGCTTTTAATGTCTAGACGCATAGCAATTTCTTTATAGACGAGGGCAGATCTGTGTAGAGCGAGGTTTATTTTTGGAGGGTAGGGGTGATGACCTGGAAGGAGTGATGCAGCGGGTGAGATGGCGAGGAAAATGTGTGAAGCACGCACTAGAGAGGATCTCAAATGCAGCCAAACGGTGTTGGCAAGTGGGGATAAACAGGGATGGGGAAGATGGGATGACTCTTTGAAAGAGGTTTTTTTTTTCTTTTGTGTGTTCCTTCGGCGGTCTTCTGCTACAGGGCATGGCTACATCAAGTATGTTGGCTAGTGTAAATGTGTAATAGACTAGCACGCCATCATGCACTAAATTAACCATGTCATTTTCTCCCGCAGTATTGTCTCGTCACGTTAGTTTCACAAGACACATGATTTATTGAGTTTTCAAAAATGCCAACTTTGTGCTAGGAATCTGCATGTCTACAAATTTGATACTGTTTTGAAGGCATTGAAATAAAATAATGAAAATAAACCAAATACTTTCATGTGGCATCCTCTCACGCGTATTACTTTCCATGACAAAATGAGAAACATCTGTTTGCCAACTTTTCAAAAGAAAAAACTGCTTTGTTGCTTCAAAATATCTAATATACCTCTATATAGTGTATGAATAACTTTGAACATCGGTAGCTAGATATAGATTGTCAAATCCCAACATTGCTAACCATTAGATCTCTTACAGTATATTAGATAACTTATGCCATGTCTAGCATCTAAAAGATTCTATTGTTAGCCTTTAGCACCATGAATTGTCTCGTCACGTCAGTTTGACCAAAGACAAATGTTTTATTTATAGCTTCTATTTTCATAGCACTAGTACTAGTACGTAGTACTCCAAAAAAGAAAAGTATGTATCTTCTCAGTAACCATGTGTGCACATGTCAGCTGATCTCTCCCTCATCCATAGCGTGGCGCTGCACACGTGTGCTGTGGTTAGGGTTAGGAGTGTGATCCCATGGAAGTCCCGCTTCTATTTCATTTAAAGATTCTATAATACAATTTTTTAGAAAATTTAAACTAAGAAACCTCAAAATGAACTAGAAACGGGATTTTTGTGGAATCTTGTTTGCAACCCTGGCCATGCTACGGCAGCTCTGTGTCTGACTCTGGCGTGTTCGTCAGCTACGTAGCATTGGTGTACATAATAATCAACCACTTTGGGCCTTGGGTTGGGGCGCCTGCAAAAAGTAGTAGCCATGCATTCAAAATTTTCTGGCTTCAAATTTTTCACTTGCTTCCAAAACTTCGGGATGGGAGGTTATGCCAAAGATCGCCACTCGTAGTAGTGGACACCAGATATTGTACTTGATATATATACGTACCATTGCATTCGATGCATTTCATCACCAAGATCTGGAAAAAGCGTGAGCACCATGCTGATTTCCTTTGTTAAGCAAGTACTATTTATAGTACGAAGTGTATGCCTCAGCTAGTGGGTAGAGAAGGAGAGCCGGTCCCGACTGCTTTTCCATGCTTATTTTTAGGGCCCTTTGTACAAAATATATGGACTTGGACTTAATTTTCTCTTTTTCAGGTCCTTGATGTAACATGTACTTCCAATTATGATTGTGTTTAGTTGTTAACTGAAGCATCTCGCTCCTTCTAGGCCTACTTTAGTTGAAAAAATGCCACCACCCCACATTTTAGAGAAAGTCGACCTTGCTTTCTTACGATTCCCTAGTTTATTTTAGCATTATTCAAGCTTTCTACCTAATTCGACCACTAATATTGGAGGACTTTATGTCGCTTTAACGAAATTAGGTCAGATATGAACTGCAAGTAAGCATGATAGGTTGCTCTTGAATTTTACAAATGTCATTTGAAGGTACTAACGCTACCAATATATCGAGAACCAGCGCGAGTTTTGATAAATGCAACTAACTTTGTGCTAAGAATCTGCATGCCTACAAATTTGATACTACTTTGAAGGCATTACAATAAAACAAAGAAAATAAACCAAATACTTCCATATTGCATCCTCTTATGTGTATTACTTGTCATGAGAAAATGAGAAACATGTGTTTGACAACTTCTCAAAAGAAAAACCGCTCTGTTGCTTCAAAATATCTAATATACCACTGTATAGTGTATGAATAACTTTCAACATCGGCATGTAGAATATAGATTACCAAATCCCAACATTGCTGACCATTGGATCTCTTTCGGTATATTGGATAAATTATGTCATGTCTAGAATTTAGAAGATTCTATTGTTGGTCTTTAGCACCATAAATTGTTTCGTCACGTCAGTTTGACCAGACATATGATTTATTTATAGCTTCTATTTTCATAGCACTCTCTAGTACTAGTAGTACTACAAAAAGAAGAATATGTATCTTCTCGCCAACCCCGCGCACACCTGCATGTTGATCTCTCCCTCATCCATAGTGTGGCGATGTGCATGTGTGCCATGGTTAATTAGGGTTTTGAGCGGGATTCCGTGAAAGTCCTACTACTAGTTCATTTGAAAGTTCTATAATATTTTACAATTTTTTGGAGAAATTTTAATAAGCTAGGAAACCTTGAAATGAACTAGAAGTGTGAGTTTTGTGGGATCCTGTTTGCAACCCTAGCCATGGTATGACGACTTTGTGTCTGTCTATGGCATGCTCATCAGCCTCCTAGCATTGGTGCACACATAGGATGGAACCACTTTGGGCCTTGGGTTGGGCACCGGCAAAAAGTAGCAGCCATGCATTCAAACTTTTCCGGTTTCAAATTTTTCACTTCCTTCCCAAACATCGGGATGGGAGGTTATGCCAAAGATCGCCACTCACGGTTAGGGATGAAAGTGGAGCAGAAAGTGTCTAAATTTTCTGCGAAAAAAAGGAAATAGAATGAAAATATGGAAACAAAAACAAAAAATTTCAAAATAGAAACAGAACTTTTTTGACGAAAATGAAAACAAAAACGGAATAGTGTTTTCCGGCGGAACAGACATGGAAATAGAATTTCCATTTCCATCTAATATGGAATTTCTGTTTTAGGTTGATGTGCATGGCCAAATCCAACCGACACAAAACACAACCTTACCAAGCCAAACTTCCAAAGCTGCTCATCCCAGTACTGGAGACTATGTAATCCCTTGATGTATTCAAGGAGGCTTCCACGAAATGATCATTCATTCGGTGTCTCAATAATATTAAGTTTCGAGGGGGGCATGTGATTATAGCCGAGACCCGCATGATTTTCGAGGCATGCCTCTCTGAGGCCTAACCCACCGGCACTCGCCGGCGCCACTCCGGCGCCGTCGCACACATACTCATGGGCTCTCATTCACTGGATTCATCTGGTGATGGCTGGAAAATCACCTATTCTGGAAGCTCCACCGATGGTAAGTCGTTGGATCACTTATTCTCTCGGATAATCGCTGGCTGGTCATTCTCAATGCAAATGGTTCACCACTGGAAGGTAGAAGTTTGGTAAATGGGGAGGTTCTCATGATTGGTTCTGTGGTGAGGTTCCCCTCTCACCTTGCAAGGATCAATGATATTTTGCCACCAACATCTGATTTTCTTGGGACTTCTCATGTTCATGAGTGCAAGAGTGATGATTTGAAACTTATGTGGCATGTTACTAGCTCTACCTTGCCTTCTGATGTTTTGGACAATTCTCCTGGTTTTCTGGTCCTGTATACTCTTGCTAAGAGGGTTGTGTTACTAAATCGTGACAAGGTGCTTATTGATGCTAGATTCCTTCTTCAAAATGAGAAAGTTTCCTCTGGTGTTATCTTGGATCTTTTCATCAAAAGAGTGGTGGTGGGTGATCAAATCTTCGATGTGCCCACTACATCAACCAAACACAACGGCATATATGTGGATTTCTCTAAAGGCCTAAAGCTTGAGGATAATTTGTTCAAAAAATTTGGACACCACATTAATTTCTTAGGAGGATTTCGCAGAAGACCTTTCTTCCTTGTTGGTTCATTTGGTCGTGCAAATTTTAAGATTGATATTCATACTATTGGCATTGTTCTTCAAGATTGTTTTGGGGGTCATGCATCGAAATTTCAAGTCAAATACTCTAGGACAGAACCTTTAGATTCTCGGTTGCATCAAGAGCTGTGGGATTTGAGATATATAATTCTGGTTCTTTCTCTGATGAGTCGTTCATATTGAAGATCAAACTTTGGGGTGATGGAGGCCCAAATTGGAGATTCGAAGAGAAAGAATATTACAAAGAATTGGACAAGGATTGGACATTTGTTTCATACAAAAGAAAAAATAAATCCTCTGTTTTTGATCGCATTGGTTCTTCGACGTCATCTGTCCCACGCAATAATGGTAAAAATAAAGGTAACATTACTCGTGTTGTACCGGGTGCATCATTTGCGGAAATTGTGATTAATGGTAATGGTATTAAAGAGGCGAAATCAACTGCAGTCAACAAATCTTCTACAATTAATTTGCATGGTCTCCTACCATTTTTGAAATTCCCTACTTTCCCTTCTTGTCCCTGGCCTGACAAATCTTACCTGCATTGGTTCAAGGCCCATGTGACGCCGCAAGTTTCACGGCCCAGGGTGTACGATTGTCTTAAGGATTTTATTCTTGCCCAAAAAATTAATTCGGCCGAAACCCGTGTCTCCTCAACTCCCTCGCCTGGAGAAACCCCAACTGCCTTGCTCTGCTCGTCGCCGGCGACAACCACCGACGCATTGGCCAACATTCCACTTGACCCTCAACCATTTCTTCCCCATGGCTTCGAGATTATGCAGGTGGCTGGCAGGAATCGGGTCAAAAGGGTGGTGGTTCCTCGCCGACCAAGGGCACATGAACAGTATGCCATTGCACACATCCATCCCCTTCCTCCTGGTCCGGTCCCTTTTGGTAATATCAGGGATGTGTTGCAAGATTTATTTATCAATGATGCAAATGTCGAATTTCGTGATATTCAAGATTGTCCATTTGGTTCTGCATATGTTCAATTTGCAAATATCATTGACCGTGACCGGTTAATTGCTGCGGGTCATATTCCCTTCCAAGATGTTGCTATTTCATTTGATAGGCATAATGAAGGAATCAACTGGCATAGGACTCAGTTCAACAATGAATGTTGGGTTATGCTCCTGGGACCTCCACTTGATCACTGGCATCATGACGACCTGAATGCTATATTCTCTGATATTGGTAAAGTTCTGCTCTGGGAGAGGGACCCTGAGCACAAGGGCAGGATCATTGCAAAGCTCAGAGTCACTGACCTCTTAGATGTTCCTAAAAGTGTTAGATTCACCATTGGGGACCTGGTGGACACTGAATCATGGACCTTTTCTATGGAAATTTTGCACAGTAATCTCCTGGGGGGGGGGGGCCACCTGATGAGGACCCACTACCTGATGATGGTCCTGACCCTCACCCACTACCTGTGGTGGGACCCATTTTTGGGCCCCCTTCTCCACCTCCTCCTCCACAACCTGAAGGGGACATTGGTGGATGGGATCAATGGATTGAACCTGCCCCTCAGAATAATAATGCTGGCTGGGGCAACTGGAATGCGGTCCAAGGACCTGTTTTTGCTGAAGGTGTTGACATGCCAATTGACAACCCGAGTTTGCCTCCTCAGGAGGCTGACAGTGCTGTTACTAGATCTATCCCCATTGCAAATGTTTCATCTGACAGTGAAAAGGCATCTGTCCATGGAGCTGAGGATATAGAAGTAGAACAAAATATTGCTAATGCTAATCAGGATGTGGGCATGGGCGAAGGACTGCTTAACATCCTGCAGAATTACCAAGATGTGGAAGAGGACACCATCCAAGATGATGAGGGTAACATGCAGGATGACTGGATGATGGAGGACACTAAGCTCCTCTCTCCAAATGAGGCACATCTTCAAGTTGGAATGGCCATTATTCCTTTTGTCAATACATCTGAGATGCTTTCTGCTAGGAACTCTTTCTCAAAGCAAGGTCTTGAACTATGGGACAAATTCTTTGCTCCACACATGAATCCTTCACCTGACAAAGGCAATCTGCAATGTGACATTCCTGTAAGTTGGTTTAATTTTATCACTCTAATGGTCATCACTCCTGAGAAATTCAGTCGGACTAGATATTTTCTCACTTCTCCACTTTGGGAGATTATTAAGGAACCAATTACTGAAGAAACTACTTTCACCTTCATTATACCTGATGAATGTGTTGGACAGAATACTCCCCATTCCCTGTATGATTCCCCATCGAGCATGATGGTGCCAAATGCTCCTGCTAAGAGGAGGAGGGGTAAAGAACCATTGGTGGAATCTGAGGTGAGAAGGAGCCCCAGAATTGTGGAACTTAATGGGGGTTTTAAAAGCCATATGAATTGCTCTGATCATAATTGTCTCTCTTGCAATGCTGCTCCACCTTGTCTCAGTAATAAGGTTGTTAAGAATCTTGCTGATTCATTTTGCAAGGTTAAGGAGGGAGAACTTGAGAAAAGGTTGCTGAAGAAGGGCAGGATCAATGTTTTGATCATCAAGCCACCTGGAAAGCCTGGACCTAAGAAGACTGGTCCAGAACCATACCTTCCAAGCAAGAAGAAGGGAGGTGCTGCTGAATCTTATGGACAACAGTCTAAGAAGAAAGCACATAAATAATGTGGTTAATGATTACAAAAATCTATCCTTTTGTGACTGGACCAATTACTTTTCATGTCTGTTATGAGTTGTTGCAGACCTATTTGCTGTTGGACATGTTTATGAATTCAGTATCCTATGATATGTTCAGTCTTGTTTGTGTGACTACAAATTTTGTTTCACCCCAATGCTCACCCAATTGGTTATTAAATGAGTAACAACAGAAATTGGAAGATTCTGAACTGGAACCTCAGGGGAATTAACTCTGAGAAAAAATGGTTGGCACTAAAAAGCAAGATCATGGAATCTGAATGTGACATTATTTTTCTCCAAGAAACCAAGAGAGATAACTTTGATATCAATTATTTAAAAAAAATCTGTTCAAACAAGTTTGACAGCTTTGATTTCTTACCATCAATTGGTGCATTTGGAGGAATTATTACCATCTGGAACAGTACATTATTTAATGGTACCAGGGCTTTCCAAAATGAATTCTCAACTTCTGTCACCTTCACCTCTCAATTATCAAATGATTCCTGGACTCTTACTAATATCTATGGTCCATGTCAAAATGATAGAAAGATGGATTTCTTAGACTGGTTTTCAAACATCACTATGCCTGATAGTATGGATTGGCTAGTGTTAGGTGATTTTAACCTTATCAGAAGTCTCACTGATAGAAATAAAAGTGGGGGAGATGTTAATGAAACTATGCTCTTCAATGATGCTATATGCAACCTGGGTCTTATTGAATTACCACTAAAGGGTAGAAAATTCACATGGAGTAACATGCAAAAAGATCCACCCTGGAAAGATTGGACTGGTTTTTTACATCTTGTTCTTGGACAACCAAATACCCATACACTATGGTTACTCCACTATCCAAACCTACTTCTGATCATCTTCCCTATGTCATATCCATTGGAACTAACATCCCCAAGGCACAAATCTTTAGATTTGAAATTACTGGCTTCATCATTCTGATTTTAAGATGATTGTACAAAATGCTTGGAATATACCTGTGAATTATCAGGACATGCCAAAAAGAATTTGTGCCAAGTTGAAAACTGTGAGGAGAAGCATCAAGATTTGGGCAAAATAGTTACCTTGCTTAAAGGACCAGATTGCTAAGGTGAATGATACCATTGATCTCCTGGACCTACTTGAAGAATCTAGAACATTAACCATCAATGAATGGCACCTCAGAGATATCCTGAAATCCCATATTATCTATCTTCTTCAGAACCAAAACACCTATTGGAAACAAAGAGGGATAATTAAATGGGTAAAACTTGGGGATGAAAACACTAAGTTTTTCCATTCCAAAGCTACCATCAGTTACAGACACAACTATATATCTATGATCAAGAATGAATCTGGACAGGAATTTACAAATCACTATGACAAGGCTGATATCCTTTGGAATGACTTCAGGGCAATAATGGGTACATCAGTCAAAACTGAGATGCACTACAACCTTGCAGACTTCTATGGAAATGGAATGACTGATGAGATGAAGAATTCACTTGAAAAACCTTTTCTTCACAAGGAAATTGAGGAGGTTATCACTGATCTACCAAATGACAAGTCACCTGGTCCTGATGGTTTTAATAATGAATTTATCAAAAGTTGCTGGTCTATCATTGGATATGATATCAAATTACTGATACATGAGTTTTTCAATGAGAAAGTGTCCCTTGAGAGCATCAACTCTTCTTACATTAATCTCATACCTAAAGTCAATTTCCCATCTACATCGGCTAATTTCAGACCAATCTCCTTACTGAACTGCATTTTTAAAATAATTACCAAACTTCTTGCAAATAGACTGCAATCTATTATTCTGAAATTGGTACATAAAAACCAATATGGATTTCTCAACAACAGATCTATTCAAGATTGCATTGGTTGGGCCTTTGAATACTTATTCCAATGCCACAATTCAAAGGAGGAAATTTTAATTCTCAAACTTGATTTTGAGAAGGCATTTGATACAGTAGACCACTCTGCCATCATAAATATCCTTAAAGATAGAGATTTGGGAGAAAATGGATTAGGTGGATTGAAATGATCTTTGAATCTGGAACTTGTGAAATTCTTCTTAATGGTGTGCTTGGTAAAAAGTTCTACTGCAGGAGAGGTGTTAGGCAAGGAGACCCACTTTCACCATTACTATTTGTCCTTACTGCTGACCTCCTGCAATCAGTTCTAAACAAGGCCATTCATATGAATCTTCTAACTCCACCTATTGTGGGACCACCCAACTGTGACTTCCCTGTTATTCAATATGCTGATGACACATTGGTGATACTTAAAGCTGATGCATCTCAATTATTATGCTTGAAAGCACTTCTTCAAACATTTGCAATTTCCACTCGACTCAAAGTCAACTACCTGAAATCTAGCATGATGCTAATAAACATATGTAATGATATACTTATGCATTTTGCTATGACAATCAATTGTCAAACTGGATGCCTCCCATTTACTTACCTTGGGCTCCCATTAAGCATTACAAAGCCATCTATGGAGCACTTTCTTCCCATTGTTCAGAGAGTGGAAAGAAGATTATGTGGAATTGCTGATTTCTTGAATTATGGAGGAAAACTGCAGCTGGTCAAATCTGTTCTCTCCTCACTTCCCCTATTTTTTATGAGCTGTTTAGAGGTGCCAATAGCCATCAAGGATCAGATTATTAAATATATGAGATATTCTCTGTGGAGAAAGAAAACTGAAGATGTGCAAGCAAGAGGACAAGCACTTGTATCATGGGACAAAATCTGCCGTCCTAAAAATCAAGGGGGTTTAGGGGTACTAAACCTACAGATTCAAAATAATGCACTCCTACTGAAAAATTTGGACAAATTCTACAACCACCAGGACATACCATGGGTTCATCTCATATGGGAGACTTATTACAAAAATGGAAAACTACCTGGAAGAAGCATGGAGGTATCTTTCTGGTGGAAGTCACATATCAAATTAATTGATAACTTTAAAGGCATGGCTAAATGCAATCTGAAATCATGCAGATCTGCTTATTTCTGGACTGACCTTTGGCAAGAAGAGTGCTTGATGAATAAATTCCCTCACCTTCTGTCCTATGCTAAGACCACAAACATCAGTGTTCATGACTTCCTTCATGCTGAATTTCTTGAAGATAACTTCCACCTACCTCTCTCTCAACAAGCTTTCTCTGAGTTTTTAGTCATGGAGGAAAGATGCCAGGAATTCAGAAATGACTCTCAGGAGGACACCCATGATAATTGGAACTATATTTGGGGATCAGATAATTTCGAAGTTAAAAAGGCCTACTCAACCATGATTGGATACTCACCATCACCACCACACTTTTCTTGGGTTTGGGCAACCTCCTGTCAAAATAAACACAAGTTCTTTTTCTGGCTTTTGCTACTAGATAGATTGAATACAAGAAATCTACTGATGAGAAAGAATTTCAACATTCCTGATTACAATTGTGTTACATCCAACTGCATCTCAGAAGAATCAGCAAATCATCTTTTCTGGGATTGTCCATTTGCAAAGAAATGTTGGGACCATATTTCCAGAAACAGAAGTGCAAATCTAACAGGATTAGAAGCTATTTCAAACATCAAAGAAAAGCTACATCTTCCTTTTGCAATGGAGATCATTATCCTGACTTCCTGGGGTATCTGGATATGGAGAAATGAGAAGATTTTTAATGACAAAAGACCCACTTTTGATAGATGGAAAGAAATTTTCTACCAAGAAATGAGATGGATACAATTCAGAATCAAAGGAAAATACAAAGAGAAATTCAAAGCATGGCTCAATCAGCATTTAGACCAGGGATAGAATAGATTGTCTCAATTTTTCCTCTGCATAGATCGAGTTAGATGTAACGGTTTATCATCTACCTTAGATCATTTCTCATTGTAACATACTCATATATAATAAAAAATTGGAGTGGGGATTGTTCCCTACTGTTTCACCTAAAAAAAAACGAAATGATCATTCCCTTATTCCCTTGTAAACCTAGCACTTGCTATATATAACTAGGGAATAATTTTGTTAGTTTTCTAGAATGCCTGAGATTTGTGGCATGATTCCAGGGTTCTCTCTGTTCCGGGTAAAATCTACACCGTTCCGCGTCTGTATAGTATTATGTCTGTATCTGCTTCCGACAACATCTGCTTCTGTTTTTGTTTCCGGGGTTTCTGTATTTGTTTCCACTTCTGAAAAAAATATGAAAACAAATGTGGCACCGCTTAGTTCCATCTGTTTCTGCTCTGTTTTCATCCCTACTTGTAGTAGTGGACACTAGATAGTGTACTTGATATATATATGTCCCATCGCATTAGATGCACTTCATCAACAAGATCTGGCAAAAGTGTGAGCACCATGCTGATTTCCTTTGTTAAGCAAGTACTAGTTCTAGTACAAAGTGTATGCCTCGGCTAGTGGGTGGAGAAGGAGAGCCAGTCTCGACTGCTTTTCCATGCTTATTTTCAGGGCCCCATGTACTAAATATATGGACTTAGACATAATTTTCTCTTTTTGAGGTCCTTGATGTAACATGTACTTCCAATTATGACCATGTTTAGTTGTTAACTAAAGCATCTCGCTCCTTCTAGACCTACCATAGTTGAAAAAATGCCACCATCCCACATTTCAGGTAAAGTGGGCCATGCTTTCTTATGATTCCCTAGTTTATTTTAGCATTTTTCAATCTTCCTAGCTAACTTCTCCCACTAATACATGACTTTATGCCATTTTAGGGAAATTTGGTTAGATATGAACTGCAAGTAAGCATGATAGGTTGCTCTTGAATATTACAGATGTCGTTTGAATGTACCAACGCTGCCAATATATCGAGAATGGTACAACGGCTCTGTTTGTGTCTCTGGTGTGTTCACCTTGGAATTTGGAGGTACCCAACAAGCAGCCAATATACGATAATGACCAACAGTTTTGAAAGATTTCACATCTTGCTAATAGTCTACGGGCTGACAAATTAAACCCAGTTTTATAACAACGGAAGATAATAAAGAAAAATAAAAAAGACTTGTGCATGGCATCCTTTTGCGTGTATTGCCTACCATGAAAAATGATAAACTTGAGTTCTGACAAGTTCTGAGAAAACAACTTCACAAAATTGTCGAGCCATATATGAACATGTTTCAAGCCAGACTACCAAGGTAAATGCCATTTCCACATCATAGTTTATGATAATTTTTCCATATTAGGTAGATTGGTGCATCTTGCCATGTTAAACAATATGTTTTCAAAGGGAGTTTCCAACAAGTATCATGAAAAAAGAAAATCTCAATTTTCCAAGTGGCAGTTATGCAAAAACAGGAACGTTTTTCTTCTTCTACAAAGCAAGTAGTACGTAATACTCCGTCTGTTCGCAAATAAGTGTACTTCTAACTTTTTCCTAAGTCAACCTCGTGAAATTTAACCAATTTTATAGATAAATATAATAACATATTTTACATTAAATTGACATATTATGAAACTAAATTTGAAAATGAATATAATGGTACTAATTTAGTGGCAAAATTATTGCTACCTTTTCCTACAAAGTTAGTCAAACTTTATCGAGTTTGACTTGGGACAATCCTAGAAGTACACTTATTTGTGGACCGGGGGAGTAGGAAAAAGATGGCTCAAAATGGAGTGGAAAAAATGCAGAGCTACTAGTACTGTGGAAGAGATTATGAGCTTAGAGAAAAAAGGGAGGTAGCATGAGAGGGCAGCGTGGAAGAGCCGAAGAGGATTTTAAGGTTGTGTGTTATCATAGCAAATTTATGATGGGTTCCTGCAAGAGGTACTCCTGCAGCCTTTTACAGTTTACTCAATGCAGTTGTGCCCTGCAAAAGACCACCGAAGGAGGGAAGCAACATGCAATAAAGACATCACATCCTCCCTATCTCTGTTTATCCCCAGTGCACGCTTCACTCATTTTTCTTCCACGCCGCCACCCAACTCCTCCAACAACCCCAACACTCATGGACCGCCCTCACCCCCATGTTATAGCGCATTGGAGGCACAATTATCGATATGACAGCTGGAGCAAGATCGGCGATGATGTATATGCTACAAAGTACTTTAGCAGTAGCAGAACAAGATAGTACAAAATAATACTCACTAGTATAAGAACTACTATATCACAACAATGCGGCAAGGCCACACTTCAAAAGGAAACGTGGACCTTATTATGCACTCGATCTGAACAAGTAGCAGTACATAAGGTATTTCCCCCTAATAGATGGTAGTAGAACTCCATACAAAATACGTACTAGGTAACCCCATGTCCCATCATATACACACATGCATCAGAGAGAAGAGAGAGGTCAGAAAAAACACAAGAGTTGTTTGCCAACATAGCGCGAGCATCACAACGTGTCCAAGAGCTGGCCGGGTATCGCTTGCTTTTGCCTGACACACTTATCTTATTCCACCATCGGCTGTGGGACCTCAGTGTTAGTAGCGTTGCTATCATCATATACATAAATGGGAAATGTGGTGTCACAACCAGGGAGTATTTCCATCCATCCTCTACAAAACAAACCTGTGGCCAACATAAACTAATTAATTAGGACATCATTACATATATTGATATTAGGATATCACTAGAAGATTAAGATGTGCTTTCTCACTCGTGAAACATCTTGACATAATAATACTAATCCACGGGGAAGTCTGATAAAAGGTTGAGGAGCTTCCAAGTAAAACTGATGTCGGATAATGTCCTGAAGGAAGTCCAACAAGCCCTGAGTTCGTGACGGGGCTCAACATGTGCTCTATTCTTCTCAACAATGGCATCAACGACAGAGTACCGGCATGACAGAGCGTGACACAGGTTTTTTACTTAGGTTCGGGACCCTCGTGAGGCGGTAAAGCCCCTACTCCTACTTTGTTGTATTGCTCGCGGTGTCTTGCGAGGGTACAATGGTGGATGAGTATCTAGGGTTTGAGATCGCTTGGATCGACCCCTTCTAAGGTAGGATAAGGGATCCTTTTATAGGGGCACTAGGCCTCTTCCCCCAAATCTTGGGCGGGAAGGGTCACCACATTGTCGTCCACCGAAGTCCTGGTCTACCAAGCTACTTTGCGTGGACTAGGCCTATGCTGCTGAGGAGATGCCTATCCTCTTCGGGTCTTCGGTCATGGATGATGTCCCACATAGAGGCGCGTCGGCCTCTAGCTTCTTGCACCGAATGGAGGGACATCGCTTTTGCTATCGGGGCTTTCGCCTGTTGCACCTTTGACCAAACGTGCCCTTTAGAGCCGCACTACGACGGAATTTGATGCCGCCAGCAAGGTTGTCATCTTCTAGTGGTGGTGCGTGCGTGCATCCGGCTTACGTCGTGGGACCATTGTCCATTTTTCCACTCTTTAGAGGGGAATCCTAGGCGGATTCTACCCTCCGAAGGTCCTTAGTGTAGCCTCTCATGGCGACCCTCGAGAAAGTCTTTCCGTGCCTGCACAAGGCGCGCTACCAGTCCATCTTGCAGCCCAGCCGTCCACGGACACGGGGTACCCCTGATGCCCTTGGTTCGATAGTAGCCCCAAGCGCTCGGCATGCACTCCATGCTAGTTGGGGCAAAGGGTCAATGGGCCAAACGGTCGGCTGGAGCTAAGGAGGACGCGTGTCACCCCGGGCTCCCAGGGAACTTCCTTCAAGAAGCAGTGTGAGCAACCGCTCGGGGACGTGGGACAGCGCTAGGAGGCTTCCCTTAAAGGGCCGTGCACCTTCCCATCGAACATCCTTCTCCACACCTTCATTCCCCAAGACGTTGCTTCTCCCCTTCCCTCTTTTGCCAACCCCAAATCCTACTGTACGAGATACCTCATCGGGGGCTCTCACCATGTCGAGGAAGATACCAGTCCTCATCGAGCCCCCTATGGTGGAGGATGAAGAGAAGGAGACCGAGGAGGTGTTGATGCCGTCCACCATCTGCCTTGACTCAGGGATCGACAAGTTCCGCTCACAACTTGCCTCGAGTTGGAACAAGTGGGAGGGGGTAACTCAAGCGTGGCCTAGATATGTAGATCCGGCGAGCCTTGTCAGCTCCATGCACCCCTTCTTCTATCACCCCGTGATCGCGGAGCTGGTTCCCCCGTTCTCCCCTTTCTTTATGGCGTTCCTGGAGCACTACTAGATCTCCGCCCCGCACCTTCATCCCGACTCCGTCACCACCCTATCTATCTTTGCCTTCTGGTGCGATATGTTCATCAAGGTGAAACCCTCTGTGGAGCTGCTGCGCCAGATGTATGCACATGCATTACTTCCACCTCCCATAGTGCTAGTTGTGTCTCTTTTGTGAATGAGGGTGCATTCGGGCTTCCCATGGGCTAGACAAAGCGGGTGGAGGACTTCCGGAACTACTGGTTCCTCCTAGACGTCCTAGAGGACAATCTATGCCTCTAGCCCCCTATCGCGCTGGCTACAAAGATCAGCAGTCGATGGTCCGCAACAAACCTAGAGGGGGACAAGGGCGAGGCCCTGAACGCACACATCGATTTGCTCAATGCCTCTAGCCAGACCAGACCCCTAGTGGCCATGGAGTTCCTCCACTGCCGCATCGCCCCGCTACAGAGGCACCGCAAGGATCTGTGGGACCTAGTCAAGGAGGATCATGCGTCCCTGGGGCACAACATTATTGAAGAATGTCGTGGAGAGGTTTCTCCACGAGCTCCTCCATACCTCCTCCACACTGGAGCTCCCTGCGGGGCTCCAGCCTCTCTGCCTTGATCCGCGGAAGGCCGAGGTCCACGTGGGGAGATGAGAGAATCCACTCGGCGCGGTTTTGCTTCCCCTCAGTCCTAAGGAGGGGGCTTAGGAGGGCGCTTCCGAGGAAGCCACGGAGGCGAAGAGCGGAGCTAGTGAGACTAGCCCTCGGGAGGTGTCCTGCAGGAAACGCCGAGTCCTCCAATAGGAGTCAACAAAAGTCTAGTTGCATCTGCAAACGCATCGACCGAGTCGAGCATCTCCTTGGATGCCGTGAAAATTCTAGCCTTTGATTAACAACAACTAATGTTCTTTTGGGTCAGTACCTTCACCTTACAAGATTGTCGACTTTGACTAAGCAATGCATGACTAACAACTTGGAGTCTCTGCCTGAATCTTTGATTTGGCTAGCCACTTAGGGGCTACTCCCATAGGGAGCATTGGTCGCACACCCGATATTACTGTATGCATCGACTGTGTCTGTAGAGTCGATTTACGATCATTTGAAACTACAAGTAAACATCGACCTGATAAACTTCTGAGTCAAGGTCTTCTTACAAGATTGTATTTTGATAATTACATGACTTTGAGTTTCTGCCCGAGCCTACGACTCGGCCAGACACTAGGGGGCTACTCCCATAGGGAGCGCTAGTCGTGCACCCTATAAAAACAATTTGTCCATTGTGTCAACTGTGTCCATGTCGCAGACTTGTTACTGTCGAAAGTACAAACTTGGCCGTTTTGCCCATTACGCACCTCATATCAATGTCGAGTCCAGAGATAACATCTCCTCGACTACCCAGATTGCATATGTTGCGAGAACTTATCCGGATGCTACATTTGCGATGCAAAGATAAGACCTATGGATCTAATATTCTGTCCTGACAACCACGTCCACTTTGCTCTACTAGATAAATACCATGCCTATGGCATGAAGAAAATCCCGACGAATGAATTGGGTATACACTTATCGACCGTAGTTCGACTCAGTAAGTCCTCCGATACATGAGTCGAATTACCCCAGCCTATTCTAGATTCGAGTCCAAGGATTCGAATTTGAGTAGGTAGCATTCTTTTTTTCCAAGAGCAATTAGTTTGTCCCAGTCCATTGGGAGCACCAAACACGTTTACTAGCATCCCTATGGCTACTAAGCATCTATAATATACAATCTACTGACCTTATGTACTTTCGGGTCAGTACTTTCACCTTATAAAACTACCAACTCCAACCACGTAAGACAAGACTCGCAACTTCTAAGTCTGGACCCGAATCTATGATTTGACGGTACACTCTGGGGTTACTAACATAGGTGTGCCCAGGGGACACCTACCTTTAGCCAACCTGTCTCGGCCCAACGGATGCCCACATGATGATCTGCTGAGGTCCATGAAGCCGAGAGCTATTCGGCTGATACGAAGCCCATGAACTTACTAACTCCAGTGCGCAATATATGGAAAGTCCAAGATTAAACTCTACATGAACAAAAATTTGTAACCGACTCGGATGGTACCCGAGACCTAGCCTCCCCATACATAAAGGTTATGAGGGGCCACCGAGGGGGGCATCTTACACACAATCAGTAGCATACGCTAGATCCAATCTGCGCATCCATAGACATCTCGACGACTTATAGTTTTCATCATCAATCAAGAAAATACAAGCATGAGTATGGTTTTCCCTCCCAAGGCCTGAACCTGGGTAAATCATGCCCCCTTGTTTGTCTGTCAACCGACAAAGTCACCAACATATATCACCTTCTAGAAAACCAAAGTCCATCAAATATGGATATTGCCATGTAGACCCCACATTAATCCTATCTGATCATCACAACCAGATTCCACATATTCATACGACTCAATGCTCGGGGGCTACAAGTTAGGAAAAATGTGAAGGCATGGGAAAAGTAACTTACTAGTTCTTCATCCTGAAGCTTATTGAAGCTAGTTACAATCTAGTTCCAAACCTTCTCTCACTACAAGAAATGTTTCCTTCCGCAACAAATTGGCCTGACGGTCGTCATACAAGGCACGTCTTCCACGACGAAAATCTCGGCTCGACCATGGCTGATGGAACTTTTTTCTAGTTTCGTGGCCCTCTACTACGGCGGGCCCGCTAAGAACATGGAGGAAGCTTGGCTGGCATGTAGCAGAAGCAAGATTTTCGGTTCCTCGCGCGATCTTGACTCGCCGTAGTCTTTTGAGGCGTGTGGGTCCCGGCCGTTAGTGTCTCTAGCGGACCATACTTTTCAGTCGCGCCTCCCTGATTTGAACTCGATGACATTGCTCGATGCATCTTCCGTTTAGTCAGGCTGCTGGGTCCCACATGTTAGCCTCTCATTAGTATGATGGAATTTTTCTCCTTCACTCGTGCTACCTGGTTCTGAACTTGATAGCGTTGCTCGATACATCTGCCATTTAATTAGGCTGCTGGGTCCCACATGTCATCGTCTCATTAGAAGAGACGTGTGCATGATGGATTTTTTCCTTGGCTATTGCCTCCCTGATTTCAACTCGATAACGTTGCTCGATCTATCTGCCGTTTAGTCACATTGCTGGGTCCCCCATGTCAGCCTCACATTACAAAAATCGTGTGTATGATGGAATTTTTTTCTTCGCTCACGTTACCCTACTCCGAACTTGGTAGCGTTGCTCGATGCATCTACCATTTAATCAAACTCATGGACCCCACATGTTATCCTCTCATTAGAAGAAATGTGTGTATGCTAGAATTTTTTCCCTCGGTCGCGTCTCCATGTTCCGAACTTGATAGCGTTGCTCGCTGCATCTACTGTTGAATCACGCGGCTGGGCCCCACATGTCATCCACTCATTAGAAGAAACGTGTGTATGATGGAATTTTTGCCTTCAGTCACGCCTCCGTGTTTTGAACTTGATAGCTTTGCTCGATGCATCAGCCATTTTTTAGGCTACTGGGTCCCCCATGTGAGCCTCTCATTAGAATAAATGTGTGCATGCTGCACATTTTTCTTGCTTGCGCCTCCCTGTTTCGAACTTGGCAACGTTGCTCGAGAGAGCACCTCTATAAGGCCGTGCTACTAGGTCCCACATGTCGGTCTCTCTAAATGAAACATGTGTATGATGGACTTCTTTTTTGGCAACGTCCATTGTTTTGACCTTGGCAACATTGCTCGATGCAGCAATCATGTATTGTCTTGCTGTTGAGGCCCCCATGTCAGCCTCTCTTGTATGTTCTGGCTTGTGGGTCCCTGATGCAGCCTTGTATGTTCAGGTGGGTGGGTCCCTAATGTGAGCCTCTCTATACAAGTATTTAACTTTTTTTCAAACCCGACCATTAAACTCGAGGGATGCTGCAGGCTGGTGGGTCCATGATGTCAGCCTCTCCGTAATGCGATATTAAAATGTAAACCCTTGCTCAAAAAAATGTAAACCTAAGATATATATATATATATGTACACACAGGGGATTCGAACTAAAGACCTTCAAATCAAATCAAATAGACATAAACTGAGTGCTTTGCCACTACACCAAAGATGTTTTTGGATATTAAATCATTAAACATGTATTAGTACTACAACTTATGTATCATTCTTCTAAAAAATATTTTGTGTGTCTACCTTTATCTCTTTTAAAATATAAAATGGCAGCGCTCAAGCATCTTAATTTATAAAATGCCACATAATGGAGTAGTTTAAAACATGGGTAGCCTAAGTTTTTTTATCTTAAGAGGTGGGGGCAATGCCCAAAAGGCCGAGTTCAAAAGATTTTGCCTATCTTCATTGGCTCCTTTCTCAAATTTCACTAGGTTGTGCTTAGCAGTCCCCTGACCCCTAAAAGGTTGAACTAAAATATGTTCAGGGCTATGTTCCATGGGCTGATTTATCAAATTTCCGCCCCTCCCTATTTCAAACTTCTTAGAATCTCAGGAAATTGCGACTCAACGGGGAAAGCCTTAGCAGCGCTTCATTGGCTCGCGTCAAGTCTTTCGCTCATTTGGTGAACATTGCTAGATGCAGCACCTCTATAAGGTTTCACTACTAGGTTCCCCATGTTAGTATCTCTGTAAATGAAACATGTGCATAATGGACTTCTCTTTCGGCCACGTCTGCTGTTTTGACCTTGGCAATGTTGCTTGATGCGGTAGCCGTGTATGGTCTTGCTTATGGGGCCCACATGTCAGCCCCCTAATATGTTCTAGCTTATGCATGTTAGCCTCCCTAGTATGTTCTGGCTTGTGGGTCCCTGACGCCAGCCTCTCTGTACAAGTACTTAACTTTTTTTAAACCTACCCACCAAACTCGAGGGATGCTGCAGGCTGACGGGTCCACGAGCCTCTCCATAAAGCAATATTGCTAGAAGAAAAAAAATGTAAACCCAAGATAATTTTATGTCCAGCATAGAGAATCGAACTCAAGACTTCAAAACACGTATAAACCGTGTGCGTTGCCACTACGACAACCAAATAAGATGAACATTATCATTAAAAGCTTTATAGTACCTATAAATTATGTATTAGTATTCTTAAAAAGATTTTATGTGTCCATGTTATCTCTCTTAAAATAAAAGGGAAGCGGTCATGGCATCACAATTTTTTAAATGCCACATAATGGAGTAGTTTCTTAAAAACATGGGTAGGCGGATTTTTTAAAAGGGAAATTCCAAAAACGCCGAATTAAAGTTTTTGGCTATTATACATCTACTATACTCGATGGGATATACTCCATTAGCTATTCACCATGGGCTCCTTGATAAAAATTTAAATGGGCTGTGGTCACCAAGTCCCCTGACCCCTAAAAGGCCGAATTAAATTGTTCTGGGCTAAAGAGGGGTCGAATGGGCTAGTTTTTATCTTCTTGTTAGTAAAATTTGCATTGTTTTGGGGCTCGGCCGGATTCAGAACACAAACCTCAATAATGGAGGGAAAAAGCGATAATTCTTTTAATAGATATTCATGTAAAAATATCTAAAGAACAAGGGACACAGACCACGTGCGCCAAAACTGGACTGGTATCCAATGACTTCACTTGGTACCCTCTCATCTCTGTCCAAAACACATCCAGCAGTTTTGATGACACACATGCAAAAGCTCTAGTGCAAGTAGCCCAGCAGCAGTGACAAAACTTTTCACAAATTCAGTAGCATTTGAAAGATCCAGTAATACAGAATATCGATAGATTCCTAGTTAATATTCAGCAGCACTTGACTGATTCTGTAGCATTCCAAAGTGACTGTTTCAGCAATACAGACACTGAAATCAATAGCAGAGGGAACCCATTCATGTTTCAGCTCTAAAAACCCTGTCGCACGATCAGTTTACCCTTTTCTCCAAACACAGTCGATACCTTCTCTTCACATCAAAACTGACGATCAAGTATGCTTTTGTGTGCATACCTTCTCTTCACATCAATACTTGTGTGACCCCCATACATGCATCCCAAAATGCCCAACCCTCATCTAGATTGTGACAAGGACAAGCTTAAAAGAAAAGCAGGACCATCTACTGCAATTCATCTAAACAAGTACCAGTACATCAGTATTAGTTCTAGAAAATACCTTAGTAATAGTAACAACATAACACTTGACAGATTGAGTAGCATTTGAAGATTGAGCAATATAATAAGATAGAAAAAATATCGACGGATTCCTAGTTCATATTCAGCACCACTTGACAGATTCAACAGCATTTCAAAGTGACTGATTCAGCAGTACAAACAATGGCCAAAAGAAATGATAGATTCAGCAATACAGACATTGAAATTCAATAGTTGTAGCAAGGCCATGACTCAAAAGAAAAGAGAGTCCATATTCAGCACTCGATCGGTCGATCTGAACAAGTACCAGTACATATGTATTACTACAAAATAGATTAGCAGTAGCAGATGTAACACCCTCAAATCGGCCCTATGCAAGTTTTAGCCCTTTCGGCCAAACCCGCATAGAAACGATTCAAGGACGCCCACCAGGCACTTTCGTGCGGGTGGAAAACGAAGTAATACCATTACACAACAGTCCTCGATGGGACCCACAGAACAGATATATACAACATCGACTCCATGAGTCAAGAATACAGATATACAATACAAAGATCCAAATCACCTTGAAAACGATAGAGCGTCCGACTACGGACAAGAGGAAAATGGGGCTAAGAGCCTTGAAGAATAACCAATGGCATCCATAACCCTGCCCAGGCCAAGCCGGAAGGGTAACCCTGCTAACGACGTCGATCTCAAACCTGCTAAAACAAAAGGGGTGCCGACAAAGGGCAAAGGAAAAAGAGGAGCGTCAGTACTGAGGCCAGTACACGGCGAGGCTAGAATTCAGCGGCTCTCGCCTACATAGGTATGGTGGACTGAAGCGGCAGCGCAGCAGCACTAACAACCTATAGAGACTCGATTCAACTGGCGGCTATTAGAGAGGGATAAGAAAGACCTATTCGGATCCAACCTGAGACTAACACCAAACATACCCATCCTGGTATTTCCCCCTCGAGACCAAACGAGGAAGTCGGACCAAGGAACTCACAAAGTTGGCAATTTTACTCATTCTATTTTAGTTGCAGCACTTACTAATCAGATATAGACAGCATGAGTCATCCTAAAGCATAAGTAGTGGGCAGTTTTAATCACCATTCCATTGTAGTTGGGCCATTTACTAGTCAGATATAATTGTCCTGAGGAATCCCATAACCCAGCAATTGTTGGCACTTTTATCACATTCCATTGGAGTTGCAATACTTACTAGGCAGGTACATCAGAACGCGATACAACCAAGATCCACCAGTTGTTGGCATTTTTAATATCCATTCCGTTATAGTTGCATCTGATTACTAGTCACATATTAAGTCAAATTTATAGCACTACTTTAGTTATGCTTGTCTATGATCGAGATACTGTGCTCCAAGACAACCATAACCGCGGACACGGCTTTCAGAAAGTTTTACCCTGCAGGGGTGCACAAATGCAAGTTTTAGCCCTTTCCGCCAAACCCGCATAGAAACGATTCAAGGACGCCCACCAGGCACTTTCGTGCGGGTGGAAAACGAAGTAATACCATTACACACCAGTCCTCGATGGGACCCACAGAACAGATATATATACAACAACGACTCAACGAGTCAAGAATACAGATATACAATACAAAGATCCAAATCACCTTGAAAACGTTACAGCGTTGTTAGTACGGACAAGATGCAAATGGGGCTAAGAGCCCTGAAGAATAACCAATGGCGTCCATAACCCTGCCCAGGCCAAGCCGGAAGGGTAACCCTGCTAACGACGTCGATCTCAAACCTGCTAAAACAAAAGTGGTGCCGACAAAGGGCAAAGGAAAAAGAGGAGCGTCAGTACTGAGGCCAGTACATGGCGAGGCTAGAATTCGGCGGTCCTCGCCTACACAGGTATGGTGGACTGAAGCGGCAGCGTAGCGGCACTAAGCAACCTATAGAGACTCGGTACAACTGACGGCTATCAGAGGGGGATAAGAAAGACCTATTCGGATCCAACCTGATACTAACACCAAACATACCCCTCCTGGTATTTCTCCCTCGAGACCAAACGAGGAAGTCAAGCCGAGAAACTCACACGGTTGACAGTTTTATTCATTCTTTCCATGGCAGTTATCCAACTTACTAGTCTTCTCACATACAAGTCAAATTATAACTGTAAACTTTAGTTATAGTTGTCTATGATCGAGAAACTGTGCTCCAAGTCGTCCATAACCGTGGACACGGCTTTTCGAAAAGATTTAAACCTGCAGGGGTGCACCAAAGTATCCACACGCACTTCTACCCTTTTTGCCAGATAAATTAACATACACCCATCGGTATGTCGGCGGGGCCTAAGTCATGTCGTTTCCCAGACCCAAAGCAAGTACATGGGGGGCCACCCCACTAAGCTACCCGCAACGAAGTCGGCCGGCTCCGAGGCGGACCTAGGGTTTGTGCCAATGGCTGTAAACGACTGGCAACCCGAAAGTGTGACTGGGCTTGTCGATACCGTGAAAACATTCCACATCCTAAACAGTACAGGTGCTCCACGCACAATCTTAAATAAAGCAGTAAAGCATGGCATAAGTACAGAATAGTAATAAAGCCCCAAATTACTTGTGGCCCCCGGTACAATACTTTGAAATCAGGTAGTAAGCCGATGGGGGTGCCCACACACCCCACCTATGGTTAGCACGCTCGATCTCGGAACATGTGTCAAGAACTCGGGTCCTAGGGGACACCAGTGAGCGGTTAAGAACCAAATATTTACTACTACTCACCGGTGCCTCTGTATTATATCTACCATCAACATTAATTAATAAACTGTAATTAGAATCATGATCAGCTCCACCATTAAACATCTGCCAACCTCCCAACAACTGTGGAACATCGACGACGCGAAGCAACACCTGAGCAAGCAACTACGACTCGCAGGGCAACTGTCTAACAAGCAACAGGTGATAGGAGGTGTCCTAGGCAATATAACGGCTGCAGGAATATAACTGCTACGGAACACTAAAGCATCGCGACACGGATAGCAATAGATCAACAGGAGGAAATAAAGACTATAAATGCAAAATAGGTAGAAGGGGAAGGGATGCTCGCCTGGGAAAACACTGCTGAAGGTTCATATCCGGAGAACTTTTCGATACTCGCATCAACTCATCGGCCTAATCCGCGAAGAAGCAGACACTAGAAGAAACACTAGATGCAATATTTAATACTACGGCAGAAGATCCGGCATGATTATGATATGATGCAGATGCGGTACAATTAGGCAATATTAAGCAGAACCAGGGTCCCGACAATTAATTAATAGGTTTCAGTTATTTAGATACCCCGCAATTTAACTGTTGTCTTAACAACACAAAACATGGCATCGGTTCGCTACACAAATTTAAATGGAGGCAATATAGGACTAGAAAGCCCGCATATGGTCTCCATATTTAATTTAGGTGAATTGCCTAAATAGCCCCAACAACCACAATGTGTATGCGAGAATGAATGATTTAAATATGCATCAAGTTGTAAGGTATTTATCAGAAATAGGGATAGGGACGGGGTCTTACAATTTGAATCAGAGAGACGGACTTTGGATTATTCTTGAAGTAGCGGAAGTAGCCGAAGTGGCGATCGCCGAAAAGAAGGCCTTGTCCGAGGGGTGGTGGTGGCAGATGACATAATCCAACATGACAAAGCGGAGAAAAACTTGGCGGCTCATATACGCCCGATAGAAGAAAACCAAAAGAATCCGTCTTGCCGGTATTTTGTCAAACAGCTTGCGGACGAGAGCGCATGGATAATATCCAGGCTAGAATTTGGCAGAAGTGGATCGGCGATGCAACAGTGCACCTGCTCTGCTGCTAGTTCGCATCTTGCAGAGACGACAGAGAACAAATGCCAGGGGCTAATTGGCTCAGGACCAAGCGTTGACACGAAATCCCTCGATGCATGAAAAATAGTAGGGCGGTGGCATGCGTGTTGCCGCTATTGACAACAACCTAGCGATGCGAATCAAAGCAAGGCTGGCAGAATGTTTGTGGCACGCAAAAAATCGAAGTGGAGTTGTGAGCTCCTGGGTTGATGCTCATAGGGATCAAGGGGGCACAGGAACCGAGACCCGGCAGGGCAGACCTGGGTGGCCGGGCGTGTGCACTCGTGCAGGAGATAAATCAAGGGGCGCGCGGCTGAGGCGAGTGGAGTGATGGCGATGGGCATAAGCTGGGCAAAAATCGATTGGATCACGGCAGGCAGCCGGTCGGCTCCTCACGCGCGCCGCCAAAATCTGGGATCTGCTGCTGCGCATGAGTAGAGCAATGACAAAGTGAGATTGTTGGTGTGAAGCTGCTGCACGGCATGGGTCATGCGCTCACGGTCCAAGGCGACAGCAGATGGCGGCGGCACAAAAGAGAAATAGAACAACATAAATCAATTTAGAGAAAGCTCACTGTGTCATGGAATAGCCACATGTTCCACGCGACTAGAAGATTCGGAGGCGCACGGCTAAAGATGAGAGTATACTGGCGATAGAAATTTGTTCGAGAAGTAAGAGTGGAAATTGGCTCACCTCCAGATCTACAAGACGAGGAATTTTGGTACGGATCTAGAGTCTGGTGTTTGGAAAGAAGAGAAAAGGGGAATGAACTATTTATATAGTCCAAAATAGACTAGATGGAGCTAGTTTTGGGCTAAAATTTTAGACAGGCTTTTTGCCTATTTTTATTTTTAGCAAAAATAACAAGCCTTTTATAGTCTTATAATTGACTGAACAATATTATTATCATTTTATTTCGAATTAATAAAAAGGAGGCGGCTCGATATGTATGATACAACAAAAGAGCTGGCAAGTATATGGATGGAGTATAGAGTGTATGTACGTGTGGTAGAAATAAAAGAGGTAGGAGGTATGCGAGAGGGTTTAAGAGAAAAAGAGAGGTAGAGAATATGGCAAGACCACCAGATGTCGAGGGTGGCTTATAAATAACAAAGAATATGGAGTATATCCATTGGAGAAATAATATATATGAAAGAGAGAAATAAAAGATATGGAATAGATATGGTATCAAAATAGACTGAGAATAGAGATTGGCCCGAACAAGAATGGAACATAGAGAAGATTATCAAAACAAGAAGAAGAGAGATGGAATAGAGATGGCCTCATGGTATTAGGTAGATCCACATATTCTTCGAATAGATGTGATTTAAACCATAAGGCAAAAACAAATGGAACCCATGTGTCATATGTGGTAGAATTGAAAATGATCATAAGGACTAGATAGATTGGCAAGTTGGTGATAAAAAGAATTAAAGAGATGATGCCCCCAACTCAATTTGGGCATTTTGGCAAATATAAAAAAGGCAATACTCAAGTAATAGTATTTGGACATCATGGTTCCATATCAGATGGCATCAACTAGAGATAGAATAGAGGAAGGTTAAAGTAGAGAGGAAGCAATGTCAAGCTCAAATACAGTATCAAGAACCAAACACAAGTGTAACAATTTGAATGCAATGATTTAATAATAGGTTCCATGCAGGGTGGCATTATGAGCATGGTAATGCATGATGACATGACGATGCTCAAATGCAATGTGGCATGATGACATGAGCATGCTGTCATGTTGATGCACAAAACAAAAACACCAAGCGATTTTCTGGTAGTGGTTTTACCGGGGTGTTACAGCAGACCTCCATACAAAATACTCAGCATAACGCAATAGCGTGTCCAAGTGCTGGCCGAGTAGCGCTTTCTTTCCTGCCTATTATGCTTTCCTTGTCACACCATCTCCTGTGGGCCCACTATGTCAACAACGTACATTGGAAATAGGTATACATTTCCGCAATCTTGTTCCACCTCTCCCCATACAAATTGAATCTGTCACAAACATAAAGTAGTAATTAATTAGTGGGGTGGCGCGACCTGCAAGATCCGATGCAGCGGGTGAGATGGCGAGGAAAATGTGTGAAGTGCTCACTGGAGATGATTCCAAATGCGGCCAGGCGGCATTGGCGAGTGGAGATAAAAATAGCCGAGATGGGGAACATGGGATGGCTCTTTAAACGAGGTTTTTTTTGCAAGGCGTCTGGAGCTGCATCCAGGACGCCGAATATAGCTTCGTTGACACACTGCAGTGCACTAAATTAACCATCTGAAATCCTGGCACATTTTATAGGCTGGCACACTGTCGTGCACTAAATTAACCATGTCACATCTTGGGCCATTATAGCTAGGCCGGCACGTTGCCGTGTATGCCGACTAGAGTTACTACTACTGTCATGTTTAACCAGATGATGTTTATTTATAGCTTCTACAATATTTACCTAAAAAATAGTACTCCTACTTAGTAATAAGACCATGTAATACGTGGAATCGGTTCAAAGGAATATGTGTCATAGGTTGGAATTGTTGAGATTTGGCTGCTATGTGCAACATCACTTTCACTGCCAATGATGGACCCAACAACACAATAAAATTTTGTTTTTGCCAAAAAAATTACCTCACATGCAGTCCATCCAATCCTTGTATTACGACTTGTGCCAAGCTTTTACTCACCAGCGGTATAATTATGTCAGCGAGGAACCGAACCAAGATCTTGGTTCACTTTTCTTATCAGAAGTCTTGAGTCGATTCCCTGTTATGTATCGAACCGAATCATGCAGCCCACTGAACCGCTTGAAGCATAAGTAGTACATGGTCTAATACACTTGTACTAGTAAATACTAGTACTACTAACAGTAGAGTACAACGAACAATCATCTTGTTAGTTCTGCTGCATACAGGAGTTTTACTACAACTACCCACTTGATTGTTAGGTACGCCAACACAATACAACTTTTGTATGCAGCAGAAATAACAAGATGATTGTTTAGTTTTCTTAAAATGATTATACTATGGAATAGAGGTAGTACAATACTAGCAGTAGTACACTAGATGTTTGTTTTGTAGTTTTTCTACAAACATAGTACAGTAAATACCTCCACATTGGAGCCTAGCGCGATCAAGTACCACAGTGTTCCAACACAATGCATGACTAGAGGGGTATAGTTATAGACCACCTCTTACAGAGTAGTTATAATTAGAATAGAACAGTCGCCACATTAATACACCTACGATATAGCAAATTGTTCATCAAATGATGGGTGATAACCTGCATATCTGATCACTTTCTCGCAGTTATCATGATCAAATACTATCACCTTAAAGGAAGTGGTGGCAAGCTTCTTGAATACCATAAAGTATCCTACCTTCAAGTCATGTGCTTTGACGAAATCTAGCCATCCTTTGTTAAGGATTACTTTGACATCTTGCTTCTTCAGGTCGACGTCCTAGCTGCATCCTTTGCATATCTTTAGCTTCATGGCCTCTGGATACTCACCGCCAAACGTTGGAAAAAGTAGTTGGGTATGCTCCACACGTCTAACCATCTCGGTATTAACAACATCTTGCAGAAATTGTCACAGGTATTCTCCATGTGGGTGTTCTTGGCTCGCCCCTCCATCCAGACTGCACATGGCTCTCTTGTCTTCTTCGATGATGAGTCTCTCCAAGCTTGATCTTCTTGCCCGAACACTGCACACAAAAATTCGTGGACAGATAATGTCTCTATTGGTTGTCAATAATTGTGAAATACTAGTACATTATTAGCTGATAGAGTACAATACAAGATCAGCTAAGAAAGTAAAGTGGAGCAATTTTCTTATCGAAGTACACAAAGTCTTAACTCTAGCTAGCATGAATGCCAGTTATATTAGTACTGCCAAGGTCTAGGCATCACATTGGTGCAGTTCATTATCGAGCAATACAGATACCGAACACCCAGGAAAAGACGAACATGATGAGCTCTACCTGCTGCCGATGCATACATATACTTGAAATTTTGGCAAAAATCTGGGTAGGGAAGCAGTTGGCCTAACTTGCCCAAATTAAAGGGACCTCCGCCCCTGAGACCAACCAAGCAAAACATGCTAGTGGCCTCCCAAATCATCATCAACCGTGGATCGATCAATACAAAATTTGAACTTATTATTACAGTTCAACATAGATCTAGCCCCAAAACTAGCTTGTACATGTAAAACTGTACTGTAGTATACAAACGGGTTACACTATATGAGAACTACTCAACACCAACCCAATGTTAACCAAGCGTTAATAAAATCTTGACCGCATCCCATTATCAAGATCAAGGGTTTCGGGGATTATGTACATACCGCACTGCCACCACGATGTCTGAGGGATGCGACGGCTCTATAGATGAGGTTGCAGGGCCCACCTCCCGTAGCTGTCCTGCCTAAGACGAGTAAGTTGCGGCGGTGATGGTCGTCAATTAAGGGAAGCGCAATGGCGATTAAAGAGTGTTGTGTGATAGAGAGTTGGGCCTGGGGTTGGTGAGGGAATAAATGTGGCGATGTCATACATATGATGTGGACAAAGGAAACCTTGCCTTTATTTCACGATAGTTTCGCCGCAATATGCACCGTATCACAAATCCAACGACCACCAATATCGTACTACTAATTGTCACGCCAAAATTAATAGCCTAGAAAATTGGGCATGGCATCTTGAGTGCTTGAATAGGGAAACATCAAATACATACTATGAAAGTATATTATTACGTACATGGTGCCTAGTACAAGCAATAGTGGAAATGATGTTGCAAGTGTTGATACTACAATATAGTATGAAAGCACTATGTACGTAGTATTGTACATTAGATGGTGACAAGTACTAACTATAGAAATTATGTTGCGAGTTCTCATAATAAGGTTTTCTGCATTTCGGTCAAACTTCACATAGTTCTAATGATGAAAGGTTGGCACGAACCACGTTGGCGCCTCGAACATTTGCTTCCTATGTTCCGCTCAAGTGTAGTTAACTGGTGAACCTATGGCAGCCCCCCAATGACGTGTATGCGGCTCCAATATGGAACTAGCTGTGGGCGATGTTGGAAGAGCACATGTGTAGCAAACACACTGTCTGCTCTAAATACTAGAATAGATTCGTCAACATTGGCAGCACCAGGTTCGGGGTTTGTAGGGGGCTCGAGGATGAATGGAGGTTGCTTCCCACAAACACTAACCTCCCTTCAAGATTATCCCTTCTGATCTAGTCCGGTGCTACAGGGTCATCCAGATTAAGGGCCCTCTAGAAAACATGGCAGCAGAGCGAGGGATAAGAGAGCAACTCTGACAAAGGGTGACCTCGATAATGTCCATAGAGAAGGAGTTAGGGTTTTGCGGAAAAGAGAATGCTGGATGTTTCATCGGATGTCAGGAGAACAATGAAGTCAAAGTCGCCTGAATATTTGGTGAATTGCACTATTACATATTGCTTGGGGATTTTGCGGTGTCCTTTCCTAGGATTCTACCGTCCTATATATAATAGGCCAGGTCTCAAAGCTGTATGCGGATAGGTTACATATGCGTAGTTACAACACCAACACGATATCGGTCCTTTATTACCTTTCCTAATACAACTAAAGCCTTTGTCGGTTGCTCCTTTTGGCCAGCATATTGACCCTTCACGGGATGTAAGCCTTTTATACAGCCAGGGTAGCAAATCATAGGCACCCAAGCAACTGTACCTATGTCAGTAGCCCTCGAGACTCTTCCCGAACCGTAGATTCGGGTTGAGTCTCAAAGATACACTCAATTCTTTTCCTTTGTTTTTACTATTTTTAACTTTATAGGGATTTGGTACAACGAGCCTGATGCATCCGACAAATTGGGGATCAGTTAATTGCTCCTGGGTGATGTCTACGCACTTCTATTCTTGTAGACAGTTGTTGGGCCTCCAAGTGTAGAGATTTGTAGAACAGCGGCAAGTTTTCCCTTAAGTGGATCACCCAAGGTTTATCGAACTAAGGGAGGAAGTGCTCAAAGGTATTCCCTCTCAAGCAACCCTGCAATCAAGATACAAGAAGTCTCTTGTGTCCCCAACACACCCAATACACTTGTTAGGTGTATAGGTGCACTAGTTCGGCGAAGAGATAGTGAAATACAAGTGGTATGGATAATTATAAGTGGTAACGGTGATATAAAATAGCTTGATGGCGTGGAAAAGACTAAAGGCAAACTGAAATAAAGATGGAAGCAAGCAAACATGTAACAGATCTAGTAGCAAACGGTGTATCAATGCTTAGAAACAAGGCCTAGGGATCATACTTTCACTAGTGAACACTCTCATATAAATATATTCTTCTTTATGATACTAATCTCCGGTTGAACACTCTAATCGATGGTAGGGCTATAACAGCACACCTCAAAGTAAGTCTTTCCCATCTAGAAAACCCCACACTGTCACCTTGAGCACTAGATGGTTCCGACAAACACCACAATTTCATAAAGACATCCAACTCCAAATATAACTCATAACAAGTATTTGTAATCTCTAGCCTAAGTGCACCATGGTGAGCACGCTGTCACTTTCACACACATGGGGAGAGCACAAATATATTAAAGCACATAGCAAGGTAGATCTAATTGATTACAAAGCTCATGACCAGAAAAACATCATGCATAGATAGAGAGATGAACACATAGCTACCGGTAGAACCCTTAGCCTCGAGAGAAAACTACTCCCTCCTCATCATGGGAATCAGCAACGGTGATGGAGATGGCGGTGGAGATCAATGGAGATGGCTCCGGGGGCACTTCCCCGTCCCGGCAGGGTGCCGGAACAGAGACTTTCTGTCCCCGAATCTCCCCTTCGGTGGCGGCGGCGCTGCGGAACTTTTCGTGGCTGGAGGCTTTACTCTTTAGGGTTTATGCCTCGGGAGCTTCTTATAGGCTAGAGGGCAGGTCGGTGGGTGGCCAGGGGGCCCACACCATGCCTTGGCGTGGCCTGGGCTGGCCCGCGCCAAGGGGTGGTGTGGCCACGCGGTGGCCCCTCTCCGACTCTCCTTCTGGCTCCGTGAATCTTCCGGGAAAATATCAACTTTGGCTTTTGTCCCGTCCAATTCCGATAATATTGATTTTGTGACTTTCCTGGAACCAAAAACAGCAAAAAATAGGCAAATGGCACTGTGGCATCTTGTTAATAGGTTAATCCAGGAAATCATATGAAAATTACTCCAAAGTGTGGACAAAACATAAGAAAGTGGATAAAACCAAGCATGGAACATAAAAAATTATAGATACATTTGCAATGTATCAACATCCCCAAGCTTAACTCCTGCTCGTCCTCGAGTAGGTAAGTGATAAAAAGAAAGAATAATTTTTGAGGTGACACGCACCATCAAAGACTTGATCAAAGTATTTGTAAAACATTCAAAGCTAGGATCATAGTACTTCAATCATAACATGAAAGACAAAGTTCTATCATTAAGACAAAGAAACTATGATGCAACATGAAAAGGCACAAACAAAAGATTCATGAATAACAATGCTTTGCAAGACGTTTGTTTGTTTCACATAAAGAAAACATAGCATAATAGTATTCAGCTTGTCCCTTAATAGAGTAGCAAATATAAATGCATAGGACACCTTCAAAGTTCATAAGAGTGACTAGATACAATAGTTTAAAACAAGCAATATCAAAGTATGCATCAATCAACTAGTCTTGGGACAATGCACATAGAACTAAGAATGGCCACTATGCTCTCAAAGTAAGTGCATAAAGATAGAAGGTGGAGACTCAATATAATGGTGGAAGAAAAGCCTTCATAGAAGGAAGCAAAGATTCAAGTTTCATAAAGAGCTTCCAAAAATTATGGTACTTATAGCTTTCATCTCTCATTGCCCCTATGATAAGCATCTTGAAATGATTAAGGTTAAAGTGACACAACTAAGAGGATATGCTTGACAAGTTATAAGCTGAAATCTCATGCCCCTTACTTACGAAGACCGAACCTCATGCTACTCAACTTTAGTCACAAGTAAGCTCTTGTCATTGTAAGTACATATGTATCATAGAGAACCGCCAACGGGGTACCCCTTGCCCGATGATACGGAAGAATCCCCATATCAAAATGACAAGGCAAGCAGACAACGAGCATCTCAGCAATCTTCTTATTTACCATGGGAAAATGGTGCTTTTTTTCTCTCTTTCCTATTTTCTCATATCTTTTTTTTCTTTTTCTCTTTTTTCTCAATCTCTGTCTCTTTTTTTATAAGAAGAATGCTTCATAGACAGCTCATTATGGTTACGCTGCAGGTTTCCACCATGACAGCATGGATTAGACCAGCGGCCCAGGCGTTTCTCTAACACACATACAAACTCCATGATCTTACAAGTTCCACTTTTATTTCACATCGCCGGGATCCATAAGCAAACGAACATGATATCAACAGGGTACAAAGTACAAGTGCAATGTTGAAAGCGTTCCCCAAAAAACATGGTTCTGCTAATTTCAACTTATAAAGCGCAAGCATATACGCAACAAAGAAGGACCCAATGGTTCAAGTTTATTAGATGCAAAAAGTAAAGTGTGCCATCAAGTTCGTGAGAGCTTTAATCACTAGTTTTCTCATAACAAGTTTAATTTGGAAGGTAGACAAAAACATGAATATACTTGGAATAGCATATGCTAGTAGGTAGGTATGGTGGACTCTTTGGAATAACTTGGTTTAGGGGGTTGGATGCATGAGTGGAACTCATACTTGGTTGTGGAGGCTAGCAAAAGACTGGGAGCAACAAACTAAGAGAGCAATAATGGCCATAATCATGCAGAGCGACAAAACATCAGTGATCAAAGCATAAAGTGATACTACAAGTTGAAAACTAAAGGATCATAAAGGCTATGGTGACTTTAGATAGTCATAACATGGTGTGAGCATGCGCCAAGTCAACCCAAATAAAGCATCAAAGGAGAATACCACAATACTATGCTTTAATATGCTAAAACAACGCATGATTCATCTAAGGCACATTAAGCAATATCAATTGTTCATAACAAGTCATGCTACAGCAAAGAATACTAAGCATAAAGCCAAAACAATATCAAGCATGGCATGACAAAGCATAGGCCATAGTCAAAAACAAGCTCTTTTTACCACATAAGCATGAACTTTCCTACTCTTTTCCAATCCAAACCAAACTATTTGAAGCAACTCACAAAGATGATAAAAAATAAAGATCAGTGAGCTTGTCTCACAAATCCACAAAGAAGAACTAAAAAGTCTAAGCTGAAAGCACGATAAAACTAAGGATAAACACGGTGCTAGCAAAAGAGAACACTCACAAAACAATAAGAATGAAAACTAGAGTGTTCTAGGGAATGAAAACGGAGCGTGTCTCTCTCCAAAAGAAGTGTGTTGGGATCCAACCAACTTATTCAAGCAAACTAAGCAAACCAAGAAAACTAAAACTAAAAAAAAACAAAGACGCTCCAAGAACAACACAACTGTGCATGAAACAATAAAAATGAAGCGTTTGGAAGAAACCTGGGATTTTTATTGATGAAGAAGGGGGATGCCTTGGGCATCCCCAAGCTTTGACGCTTGTACTTCTTGGATATTTCTTGGGGTGACACGCGTGGCATCCCTAAGCTTGAGCTTTAGTCCATCCTTAATCTCATTACTCATTCCTTCCATACACCTAAAATTTTTTCCTTCATACAAAACTTCACACAATCTTGATTAGCAACATTAGTGCACTCAAGATAACTTAGTCTTAAGGTTCAGTTCTAACACCATATATACTTCCATTAGAACACTAGCTACTGTAGCACTTCCCTCAAAAATATCAATTCCCCAAAAGAACTCAAAAAGGAACCAACAAGAAGCAAATGCAGAAAATGGCAGAAATCTGTCAAAACAGACCAACAGGTAAAGACGAATTTTTTAGAAGACCTTCTGTTGCTCAAATCAAAAAGTGTTGAACTAAGTTATATAACAACCTGGGGCAGAAGCACAAAAATTCACGCCTCAAAAAGACGTTCAGAGATTTTGCACGAATTTTTACGGTGAAGCACAGAAATCTGTTTCGGGACAGCAACTTCCCAATCATTACTTCTCTCTCATTAGAGGTTACTCTTGACACAAAAAGCAAATAAAAAGGATAAGTAGAGGTTATTACAGAGGCAATAACTTCCAAGACTCATCTAAACTTTTGGGTTATCTCCCAATAAGTACTTTTCTTTAACGCCTTTAAGTTAGGCATGAAAGTTTGAGAAGATGCTCACATAAGACATATGAATTGAAGTAAAAGAGAGCATCAAGAATCAAATTCAAAGAACATTTAAGTCTAACCCACTTCCTATGCATAGGAATCTTGTAAATAAACAAGTCATGAAAGCACAAAGCAACAAGCATAGGAAAGCAAAACAAGTGCAACTTCAAGACTTTCAACATAAAGAGGGGAAACTTAATATTGTTCAGATACATAGAACCATGTTTCCCTCCCTCATAATAACTTTCAGTAGCATCATGAATAAAATTAACAATATAACTATCACATAAAACATTCTTATCATGAGCCACATGCATACACGAATTATTACTCTCCCTATAAGCATAGTCATTCTTATTAATTATAGTGGGAGCAAATTCAACAAAATAGCTATCATTAGTATTCTCATCACCATAATCATCAAATATAGGAGGCATATTGTAGTCATAATTAATTTTCTCCCCAATAGTAGGTGGACTAAAAATATCATACTCATCATTGTAATCATCATATATTGGAGGTTTGGTATCATCATAAGCAATAGAGCAGCTATCTTCCAAAGACGGGGAACTAAAAAGATCATTTTCATAAAAACAAGCTTCCCCAAGCTTAGACTTTTCCATAGCATTAGCAATAATGGTGTCCAAAGAATTCATACTAACAACATTGCTATTAGCATGCAAATAAAGTTCCATAGGTTTTTTAATTTTATCTTCAAACACTTCATGTCCTAACTCAAGATAAATACTATAAAGCTCTCTAATTTTTTGTTGTTTTCCATTAAGCCTAACTAGTGAAAACAAGAAACAAAAAGACAAAATTGCAGAATCAAAAGGAAATAACTTCGAGCACTCACACCGGAGGATGTGAGTACCTTTTACCTTACCTCCCCGACAACGGCACCAGAAAATAACTTGATGTCTACGCACTTCTATTCTTGTAGACAGTTGTTGGGCCTCCAAGTGCAGAGGTTTGTAGAACAGCAGCAAGTTTTCCCTTAAGTGGATCACCCAAGGTTTATCGAACTTAGGGAGGAAGTGGTCAAAGGTATTCCCTCTCAAGCAACCCTGCAATCAAGATACAAGAAGTCTCTTGTGTCCCCAACACACCCAATACACTTGTTAGGTGTATAGGCGCACTAGTTCGGCGAAGAGATAGTGAAATACAAGTGGTATGGATAATTATAAGTGGTAACGGTGATATAAAACTAGCTTGATGGCATGGAAAAGACTAAAGGCAAACAGAAATAAAGATGGAAGCAAGCAAACATGTAACAGATCTAGTAGCAAACGGTGTACCAATGCTTAGAAACAAGGCCTAGGGATCATACTTTCACTAGTGAACACTCTCATATAAATATGTTCTTCTTTATGATACTACTCTTAACTACTCTCCGGTTGAACACTCTAATCGATGGTAGGGCTATAACAGCACACCTCAAAGTAAGTCTTTCCCATCTAGAAAACCCCACACTGTCACCTTGTGCACTAGATGGTTCCAACAAACACCACAATTTCATAAAGACATCCAACTCCAAATATAACTCATAACAAGTATTTGTAATCTCTAGCCTAAGTGCCACCATGGTGAGCATGCTGTCACTTTCACACACATGGGGAGAGAAGAGATCTATTAAAGCACTTGAGTAGCAAGGTAGATCTAATTGATTACAAAGCTCATGACCAGAACAAGATCATGCATAGATAGAGAGATGAACACATAGCTACCGGTAGAACCCTTAGCCTCGAGAGAGAACTACTCCCTCCTAATCATGGGAATCAACAACGGTGATGGAGATGGCGGTGGAGATCAATGGAGATGGCTCCGGGGGCACTTCCCCGTCCCCGCAGGGTGCCAGAACAGAGACTTTCTGTCCCCCGAATCTCCCCTTCAGTGGTGGCGGCGCTGCGGAACTTTTCGTGGCTGGATGCTTTACTCTTTAGGGTTTATGCCTCAGGAGGCTTCTTATAGGCCAGAGGGCAAGGTCGATGGGCGGCCAGGGGGCCCACACCATGCCCTGGCGCGGCCTGGGCTGGCCCGCGCCAAGGGGTGGTGTGTCCACCCTGTGGCCCCTCTCCGACTCTCCTTCTAGCTCCGTGAGTCTTCCCGGAAAATATCAACTTTGGCTTTTGTCCCATCCAATTCCAAGAATATTGATTTTCTGACTTTCCTGGAACCAAAAATAGCAGAAAACTGGCAACTGGTACTGTGGCATCTTGTTAATAGGTTAGTCCAAGAAATCATATGAAAAGTACTCCAAAGTGTGGCGAAAACATAAGAAAGTGGATAAAACCAAGCATGGAACATCAAAAATTATAGATACATTTGCAATGTATCACTGGGCAAAGGCAAGGTTGTCCTACATCATCAAGTCCCCGAGCCTGAACTCGGAATTTATTAATTCAATTCGAGCCACTAAGGTCTTATCGAATACTAAATCCCAGTTCTATTTTATCGGGTCCCAATGTGTCCGTCAAGTTTTTCATCTTATCGTAGATACGCATATTTTACTGGCAGAGCGCATTCTTGTGCGATTACCAGGCCACACAGGACGAATACCGGGGTCTTACCTTCATGTTTTTGAACATGGCATTCAGAGTTTTATCGCGTCTGGATACGATCCGAGATTTTTATATTTGATTTTTTGTCGGCTGCGCTGCTAGGCTACCAGTATTTCTGAATTTTATCAGACATTTTGATACTTTATGAAAGCTCCCGGTGGGAGTAATTTTGTAAGGATACATTAATGTAAAACTCATAGGTTTTTAGGCGATGATTGCCTTTACTTGATATGCATAATTTTCTATTGGGTGCGCGCCAATGCTCCCGATGGGAGTAGCCCCCGAGGCTATGTTCGGATGCATGTATCTCGACATAGGCTCATAATTGTTGTTAATTTGATCATAAATATAAAATCCCCTAAGTTGATATGAACAAAAACTAAAGGTACGAAGAACTTATCTTTGTATATAAATGGCACAACAGATGATACATTATTTTGGCGGATCACCGCCTGGCCATTGGCCTAGATATTATGGCTTAAAAGCGGGGCCATAGGCCTTATTGAATTGTAAGTAAACATAAAATCTTAAGCGTAAAAGCGTCATAGTTGTGCAACATTCCATGGATTGGAATATTTGACTCCTATCTTCTTGTCTTGTAGACGATATGCTCCTCCAGGAATAACTTCTGTAACAATGTAGAGAACTTCCCAAGGTGATTCCAGCTTTCGGTGGCCGTCTTGTTTGAGGAGAAGAACTAGGTCCCCTACTTCGAAGGACCTTGGACGTAATCGTCGGCCGTGATAGTTGTGCAAGTTTTTCTGATATATAGTAGCTCTTTGTAGGGCTTCATCGAGTGCATCAACGTCATCCTCGAGCTATTTTCTTGATTCCTCTTCATCATATGCAACTACTCTGGGAGATTCATGTGATACTTCGACTGGAAGGATGGCTTCAGCACCGTGGACCAGAAAGAAGGGTGTTTCTTGTGTTGAAGTATTAGGGGTGGTTAGCAAACTCCATAAAATAGATGGTAACTTATCAATCAACGCTCCTTTCGCTCTATCGAGTGGTGCGAGCAACCTTTTCTTGAGGCCAACAATTACTAAGCCATTTTCTTTTTCCACTTGTACATTGGTTTGCGGATGAGCTACTAAGGTGTAGCGTACCATGATTCCCATATCCTCATAGTATTCCTTAAACTCCTTGGAAGTAAAATTAGTTCCATTGTCTGTAATCATGTTGCTTGGCATGACGAACCAAAATACTATGGACTGTATAAAATTCACAACTGAAGCTCCATCTTGACTGGTGACAGGCATTGCTTCGATCCATTTAGTAAATTTGTCGACTGCTACTAGCAGAAAGACGTGTCCTCCTGAAGATGACTTGTGAAGTTTACCTACCATATCACGTCCCCATTGAGCAAAGGGTCAAGCCAGAGGTATAGGGTTTGATTCAGCGGTGGGTGCTCCAGGTTTTGTTACGAATCGTTGACATGATTCACATGTTCTAACTATGTCTTTTGCATCTTGAACTGTCGTGAACCAATAAAATCCTGCCCTAAATGCTTTGGCAGCAATTTCTCAGCTACTAGCATGATGGCTACAAATTCCTTCATGTATTTCCTTGAGTATAGTTTTCCCTTCTTCGGATGTGTCGTATCGCTGCAACACACCCAAAATACTTCTTTTATATAACTCTCCTTTAATTATCCTAAAGGCTTTCGATCTTCGAGTGATTCACCGGGCTTCTGGCACATCTTCGGGTAGTTCTCCACGAGTCATATAGGCTATGTATGGCTGCATCCAAGTAGGTTCTATTGTCATGACCTCATCAATTTCTAGTTCTTCTTCAATGGCCTCTTCTATGATTGTACTGGCTGACGGAGCCCCCAAGTCTTTTCACGGCTCTTTTCCCTGTTTTGGGTGCTACGACCTCAGAAACTCTTTTTGCTTTGATAGAACACTCAGATATTTCTTCCCAGAAACCCCAGGTGGCACTGGTAAGCATAGTGACCCGATGTTTGCCAAATTGTCAGCTTCTTCATTACTTGCTCTTCCTATGTGCGATACTTTGCATCCGTCAAATTGAGCTTCCATGATGCTGCATAGATCAAGGTAAGTAATCATGTTGTCGCTGACAGCATCGCACTTGTTCATTTCTTGTTGTGCTACAAGATTGGAATCACCGAAAAATTTTAGACGAGTTGCACCGCAAGCTTTAGCCATCTCCATGTCGTGTAATAAGGCCTTATACGCAGCTTCATTATTGGATGCGTTCGCAAAGCTCATGTGAAGTAATATCGCATCTTGTCGCCTTGTAGTGATATTAATATGACTCCTGCTCCTACTCCTTCCATTCTTTTTGATCCATCGAAGTACATTGTCCAGGCGCTAGAAATATTAGGTGGACCCGCACATTGTAACTCGGTCCATGCCATGATGAAATCAGTTAGAACTTGTGACTTAATTGCTTTATGCTTCTCATACGTGATGTCCCGAGGGGATAATTCGATGCCCCATAGGGAGACACGCCCAGTTGCTTCTAGATTATTAAGGATGTTTGACAGAGGTACTTCGTTGACCACTATGATTGGATGTTCCAAAAATAATGGCGTAGCTTTCGTGATGTCATAAATACTCCGTATGCCAATTTTTGGTAATGTTGGTACCTTTGTTTGGATGGCGAGAGGAACTCACTCAAGAAATACACTGGCCTTTGGACACCAAGGGTTTTTCCTTCCTGGGGTCGCTCCACAACCAAAACCGTGCTGACCACCTGATTTGTGGCAGCGATGTAAAGAAGTAGTGGCTCTTTCTCTCGTGGAGACACAACGACGGGAGGCGTCGAAAGCGTCTTTTTGAGGTCTTCAAAGGTTCCCTGAGCTTCTTCGGTCCATTTAAACTTATCTAACTACCGCATTAGAGCGTAAAATGGTAGTGCTTTTTCTCCTAGTCGAGCAATGAAGCGGCTGAGTGCTACCACTCGCCCAACCAACTGTTGTACACCTCGTAGATTTGTTGGAGTTTTCATTGTCAAAATTGCCTGTATTTTCTCGGGATTGGCTTCGATTCCTCTTGCTAATACTAGATATTCGAGGATTTTCCCTACTGGGACTCCAAAGGAACACTTCGTCGGGTTTAATTAGATGCAAAACTTGTCAAGATTTTGAATGTTTCCTCGAGATCCTTGATAAGTCATGATCCTGGCTTTGTTGTAACTATGACATCATCAATATATACTTGTACGTTTGTACCAATTTGGCTTCCCAGGAAATTCTGCATCATCCGCTGATATGTTGCTCCGGCGTTCTTGAGGCCGAAGGGCATTGTTGTGTAACAGAATACACCATAAGGTGTAATAAATGATGTTTTCTCCTGATCTTCCTCCATCTGAATCTGGTGGTATCCTGAATATTCATCCAAAAAGGAAAGATGTTCGCATCCTGCAGTTGCATCGATTATTTGATCGATTCTCGACAGTGGGAAGTGATCCTTTGGACAGTGTTTATTTAATGCAGTGAAGTCGATGCACATCCGTAGCTCTTTGGTGTTTTTCTTTGGGACCCATACTGGGTTTGCGACTCACTCTGCTTTCTTCAGTTCCTTTATAAAGTTAGCATCAGTAAGGTGATGTAGCTCTTTTCCAATAGCTTTGCGCTTTGGTTCTGCAAAATGAACGAAGCAATTGTTTTACCGGTTTTTCTTTTGGATCCAAGTTTAATGCGTGCTTAGAGAGTTCCCTGGGAATTTCTGGCATGTCAGAAGGTAGCCATGCAAAGATTTCCCAGTGCTCATGGAGGAACTCGATGAGCGCGCTTTCCTATGCGGGACCAAGGTTGGAAGCCACAAATGTTGTCTTCTTCGGGTCGGTGGGATGGATATGTACTTCTTGTGTGTCTTTCGCAGTGTCGAAAGCCTGGATGGGATTGACACGTGCTACTGCTAGAGGTTTGATGCGTCCATTTTGCATCACTATTCTATATCCTAATTTACTATTATTCATTGATATATTTTATATTAAGAGATGATACTTATGTTATTTCATCTCTTTTTGCATGGTTGATGAATTTTGGAGGATGGAGCGTTGAAGTCAGGAGTTTGATGGAAAAGGCATTGTTTGGAGGCAAAATTCGCGAAGATCACAAAATCCTGGAAAATATATGGAAAATCCTATTTTTCAGAACACGAAGGAAGCCAAAGGGGGAGCAGAGATGGGTCACAGGGGGCCCACACCACCCCGAGGCGCGGGCCAGCCCTGGCCGCGCCACCAGGTGGTGTGGCCACCCTGGCCCACCTCTGGCTCTGCTCTTTGGCATATATAATCCTCCCGGAACCCTAAGACTCAGGGAGCGACCACATAAAGGTTCCTCCGCCTCTGCGAGGCGAAACACTGTAGAGAGAGAGAAAGAGCTCTCCGGCAGGTAGAAATCTACCGGGGAAATTCCTTACCTGAGAGGGGAGATCGTCGCCATCAACACCACCATCAAGCTAGACTTCATAGGGATCATCATCATCTCCACCAGCACCATCATGCCCACTCCATACTGCTGTAAAAATTGGGTTGAATCTTGCATAGTTCTTAGGGAAACTTTCCTAGTATTGATGACGTGTTGTAGTTGATGCTATTGAGTGGAACCATTGAATTATCGTTCATGTTCAGATTGTTACCTATCATTATTCCATCTCCGATCTTGATCCATATGATGTCTTGTGAGTAGTTCGTTTAGTTCTTGAGGACATGCGAGAAGTCATGTTGTTAGTAGTGGAATTGTGTTGAGAAAGATTGAATGGTTAGATATTTAACTTGTGGTGTTATTCTTCTAGTGGTGTCATGTGAACGTCGACTACATGATACTTCACCTTTATGGGCCTAGGGGAATTCATTGTGTATTTGGATACTAATCGTAGGGGTTGCCGGAGTGACAGAAACCTGAACCCCCGCTAGGAAACCTCTGGACAAGGGAGTGTAGGATCTTAGAGTTTAAGGCTGTCGTTAGGTTTTTATCTTAATTACTTTTTTTGTAGTTGCGGATGCTTGCAAGGGGTATAATCACAAGTATGTATTAGTCCTAGGAAGGTCAGTACATTAGCACAGGTTCACCCACACAACACTTACCAAACTAAAGAAGATTAATCAACTATATGAAGCGAAAGCACTTGATAGTATTCCCATGTGCCCTCGAAAACGTTTGGTCCTATTAAGTAATATAACTGGCTTGTCCTTTGCTAAAGAAAGGATTGGGCCACTTGCTGCATTTATTATTATTGTCTTTTATTTACTCGCACTTTATTTATCTGCATTATCAAAAACCCCTAAAAATCTGTTTGCTAAGTATTTACATAGAATTCCTACTCCAAGCCACTCGTCAACACCTTCTGCTCCTCGTTGGGTTTGACACTCTTATTTATCGAAAATACTGCGATACACCCCCTATACTTGTGGGTCATGAAGACTATTTCCTGGCACCGTTGTCGGGGAGTGAAGTGATATTGAAGAGTGGAACTAGTAAAGGAAACTTCTACTGTTAGTATTGTTTATTTCTGTTAGTTACTTTATTTCAATATGGATAATTCACTTAGTTTCTTATTTCGTAATGCTACTACCACTGCTAAGGTAGTAGATGAACCTCGACCTACTGAAAATGATACTTTTAAAATACCTAAAAGAATTGGTGATCGTGTTATAGATAACTACTATTTTGGAGATGGAACTGTCCATCCTGGTGATCATTTGCTCTTTATACACGAATTATGCGGGTTGTTCAAGTTTGCAGGTATTACAACAGATCAAGTCAAGTAGAAGTTATTCTCATTATCACTGAAAGGAAGAGCTGAGGAATGGTACAAGCTGCTGAAGAATGGTCAAGCTGTAGAATGGGAGGAAGTAGTACCTCTCTTTTATTCAAAATTTTATCCTCCTAGTGAGATTCATAAAGATCGGAATCAAATATACAACTTTTGGCCTCGTGATGGAGAGAGTACAACTCAATCTTGGGGGAGATTGAAGTTACTAATGCTCAAATGTCCTATTCATGAGCTCCCCAACAATATTATTATCAATAACTTTTATGCAAGACTTTCTCTTCATGATAAGGATCTATTGGATGCTTCTTGTGCTGGATCATTTACACGCATGGAAGAAGAAGCTAAATGGGATCTTCTAGACCGTATTCAAGACAATGTTGAAGCATGGGAGAATGATAAAGGAAGAAAGTCAGGTATAAATTATGATTATGAATGCATTAAATATTTTATGGGAACTGATGACTTTCATAATATTAGTAATGCTTATGGTCTTGATTCTCAAAGTATTGCAAATTATTTTAAGGCTTTTGCTTCATATATTGAAATTCCTAAAAAGAAATTGAATAAGTATCATGATCCATATAAAGATATTGTTAATTGTGTTCCTGCAAGAAATACTGAAGTTTATACTGCTAATCATGTTTTACCTGAACCTTACATTGAGAAAATGCCTTTCCCGGTTAAGATAAAGGAACATTCTATGACAGCTGGTATGGTTAATGAAAGTACAAATAAAGCTGTAGAACCCAATGAACAAATAGTTGTTGTACCTATAATAGCAAATGTGAAATACTTTGTCACTAAATATGTAGAAGATGGACACACTATCCTCTTTAAGGATACTTTTAATATTGTTTCACAAAGTAGATTTAGTAGAGCCAGTGTCCCTGTTTTTTCTGTTAGAATAAGTGATCATTGCTACGATGGTTCATGTGATAGTTATATCGTTAAATTTATGCACGATGCTGAAAGTTATTATGAGAGAGGGAAAATTGTTCTTATGCATCTCAATAATATTAAGTTTCCTCACTTTATGCTAAAAGTCTTTATGTTGCACTTGTTTTGCCTTCTATGCTAGCAGCCTCTGGTTTCAACAATTTATTTTCTTACAAAATTTCCTTGCATAGGAAGTGGGTTAGACTTAAACTTTCGGTGTGCATGCCCCAGGTTATTATTTAACTTTCGTTAGTTTTGCACTTTTTGATTTGAGCAACAGAAGATTTTCGAAAAAATTGATCTTTACCTGCTGGTTTGTTTTGACAGATTTTTGCCACTCTTGCATTTGCCTCTTAAATCGATTTCCTTTTTGAATTCCTTTTTGGCTTTCGGAAGGAGTTGTTTCAGTAGCTTATGTTTTAATGGATTTCAGTTGATATTACCCTGCATGCACTAATGTTGGTAATGAGAATTGTGTGAAGTTTTGTGTGAATGAAATTTCCAGGTTATAGGAGAAAATGGTGTAATAAGATGGTGAATGGTTAAATGACTCAAACAATATGTTTATAAAGATGAGGATATTGATGTTACTCAAGCGGTAACTCTAGAAGAATTTATTAAAATCCAAGTTCAGAGACCTGTAGAGTCTGTTTACAAATAGGTAACAGTTATGGTAAGAAAAGATCCGCAAAAAATCGGTCAATTTATATTTTTGTTGTTTTTATCTAGCATGGAAAGCAATGAGAAAAAAGAGGGACGGAAGCGGAGTTGGGTGGCTCACACCACCCCGTGGCGCGGGCCCACCTGGTCGCGCCACCAGGGGGTGTGGCCACCTCGGAGCCCATCTCTGACCCGTTTTCTCCTAGTACCTTCGTTTTATTGTTAAACTTCGTAATATATAATCCCTCGGATCCCCCGAGGTTCGTATATCGTGTTATCGTCGTGTTTTTGTTTTCATCTGTTTCTGTGAGGAACTATTCTTAAAGTTTAGAGGCACAATGGTCTCCGCCAATGATAAGGGCAAGGAGCCTGCTGAAGATTATCTCCAAGACCTTGAGCATGAGGAGGAGATCGAGAGTGAAGTTGAAGAGGAGGCAAATAAAGACCAGGATCCGCACACCAGCACCACCATTGCAAGCATTGGAGTGGTGGCAAATCCTACCGAGTTCAAAAGGATTGCACGGATGTCCACTGAAGGGAAGGTTCCGCGTCATTGCTTGGCTTCACGGTCACCTCCTCCACACACCAAGAATCCCTTCCATACCCTTATCCATGAGCAGCAATTCCAAAATATGCCCAAGGAAAAACTACCCTCCAATTGGGATATGCCTCGTTCTAACCATGCAAGAAAAGAAGACTTCAAGGAGGAAGAGTGGGGAAAGAATCGCAAGAGCTGGGATTCACAACCCGACATGATCATGAACCGCATTGAGCACAATTCATAGTTGATTCGTACTCTCATCTTCAAGATTGAGGACTTGAGGGAATTGATTGAAAATCTCATCGAGAGAACACCACCACCACTGAAGGATTAATCGTCAGCAGGTTTTGGCATCCCCTTGGTTTTTCCAAAGCTTGGGGGAGTGCCACGGTATCCCATCTTTTATCTTATTACATTTTTAAGTAGAGTCATATCATGAATAGAGAAGTTATCATATAGGATGGTTTGCATTATGGAAGTGTCTCCCATCTCGTTAGTTATCTATATATCCCTTGGTGTGAGTTGTCGTTATGGAATATTAATGAGAAGTTCTATCATTTACTCTTTGCACATCTTATATTAGCTTTCAATTTCTATTATATGATTGATCTTGATGTTAGTATTGGTATCACTTTGGGATCATTAAGTAAATTTAGTTGGTTTTGGAAAACTCGGCTCGGTCAGTAGCAACACTGTTATGAGAACTGAATGAAAAAGATAAAAGTACTCTTAAGAAATATAATCTCATCATCTGTCTTTCTTGATTGGCTCATAAGCTTAGTATTCTCTAGTTAAGATCTTTTGTGCTTCCAAGGAAGATTGCATGTTTGATTTTATCACTTGTATGTCTGTTTGTTTCTTTCAACTCTTATGCTTGCTACCCAGTCTTGCTAGCCTAAAACAAGTACTGAGAGGGAATGCTTCTCGTGCATCCAATCCTTAAACCAAAACCTATGCCATTTGTGTCCACCATACCTACCTATTAGCATCATTGTTATTCCAAGTAAATTCATGTTTTTATATACCTTCTAAATTAAACTTGTTATGTGAAAATTAGTGATTAAAGCTCTCACAAACTTGATGGCACACTTTACTTTCCTCCACTTAATAAACTTGAACCATTGTGCCCATCTATGTTGCGTATATGCTTGCATTTTGTAAGTTGTGAATTAGCATAACCATGTTATCATGGGGAACACTTTAAACATTGCACTTTATTTAGTTGATATCATGTTCTTTTGCTTATGGATCCCGGCGGTGTGAAATGAAAAGGGAGCTTGTAAGGCTCATGGAGTTTGTATATGTGTTAGAGAAATGCCTGGGCGGCTAGTCTAAGCCATGCCTAATCATGGTGGAAACCTGCAGCATAACCATAGTGAGCAATCTGTGAAGCGTCCTCAATAAAGAAAACCTATGCAAATAGGAAAGAAAAAAAGAGAAAAAAAAGAAAACCTATGCAAATAGGAAATAAAAGGATCGCTGAGATCCTCATTGTCTGCTTGCCTTGTCATTTTGATATGGGGAATCTTCTGTATCATCGGGCAAGGGGTACCCTGTTGGTGGTTCTCTATGATACACATGTACTTACAATGACAAGGACTTACTTGTGACTAAAGTTGAGTAGCATGAGGAACGGTACTCGTAAGTAAGGGGCATGACATTTTCAACTTATAACTTGTCAAGCATATCCTCATATTTGATCACTTTAACCTTAATCACCTAAAGATGCTTATGATTGGGGCAATGAGAGCTGAAAGCTAATAAGTACCATAATTTTTGGAAGCTCTTTATGAAACTTGAAATTCCTGCTTCCCTCTGCGAAGGGCCTATCTTTTACTTTTTAGTTGAGTCAGTAAACTTATTCCTTTCCATCTCAGCAAGTATTTTGAGTTGTTGTGTTTCATGCATTCATATGATGATTTATTCAATCATGTTTCTTGTATTCCTTGTTTTGCACACTGCTCCTATCTTAGTGAGTACTACTTTGAAAGCTATCATTGAAAACCCCATTATGTTTGAACTCCTACAAACTGTTAACTATTCTTTGGCCAAGAGCAAAGTTTGCCATTACCAATTATGATTTACTTTGTGTATCTGTATTGTGTTTCCTTTACTTATTGCAAGTTAAGTTATATAATAGTGAGTTGTCTTTTATTATGATTTGTATATTGATGAATGTGATGCTTCTTGTCCGTATTCTTTTATCGACACTTCACTCCATATACCTGAGGTCATGTTTACTAAGCTAAATTTTCTCTTGGGGACAAGCAAAGTCTAAGCTTGGGGGGAGTTGATACGTCCAGTTTGCATCACTATTCTATATCATAATTTACTGTTATTCATTGATATCTTTCATATTAAGAGATGATACTTATGTTATTTCATCTGTATTTGCATGGTTGATAACTTTTGGAGGATGGACCGCTGGAGTCAGGATTCTGATGGAAAGGGCACTATTTGGAGGCAAAATCCGCGAAGATCCGAAAATCACGGAAAATATATGGAAAATCCTATTTTTCTAGAAGACGAAGGAAGCCAGAAGGGGGAGCAGAGATGGGCCACAGGGGGCCCACACCACCCCCTGGCGCGGGCTAGCCTTGTCCGCACCACGAGGTGGTTTGGCCACCCTGGCCCACCTTTGGCTCTGATCTTTGTCGTATATAATTCTCTCGGAACCCTAAGACTCGGGGAGCGACCACAGAAAGGTTCCGCCGCCTCTGTGGGGCAGAAAACTGCAGAGAGAGAAAGAGCTCTCCGGCAGGTAGAAATCTACCGGGGAAATTCCTTCCCGGGGAGGGGAGATCATCGCCATCAACACCACCATCAAGCTGGAATTCACCGGGATCATCATCATCATCTCCATCATCATCTCTACCAGCACCATCATCACCACTCCATACCGAGGTAACAATTGGGTTGAATCTTGCATAGTTCTTAGGGTAAACTTTCCCGGTGTTGATTACTTGTTGTAGTTGATGCTATTGAGTGGAACCATTGAATTATCGTTCATGTTTAGATTGTTACCTATCATTATTCCATCTCTGATCTTGATCCATATGATGTCTTGTGAGTAGTTCGTTTAGTTCTTGAGGACATGGGAGAAGTCATGTTGTTAGTAGTGGAATTCTGTTGAGAAAGATTATGGTTTGATATTTAACTTGTGGTGTTATTATTCTAGTGGTGTCATGTGAATGTCGACTACATGATACTTCACCTTTATGGGCCTAGGGGAATGCATTGTGTATTTGGATACTAATCGTAGGGGTTTCCGGAGTGACAGAAACCTGAACCCCAGTTGGAAACCTTTGCACAACGGAGTGTAGGATCTCAGAGTTTAAGGTTGTGGTTAGGTTTTTATCTTAATTACTTTCTTATAGTTGCGGATGCTTGCAAGGGGTATAATCACAAGTATGTATTAGTCTTAGGAAGGTCAGTACATTAGCACAGGTTCATCCACACAACACTTATCAAACTAAAGAAGATTAATCAACTATATGAAGCAAAAGCACTTGACAATATTCCCATGTGTCCTCGAGAACGTTTGGTCCTCTTAAGTAATACAAACGACTTGTCCTTTGCTAAAGAAAGGATTGGGCCACTTGCTGCATTTATTATTATTGTCTTTTATTTACTCGCACTTTTTTTATCTGCATTTATCAAAAACCCCTAAAAATCTGTTTGCTAAGTATTTACAGAGAATTCCTGCTCCAAGCCAATCGTCAACACCTTCTACCCCTCGTTGGGTTCGACACACTTACTTATCGAAAATAATGTGATACACCCCATATACTTGTGGGTCATCAAGGTTCTGCAGTTGCTATCATTTTGAGATGCTCAAACTCGGTTGCCATCCCGAAAGACTCAAAAAATATATTGAACTCTCGATCGCAATTGTCGAAATGTGTGAAACTTCCTTTTACTGTTATGATTCCCTTTGGTGTTGGCATCTTCATGACTAAGTATGCATAGGGCGGGACTGCCATGAATCATGCGAAAGCTGGGCGTCCTAGGATCGTGTGATACTGTGATGGCCAGTCCATGACTTCGAACTCGAGATTTTCCCGCCCGAAATTTTCTTTGTATCCAAAATCGACATCAAGGAAAAGTTTACCTAAATGAATTTCGGCTTTACCTAGTACTATGCCATGGAAGGATGTTTCTGTTGGTGCCCAATTTGCTAAGGGGTTGTTCATTGCCCTTCTTGTTTTGGCGTAGATCAAGTTTATGCTGCTTCCTGCGTCCATCAAGACCTTGCTCATGTCGAACCTGCCAATTTGTGCTTCAACTATCAAGGCTGAATGATCTGGTCATGGTATTCGAAGTGGGTGATCAGCTCTGCTGAATGTGATTTCCTGTTCTGACCAATGGAGATACTCGAGTGTTGCTGGTGGAGCCATCTCTACCATGTTGACTTATCTTGTGATTAGCTTCTGAATTTTGTTGGATGGACGCCCTTTTTGAATCATTGACATTGCCACCTTTGACCTAGGTTAGTCGTTGCCTTGATCAATTGTGTTTTGCAGTTGCCTTGCTGGCAGACGTGGTGCACCGATAGCTAATGTGCTAGGTGTGGATGTGTATCCTTGTTTTGCTGCTTCGGTCGATTTTGCATTGCATAGCTCTTGCATCTTTAAGGTAGTCTTTCATGAGGTGGTTGGATTTTATTTTTCCTGCTAAGTCAACATAAAAGTGCATATTACATGGCCCTTCCAGTATTTGCATTGCGAACATGGGTGGGTCCCGAGCTCTTGGCTGATATCACTGCGTTGATTGGCTTCCTTCACCTTCATCACTGTTGTGGCGGTAGCCGCTATTGTAGTCGTCGTTCCTATTGTTGCCTTCACCCGAAAAACTAGCTGCGACGTAACTTGGTTCCATGTTTCCGTCATTGTTTCATCGTCTCTTGTCATTGTCGCGTTTATCCCTATCTTCTTCGGGTGAATGTGTTCGTTTGTTATGTAGCGCATCCTCTCCATCAGCCCAGCGATTTGCTATCTCCATTAACTATGAAATTGTCTTGGGTTTGACTTGCCCTAGTTCTTCTATGAATTCTCGGTGACGGAGGCCGTCATTGAAGGCATCAATGGCTCTTTCTTCGGATATGGATTCGGCTGTATTTTTGATGATGTTCCATGCTGGATGAATACTCTTATTGACTCTACCGTCTTCTGTTTGCATGCCCAAAACTATTCTAAAGACGCAAGTCATTTGAATGTGGACTAAAAGTGTTGGATGAACTTATCTTCGAGATCGTTCTAGCTACCAATAGAATCTTTAGGTAGTTGTCTGAGCTAGGACCTTGCAGCACTAGTAAGGTGCAATTATAAACTTTGCATTGCGGTGGCTGTGGAGCCACCCTATAACTTGACAGTGGCCAAATAATCTGCTAGCCAAGCTTCAGGCTATTGTAGTCCATCGTACTTTTGGCGGTCATGTGGAAATTTAAAGTCCTTGGGTACTGAGGTTTTGCGAATCCACTGAGTGAAATAGCTGGCTCCACATAACTCGTAGTCATCTTCATTGTCGTTGTCATGATCTCTTCGGTTGTGGTTTTTGTCTCTTGCCTCGTTGTCCCTGTATTGCATATTGTTGCCTCTTGTGTTTCTTCGCAGATTTGGTCCTAAGAGTGTGCCCGATGTGGCGACTGAGATCGTGGGGTATGACCCACTTGCCGAGGGTGTATGTTGGGTTGATGCATGATTCCTTGTTCTGTTTGTGCGAGAGATGCTCCTACCATTCCGAGGTTCATCAGGGTGGAACACTGAAGAGCTGCACGAGGATCATCGGGTGCGGGTTGAGTTGTGATTAGATATGTTTGTGCGGCCACAATTGCTGCTTGAGCCGGTTTTTCCTTGATGTTTCCTGCTTGATCTATTGACATGAACGATAGATCAAGGTCTTGGATCAGTTCTCTTCTTTCTGCTTTGGGGATCTTCTATAATCGAGATGTTCCCCTTCTTGGCGGTGCTCCTCCTGTTATGCTCCCAGATCCTTGGGTAGAGCTTAATTGTGCCCGTCATAAGCTGGATTCGTCGGCTAACCTCTTTGTTTCGTCGAGTTGCCTCTACATCCTTAGTAGGTCTCTCTTCTTGTGATGACACAAATATTGATATGCTAATAAATCTTCATGTGAGGCGTCGGATGTCATTGGAACTGCCCCCAAATTGTTTCCCTGGCCTTTTCCCATGCCATCGCTAGTAGCCAAAGAGTTCGCCTCTCTTCTCCGTTTGGTTCTTCTCTTCCTCCTGGGACTATGCGGTTGTCCGTTGTTTCTCCTCGGTTTTCATGGTTCCCTTCATTGATGTGGTTTCCTGCATTGTCATCCGATAAAATACTATTGGGGTCTAGGATAGGGTTACCGTTAGAATCGCGCGGTGTCGAGGTATTCCTGTTGACCATGCACACTTGGTGGCGTGTCATGCATGGGTTGGTGTCATCGTTGTCTGAACTGAGGGAGACACTGCTGGGTGGACCCGTGAAATCCATTGGTTTCTGTTCTAGGTAGATTTCTGCCATCCTTATCCCGAAGTCGATGCTTTCACCGCTTTCCTTGGGTTTCGAGTTTGTTGGGCTTGTCCCACGTGGTGGAGTTAGTTGAGAATCTGATCTGAAGGAGAGATTGTCGTAAAGACCATCAAGGTCCCCCAGATATGTCTCATCTTGCTTGTTTTCTTCAGCTGCTTTGATTTCCACCGTGACATCTATGGAGGATCCGTAGATGATGCTAGTGGCGCTGTAAGCGCAGTCTTTTCCACCAACGATTCTGATGTAATCAAGGCCGAAGGGTGTGATTCTTGGGTGTATTCTACTTGGAAGTGGAAGCTTTTGATGATTAGATTGGATCCGCCATTGAATTCGGCAGGTATTATCATAGGGGTGGGAGGGTGTGGCGCCACTTTTGTTGTGTTGGTGCTTGGAAAAGAGAGTTCCGCCAAATCCATGGTTCCAGCATTCAAGTTTCCCACAGACGGCGCCAATTTACGAAGGGTGACCTCGGCGAATGTCCATAGAGAAGGACTTAGGGTTTTGTGGAAAAGAGAACGTTGGGGATTTCATCGGATGTCAGGAGAACAATGAAGTCAAAGTTGCCTGAATATTTGGTGAATCGCACTATTACAGATCGCTTGGGGATTTTGTGGTGTCCTCGCCTAGGCTTCTCCCGTCCTATATAAAATAGGACGGGTCTCAAATCTTTATGTGGATAGGTTACATATGCGTAATTACAACACAAACACGATGCTAGTCCTTTATACCTTTTTCCTAATACAACTAAAGCCTTTGTCGGTTGCTCCTTTTGGGCCATCATCTTGACTCTTCATGGGCCCTAAGCCTTTTATATAGCCAGGGTAGCAAATCATAGGCACCCAAGTAACTATACCTATGTCAAGCTCTCTACCCATGTATGATACAGGATCACCATGGCTGCTGGTTCATGCACCCCTAGTGTGAATCCACAGGATATCCTAGCCAAGCTCTACTAAGTACCAGCTGCGTAATGCAATATCTTCAGCCTCGGCTTCATCACCAGCTTGGACGTTTGTCGGCTCTTTAATTACTGGAGCTTGTATGACATGCAGGCCTGCAAGTATACCTGTATGTGCATTTTAGTTAGAAAATGTATCACGAACAATGTAGTTGTAAGTAATTTATAAATTTTACTTTTAAATATCGGGACTCACTCCACTTATTTGGTTCCCAGACAAGAACATCTCCTCGCGGTTCTGTCACCACGTATATGTGATCAATAAAACCACCGATTAGACTCGTCGCAATGGCATCAACATATGTTGCTGGTGCAAGATAGTCGTTTCGAAGGATAATCCAGTCCCTATGACTAGGAAAATCTATGGTAGCAATGAATTTTTCAAACACCACCATCGCACTATAGTGCCATTGGTTGGCAAATCTATATGGTTTATTTGTTATTTGTATCTTCAGCAGCTTGATACTCGCGTGCTTGTAGCTATAAGTGCATGTGGGCCCGGGGAAACAGTGGTTAAACAAAAGTGTGAGAATATGTATATACAAAAGAAAAGAAAAAAGAAGAATAAAAAGAGTGAATGTGTGTCAACACCCGGATTTTTAATCCCAGATGCTTGTTATGCCATACATCGCAATCCCAGGATTACCATTTTTGCGAGACATAACAGATTGGATATCACAGTACATCATCCATTACAAACCATAATAAGGTCTTACAACAAAATAAAGGATCTCATGATCCAGTCTTAATACAATCAAGTAGCGGAATAAATAATAAGCGTAGCGGTGGGGTCCATCTTCAGGGCCACACGCAATGCTGACAAACGCAGATAGTCCTAGTTATCATAGCTGTCATGTTGTCCGTCATCTTGGTATTCTCCTTCATAGTCTTGCCATAGGAATAGCCAGGGACAAAAGCCATGAGTACTCATTAAGTACTCGCAAACTACCACTAACAAGTAAGGTAAAGCTAGTGGAAGAGCTAACTCTATGTTTATTTGTAAAGTTAAGTTTGAAACCTAAGCTGAGTTCAAAAATAAAGAAAGTTAAAATAAAGTTCTAGAATCACTTAAGTAGGGAAGCTAGTGTCATCATCACAACTCCGTTGTGGTAAAGTCATGTCACACTTCATTTCATAAGTTGTTTTGAAAACATCTGACAACGGAATAGTATGGCCACTCCAACTGTCCATAACCGCGAACACGGCTATTCGAATAGTTTGACACTCTACAGAGGTGGTACACTTTCACCACAAGATTTGATACATCTGTCAGGGATAACCTTGAATCATCATACTTAGTATGCAGATAATCAAACATAACCTTTCCTTTACACACCCTAGTATAAGCACCTCTCCTATGAGCATGGCCTCCCAACCATGACCATCTGTCATCTTGGGCACTGCATAGGTGGACAACATTGAGAGGTAGCCTCATCTCAAACCTCTCCCACGACGGAACTAATACTAATGCATATAAACTTCCGGCTAAGCCTTACCCAATTCAGGTATTGTGGTTGTACGTTAAACTGGAATGGTATCGAATCCGAACCCAACCATCAGTTTTGTAAAGAGGACTAAGGCTCATGCCTCAACATTTTCATCATCATAAACCACTTGTGTCTCTCAACACATGTCAAAACATCTCAATAGAATGACTCATCATTCCAAGGTTTTCACAATTCATTTTCACCAAGTATTCCCATCTAAAGTTAATCAAGTTTTGGTTTATCTCTAAACTACTAAGTTAAGAGTGTTCACTAATATGGGATGCTAATCTCAATCTCATGCCATAGAATGACATCTAAATATAACTAGATAGGTCAAGTTTTATACTTTTTATGCTACCTTCAACAAGTAAGGGACTTTGCTAAAGTGGTATAACCAAAGGATGCCTAATGCAACCTTGCTTAAGTTATCTATCTTAATTCTAGCTTGCTAACAATAGCTTGCCTTGGTTGGTGCAGTGGCTGAAGTTTTCCTCCTCCTCTTCTTGGTAGAACTGCTCCTCGAAAGCTTTGGTGGTACTATCGTCTATAAATACATACAGAGTACACAATCACAAAATAATACTTAACTAGTCTACTTAGCAATCTAAGGCACACATTTGATGATCTATTATCATCACAATCAACACAAGGTTTTATTAACTAGCTCCATTCTTTTTATTTAAGAAAAGTAATTTCTACTCATTGAAATTAACTAAGATTTAATATTCTCCAATTAAAATATGGGATCATGTGGACACATGTCCTCACCACATATTCAAACATGTGGGAATGTGATTTAAGGGTTGGATCACATTTTAATAAGTTTAAGTTTAGAATTTAATGATTTAAAGTGACTAGAAATGCCTATATAGCATTATTTTGGTACTAGTCAAAAGTCATTGCATGTAAACCTTTGATATTATTATATATTTAGATAGGTATGGTTAAATGTGATTTTTGAGAGTTGGAATCAACTCAAAAGCTATTATGGTTGATTTTATAAAAATGTTTGAATGTGCAAAAGCTTCTGTCTTGCTATTTTTACTAGGAGAGATCTCTAACTCTAAATGAATTAAATCCAATGGGCTTGGATAGATCTTTTCAGTAGCTTTCTAACAAAATTTGAATCACTCAATTTGGTTTAGTAGATCTTCTTGAATGGATTTTTTAACTAAGTGACAGAATTGGATTTAAACCTAAATAGTAAAATCTATATTTGAATTAACTCGGTTGCGCTGGAAAACTAATGGGACGGCCAAGTGACGCTCCGCGACGCGGATGACAACTGACAGGGGGTCCCGCAGGTCAGTGATACATCAAGCGCGAAGCGGTATGGGGCGACGTGGACCATTGGATTAAAAATAAGATCTACGGTTGAGGATTGTCGTCCCCGGCGAACAAGTCGTCGGCGAGAGCTAACCCTTGCGGCTCGGTGGGGGTACGTGGGGGCTTACCAGGGCTCCAGCTAGACGTGGCGATGGGGGCGATCAAGCTGGTGGACGACGGCGGTTCTAGGCGTGGTCGCGGCGGCTCCTGGGGTGGTCGCAATCAACGGCGCGTCTCCTCCTCTGCTGCGGCAAGCTCCGGCAAAATTCTGGCGAACGGCGGCCCGCCTTGCTCTGGGGATGGGGTGGAAGGATCAGTGGAGAGAGGGGAGTGAGATGGTGTGAGGAGTTTGTGCTGGGGTGGCCTCCTTTTATAGGTCGACAAGGCGACCGAACGGGATGGGCTGGCGACTCGGGCGAGGGATGTACAACAAGCTATCATCGTGGCTGGGGGTAGGGGACGGTGGTCTGCCTCCTGGCGGTGCTCTACGGCTTAAATGCATGGATAGGGGCAGTGGCGTCTGGTCGGGAGCGTCCCGCGGCGCTCTGCGACTATGGGTCGCGCGGCGGTGCACTGCTGTGTCTGGCGGGTTGCTAGGGTCGAGGCGGAGCGGCGTGCACTGTATTGGGTCGAGGGGCGGTCTGTGGCGCGCTGGCGGTGAGGGCACTCTAGCACGCTTTGGCTGCGCGTAGAGAGAATGGGCGGCAGTGCTAGGGAGTGGTCCAGTGGCTGGTAGTGGCCGTGGGGTGGACCATGGGCGACGGTAGGGTGGCGCCTAGCTTCCTAGAGCGGCGAGATGGGCTGGCGGTTTGCTGCTGCATTGGCAACGTTGGCCGGCAAGCATGGCGTCGGGGCGGCGTTGCACTGGCGCCAGGGGCTAGAACTAGGGTGGGTTTTGGTCTAGTTGGGCTCAGGGGAGACAAGAATGATCAATGCAAACCAAATGGCTCGACAAGAATTGATCAAAACAGTAATAGTTAGGCTAAATTGATTCTGTCTGCAAGGTGTTTGCTGAAATGGCAAAAGAATTCAAGTTTTGAATTTTGAGATGATTTTTGATGGAGTTGTTTGTCACATGCTTAAGCATCTATGGTTGCTTGGGATTTGAAAATGGAGTTCATTTGAGTGGTTTTTGAATAAGTGTGATCTTGATACCTACACTAGATTCAATTTTCAAATGCCATTTAAATTTAGTGTTTGAAAGTTTTTGGTAGATCACAAAGTGGGCCTTGGTACATCACTACTTGTACTAGCAAGGGGTGCAAAGATCCATATGTGTTTCTGTTAAGAATTGAGTCCTAGGAATAGCCAAAGTAGGCATGTCGATTAAAATGGCACAAATGACCATTTGCTTCTTTTATTCATTTTGATTTGTTTTTCTTTGGGATTTGTTTGGGAATGATCTAGATGATGTTTATTTCACCTAAGAATCATTTTACAATAAATGGAACACTTAATCGTGGCAATTCAAGACAACTCCTATTTAAAATGCACACACATATGAAGGCTTTCATATTTTTAATTGGAAAAGTGTTTGTTAACTCTAAATTTGATGATTTGGATCTTGATCACTTGGATATAGTTTTGGGATGTTACAAACCTTCCCCCCTTAAACAAAATATCGTCTTGAGATTTACGAAGAAAACTAGGAACTAAAGAGATCTGGGAACTCTGTCCTAATGTAATCTTCTTGCTCCCAAGTGGCTTCCTCTTCAGTATGGTTGCTCCATTGAATCTTGAGAAATTTGATACTTTTGGTCCTGGTGGTTCTGTAAGCTTCTTCCAAGATGCGGATGGGCACTTCACGATACGTCAGGTCTTTGTTGATATCCACAACTCTATGATCGATGTTCTTGAAAACTTCAGTCTTCTCTGGCACTTCCAGGCATTTGCAAAGTAACGAGATATGGAAAACATTATGGATGGCTGACATCTCTTCTGGCACTTCCAGCTGATACGAGCCATCTCCTTGACGGTTCAGAATCTTGAATGGTCCGATATATCTGGGGGCTAACTTTCCTTTCAGACTAAAGCGTTGGGTTCCCTTCAATGGCGAAACCTTGAGATATACAAAATCTCTGACATTGAAAGTCAGGTCTCTCCTTCTCTTGTCAGCATAACTCTTCTGTCTGGACTGGGCGGTCTTGAGGTGGTCATAGACTTTGTGAACCTTCTCTTCGGCTTCTCGAAGAATGTTGGGTCCGAAAATCTGACAGTCTCCTACTTGCGACCAATTCAAAGGGGTACGACACTTTCTTCCGTATAGGAACTCAAATGGCGCCATCTGCAAACTGGCTTAATACCTGTTGTTATATGAGAATTCTACGAAAGGCAGGCAATCTTCCCATTTTGATCCGTACTCCAACACACAAGCTCTCAACATATCCTCTAAGATTTGGTTGACTCTTTTATTCTGTCCATCAATTTGCGGGTGATAAGCGGTGATGAAATTCAACTTGGTTCCCAATCCTTCCTGGACTTTCTGCCAAAATCTCGAGGTAAATTGGGTTCCTCGATCTAATACTATAGTCTTGGGGGTTCCATGCAGACTAACAATTCTAGCAATATACAACTCTGCTAGCTTTGAACTCTGGTAGGTTGTCTTGACAGGTATAAATTGAGCTACCTTGGGCAGTCTATCAACGATGACCCAAATTGAGTCATTTCCCCTACTAGAAGTAGGCAATCCGGTGATAAAGTCCTTTCCGACGGAATCCCATTTCCATTTTAGAATCTGCAATGGTTGCAACAATCCTGCGGGTCTCTGATGCTCTGCTTTGACTCTTTGACAGATGTCACACTTGGCGATGTAGCTTCCGATTTCTCTCTTCATCTTGTGCCACGAAAATTGCTCTTTCAAATCTTGATACATCTTCGTTCCTCCGGGGTGGATAGAATAAAGAATATCATGAGCTTCTTGCATGATAACCTGCTTTAGTTCCGAATCTGCTGGCACACAGATACGTCCTTTGTACCACAGAACTCCTTCTTCGTCTTTAGTGAATCCAGGTACCTTTCATGTACCAATACAACGTTTGATTCCATCGATACTTTCATTTCCCTTATGGGCTTCCTGGATTTGGCTGATTAATGTGGGTTGAAGTTCAATGCTAGCTAAAAATCCTTTGCTAACAAGCTCAGTCCTAAACTGTTCCAACTCCTCATACAAACTTGGTTGCTTCTCCTTGATCATGGTGTTTAGCGTACACGATAATCTGCTAAGAGCATCCGCTACCACATTGACTTTGCCGGGGTGATAGTGAATTTCAAGGTCATAATCCTTGATTAACTCTATCCATCTCCTTGCCTCATATTTAGCTCCTTCTGGGTGAAGATATACTTCAAGCTTTTGTGATCTGAGTAAATCTCACAGTGATTACCCATAAGATAATAACGCCATGTCTTCAATGCCAAAATCACTGCTGCTAAGTCAAGATCATGGGTTAGATAGTTCTGCTCATGATGCTTCAGTTGTCGAGACAGATATGCAAAATCTTTGCCTTCTTGCATCAATACACATCCGAGACCAATCTTGGATGCATCACAATATACATCAAACGGCTTCTTGATATCTGGCATGATCAATATTGGGGTTGATATCAATCTCTTCTTCAGTTCTTGGAAACTGGCTTCACATTTGTCGGTCCATTCAAACTTCTTGTCCTTCTTCAACAATTGGGTCATAGGTCTGGCGATGCTCCAGAATCCTTCGACGAACTTGCGGTAATATCCCGCTAATCCGATAAATGCACGGACTTGGGTTTGAGTGGTTGGGGCTTCCCATTCTTCGACATCTTTAATTTTGGCGGGATCAACAGAGACTCCTCCGACAGACATAATATGTCCTAGGAATCCTACTTCTTTCAGCCAGAACTCACATTTGCTGAACTTGGCATACAACCGATGCTCTCTCAGGTTTTCTACGATGATTCTCAGATGTTGCTCATGCTCTTCTTCTGACTTGGAGTAGATAAGGATATCTTCGATAAACACAACGACAAATTTATCTAGGAAATTCATAAAGATCTTATTCATGAGATTCATGAAATAAGCAGGGGCATTGGTTAATCCAAAAGACATGACCGTATACTCGTATAAACCATAGCGAGTAGTAAAGGCGGTCTTCGAAATATCTGTTGCACGAATCTTAAGTTGGTGATAACCAGTCCTAAGATCAATCTTTGAGAATACCAGGGCTCTAGCCAACTGATCAAATAGATCCTCTATCATTGGCAAAGGGTACTTGTTTTTGATGGTGACGTCATTCAGCTTCTTGTAATCTGTGCACAAACGGTTGCCTCCATCTTTCTTGTCGACGAATAACACTGGTGATCTCCATGGCGATGCGCTTGGTTAAATCAAGCATGTTGCTAACATAGCATCCAACCGCTTCTTCCATTCCACTAACTCTGAGGGGTTCATGCTATAGGGTCTTTGGGCTATGGGTCCGGTTCTGGGGATTAGTTCGATAATGAACTCAATATCCCTATCCGGGGCATACCTGGCAGTTCATCCGGGAATACGTTGGGGTATTCACAGACGACTCTGACTTGGTCTATGGTGCGTAAGGCTAGACTCTTGTTGCACTTGAATTGACGGGGTAAGGTTTCAGATATATGCTCTACTGTGACTCCAGAGCTACTGGTCATGGTGATGGATTTCTTAGCACAGTCTATCAGTCCTTTATGCCTTGACATCCAGTCCATTCCTAGTACTACTTCCAATCCTTTGGTTCCGAGTACGATTAGGTTGGCATAAAAATCTATCCCATGTATTCTGATAGGCACAGCTTTGCAAATTTTTCTAGATTTTGTAGTTGAACCGGGGATTTGAACTATCATGACATGCTTCAAATTGGTTGGGTGAATCTTACTAGTGCATGCAAATTCTTCGGTGACAAATGAATGCGATGCTCCTAAATCAAACAATACCCTTGCTAAAACTGAGTTGACAGAAAACATACCCAGCACTACATCTGGCGCTTCTTCGGCTTCTTCGGCGTTCATGTGGAAGAGACGACCGTTGCGGTTGTGAGGGTTCCCTAGGGCAAACCTTCTCCCTGGTTGAACATGACGCTGCTGTTGAGCTAGGGCATTCACATTGGCAGTGGCGGCAGTCTTCTTGGGACACTCATTGGAATAGTGACCCTTCACTCCACACTCGAAACAAGTTATCTGGGACTTGTCTTTAGCTACGACAGGCACAACATTGCTGCTAGTTCTGGGTGCAGTGTTGTTGTTGTTGCTCTTGGGAGGGGCACGGTTGAAATTGCTGGTGTTGTCGGGGTGATTGTTGTTTCCTCCGGACTTCACATTGCCTCCGCTATGGTTGGGGTAGCTTGGGCGAGACATTGGGGGTCGGTTGTTTCTTGGTGCATACCCTGGTGAGGGGTTGGGATGGTACTTCTGGTGACTGTTAGATCTAGCTTGGTGCATCATACGACGTTTGCGATTATCGTTTGCCTGGTTACTCTTCCCTTCCATCTGAATTGCAAAGTCGACTAGCTCTTCGAGATCGTCGAAACGGATGTTGACGAGGACAGTCTGCATCTCATCATGTAGTCCGTTCAGGAATCTCTCCTTCTTCTTGGCCTCCGTGTTGATCTCATCAGGGGCGTACCTGCCAAGCGACAGGAATCTGTCACGGTACTCCACCACAGTCATTCTGCCATGATCAACTCTCTGAATTCATCCCTCATTCGGGTGACTAGACCCTGTGGCACGTGGGTGCGGCTAAACTTGAACTTGAAGGTTTCCCATGTCATCACTTGACCATGTTTCATTAGGCGGATGTTGTTCCACCAAGCTCTTGCGTCTCCTGCCAAGTAGTGGGTGGAAAAGAGAACTTTCTCGTTGCCATCAACTCTGGCTACCTCCAAATTGTTCTCCATCGTCTGCAACCAGTCATTAGCATCTAATGGTTCTCTGAAGTGCTAAAGATTAGGGGATTGGTGTTCTGGAAGTTCTTTAGCTTGGATCCTTGATGATCCTGATTTCCATGCCCTTGGTTGTTTTGGGCCATCTGGGCTATTTGCTGCAGTGTTGCTAAGTTGGCCTGGCGCTCTGCCCTGCTTGCTTCACGGTCTGCAACTAACATCTGCATAATCTGCAGCATTGGGTCCTGCGATGAGCTGCTCCCTCCTAGGTTTCCACGAGTAATCTAAAGATTGAGGTAGATAAAGGGGTAAGAGGGAAAGTTCTAAGGTTCATGGTTTTGGTTTCAAAGCTAAAACTTTGAGTTTGACTCAGGTTTTGCAACTAACTTCATTTCATCGTCAGTGTAGAAGTCCACATCATCCTCCTCCAGAAATTCATCGTCATTGCTGAGGTAAGAATCCATGTCTCCCTGGATGTCTTCACCCTCCTCTTCTTCTTCCTTTGCTGCAAGCTGAGCTTCTTGCTCCTTGATGGTCTTCTCGAGGTCGGCCACCTTCTTGCAAAGACGGGCGATGGTGCGATCCTTCTTTTCGCGCTGGAGGCGAAGAGACTGATGGTCCTTGACAAGCAATGAGAAAGTCTGGGCCTTCTGGGCGGCAATGGCACGGTTGTGGTTGGCAAATTCTCTAGCACTGTCCAACTCCTTCTGTCTGTCGTACAGCAAGAAGTCAAGGTTCTCCACTTGACGCTTCAACTCCGGGTGACTTGGCATCTCAATTGGCATTTCCATGAAGTCACGTCTTGCATAGTGAGCAAAACGGGTTCCTTGGATTTGGTTGACACTGAGGGCACATACACGTGCGAGAGCTTCATGCATTGCCCTGGCTAACCCATCTAGCCAGTTGTTCTCCCTTACGGAGAACTGGATTCTCCTGGACATTGGTGCTTCTATGCTTCCTCGAAGATCAGCGGTGACTAACCACTTTAAATCTCCTCCTAGGGGTCCTGGAAGTTGATCTCCAAGAAACTCCGGATGCAGGCGTCCCAATAACTCAGAAAGTGAATCCAGATCCCTCTCGAAGATCAGTTGGCCTCCGTTGCCCAACTGGTAGAACATGTTGAACTGAGACTCCATCTACAAGAATTAAGGATGACGAAGTTAGTGAAGTGATCAAGTGTGTCAAATTTTATGTAGTAATGTAAGAATTTGAGGAACATGAATTTTTGAGAAAGAAAGAATTCCCAAGGGTAAGAGAGGAAATAGTTTTTCATAAATACTCACTTTGGTTTTGAAATTAATTTTTTGTTTGGACATCCATTCTAACTAGGGTCTCCTATGGTCAGGATGGCTTTGATACCAACTTGTCAACACTTGGATTTTTAATCCCAGATGCCTGTTATGCCATACATCGCAATCCCAGGATTACCATTTTTGCGAGACATAACAGATTGGATATCACAGTATATCATCCATTACAAACCATAATAAGGTCTTACAACAAAATAAAGGATCTCATGATCCAGCCTTAATACAATCAAGCAGCGGAATAAATAATAAGCGTAGCGGTGGGGTCCATGTTCAGGGGCACAGGCAATGCTGACGAAGGCAGATAGTCCTAGTTATCATAGCCGTCCTGCTGTCCGTCATCTTGGTAGTCTCCTTCATAGTCTGGCCATAGGAATAGCCAGGGACAAAAGCCATGAGTACTCTTTAAGTACTAGCAAACTACCACTAACAAGTAAGGTAAAGCTAGTGGAAGAGCTAACTCTATGTTTATTTGTAAAGTTAAGTTTGAAACCTAAGCTGAGTTCAGACACAAAGAAATATAAAATAAAGTTCTAGAATCACTTAAGTTGGGAAGCTAGTGTCATCGTCACAACCCTGTTGTGGTCAAGTCAAGTTCATCATGCATTTCATAAGTCATTTTGAAAATATCTGACAACGAAACAGTATGGCCACTCCAACTGTCCATAACCGCGGACGCTGCTATTTGAATAGTTTGACACTCTGCAGAGGTGGTACACTTTCACCACAAGATTCGATACATCTGTCAGGGATAACCCTGAATCATCATACTTAGTATGCAGATAATCAAACATAACCTTTCCTTTACACACCCTAGTATAAGCACCTCTCCTATGAGCATGGCCTCCCAACCATGACCATCTGTCATCTTGGGCACTGCATAGGTGCACAACATTGAGAGGTAGCCTCAGCTCAAACCTCTCCCACGAGGGAACTAATACTAATGCATATAAACTTCCGGCTAAGCCTTACCCAATTCAGGTATTGTGGTTGTACAGTAAAATTGGAAGGGTATCACATCCAAACCCAACCATCAGTTTTGTAAAAAGGGCTAAGGCTCATGCCTCAACATTTTCATCATCATAAACCACTTGTGTCTCTCAACACATGTCAAAACATCTCAATAGAATGACTCATCATTCCAAGGTTTTCACAATTCATTTTCACCAAGTATTCCCATCTAAAGTTAATCAAGTTTTGGTTTAGCTCTAAACTACTAAGTTAAGAGTGTTCACTAATATGGGATGCTAATCTCAATCTCATGCCATAGAATGACATCTAAATATAACTAGATAGGTCAAGTTTTATACTTTTTATGCTACCTTCAACAAGTAGGGACTTTGCTAAAGTAAAGAAAGTAAAAAGCTTGAAGGTAAAACTTGGGATAGGTAAAATAGTCAAAGTGGTATAACCAAAGCATGCCTAATGCAACCTTGCTTAGGTTATCTAACTTAATTCTAGCTTCCTAACAATAGCTTGCCTTGGTTGGTGTAGTGGTTGAAGTTTTCCTCCTCCTCTTATTGGTAGAACTCCTCCTCCTCAAAAGCTTGGTCGGTACTATCGTCTATAAATACATACGGAGTACACAATCACCAAATAATACTTAACTAGTCTACTTAGCATTCTAAGGCACACATTTGATGATCTATTATCATCACAAGCATCACAAGGTTTTATTAGCTAGCTCCATTCTTTTTATTTAAGAAAAGTAATTTCTACTCATTGAAATTAACTAAGATTTAATATTCTCTAATTAAAATATGGGATCATGTGGACACATGTCCTCACCACATATTCTAACATGTGGGAATGTGATTTAAGGTTTGGATCACATTTTAATAAGTTTATGTTTAGAATTTAATGATTTAAAGTGACTGGAAATGCCTATATAGCATTATTTTGGTACTAGTCCAACGTCACTGCATGTAAACCTTTGATATTATTACATATTTAGATAGGTATGGTTAAATGTGATTTTTGAGAGTTGGAATCAACTCAAATTCTATTATGGTTGATTTTATAAAAAATGTTTGAATGTGCAAAAGCTTCTGTCTTGCTATTTTTACTAGGAGAGATCTCTAACTCTAAATGAATTAAATCCAACGGGCTTGGATATATATTTTCAGTAGCTTTCTAACAAAATTGGAATCACTCAATTTGGTTTAGTAGATCTTCTTGAATGGATTTTTGAAATAAGGGACATAATTGGATTTAAACCTAAATAGAAAAATCTATATTTGAATTAACTGGGTTGCACGAGAAAACTAATGGGCCGGCCCAGTGACGCTTCGCAGCACGGATGACAACTGACAGGGGGGTCCTGTAGATCAGCGAAACATCAATCGCGAAGCGGTACGGGGCGACGTGGACCGTTGGATTAAAAAGAAGATCTACGGCTGAGGATCATCATACCCGGCGAATAGGTCGCCGGCGAGAGCTAACCCTAGCGGCTCGGTGGGGGTACGTGGGGGCTTACCAGGGCTCCAGCTAGACGTGGCGATGGGGGCAATCGAGCTGGTGGACGACGATGGTTCTAGGCGTGGTCACGGCGGCTCCTGGGGTGGTCGCAATCAACGACGCCTCTCCTCCTCTGCTGCGGCAAGCTCCGGCAAAATTCCGGCGAACGCGACCCGCCTTGCTCCAGGGATGGGGTGGAAGGGTCAGTGGAGAGAGGGGAGTGAGATGGTGTGAGGAGTTTGTGCTGGGGTGGCCTCCTTTTATAGGTCGACGAGGCAACCAAACGGGATGGGCTGGCGACTCCGGCGAGGGCTGTACATCGAGCTATTATCGTGGCTGGAGGTAGGGTACGGTGGCCTGCCTCCTGGCGGTGCTCTACGGCTTAAATGCGCGGCTAGGGGCGGTTGCGTTTGGTCGAGAGCATCCCGCACTCTGGGAGACAGAGGCGGTACTCGACGTGGCGCTCTGCGACTGTGGGTCGCGCGGCGACGCACGGCCGTGTCTGGCGGGTTGCTAGGGTCGAGGCGGAGCGGCGTGCACGGTATTGGGTCAAGGGGCGGTCTGTGGCGTGCTGGCGGTGAGGGCGCTCTGGCGCGCTCTGGCTGCGCGCAGAGAGAATGGACGGCGGTGCTGGGGAGTGGTCTAGTGGCTGGCAGTGGCTGTGGGGTGGACCGTGGGCAGCGGTAGGGTGACGCCTAGCTTCCTGGAGTGGTGGAGAGGGGCTGGCGGTCTGCTGCTGCGTTGGCAACGTTGGCCGGCAAGCATGGCATCAGGGCGGCGTTGCACTGGCACCGGGGGCTAGAACTAGGGTGGGTTTTAGTCTGGTTGGGCTCAAGGGAGACAAGAATGATCAATGCAAACCAAATGGCTCGACAAGAATTGATCAAAACAATAATAGTTAGGCTAAATTGATTATGTTTGCAAGGTGTTTGTAGAAATGGCCGAAAGAATTCAAGTTTTGAATTTTGAGATTATTGTTGGTGGAGTTGTTTGTCACATTCTTAAGCACCTGTGGTTGCTTGGGATTTGAAAATGGAGTTTATTTGAGTGGTTTTTGAATAAGTGTGATCTTGATACCTACACTAGATTCAATTTTCAAATGCCATTTAAATTCAGTGTTTGAAAGTTTTTGGTAGATCACAAAGTGGGCCTTGGTACATCACTACTTGTACTAGCAAGGGGTGCAAAGATCCATATTTGTTTCTGTTAAGAATTGAGTCCTAGGAATATCCAAAGTAGACATGTTGATTAAAATGGCACAAATGATTATTTTCTTCTTTTATTCATTTTGATTTGTTTTTCTTTGGGATTTGTTTGGGAATGATCTAGATTATGTTTATTTCACCTAAGAATCATTTTACAATCAATGGATAACTTAATCATGGCAATTCAAAACAACTCCTATTTAAAATGCAGACACATATGAACGCTTTAATATTTTTAATTGGAAAAGTTTTTGTTAACTCTAAATTTGATGATTTGGATCTTAATCACTTGGATTATAGTTTTGGGATGTTACAAGAGCAAGTAGGCATATACCACTATATTGTAGTATGACAAAGAAACACTTTTGAGATTTTGAATCCCAAGTGAATACGTTGATCCTAAAACACTTGGGTGGAAGTCTTCTAATACTATTCTGATGGTTCGAGTAAGGTACTATTCATGAACTTATTCCTATGCATTGTACATGATAAACACATGCTGCAATTGCCTCATTTATTTTATCGACTCAGCTTCATGAATATGAGGATCACATCCATTAAGATAGACCTTACTCGGGACGAGCAAGAGTCTAAGCTTGGGGAAGTTGATGAGTTCATATTTGCATCATGTTTTATATTGTTATTTTGCATTGTAGATGTAGGATCTTGGTATTTTATGGCGTTCGCGTGCACATTTTATGTTTGTTTTTACCAGGATCAGGACAGATGATGGATCCAATGGATACAATTATTGAAGTAGTTGTACTATGGAGAAAAGGAGTAAAAAACAACGTAAATCACTTATTTTGGAAATATTAATAATACCAGAAGCGAACAAAGGAGACAAAGAGCATACCGACCAACTATACGGGCGGAGGAAATATTTCTGCCGTATAGCTCTGGCCGTATAGCTGGCGCCGCCTCCGCCTCATCAAATAGTTTCACCTCGTGCAATTGGTTCAAGGAGAGGACATACAGAACACCATAAGTCGTAGAAACCTCACCTCCGGAAGGCATCTGGAGGGGAACTCATCCACCGGGGATCCATCTTTGCCCTGCGCTGACCCAGGAGGCTAAGGCATTGATCTTCATCATCCACCACTTCATCACCACCATCACTATCCGTCCCATCTACATCTTGTCTAGATCTTGTCGTAATTCCTATATTGCTTGTGGATTTATACAAGTACTATTCATCTATGATTGTTTCCATTACCATTGCCATGATGTTGATTGCCTCCATGTCTGAGTAGATCATTAGTTCTTGGGGATATGGAGAAAACCTAATATGAGATTAAAATAAGATAAAGTCTATTATGATATTCATCGCTCTGACCATGTGTTAGATTCTCTACATATTGATGTTGAGAGAAGTCGGCCTCTCAATATTTGCTTCTCGTGGGGACTTGATGGAGGGAACTACTTGTTGGTAGACAAGAGGCGTGCTAGCTCTTACAGTGACTATAAAGCTGCTAGCAATCCTTGCGTATCAACTTGGGACACCGAGAAAACTCACAAACCACTATCCATGCCATGGGATACGTCCTACGGGATTATGTCCCTAAATAGCGCAGTAATTCGATTGATGTCGATTGCTGTCTGATGTTGTTATGAGGATGATGTGTGCAGCGGTTGCTGGAAAATCATCCATATACGGAGTTCCTCCCACATATACATAGTTGACAATGTTCATGATGATAATCTTTCTCTTAGATCTTTACAATACTAGTGGTGTATCCGCTACTCCCAGAGAACGCTTTTTCCCTACTACAGTTCCAATATCTCTTACATACGTGATACTTAATTTCTGTATTAAGTTACTTTGCTTTACTTTATTATTGCTCATATACCCAAAACCCAAAAGCACCTTTTTACACAATACTCGCATTTTATCTTGTTACTTAGAACTTTATCTGGAATTTCTATTGTAATATTTATTCCAAGAGTTATTAGACTTCAGACTCCTGCTCCCTGTGGGATTGATATCTTTATTTTGAAACTAGCTACAAACGATCTATGCTATTGCAGTCATCAAGCTATTTTATGGTGCCGTTGCCGAGTAGCTAAGAGTTGTAGATCTTTTAGTTTTTGCTTATTTATTTTTGTCTTGCTAAATTTTGTTTTGATTTACAGGTTCCACCAACATGATGGAGTTTCAACATATGACTAGTGCTAACCCACTCAACCACTTTGGGAAGCCCTATGATATTTATAAAAAGACAACTCCAATGAGAAGACAAGGGGGTATGAAATAAATCCGCTATTACTTAGTATTCTACATAAGAAGCAATTTACTGGAGATGAAGAAGATCCTGATCCATACGAGCATATTGCATGTTTTAAAGACATATATGGCACTTTTCTATTAACAGGATATACTACCGACAAGGTAAGACTTAAAAAATTTAGTCAAAGTTTGACAAGTATAGCTCTCTCATGGTATAGATCTCTACCCCCTAAAGCCACTACTACTTGGGATAATCTAGCTTGCGAATTTCTATAAAAATATTATCCATTGTCAAAATCTTTTGGAATAATGCGTCTTCTAATGACTTGGAAGAATCGTGCTAATGAAGGACTAGTAATAGCCTATATTAGATTTAAAGATTTACTAAGATTATGTCCTCGTCATGATTTGCCTGAATGGTATTTACTACATATCTTTTATGGTGGTTTAATTGAACCTAATAAAATTGAACTAGATTCTTTCGCTGAAGGAGCCTTTATGAATCTTCCTATACCTAAAGCTTGAGCGTTACTTAATAGAATTCGTGATCATAGAGTTTCATGGAATTTTGGTCTAGGAAGTTAAGGAGGCGTAGAAATAGAGCATGATTGTATTCATGACTATAATAAGAAAGGCCACGTTAAAGAACTATCCAAAGAACTTTATTTAGATTCCAATCTTGTGTTGCAATTGTTAAAGCTTTTACAGAACATATCAAAGCTCCAAAGGAGGGTCCAGTTAAGTATGATCCACCCCCTGAACCAGAAAAGAAAAAAGAAGAAGAAGCAACACTGGCCTCTGTAGAACCAATTTACGAAGTGCCTTTCCCTAACACTGCACAAAAGCATATTCTTGAATATGAACAGGACAAAGCAGTACAGGAAAAGAGGGAAGAGGAAAGCATGCTAGAAGTCATGGAACATCTGGAAGAAACCAAAGATGAAACGGTAACCAAGGAAGCAATTATGGCTATGTACTCACACTGCAACATAGTTGAACTTGATGTAGAGACTTTCGTATTGGTTGAAGGTAAAACAAAAGTAAACAATGTGGGTAAGCCTATTCTTCCCTGCATATTTAAAGAAGCCTCTCATTACGGTTTATGTGATCTTGGCACCGAAGTTAATGTTATATCTTATGATTTCTACCTAGAAATAAAAGAAGAAATAGAACCGACTATAATTGAAAATACTGATATGACAATTATGCTAGCCAATAAGAACCTTAGAATTCCAATGGGAGTAGTTGATAATGCAACTGTCACAATCGGCAACAAAAAAATTCCTATCGACTTTGTAGTTGTAGATATGCCAGCTGAGACTCTTTTCCCTATTATATTTGGAAGAAGTTTTTTGGGTAATATAGGTGCCTACGTCAATTTTAAGGAGATTGTGACGCTTAAGCTTGGGGAAATGGAAAATAAATTCAATTTCTCCAAATTTAAAGATAGGCCTCCACCAATATAAGAGGAAGAGAGAACTATTGAGGAAATGGCGGCTCTTTTCTTAAGTAATCAAGAATAAGAAATAGATTAAGGTTTCAATTATGAAGAAATAATTATGGAGGACAAGTCCCTGGGAGAACTAGAAAATGAATTCGACTCACTACCCGTTTTGGGACCTCCAACTGATGAGGCTTTTGAAGAGCCAGAAAAGAGAGGGGATGAGGAATTACCACCCCTAGAATACTCTATTAGATAATCTTAAATACGTGGTTTTTGATGATACCAATAAATTTCCTATTATTATTAGTGCCATACTTTCAGGAGGAGAAGAATAAGAACTCATGAGGATACTTAAGGAGCATCGTCAAGCTTTTGGGTACTCAATGGATGACTTGAAGGGCATTAGTCCCATGATAGCTGTCCATCGGATATTCATGGAAGAAGGTGCAAAACCAGTTGCGGAATTCAATAGAATACTGAAGCCTAAAATGAAAGAAGTGGTAAGAAAAGGAATTGTATGCCTACTAGATGCAGGTATAATTTATCCTGTTAAATAAAGTGAATGGGTAAGTCATGTTCATTATGTTCCTAAAAAGGGCGGTTTAACTATTGTCCCTAATGAAAACAATGAACTAATACCTACTAGAACTATTGTTGGGCGTGGGATGTGCATAGACTTCAAGAAATTAAACAAATAAACTAGGAAAGATCACTATCCGTTACCATTCATAGAACAAAGTTTAGAAAGGTTAGCAAACCATACTCATTTTTGTTACTTGGACGGATACTCTGGTTTCTCTCAAATAGTTGTGCATCTGGATGACCAATTTAAAACAACTTTCGTAAGTCCTTACAGTTTACATGCTTACCGACGTATGCCCTTTCGTTTATGTAATGCTCCAGCTACTTTTCAAAGATGCATGACTATTGTTTTTGCTGATTTTATAGAACTTATAATGGAAGTATTTATGGGTGAATTTTCTGTCTATGGAACTTCATTTACTAGTTGATTATATAATCTCAAAAGAGTTTTGCAGCATTGTGAAGAATCTAATCTCGTCCTAAATTGGGAAAAGTGCCATTTTATGGTCATAGAAGGTATAGTCCTTGGACACCATGTATGAGGTAGGGGAATTGAAATTGATAGAGCTAAGGTTGAAGTAATAGAGAGAATGCCACCACCAAGGGATATTAAAGGTATAAGAAGTTTTCTTTGTCATGTGGGCTTTTATAGAAGGTTCATTAGAAATTTCTCTAGAATATCTAAACCTTTGACAAACCTCTTGCAAAAGGGAATTAGATTTAATTTTGATGATAAGTGTCTTGAAGCTTTTGATAAACTCAAAAATTCTTTAGCTTGCGCTCCTATTATTAAACCACCTATCTAGGATACAACCTTTGATTTAATATGCGAAGCTAGTGAGATGTTGTAGGTAACTCTAGGAGAACATATTGGTCGTAGATTTAATATTATACATCATGCTAGTAGAACTCTCAATGGTTCTCAAACGAACAACCCTAAGGAAGAAAAGGAACTATTTGTTGTGTTTTTCTCTTGTGATAAATTTCGTTCCTATATAGTTGATGCAAAGGTAAGAGTTCACACGGATCGTGATGGCTTAAAAGAACTCTTTGAAAGGAAAGAACATAATCCAAGGTTGATCTGTTGGAATCTTTCACTTCAAGAATTTGAGCTGCAAATTATGCAGAGGCAGGAAATAAAAATGCTAGACGCAGTATCCATGATTGCCCCGCAAGACCCTAATCTTATTGAGAGGAACTTTAGTCTCGGTGATTTTCTTTTACGAGAATTATTCAATGAACTAAGGTTAATTCCACCAAAAGAGAAGAAGTCTTTGTTATGGGAGGAATTCTCCATCCCAGAATAAACAATGGTAAGTGAAAGGTAAATGTTCTTATCCAAATAATTGATTTATATTCACAGTTCTTACTCTTAAAAATTCTGCCTTTGAATTCCTTGCATTTTTCTAAAGTTTTAGAGAGGTTTTCCCAACTATACGGGCGGAGCTATACGACCGGATAGGAAGCTCCCGCCGTATAGTTGGTCGTTAAACTCTCTGTATAATCTTTGCAAAATTATTTTCGATATCTGAGCCTATACGATCGCAACTATACGACCGGAGAAAAAATTCTGGCCGTATAGTTGGTCGTTAAAATCTCAGATAGTTTTTCTTTTTGGTATCTGTATCTATACGGTCACAACTATACAACCGGAGCAAAAATTCCAGCCATATAGTTGGTCGTTAAACACCTAGACGCTTTTGATTTTCGTGTCTATATCTATACAGTTGCAACTATACGACGAGAGCAAAAATTATGGTCGTATAGTTAGTCGTTAAACTCTCAGACACTTTTTCGTTTGATCCTTCATTTATTCATATAGTTGGTCGCAAAAATTCCGGCAGTATAGTTGGTCGTTAATTCTGCCTGGAACCAACTATACGGCCGGACCTATACGGGTAACGCCCGCATAGTTGGTCGTTACACGACAGCTTACATCCAAATCCGTGATTTGTTTTTCTATTCCATTTGGATTCCTTTCTTGGATGACAATTTGGTGTTTCTCGCGAGTTTTACCAACCTCTGATCCACCTTATATACTGCCATTGTCTCTCTCTATAATCATAATCTCCAGAAACAGATCTACATCTTATTCACACGAAAGGACTCTCAACCAAGGGATAAAAGTCAAGAAGAAAAGCTCCCATGGAGACCGGAAGCAATAGCGAGCAAGGGAAGGAGATAAAGTCCATCCCTATAGAGTTCCTCGACACCGACCATGGATGCCGGAAGAGGGATTTGAAGGCTCAAGAGCTGAGGATCGAAGAGTTGGACGAGGAGAAGGCGAGAACTCCTAAACACCTTAGATTGTTGCGACTTTATCTTGATAAACTTGATGAAGATATCAAGCGGACAACCAAAGCAGGTTTTTCTATGAGTCTTAAGGCGATACAAACACTTCAGGATAACAGTGAGTTCATTAAGGAACAAGTGAAGGTGTTGGAGTGGAACAATCTTTTCTACAAGTTGCGTGTTAAAGAATTAGAAGCTGTCAATTAATCCCTCCGCCTTAGGCTGGCCCGTGAGGAGAAGATCCCACGTGCCATGGCGCCACATTGATCTGCAACAATCACAGTATAAAATAATCGCAAGGGATTATTTGATCCCGCCTGGCTTGATTCCAAGCTTGGGGAGATCTTTAAGACCTTGTAATCTATCTTATAAGTTTTATTATTCTTGCATCAGTTCAAACTATAAATAAAGTTTGCATCATTAGAATTCCCTTCAGGAATAGTCGATCCCTTTTATGAAATTCTGAGTTTATTATTATATATGGAGCAATATTGAGTTTATGTTTTCTTTATTGATATATGAATGGCTTCAGTATAATTTTACTTGCACTTGATAAAAGCAATAGGAGTCTTCCACACCATTGGTATTAATAGAACGCCTAAAGATAATTTAATAATATATTATAAGTCTATGGTTTGATTTGCAAAAGAAAAATTATCTACACAATTAAGTTGAAGAAACCTTGAACGAAGGAAAATAAAGTGCTATCAAAATAGAGTGGGAACAAGTCGAGGTAGAATCTTCAAGTCGTAAGAATGCATCATATACAGTTGAATTTGGTAATTGAGATCGTTAAACTTTGAATTCCTACATGAATTGGAATATATGGCTAGCTCCTTTGCACAACACTTAAACAAAAGTGTGAGCATATCTATATACAAAAGAAAATAAAAAGAAGAATAAAAAGAGCAAATGTGCAAAGAGCAAGTAGGCATATACCACTATATTTCGGTATGACAAAGAAACACTTTTGAGATTTTGAATCCCAAGTGAATACGTTGATCCTAAAACACTTGGGACTACCTCGTTAACTCATTCGGTTGAACTGGATTCTTTTACATTATGTTGAGATTCATCTTTTATGAAGTATTGATCACTAAGGTGTGGAAGTCTTCTAATACTATTCGGATGGTTCGAGTAAGGTACTATTCATGAACTTATTCCTATGCATCGTACATGATAAACACATGCTGCAATTGCCTCATTTATTTTATCGACTCAGCTTCATGAATATGAGGATCACATCCATTAAGATAGACCTTACTCGGGACGAGCAAGAGTCTAAGCTTGGGGAAGTTGATGAGTTCATATTTGCATCATGTTTTATATTATTATTTTGCATTGTAGATGTAGGATCTTGGTATTTTATGGCGTTCGCGTGCACATTTTATGTTTGTTTTTACCAGGATCAGGACAGATGATGGATCCAATGGATACAATTATTGAAGTAGTTGTACTATGGAGAAAAGGAGTAAAAAACAACGTAAATCACTTATTTTGGAAATATTAATAATACCAGAAGTGAACAAACGAGACAGAGAGCATAACGACCAACTATACGGGCGGAGGAAATATTCCCGCCGTATAGCTCCGATCGTATAGCTGGCACCGCTTCTGCCTCGTCAAATAGTTTCACCCTATATAATTTGTTCAAGGAGACGACGTATAGAAAACCAGAAATCGCAGAAACCTCACCTCCGGAAGGCATTTAGGGGGGGGGGAACTCATCCACCAGGGATCCATCTTTGCTCTGCGGGGATGCAGGAGGCTAAGGCATCGATCTTCATCATCCACCGCTGCATCACCACCATCTCCATCCATCCCATCTACATCTTGTCTAGATTTTGTTGTAATTCCTATACTCGTTGTGGATTTATACAAGTACTATTCATCTATGATTATTTCCATTACCATTGCCATGATGTTGATTGCCTCCATGTCTAAGTAGATCATTAGTTCTTGGGGATATGGAGAAACCCTAGTATGAGGTTGAAATAAGATAAAGTCTATTATGATATTCATCGCTATGACCATGTGTTAGATTATCTACATATTGATGTTGAGAAAAGTCGACCTCTCAATATTTGCCTCTCGTGGGGACTTGATGGAGGGAACTACTTGTTAGTAGATGGAGGCATGCTAGCGCTTATGGTGACTATAAAGCAGTTAGCAATCCTTACGTATCAACTTGGGAAGCCGAGAAAACTCACAGAACACTATCCATGCCATGAGATACGTCCTACGGGATTATGTCCCTTAATAGCGCACTAATTCGATTGATGTTGGTTGCTGTCTGCTGTGGTTATGAGGATGATGTGTGCAGCGGTTGCTGACAAATCATCGATATACGGAGTTTCTCCCACACATACATAGTTGAGAATGTTCATGATGATAATCTTTATCTTAGATCTTTACAATACTAGTGGTGTATCTGCTACTCCCTGAAAATGATTTTTCCCTACCACAGTTCCAATATCTCTTACATACGCGATACTTACTTTCTGTATTAAGTTACTTTGCTTTACTTTATTATTGCTCATATACCCAAAACCCAAAAACACCTTTTTACACAATACTCGCATTTTATCTTGTTACTTAGAACTTTATCTGGCATTTCTATTGTAATATTTATTCCAAGAGTTATTAGACTTCAGACTCCTTCTCCCTGTGGGATCGATATCGTTATCTCGAAACTAGCTACAATCGATCTGTGCTCTTGCAGTCATCACTCGGCGATCCGTAGTGGAGGTTGCCAATCCCATAGCCTGCTTGTAGTGCTCATATATCTTACGCTTCATCGCTCCGGATGTCGTTACGAGGAAGATTACTACGAAAGATTAGTCGGGATGGGTTGGAGGTTTCTACCTTTCTGCAAGGGTGGAGATGGGCTACAATGGTACACAAGCGACCGGAGTGGCAAAGGAAGAAGTCGAGGGGCGCGCGGTTTCTCAGCAAAAAAAGATGGGGGGTGGGTAGTTCTCTTGTGGTTGTCGGATCGACTCCTCCAACCCGGTATATTAGGGCAAAACTAACACGGGACGTTAACATAGACGCTTATACAAAAAGGAATAATAACAGAAAATTAGTATATTTCTTAAATGCTCCGGCCCACAATGCTAGCCGCTAGTTTGAGGCGCTACTGTTTTTTCCTGTCGGTAGCTAAGGCATAGAAAATCACACCATGCCAAAGATTTTTTTTCGAAATGTCCTCAAATTTGTTTTGCGTGTGGGGATGGTGATGAGGCACTGAAGGAGAGAGGAAACACAATTTGTTTTCAGTGCCTATATAGTACTCCCTCTGATCCATATAATGTTCTCAGATTTATCTAGATTCGAATGTATATAGTTATGTTTTAGTGCTAGATACATCCAAATCTAGACAAATTTGAGAATGTTAATTTGGATCGGAGGGAGTACTACTATAGTAAAGGTCATGAAATTTACTACTACTCCGTACTACAAGTACTACTAGGTTTTTTTTTGCAAATACAAGTACTACTAGGTGACCGTACCATGTACCTCATGTCAGGAAGCCATCACAACTTTGCTCTAATATCGCACCGCCTTCAACTCCTCCGCTTCGCTGCTCTCTTGAGTTGCCTCCTTTATGCTCATAGTTTCACTTCTTGCTCTCTTTTTTTCTACAGAAAATACATATTCTTCCTACTTGCTATACATAAAATACACTCATGTCACTTCGAATTTTCTCTTTTCCTAATGGTTAGAAACACCAGCGGCAACATTGTATACCATGCCAAATTTCTCCCATCTACTCCCAAATATGGGAACATCATGGACGGTGGGAGTACATTTTACATCAAGGACCTAAAACAGGTAAAATTACGTCAAGATCCATACATTTAGCATGAAGCACCCTAAAATTAAGCAAGGAAAATATTCGGGTCGGCTCCTTCTCAAGAGAGCAGCTGATCAAACCATACTCTTCATACTACTTCCTCTTTCGTTGTTTTCAAAATATGGCCAAATTTGGTGGCATGCAAATTCTTGGATCTCGAATCATCATCAACATAAAGTATGATGTAGATATGGCCATGACCTTGGCCGTTCGGCTTGATATCCAAGAATGTTCATACTCATTGACAACTAAGCTTAAATTCTATAACTAACTTTTAGGGTCAAATTTTACACGAACGATGGGAGTACATTTTACATCAATGACCTAAAAAACTAAAATTACATCGAGGTCCATACATTTAGCACAAAGCACCCTAAAATTAAGCAAGGAAAACATTCTCTTCGCCTCCTTCTCTAGAGATCATTTCATCGAACCATACTCTTCATACTACTTCCTCTTCGATCATTTTCAAAATAAGGCCAAATTTGGCGGCATGCAAATTTTTGGATATGGGATCATCATCAGCATAAAGTATGATGTAGATATGGCCATGACCTTGGTCATTCGGCCTAAAATCCAAGTATGTTCATACTTATTGACAACTAGCTTAAATTCATTGAAATTTTGCCACTTACTTTTAGGTACAAATTTTACATGGATGGTAGGACTACATTTTACATCAAGGACCTAAAAAGGTAAAATTACATCGAGGACCATACATTTAGCACAAAGCACCTGAAATTAAGAAAGGAAAATAGCCGGGTCGGCTCCTTCTCAAGAGAGCAGCTGATCGAACCATAATCTTCATACTACTTCCTCTTCGCTCGTTCTCAAAATATAGCCAAAGTTGGCATCATGCAAAAATCATGGATATGGGATCATCATTAGCATAAAGTATGAATTAGATATGGACATCACCTTGGTCTTTTGGATTGAAATCCAAGACTGTTCATACTCATTGAAATCTATGCTTAATTTTGTTTAATTTTACCACTTTCTTTAGGTTCGAATTTTACACGACAGTGGGAGTAGATTTTACATCAAGAACCTAAAAAAGGTAAAATTACATCGACATCCATACATTTAGCACGGAGCAACCTAAAATTATGCAAGGAAAACAGTCGGGTTGGCCTCTGCTCCAGTGAGAATCTGATCAAGCCATACTCTTCATACTACTTCCTCTCTGTCTGTTTCCAAAATATGGCCAAATTTGGCAGCATGCAAATTCTTGGATATGGGATCATGAAACATCAGCAGAAAGGATGATGTAGATATGGCCATGACCTTGGTCGTTCGTCTTGAAGTCCAAGAATGTTCATACTCATTGACAACCTAAGATTAAATATGTTTAAATTTTATCACTTACTTTCAGGTTCAGATTTTACACGGACAATGGGAGTACATTTTACATCAAGGACCTAAAAAAGGTAAAATTACATCGAGGTCCACACATTTAGCACGTAGCACCCTAAAATTAATTAAGGAAAATAGTCGGGTCGACTCCTTCAATTCTCGAGAGAGCAGCTAATCGAACCATACTCTTCATACTAGCTACTTCCTCTTTGATCGTTTTCAAAATATGGCCAAATTGGTAGAATGCAAATTCTTGGATATGGGATCATCATCAGCTTAAAGTACGATGTAGATAAGGCCACAAGCCCTTCGTCATTCAGCTTGATATCGAAGAATCTTCATACTCATTGACAACTAAGCTTAAATTGGTTTAAATTTAACCACTTACTTGGACGGTGGTAATATATTTTACATCAAGGACCTAAAAATGCAAAATTACATAGAGGTCCATACATTTAGCACGAAGCACCATAAAATTTAGTGAGGAAAACAGTTGGGTTTATCTCTCATTCTCGAGAGAGCAGCTGATCGAGTCATACTCTTCATACTACTTCCTCTTTGTTTGTTTTCAAAATATGGCAAAATTAATTAGATGACATGAAAATTCTTGGATATGGGATCATCATAAGCATAAAGTATGATGTAGATATGGCCTTGACCTTGGCCGTTCGGCTTGAAATCCAAGAATGTTCACACTCATTGATAACTAAGCTTAATTTTTTTTAAATTTTACCACTTACTTTTAGGTTCGAATTTTACACGGACGGTGTGAATAAAATTTACATCAAGGACCTCAAAAGGGGGAAATTTCATCGAGGTCCATACATTTAGCATGAACCACCCTAAAATTAAGCAGGGAAAAAAATTCGGGTTCAGCTTCTTCTCTAGAAAGCGGTTGATCGAGCCATACTCTTGGATAGAGGTTCCTCCTTAGCTCCAAATGTTTTTTGGAAAATTTTAAGAGCAATATATCATGCTCAATTTTAGTTAAAATCTGACACGGTCGATGGGAGTACAGTTTACATCGAAGAACGCAAAAAAATATAAACTTACAAAGTGGTCCATTCATTTAGCACAAATGGCCTTAAAATGAAGCAATATAATGAAAAGCAGTTGGGTCCTTATCAAGCGAGTGGTTGAGCCATACCCTTCGTACTACTACTCCTACTGTACTTTCGATCAAGTGTGTTGCGGGTGAGCTTGGTGGCTTCCTCTTTGTAGGGTGTAAAATGGAACGAGAATGGAGTAATACGGAGTACAATAGGAAAGTTGGCCAAATCATAAAGAAGTGCATCAAATGTGATGGTATGTACTACATACAGTATAAATAATCCCATGTGCACCACTATCATTGAAATAACCTTCCATTTGAATGTTTGGGAAGGAAGTAAAAATTTCAAAACCGAGAAAGTTTGAACTCTGGACTATCTTCTGTCGGTAGCCCCAAAATGGTGCTACATATAGAGTAGAGACTATTACATTCAACAGGTCATTTAAAAAATTATAAATATTAGATGAATTATTAACCTTTTATGAATCTGTAAGTTTTTACAAATTTGTTAATTAATGGGAGTACTGACAAGGTGGACCCAACTGTCTATTATGTTGTCAGTAGAGCTAAATAGGTTAGATGACCAAGTGGTGGAAATTGCAACAGATCATACCAACAGCTGGTGAAAACTGAAAAAAAAATTGTCCAAGTGGTGGTTTGTGCAACACATGGAGTAGGACATGATGAAATATGTGATGTCCTCTTCCTACATATGCACACCAAGGCAGCTAACCAACACGCTAGAGACTCTTCATAGAAAAAACGGCTAGAGACACACACACACACAGCACGGCCATACCAGGGCACACGTGCGTGGCCATACCAGGGCACACGTGCGGGACGAGGGAGAGATCTGCTGGGAGGTGCGCGCGGGGCTCTACACAAGGAGGGGAGAGGGAGGATGGATGGTGAGAGATAGTGAAGGAGAGAAAAAATATATACTAGTAGGTACGTACACCTCGTGTCAGAAACCCGTCAAACTAGCTTTACTCTAACATCACACCGCCTTCAACTCCTCTTTTGCTGCTCTCGCGCTGCCTCCCCTTTAGTATATTCTCATATAATCTCTTCTTGCTCTTCATTTTTCTTTGGAAGCTTTGGGGTTAATTTTTTGGTACCCCTGGTTCAGTAGAAGTACCGACTACTCGAGTTTTGCACAATAGTCCACTTTGTCTGAAAATTGAATATGTGGCATTCAGATCCAAAATATTCGTGCTTGCTTTATAGCAAAATAATTCTGGTCATGTGAAATTTTTATTTTTATTTCTAATGAGGATTCTGCCCCGAAGTATCAAGAAGGTGCGCGTTAAAATCCAAGTGTGGGCATAAAATTTACATAGCGGTCTCAAAAGGAAACCAAAATACATTTCGGATCTACACTTTTACAACATGGGCCCTAAAGATATACTCGGAAATTTGAACATTTTTTTCTTAATACTAGTTCGAAACTACCACCCCATCATAGTTTACCATGGTAAGACGCACCCATCTACCAAATATGGGAACATTATCATGAACTATGATGTAGAGATGGCCATGACCTAATCAGTCATTCCGCTCGAAATACAAGAATATTCATACTCATTGACAACTAAGCTTATCCAAACCAAAGATTAATTAATAATGTGAATTATACTTTTTATAACGCATGTTTCTCGATACACATAGCAGGATGCCACACAAAAAATATTATACTTTATATTTGTTATTTGAATGTTTTCAACACCATGTCAACTTTGTCAGGATGCAGATGCATAGCAAGAACAAGATTTCTTTCAAAACTTTCGGTGGTTTTCGATGTACTGAATTCTTGCTTAGCTTCAAAAAAATGGAAAAATTTTAAGGGCAAACTATCATGCTTACTTTTAGGTTCAAATTTTACACGGACGGTGGTGGGAGTACATTTTACAAAAAAGGTAAAATTACATCGAGGTCCACACATTTTGCACAAAGCACCCAAAAATTAAGCAAGGAAAATAGTCGGGTTCGGCTCCTTCTCGAGAGAACAGCTAATTGAGCCATACTCTTCATATTACTTCCTCTTCATTTGTTTTTTAAATATGGCCACATTTGGCAGCATGCAAATTCTTGGATATGGGATCATCATCAAGATAAAGTATGATGTATATATGGCCATGACCTTGGTCTTTCGGCTTTAAATCCAAGATTTTAATACTCATTGACAACTAAGCATAAATACGTTCAAATTTTACACGGACGGTGGGAGTAAAGTTTACATCAAGAACGTAAAAAGGGGAAACTACATCGAGGTCCACACATTTGACACGAAGCACTCTAAAATCAAGAAAGGAAAAAAATGGGTTCGGCTCCTTCTTGGGAGAGAAGCTAATTGAGCCATACTCTTCATACTACTTCCTCTTTGTTTGTTTTCAAAATATGGTCTAATTTGGGCGGCATGCTAATTATTGGATATGGTATCATGAATCATCAACGTAAAGTATGATGTACATATGGCCACGACCTTGGTCTTTCGGCTTGAAATCCAAGAATATTCATATTTATTGACAACTAAGCTTAAATACGTTTAAATTTTACCAGTTACTTTTAGGTTCGATTTTACACGGACGATGGGACTACAACTTACATCAAGGACCTAAAAGGGGGAAATTACATTGAGGTCCATACATTTAGCATGACACACCATCAAATTAAGCAAGGAAAATAGTCGGGTTTGGCACCTTCTCGAGAGAGAAGTTGATCAAGGCATACACTTCATACTACTTCTCTATGTTTGTTTTCAAAATATATGGCCAAATTTTGTGCCATGCAAATTCTTGGATGGGGGATCATCATCAGCATAAAGTATGATGTAGATATAGCCATGACCCTGGTCGTTCGGCTTGAAATCCAAGAATGTTCATACTCATTCACAACTAACCTTAAATCTTTTAGGTTCAAATTATACACGGACGATGGGAGTACATTTTACATCAAGGACCTTAAAAGGGGGAAGTTACATCAAGGTCCATACATTTAGCACGAAGTACCCTAAAATTAAGCAAATAAAATAGTTGGGTTTGGCTCCTTATCAAGAGAGTAGCTGATCGAGCCATACTCTTCATAGTACTTCCTTTTCGTTTGTTTTCAAATTATGGCCAATTTTGGCAGTATGAAATTCTTGTATATGTGATCATCATCAGCATAAAGTATGATGTAGATATGGCCATGTCCTTGGTCGTTCGCCTTAAAATGCAAGAATGTTCATACTCATTGACAACTAATAATGTTAAATACCTTCAAACTTTACCACTTGCTTTTAGGTTCGAATTTAAACCAAGGACATAAAAAGGTAAAAATTACATCCACATCCATACATTTAGCACGAAGCACCCTAAAATTAAGCAAGGAAAACAATTAGGTTTTGATCCTTCTCGAGAGAGAAGCTGATCGAGCCATACTCTTCATACTACTTCTTGTTCGTTTGTTTCCAAAATATGGCCAAATTTGGTGGCATGCAAATTCTTGGATAAGTGATCATTAATCATCAGCATAAAGTATGATGTAGATATGGCCATGACCTTGGTCGTTTGGCTTGAAATCCAAGAATGTCCATAGTCATTCACAACTAACCTGAAGTTTGTTTAAAATTTACCACTTACTTTTAGGTTCAAATTTACATGGATGGTGGGAGTACATTTTACGTCAAGTACCTAAAAAGGGGGAAATTACATCGAGGTCCATACATTTAGCACGAAGCACCCTAAAATTAATCAAAGAAAACAGTCAGGTTTGGCTCCTTCTCGAGAGAGAAGCTAGTCGAGCCATACTCTTCATACTACTTCCTCTTTGTTTATTTTCAAAATATGGCCAAATTTGGTGGCATGCAAATTCTTGGATATGGGATCATCGTCAGCAGAAAGTATGATGTAGATATGGCCATGACCTTGGTCGTTCGACTCGAAATGCAAGAGTGTTCAAACTCATTGACAACTAATAATCTTAAATACGTTTAAATTTTACCACTTGCTTTTAGGTTCGACTTTTCCATGAACGGTGGGAGTACATTTTACATCAATGACCTAAAAAGGCAGAAACTTACATCGAGGTCCTCCATACATTTAGCACAAAGAACCCTAAAATTAAGCAGGAAAAATAGTCAGGTTTGGCTCCTTCTCGCGACAAAAGCGGATCGAGCCATACTCTTCATACTACTTCCTCTTTGTTTGTTTTCAAAATAAGGCCAAATCTGGCGGCATACAAATTCTTGGATATGGTATCATGAATCATCAGCATAAAGTATGATGTAGATATGGCCATAACCTTGGCCGTTCGGCTTGAAATCCAAGATTGTTCATAGTCATTCACAACTAACCTTAATAAATTCGTTTAAATTTTACCACTAACTTTTAGGTTCAAATTTTACACGGACGGTGGGAGTATATTTTACATCAAGGACCTAAAAAGGAGGGAAATTACATCGAGGTCCATACATTTAGCACGACGTATCATAAAATTAAGCATATAAAACAGTCAGGTTCAGCTACTTCTCGAGAGAGAAACTAATCGAGTAGTACTCTTCATATTACTTTCTATTTGTTCATTTTCAAAATATGTCCCATTTTGGCGGTATGAAATTCTTGGATATGTGATCATCATCAGCATAAAGGATGATGTAGATATGGCCATGACCCTTGTCATTTGTCTTGAAATGCAAGAATGTCCATACGCATAGACTACTAATAATCTTAAATATGTTTAAATGTTACCACTTGCGTTTAGTTTCAAATTTAAGACGGACGGTGGGAATTTACATCAAGGACCTAAAAACGTAAAATTACATCATTGTCCATACATTTAGCACGAAGCACCCTAAAATGAAGCAAGCAAAATAGGCAGGTTTGGCTCCTTTTGGAGAGAGAAGCTGATCGAGCCATGCGCTTCATACTACTTACTCTATTTGTTTTCAAAATATGGCCAAATTTGGCGGCATGAAAATTCTTGGATATGGGATCATGAATCATTAGCATAAAGTATGATGTAGATATGGCCATGACCTTAGTCGTATGGCTTGAAATGCAAGAATGTTTATACTCATTGATAACTAATAATCTTAAGTATGTTTAATTTTTACCACTTGCTTTTAGGTTCCACTTTTACACAGAAGGTGGGAGTACATTTTACATCAAGGACCTAAAAAAGATAAAATTACATCGATATCCATACATTTAGCATGAAGCACCCTAAAGTCTGGTTTGGCTCCTTCTCGAGAGAGAAGTTGATCGAGCCATACACTTCATACTACTTCCTCTTCGTTTGTTTTCAAAATCTGGCCAAATTTGGCATGCAAATTCTTGGATATGGGATCATCAACATAAACTATTATGGAAACTAAAGAATAAATAATAATGCTTGTATTATACTTTTGATAAAGCGTGTTTATGGATAAACGTAACATGATGCCACAATTTTTTTATAGTTTTTATTCTTTATTTGAAATGTTATCAGAACCATGTCAACTTTGTCGGGATACGGATGCATAGCAAGAACATGACTTTTTTGGAACTTTCAGTGGTTTTCGATGCACCGAATTCCTTCTTAGCTTCAAAAGATTTTTGGAAAATTTTAAGATCAATCTAGCGCGCTTACTTTTAGTTAAAATTTGAGAAGGTCGGTGGGAGTACAGTTTACATCGAAGACCTCAAAAAATATAAAATTACATAAAGGTCCATACATTTAGCACAAAGGGCCCTCAAATGAAGTAATGAAAAGCAGTCAGGTCCGGGTCCTTCTCGAGAAAGTAGCTGAGCCATAGCATTTGTATACTCCTACTGTACTACTTTCGAACTAGCGTGTTGTGGTTTTGCTTGGTGGTTTCCTCTTCACAGGGTGTGAAAGAGAATGAGCATGGCGTACTATGGAGTACTAGTGGTAAAGCTGGCCAGATCATAATGTAGTGCATCGAATGCGATGGGACGTACTGCATACAGTATAAACAATCTCTTGTGCACCACTATCTTTTGAATAACATTCCCTCCGTATGTTTGGGAAGGAAGTGAAAACTTCGAACCAGGAAAATTTGAACTCCAACTCTAATAGTAACAGTATGAGTATTGTACCTTTTGCCACCAAGCCCAAAAATGGTTCCTTCTTATGCACACGAACGCATCACGCCTGATACTGACATGGAGCCGCCGACATGGTAGGTTGACACACGAACGTAGCGCCATGTTTTGGATGAGGGAGAGATCGGCTAGCCGGGGCTGATGAGGCAGTGAGGGAGAGAGAAAACAAAATTTGTTTTGTGTGCATATATAGTAAAGGTCCTGAAATTTACTACTAGTTCTGTACTACTAGTACTAGTAGGTGACTATACCATGTACCTCGTATTAGGAAGCCATCACAGCTTTGCTTCTGATATTGCACCGCCTTCAACTCCTCCTCTTCGCTACTCTCTTGAGATATCTCCTCTATGCTCATAGTTTCTCTTCTTTCTCTTTGTTTTTTTCTACAGAAAATACATATTCTTCCTACTTGGTTTACAGAAACTACACTCTTGTCACTTGGAAAATTGATTTTTTTTCATTTCTTAATGGTTGGAAACTCCGAGTGGCAACATTATTACCATGCCATGATTCACCCATCTACTCCCAAATATGGGAACATCACGGAAGGTGGGAGTACAATTTACATCAAGGAGCTAAAAAAGGGAGAAACTTACATCGAGGTCCTTACATTTAGCACTAAGCACCCTAAAATTAAGCAAGGGAAATAGTCGGGTCTAGCTCCTTCTCGAGAGAGTAGCTGATCGAGCCATACTCTTCATACTGCTTTCTCTTCATTTGTTTTCAAAATATATGGCCAAATTTGGCGGCATGCAAACTCTTGGACATGGGATCATCATCAGCATAAATTATGATGTAGATATGTCCATGACCTTGGTCGTTCGGCTTGAAATGAAAGAATGTTCATACTCATCAACAACTAATAAGCTTAAATGCGTTTAAATTTTACCACTTGCTTTTATGTTTGAATTTTACACAAACGGTGGGAGTACATTTTACATTAAGGACCTAAAAAGGGGGACTCACATCGAGGTACATAAATTTAGCACGAAACACCTTAAAATTAAGCAAATGAAAATAGTTGGGTTTTGTTCCTTGTCGAGAGAGAACCTGACCGAGCCATACTCTCCATACTACTTCCTCTTCATTTTTTTCAAAATATGGCCAAATTTGGCGGCATGCAAATTCTTGGATATGGGATCATGAATTATCAGCATAAATTATGATGTCGATATGGCCACAACCTTGGTCGTTCATCTTAAAATCCAAGAATGTTCATACTCATCGACAAATAATAATCTTAAATACGTTTAAATTTGAACGCTTGCTTTTAGGTTCGAATTTTACATGGATGGTGGGAGTACATTTTACATCAAGGACCTAAAACGGGGGAAATTACATCGAGGTCCTCCATACATTTAGCAAGAAGCACCCTAAAATGAAGCAAGTAAAACAGACAGGTTTGGCTCCTTCTCGAGAGAGAAGCTGATCGAGCCATACTCTTCATACTACTTCCTCTTTGTTTGTTTTCAAAGTATGGCAAGATTTGGCGGCATGCAAATTCCTAGATATGGGATCATGAATCATCATCATAAAGTATGATGTAGGTATGGCCATGACCTTGGTCGTTCGGCTTGAAATCCAAGAATGTTCATACTCATTCACAACTAAGCTTAAATACGTTTAAATTTTACCACTTGCTTTTAGGTTCGAATTTTCCATGAATGGTGGGAGTATAGTTTACATCAAGGACCTAGAAAGGGGGAAATTACATTGAGGTTCTTACATTTAGCACAAAGTACCGTAAAATTAAGCAAGTAAAACAGTCGGTTTTGGCCCCTACTTGAGAAAGCAGCTGATCGAGCGATACTCTTCATACTGCTTCCTCTTCGTATGTTTTCAAAATATATGGCCAAATTTGGCGGCATGCAAATTCTTGGATATGGGATCATCATCAGCATAAAGTATGATGTAGATATGGCCATGACCTTGGTCGTTTAGCTTGAAACTCCAACAATGTTCATACTCGTTTACAACTAATAATCTTAAATATGTTCAAATTTTACCACTTCTTTTAGGTTCAAATTTTACATGGATGGTGGGAGTACATTTTACATCAGGACCTAAAAAAGGTAAAATTGCATTGACATCCATACATTTAGCATGAAGCACCCTAAAATTAAGCAAGGAAAATAGTTGGCTAGGAAGCTTGAGAACTCATAAAACTTGGTAATCAATTGTAAGTGTATCAAGGTCCACGCTTTGTCTGAAAACTAGGGTTGTTGATGTGGTATTCTGAGCCATTTTTCTTCATACTTGCTCACAGAAAAAAACTTGTCACTCTGAAAATTGAAAAAGGTTTATTGTTTCTATAAGTTGGAAACTATGGTTGCCACCATTTTTCACCTTGCCAAGATGCATGTAACTACCTCGGTGAATTACGCTCTTAGTTAATGGCTGGATGAACGAAAGTGGTTAAAATAGTACGGTGGGGCCCAGGGCCACTTACAGTAGACATTTCGGCCGTCCTAACCACTTTCAGACAACAGGGCAAGAACGAGCGGCGTAATCGGCAGGCGAAGGGATCAACTACATACACAAATGAGTATGTATGCAAGCCACATACAACAGTCCTCAGAGCCATTCCATCTAAAAGAAATAGAAATATTGCAACGCCATACGGCAAGATCCAAATGTCCTAGATAGATATAATAATTTAGGATAGCTCCTCATACATCACACATCAGAGTATCAGGCGGAAGCGGAAAACAAGATCCGAGTACGGATAAGAAACAAATCGGCATAAGATGCCCCATAAATAAACACATCCCGCCCACAGATCACACGGATCCCCGTTCCCGGAATCTCTACACCGAATGATCATTGCCAACATCATCTGTCTCTTCCACCCAGTATCCATCTTGCGGATACACCTGTTCATCTGAATCAAACAATTTATCGTGTGAGACCCTAGGGGTACTCAGCAAGTCTTTATGCCGCTAAAGGGGACACAACCTGGGGTGACGCAATTGCAGCAAAAGATAATACATAACAATTCTATAGATACTCGCTAACCTTCCGCCTAACCAATGATAGACGGAAGTCCGTGAATTAAGAACAACAGTTATAACAGTATAATTAACAGATCCATCCTCCTCCTCGCTTACCAACGAGGAAGCGGACGAACAACCCCCATCATCTGTTGGCAGTTTTATTAACCATTCCATGAGTATTGCACTATTTACTAGTCAAGTACTTAGTCAATTTAAAAGCGGTACTTTAGTTATACTTGTCTATGATCGAGAAACTGTGCTCCAAGTCGTCCATAACCGCGGACACGGCTTTCAGAAAGATTTACCCTGCAGGGGTGCACGAATAGCAACACACACTCGATCAACCTCGGAAAAACCAAATCAAAACCCAACGAGGCATTCACGACAAAGCAATCACAGGATTCAGAAATATTTCAGGGGGCCACCCCATTAAGCTACCCGCAACAAAGTTGGCCGGCTCCGAGACGGACCCAAGGTTTGTGCCAATGGCTGTAAACGCCTGGGAACCCGAAAAAGTGACTGGGCTTGTCGATACCGCGAAAACATTCCACGATCCAAAACAGTTCAGGTGCTCCTCGCACAATCTTAAATAAAGCAGTAACATGGCATAAGTACATGATAGTAATAAAGCCCCAAACTAATTGTGGCCCCAAGAAATAAGAATGAATCAAGCTCCTGGTTAGGGGGGTCCATAAGGCCTCCCGGATGTGGATAGTGCGAATAGTGAAGGAACAGGAATCAAGTACTCGGGGTCCTACGGGACACAAGTGAGCATGAAAAACCAAATAGCAGATCTTGCTCACCGGTGCCTCTTTCATTAGTTATCCCATTACTACTCAGGTTATGTTGTTTAGGTACCTCATTATCCATCAGACACTCACATACCCTACTCATGCTTTTCTACGACTCGCATGGCTCAAACAACTCCTATAGTAATGGCTCATAGGACCGGAACAAGCTTGGCGTGGTTTAAAAGTAAAGGCCATGCAGTACTTGGGATTCAATTTAATGCAATCGCGACTCAATGATGCAAGAATAAGATAGAGGCAATAGGTACTGTATGTATGCAAGCATGTGGTAGAGCTTGCCTGGTAGCTCAGTTGAAGCGAGAGATGGATCTGGGTAGTACTCCTGTGATTCCTGGTAATTCTCCTACTGGGAGTCTATTCGAAGAAGAACCAAACAAACAAGGGCCAACATAAATAAAGTGCACAAGCATATGAATTGAAATGCAATAAGCAACCAAGCATGCCATGATGAATGATGCACAATTACATGGCATTAAAGTAGCATGGCAAAGGTGAGGGGTGGATACAAGAAATAAAGCACTTTATTATTTATTTGACCAAGTTTTATGTCATAAACAGTTCAGATTTTTAATGACAACCTGATGCATGCTTCAAGTCAGAACAAGGACTGCATAATTAGACATATATGTCGCGCTGATCGATTTAGACATATTATTTGTCAAATTTGGAGTTATAAAATAAAAGTTATTAATTAATTAAGGAAAAGGGCATTTTATGTAATTTTAATCATCTCGAAAATTTAAAGTGTTCAAAACATATTTTGAAGGGCATATTTGAATTCCTCACATTTTTCTGATTCCAAAACATATATTACTTGTATTATTTGGATTTGTATTTTAAAAGTTATTTAAATCTGGTTTGAATTTGAATTTAAATCAATTTTGAAAAGATTTAATTAAAAACAGACACAGGAAAATACTTTTGTCACCCAGGCGAAATCAGCTCCAATCACTGGCGGGTGGGCCTGGCACTGACTGGGCCACGTGCGCGGGAAAACCTTTTGTTACCGTGCTCGGGCTAGCCCACTGAGGCTGACAGGCAGGGCCAGCGGCTAGAGGCCCACGTGCCAGTGGGGATGCCCCCAGAGGCTGACTGGTGGGGCGTCAGCTGGACCGCGGGTTACGTTTGAGAAAAACGGAGGGGCTTTCTGCAAGATGGCTAGGGCGACGGACAGGTGGGGTCTCTAGGAGCGCGGGTTGCAGAAGTCAAAAAGGTGGGGGGCTTATTGTAAATCTACCACGGCCCATACTGTTCTTCATCTTCACGGTCTGACGGCGGTGTGCGCACAGCGCAGAGCGGGGATTCGAACCCGGGACACGGGCGAGTGCGCTGAGGGAGGCGGAGCCACTGTGGCGGGCTAGGGGAGCTGACAGGTGAGGGGCTGGGGCCTCGATAGGGTGTGGCGCGGCGCGGGGAGGCTGCAGATGCCGGCGAGCGGCACGCACTGAGAGCGCTCGACAAAAGCAACGGCGGCGCTAGGGCGGTACGGCGAGGCGGAGCATGTCAGGGAGAGAGAGGGGCTCACCGCGGGATGGCTGGTGTGGTCGGATCGGGCGGAGAGGCACCAGAGCGGCGAGGACGCTGACGCTCCCCGGAGTTAGGGTTTCGGACGGCGAGGCGCAGGATCCGGCGGTGCTGGACTTCTCCTCCACGTCGGCGAGTACGGGGAGCAGCAGGGCGGTCCTCTCGGTCTCCCAGGCCACCTCCACGACAAGCACGCCGGCTAGAGCGTCGAGGACGAGGTGGTGCTGGCGGCGACCGGCGTCGGGTGTGGTGGTCGGAGAGGAAGAAGGAGAAGAAGGGGGCGGCTCGGGCAGATCTGGGAGAGGCCAGAGAGGCGTGTGGGCGAGGGAAAACGAGAGGGAGAGAGGAGGAAGGCAGGCGGGGCACGGCAGAGATAAAGGTGGCCTCGGTGCCACCTTTCTCTCCTTTTCTTCCTCGATCACGTGCTCGGCCGGGCTGGGGCTCGACCTGGGGCTGCAGGTGGACCAGGGCCAGGAGAGAGGGACAGGCAGGGAGGGCTCGGCTGGAGGGCGGCCCTCGGGTCAGGAAGAGAGAAGAGAGGGAGGGGTAGCTCGGCTAGGGTTACATGGGGCATGGCTCGGGTTAGGGTTTTGTCTAGGTTTGGGGTAGGTAGCTGGGGTGTTGCTCAGCAGGTTAGAGAGAGAGGGAGAGTAAGTGAGAGAGATGGGAGAAGGTTAGGGTTTAGTAGAATTAGGGTTAGGAGAAATTAGAGAGAGAGAGAGAAAATAGCTAGGTTAGGTGGTTTTAGGTATTTAGTTTTAATTTTGTTTAAGAGGCCATACCAAGAAGAACCATAGGGCTTGATCTTGCATGAGCTAATGTGGATGAGAAACAATAAAGAAAGAGGAAGAAAAGAATTAGGTGGAAAAAGTCACATATGATCATGCTTGAAGAAAATAAATAAAAGAAAGAGATATGGTTGAGACTATGGAGAGGTGGAATGGTAGGAGATGGTTTCCCCAAGATAGGATCCATTAACCCAAAAGAAAAACCAAAGGAGTAAAAGGTGGTGAAGAATTGTGCATGGCCCATGCAAAATAATAATGCCATGATTTATTTTGTGAAAACAATAATACTATTATGGCATTATTCTCATGCATTTCCCATAAGTGGAATAAAGGCCAAGCAAAGGATAAGTAGGATTAGACCCACCCTATTTCCCATGAGCTAGATAAAACCAAAATAAAGACACACAAGCTCATGGTCTAGTAGGATGGTGGAATTATAAAGTGGTGGAAAAGAAAGGTGGTGGAATGGAAATAAAAGATATGCCCCCAACTCAACTTGGGCATTGAACAAAATATCAATAACCAAATACAATATCAAGAGGCAAATACAATTAATAATGCATATGAGGGAAAAACCAAAATAAAGAGGATTTTATATGATGCTCAAATGCAAGGTGGCATGATGACATGAGCATGATATAATTATGATGCAACAATAATACATATGAAGTAGCCAATATCTTACTAGGACAAGTAGCATTACAATTGTTAGACAATTGGGGTGCTACAATGCACACATCTACAAAATATGGGAACATTACAATACAATATGGTGTGCATATGGTTCTCACCTTTGTCGTTTGGCTTGAAACCCAAGAATGTTCATACATTGTGGGCCATATATTGTGTAACTATTTTTTCATAATTTATGATGACTCATGGTTATTAATATTTTTTCATTAGAAATAGTAGTACGCGCAAGAGGACGCCATGAAGAAGGATTCATTTTTAGGGTTTTAATTATTTTTGTTCATAACTAGTGAGGATCAAATTATCAACATGCAGAATCGTAGCAAGAACTTTAATCCTATAGAACTCTTGTTGGTTTTCGAAGCATTGACCGCCTCGGTACCATAAAGACTCAAAGGATGTTTGTAACTTTCTATGTTTACGTGTAGTTCAAATTGCAAAATGACTTTTTGTTCCTGAATTTTCGAAACACCCAGCACTAATAGCATTATTGTTCACCATGGCAAGATGCACTCATCTACCAAATATGGGAACATTACCATAAAGTATGTTGTACATATATAAGGCCATTTAGCTTGTCTTTTCGGCCTGAAGCCTAAGGATGTTCATACATGAGAGGCCATATTTTCAATTAGTTTGTTTTGTAAATGATGTGAACTCTCTTGATAATAATCATTTTTCACGACAAGTAGTACAAGTCAGAGGACATCATGCAATGTTTTTTATTGTTTTCAAACAAAAGTCAATTTTGCTACATGCAAATTCTTAGCAAGAAGTTGAATTCAACAAATTCATTGGTTTCCGATATATTTATAACCTAGGTGGGTACCTTCAAAAGATAGTTGTATAACTTTAAGAGCAATCTGCTACTTACTCATAGTTCAATTTTTATCTAACATTGATAAATTGGCTTAATTTAGTTTAAGAGTGTGAAGTTCTCTAGGAAACCTTGAGAACTCAAAAAACTTTGTAATCATAAGTGAAACATGTATAAAATTTGTCTAGAAACTCGGCTTGTGGCATTCCGAGCCATATTCACCGTGCTTCATCTCAAGAAAATAAATCACAGGAAAATAATTATCTTCTTAAAGTTTATGATAAATCGGGGTGCTTTTGTGTGAGGTGTAATAAATAGACATATATCGTTCGTCTGACACTTTAAAAGAAACTCTTTGATGTACATTTGTTTATATGAATGAAACGTCAAATCTTATGTACAAACAAGTTATGTTCAAAAACAAGTTTATTATGACCGAACAAAGCCTTCACAAATTCAATGTGCGATAGACAAATATTTTTGGTACCTTTGTGTAAACATTGACATTTCATATGAAATAAGTCTCTTACATCCTAGCTACATGCATCCAAAAAGTATTGTGAGTGATAAATATCGTTAGTAGCCAGTTTTTAGCATCATTCAATCTTTGTGTGCGAATGGGAGCAATGACATTCGGTGACCACTTGTCAGTATTGCTAACAATGAGGTTAAATCAGTCATTACAGGACTAACTGGCCAAATTTGTACATATTAGGCCAAAAACTGTTAAAATGTGCAAAAATGAAATCCACCAAGTGTTTTGTGCAAAAGTGTGATGAAAAGATGGTGGATCGTGCAATTTCCTCTATCTAAAAAATGTTTTATACTACCATGGACGGTATACAAAGTATTGTACTGTACTTACTACTAGCAAAATAGGTACCAGATGGAAGATTGAAACCTAAAGGGTACCCACTATTTTAGTCGGTTCAAAGAAATGAACTAGTTTGTCAAAAGGTGATGATATGTGAAATGTAGTTTTTTTGTAGTACGGTACTACTAAAGGGGATAGAGGGTTATCCACTCCCATTCTCTAACTCCTCCCCCACCATTCCCTCTCTCGCTATCACATTCCCACACTCACCTCTCAACTCTCAGTCGTTAACCCAGCCGTTGCTTTGATGAAACCAATGCCAAAACCTTTGTTTGTGGTTGAGCTGGGGTCCTCATCAAGCTCTGCTTCGGAGCTGCAGGTGGCTTGTTCGATTCGCTGGCCGCAACGCCTTTTCTGAAGCGTCCTTCACATTTCATGTGTGTGCGGGTCGTGCCCAAGGTGAGGTGTCCGTCGCCCTTAGGGTTTTGGCCGGCCACGCTGAAACCCTCATCGCCTGTCGAGTGGTCGTCCAAGCCTCCGGTGCCACGTACGTTGGGACCGAATGCTCGTGCGGTGGCAGACACATCCTTTTTGTCTGCAGGTTGGACTATCATTCCTAATGTGCCAAATTTCAGAGTGTATGAAGTGAAACCCCTAGCGGTGGCTCCCCCTTCATCCACGATTGTCTATGCTTCTTCGGTATATGTGGCTGGTTCTTCGTTAGTGACGCCGTGTTCATCTGCTCAACCCACCGACCCCTGTGAAAGTTCGCGCCCCCCAACTGCAATGAGGTTAGATCTGGAGGATTGGGGCTTTAACCCAAATCCGACGTGCATCTAGTAAGATTTTTGCAATGTGTAATGCAGGTCCTTTGTTGAACTTCTTAGTTATATGTCATATTTTTGATAATTGTCTTTTGTACTGTTCTTTATATGTCACATTCTTGATAATTGTCTTTTGTGCTGTTCTGCTTAGTTATGGAATATTCTTGATGACGATGATGCAGGGTTCTATTTTGGTACTTAGATGATGCATTGTGCTGTTTAGGAATTTTCCATGATGCGTTGTGCTGTTTTGGTATTTTTTATGATGCATTGTGTCCTATATCCTTACTGTGTTGTTTCATCCATTTTGATTTGCGTTCTGTTGTTTAGGATTAAATGATATGCCTTCTAGCTGTTTAGATTGTTTCAATGACCAATCAGTTTATGTAATTTTGATTATGCAGACACTGTTTATTAAATTTAATTACATGATACCTGATACGTCCAAACGTATCTACTTTCCCGGACACTTTTGCTATTGTTTTTCCTCTAAACTTGTGTGATTTGGATACAACTAACACGGACTGACGCTGTTTTCAGTAGAAACCTTGGCGTCTAGTTTTGTGCAGAAATCAACTATCAGGAAAAATCCCGGAAAATATGCCAAAAATCCTATTTCACCAGAAGACTCACGGAGCCAGAAGACGAGACAGAGGAGGGCCACGAGGGGCCCACACCACCAGGCCGCACGGGCCAAGCCAAGCCACGCCTGGGGGTGGTGTGGCCGCCTTGGTCACCCCCTCGGCCTCCCTCTTCACCTATAAGATGCCTCCTGACCTAAAAACCTAGGGGGGGTTTGATGTTTTCCAGAAAGAGTTCTGTTACGCCGCCACCACCAGATTCCGTGATTTAGAACCAGAAACTCCGTTATGGCACCCTGCCAGGATGGGGAATTAGAGGGAGCACCATCATTATCACCATCACTTCTCCATCAACCATCCATGATTCCCCTATCCATGAGTGAGTAATCCCCTGCTGTAGGCTATGGGGATGGTAGGGATTGGATAAGATCGTTCATGTGATGGCATCAGATTGTTAGGGCATGGTGCCTAGCATCTATTATTAGTGTTCTTTTTACTTTGTTGCAACTTGTTATGCTTAATGCCTATCACTAGGGCCTGAGTGCCATGATTTCAGATCTGAACATGTTATTGATTCATTATGATAGTATTGTTTATGGTCTTACCTGCAAGTTCTATACACATATTGTTGTCCGGAACCAAAGGCCCCGAAGTGACAATAATCAGGATAACCAAAGGGGGTGGATTTGATGTGAGGATCACATGCGTTCACGGAGTGTTAATGCTTTGCTCCAGTGCTCTATTAAAGGAGCACCTTAATTGCAAGTAGTTCCCTCAAGGCCCCACTGCAAACGGGCTGTCAGGACAAAAGATGTTGTGCAAGTTCTCATTGCGAGCACGTATGACTATATATGGAACACATGCCTATGATTATTTAGCACTTGGATGCTTTATCTTATTTATCTACAATTGACATATGTCTTGATTGTCATATGACTTGTCTTGTCCATGCAATGCCCATCTATCCATCCCTATGCCTACTGCACTTTAATCCTACTGTTTACTGGAATTGTTACTACTGTGTTTACTTTTACTACTGCTATTACTTTGCTATTGCTCTTACAAAACGGTTGCTACTAATAAACTGATGTGAGCAAGATTGTTTCCAGGTGCAGCTGAATTGACAACTCAGTTGTTAAGGCTTATAAATATTCTTTGGCTCCCCTTGTGTCGAATCAATAAATTGGGTTTCACTTCCCTCGAAAATACTGTGATACACCCTGATACATTGCAAATGTATCTATAATTTTTGATGTTCCATTCTTGGTTTTATCTACTTTCTTATGTTTTGTCCACACTTTGGAGTACTTTTCATATGATTTCTTGGACTAACCTATTAACAAGTGCCACAGTGCCAGTTGCCTGTTTTCTGCTGTTTTTGGTTCCAGGAAAGTCAGAAAATCAATATTCTCGGAATTGGACCGGACAAAAGCCAAAGTTGAAATTTTCCCGGAAGACTCACGGAGCCAGAAGGAGAGTTGGAGAGGGGCCACAGGGTGGCCACACCACCCCATGGCGCGGGTCCCCCCAGGCCGCGCCAGGGCATGGTGTGGGCCCCTGGCCGCCCATCGACCTTGCCCTCTAGCCTATAAGAAGCCTCCCGAGGCATAAACCCTAAATAGTCAAGCCTCCAGCCACGAAAAGTTCCGCCGCGCGCCGCCACCGAAGGGGAGATTCAGGGGACAGAAACTCTCTATTCCGGCACCTTGCCGGGATGGGGAAGTGCCCCTAGAGGCATCTCCATCGATCTCCACCACCATCTCCATCACCATTGTTGATTCCCATGATGAGGAGGGAGTAGTTCTCTCTCGAGGTTAAGGGTTCTACCGGTAGCTATGTGTTCATCTCTCTCTCTATGCATGATCATATTGTGATCATGAGCTTTGTAATCAAGTAGATCTACCTTGCTACTCAAGTGCTTTATTATATCTCTGCTCTCCCCTTGTGTGTGAAGTTGATAGTGTGCACACCATGGTGGCACTTAGGCTAGAGATTACAAATACTTGTTATGAGTTATATTTGGAGTTGGATGTCTTTATGAAATTGTGGTGTTTGTTGGACTCATCTAGTACTCAAGGTGACAGTGTGGGGTTATCTAGATGGGAAAGATGAACTTTGAGGTGTGTTGTTATAGCCCTACCATGGATTAGAGTATCCAACCGGAGAGTAGTTAAGAGTAGTATCGTAAAGAGAAGATATTTATATGAGAGTGTTCACTATTGAAAGTAGGATCCCTAGGCCTTGTTTCTAAACATTGAAACACCGTTTGCAACTAGATTTGTTACATGTTTTCTTGCTTCCATCTTTATTTCAGTTTGCCTTTAGTCTCTTCCACGCCATCAAGTTATTTTCTGCCACCATTGTCTTATATCCATATCACTTGTATTTCACTTTCTCTTCGCCGAACTAGTGCACCTATACACCTGACAAGTGTATTTGGTGTGTTGGGGACACAAGAGACTTCTTGTATCTTGATTGCAGGGTTGCTTGAGAGGGAATACCTTTGAACACTTCCTCCCTGAGTTCGATAAACCTTGGGTTATCCACTTAAGGGAAAACTTGCTGCTGTTCTACAAACCTCTGCACTTGGAGGCCCAACAAGTGTCTACAAGAATAGAAGTGCGTAGACATCCAGCTCTTTTCTGGCGCCGTTGCCGGGGAAGTAAGGTAAAAGGTATTCACACCGGAGGATTAAAGAAGAAGAACCTCCCATGGCAAACGCCTCTTTTCTGGCGTCATTGCTAGGGAGGTAAGGTAAATGGTACTCACATCCTCCGGTGTGAGTGCTCGAAGTAATTTCCTTTACATTCTGCAATTATATCTTTTTGTTTCTTAATTTTATTTTCACTAGTTAGGCTTAATGGAAAACAACAACCAAATTAGAGAGCTTTATAGTATTTATCTTGAGTTAGGACATGAAGTGTTTGAAGAGAAAATTAAAAAACCAATGGAATTTATTTGCATGCTAATAGCAATGTTGTTAGTATGAATTCTTTAGACACCATTATTTCTAATGCTATGGAAAAGTCTAATCTTGGGGAAGCTAGTTTTTATGAAAATTCCCTAGCTTTGGAAGATAGCTATTCTATTGCTTATGATGATACCAAACCTCCAATATATGATGATTACAATGATGAGTATGATATTTACAGTCCACCTACTATTGAGGAGAAAATTAATTATGATTCCAAAATGCCTCCTATATTTGATGATTATGGTGATGAGAATAATAATGATAGCTATTTTATTGAATTTGCTCCCACTACAATTAATAAGAATAACTATGTTTATGTGGGGAGTATTAATTCTTTTATGCATGTGGCTCATGATAAGAATGTTTCTGTGATAGTTATATTGTTAATTTTATTCATGATACTACTGAAAGTTATTATGAGAGAGGGAAGCATGGTTTTATGTGTCTCAACAATATTAAGTTTCCCCTCTTTATGTTGAAAGTCTTGAAGTTGCACTTGTTTTGCTTTCCTATGCTTGTTGCTTTGTGCTTTCATGACTTGTTTATTTATAAGATTCCTATGCATAGGAAGTGGGTTAGACTTAAATGTGTTTTGAATTTGCTTCTTGATGCTCTCTTTTACTTCAGTTCATATTCTTATGTGAGCATCTTCTCAAACTATCATGCCTAACTTAAAGGCGCTAAAGAAAAGTACTTATTGGGAGATAACCCAAAAGTTTTAGTTGAGCCTTGGAAGTTATTACTTCTGTAATAACCGCTCCTTATCCTTTTTATTTGCTTTTTGTGCCAAGAGTAACCTCTAATGAGAGAGAAGTAATGATTGGGAAAGTTGCTGTCCCGAAACAGATTTCTGTGCTTCACCGTAAAAATTCGTGTAAAATCTCTGTACGTCTTTTTGAGGCTTGAATTTTTGTGCTTCTGCCCCAGGTTGTTATCTAACTTTTGTTAGTTGAATAATTTTTTATTTGAGCAACAGAAGGTCTTCGAAAAAATTCGTCTTTACCTGCTGGTCTGTTTTGACAAATTTCTGCCATTATTTGCATTTGCTTCTTGTTGGTTCCTTTTTAGTTCTTTTGGGGAATTGAGCTTTTTGAGGGAAGTGCTACAGTAGCTAGTGTTTTAATGGAAGTTTTATTGGTGTTGAAACTGAACCTAAAGACTTATTATGTTGAGTGCACTAATGTTGCTAATAAAGATTGTGTGAAGTTTTGTATGAATGAAAAATTCCAGGTGTATGGAAGGAATGAGTAATGAGATGAAGGATGGACTAAAGCTCAAGCTTGGGGATGCCACACGTGTCACCCCAAGAAATATCCAAGAATTACAAGGGTCAACGCTTGGGGATGCCCAAGGCATCCCCTTCTTCATCAATAAAAATCTCAGGTTTCTTCCAAACGCTTCATTTTTATTGTTTCATGCACAGTTGTGTTGTTCTTGGAGCGTCTTCTTTTTGTTTTCTCTTTGGTTTTTCGTTTGCTTGGTTTGCTTAGTTTTCTGAATAAATTGGTTGGACCCCCTCTTTCATATATTGGTTTGCAAATAGTTTGGTTTGGTTTGGAAAAGAGTAGGAAAGTTCATGCTTATGTGGTAAAAAGAGCTCGTTTTTGACTGTGGCCTATGCTTTGTCATGCCATGCTTGATATTGTGTTGGCTTTATGCTTAGTATTCTTTTTTGTAGCATGACTTGTTATAAACAATTGAGATTGCTTAATGTGCCTTGGATGAATTATGCGTTGTTTTAGCATATTATAGCATAGTATAATGGTATTCTCCTTTGATGCTTTATTTGGGTTGACTTGGCACATGCTCACACCATGTTATGACTATCTCAAGTCACCATAGCCTTTATGATCCTTTAGTTTTCAACTTGTAGTATCAATTTATGCTTTGATCAATGATGTTTTGTCGCTCTGCATGATTATGGCCATTATTGCTCTCTAAGTTTGTCGCTCCCAGTCTTTTGCTAGCCTCCACAACAAAGTATGAGTTCCACTCATGCATCCAACTCCCTAAACCAAGTTATTCCAAAGAGTCCACCATACCTACCTACTAGCTTATGCTATTCCAAGAATATTCAAGCTTTTGTTTGCCTTCCAAATTAAACTTGTTATGAGAAAACTAGTGATTAAAGCTCTCACGAACTTGATGGCACACTTTACTTTTCTTGCCCTTAATAAACTTGAACCATTGTGTCGTTTATGTTGTATATGCTTGCACTTATTTGTTGGGAATTAGCAGAACCATGCTTTCATGGGGAACACTTTCAACATTGCACTTGGTACTTTGTACCTAGTTGATATCATGCTCTTTTGTATATGGATGTCGTCGGTGTGAAATGAAAGGGGAGCTTGTAAGTCCATGGAGTTATGTATATGTGTTAGAGAAACGCCTAGGCCGCTGGTCTAATCCATGCTGACATGGTGGAAACCTGCAGCGTAACCATAATGAGCTGTCTATGAAGCATTCTTCTTATAAAAAGAGTCCTATATTGTGAAAAAAAGAAAAAGAGAAAAAGAAAAAAAATGATATTATGAAAAGAGGAAAGAGATAAAAAAGCACCATATTCCCATGGTAAATAAGAAGATTGCTGAGATGCTCGTTGTCTGCTTGCCTTGTCATTTTGATATGGGGATTCTTCTGTATCATCGGGAAAGGGGTACCCCGTTGGCGGTTCTCTATGATACACATGTACTTACGATGACAAGAACTTACCGGTGACTAAACTTGAGTAGCATGAGAAGCGGCCCTCGTATTCAAGGGACATGAGATTTCTAACTTATACTTCGTCAAGCATGTACACCATAGTTTGTTCACTTTAACCTTAATCACTTCAAGATGCTTATGATAGGGGCAATGAGAGCTGAAAACTATAAGTACCATAATTTTTGGAAGCTCTTTATGAGACTTGAATCCCTACTTCCTTCTATGAAGGCCTTTCTTCCACTTATATATTGAGTCTGCACCTTCTATCTTTATGCACTTACTTTGAGAGCATAGTGGCCATTCTTAGTTCTATGTGCATTGTCCCAAGACTTGTTGATTGATGCATAACTTTGATATTGCTTGTTTTAAACTATTTGTATCTAGTCACTCTTATGAACTTTGAAGGTGTCCTATGCATTTATGTTTGCTACTCTATGAGGGACAAGCTGAATGCCACTATGCTATGTTTTCTTTATGTGAAACAAACAAACATCTTGCAAAGCATTATTATTCATGAATCTTTTTTGTGCCTTTTCATGTTGCAACATAGTTGCTATGTCTTAATTGCTAGAACTTTATCTTTCATGTTATGTTGAAGTACTTTAGTCCCAACTATCAATGTTTACTTTGATCAAGTTTATGATGGTGCATGTCACCTCAAAAAATTATTCTTTCTTTTTATCACTTACCTATTCTAGGATGAGCAGGAGTTAAGTTTGGGGATGTTGATACATTGCAAATGTATCTATAATTTTTGATGTTCCATGCTTGGTTTTATCTACTTTCTTATATTTTGTCCACACTTTGGATTACTTTTCATATGATTTCTTGGACTAACCTATTAACAAGTTCCACAGTGCCAGTTGCCTGTTTTCTGCTGTTTTGGTTCTAGGAAAGTCAGAAAATCAATATTCTCGGAATTGGACCGGACAGAAGCCAAAGTTGATATTTTCCCGGAAGACTCACGGAGCCAGAAGGAGAGTCGGAGAGGGGCCACAGGGTGGCCACACCACCCCATGGCGCGGGTCCCCCCAGGTCGCGCCAGGGCATGGTGTGGCCCCCCCTGGCCGCCCACCGACCTTGCCATCTAGCCTATAAGAAGCCTCCCGAGGCATAAACCCTAAATAGTCAAGCCTCGAGCCATGAAAAGTTCCGCAGCGTGCCGCCACCGAAGGGGAGATTCGGGGGACAGAAAGTCTCTGTTCCGACACCCTGCCGGGACCGGGAAGTGCCCCCAGAGCCATCTCCATCGATCTCCACCACCATCTCCATCGCCATTGCTGATTCCCATGATGAGGAGGGAGTAGTTCTCTCTCGAGGCTAAGGGTTCTACCGGTAGCTATGTGTTCATCTCTCTCTCTATGCATGATCATATTGTGATCATGAGCTTTGTAATTAAGTAGATCTACCTTGCTACTCAAGTGCTTTATTAGATCTCTGCTCTCCCCTTGTGTGTGAAGTTGACAGTGTGCACACCATGGTGGCACTTAGGCTAGAGATTACAAATACTTTTTATGAGTTATATTTGGAGTTGGATGTCTTTATGAAATTGTGGTGTTTGTTGGACTCATATAGTACTCAAGGTGACAGTGTGGGGTTATCTAGATGGGAAAGATGAACTTTGAGGTGTGCTGTTCTAGCCTTACCATGGATTAGAGTGTCCAACCGGAGAGTAGTTAAGAGTAGTATCGGAAAGAGAAGATATTTATATGAGAGTGTTCACTAGTGAAAGTATGATCCCTAGGCCTTGTTTCTAAACATTGAAACACCGTTTGCAACTAGATCTGTTACATGTTTGCTTGCTTCCATCTTTATTTCAGTTTGCCTTCAGTCTCTTCCATGCCATCAAGTTATTTTCTGCCACCATTGTCTTATATCCATACCACTTGTATTTCACTTTCTCTTCGCGCGAACTAGTGCACCTATACACCTGACAATTATATTTGGTGTGTTGGGGACACAAGAGACTTCTTGTATCTTGATTGCAGGGTTGCTTGAGAGGGAATACCTTTGACCACTTCCTCCCTGAGTTCGATAAACCTTGGGTGATCCACTTAAGGGAAAACTTGTTGCTGTTCTACAAACCTCTGCACTTGGAGGCCCAACAACTGTCTACAAGAATAGAAGTGCATAGACATCACACCCCATATACTTGTGGGTCATCAAGACTATTTTCTGGCGTCGTTGCCGGGGAGCATAGCTCTATTTATCAAGTTCACTTGGAATCACTATTGTTCGCTGCCATCCATCCATCATGGGTAAGTCTCGTGATGGCAAGGTCCCTATTTTACCATCCACTACAAGGAGAGGTACGGTTCTGAACACCTTTGTTGCTCTTGATTCACTATCTTTTATGAGTAAGCTCCTTACACCACCACATACACATGCTACACACACTGCTACTACTGCTGAATCTAAAGTTTCTGATAGTTATGATGCTGCTTCTACTGTGCTTGATAAAAGTGGTTCATTAGGTCCTTTCCTAGATGCTACGATTGCTAGAACTATAGCTCGAAATACTGAAACTCCTAATGAAGACACTACTACACTGTCAGTTCACCTGAGTCTAGAGAGAGCTATGATATTGAAGATGGTTATATCGAGATGACTGATGAATTTATTAAAGAATGTCAAAACACTCATGATAAAAAATGCTATTAAGAGTCTTCTTGAGAAACATACTGTTAAACCTAAATTATCTCCTAATACTAAGTTTTCTACATCTCCCATAAACATTAAAGATAAGGATTGTGATTTCTCTCTTGATTTATCTTACATAACCATTGTTGAGAAAGAACCTTTTTGTGGAACTAAGAATGAAAGTGTTGTAGCACATATGACTGAGCTTTCTACCATGAGTGGTTTATTTTCTAATGACATTAAGATGCGCACCTACTTTGTTGCTAAAATTTTCCCTTTTTCACTGAAAGGAGAAGCTAAAACTTGGTTTAATAATTTACCTCCTGGATCTATTGATAGCCCTGATTGCTTGATTAGTACCTTCCTTCAGAAATATTTCCCTCCTAGTGCTAGACATGGTATTTTGCAGGAACTTTTTGATTTTAAAGAGGGAGAGAAAGAGATATTGCCTAAATCATGGGCAAGGTTTTGTGCTTTGATTCATGCACAGGATGGATGTCCATTCCCTAAAAATGAGCTTCTTGATATATATTATAATGGACTAACTGAAGAGTCTAGGACATACCTGGATAGTTGTGCTGATTGTGTTTTTAGGAAGAGAACCCCCAAAGAAGCTGAGGAATTAATGGCTAAAATAAGCAAGAATTATGAAGACTAGACTTCATCTGAGCCAACTCCACCTGAGACAACTATACCTGAGTTAACTGTGCCTGAGCCAACACCAACAGCAACACCAAAGAAGAGGGGGTTACTGTTGAGGTACACTCTCTCCAACATTTTGATGAAGGTGATATTCCTTACTCTAAACCTCCTGATCAATGCTTAGAAGAATTTGATGTTTTTATTGTTAAGCAAGATAATTTTAATAAAAGGGTGCAAAATCATTTAATGGAAAACTCTAGAGCTATTATTGAGTTAAAATATATTGTAAAAAGAACCTCTAATGATGTTAAAATGCTTGTTAAACATTTCCAAATGGTTCAAACTCAAATTGATCAGCTTATTAAGGTACAAAAAGATTTGCTAGTTAATGCTTCTAAGGAAAAACAAGCTTATGAAATTAGAACTAGAAGTGGTGCTGCCACCCAGGATCCTCTATATCCTGATGGGCATCCTAAAAGAATTGAGCAGGATTCTCAACAAATTGAAAATAGTGGTACTTCTCCTAAGAAAAGTAAAAATAAACATAAAACTAATATAGAACCTTTAGACCCTGCTAAACATCCTAATAGTATATATGTCTCTAATGCTCAAACTGAAAGTGGTAATGAGGAAAATGATGCTCCTGATAAAGAAAAAGTTGAAGAAGAACTTGAAAGTCACACTAAGAATACTAAATACACTAAAGAAAAATTTGTTGCAAATAAACATGGTAGTGAAAGAGAGCCTTGGGTCCAAAAACCTATGCTTTTCCTTGATAAGAAACACACGTCAAAGGAAGATGAACACCATAATAAGTTTTGTGAGTGGATGAAACCTTTATTTTTGCAAATTCCATTGACTGATGTTATTAAATTGCCTCCTTATTCAAAGTATATGAAGGATATTGTCTCTAATAAAAGGAAGATCCCTAATGAAGAAATTTCTAGTTTGCTTGCCAATTATTCCTTTAATGGTAAGGTTCCAAAGAAACTTGGAGACCTAGGGATTCCAACTATTCCATGCTCTATTAAAAATAGTTATGTTAGAACTGCTTTGTGTGATTTGGGAGCAGGAGTTAGTGTTATGTCTTCTTCTCTCTACAAGATACTTCAATTGGAAAAACTAATACCAACTGATATATCTTTGCAAATGGCTGATAAATCTACTACTATTCATGTTGGTATATGTGAGGATGTACATGTTCAAGTTGCTCATAATTTCTTGATATTAACTGACTTTGTTGTGCTTGAAATGCCTGAAGATGATAATATGTCTATTATTCTTGGGAGATGTTTCTTAATACTGCAGGAGCTGTTATTAATTGTAATCAAGGAAAGGTGACTTTTAATGTTAATGACAAGGAGCATTCTATCTATTTCCCCAAGAAGATTGATAGGAATTATGGCTTAAATTCAATTGAAAATATTGAGGGCATTCAAGTTGGAGAAATATATTGTCCCATACCAAAAGAAAAATATGAAATTATTATGATTGGGACCATTGCTATCAAGGTTAAGGGAACATAATCATTCAGTGGAATGCAAATTTTTGTTTCATATAAATTTTTTTGGTAACAAGACCTGATCAACCTTGTTAACAAAGGGATTTTAATGAACAAAACAATGTTTTCACCATGATTTGCTTACTTTTAGTTTATCCATTTTAGTTTTTGCTTTCACTTAGTTTACTTTTCTGTTGTTAGTTGCTTGCTTATTAGAGTGTCTTAGAACTTTTGAAGTTTTAGCTTTGTTTTGTTTTTGCATCTTTCCAAAGCCATCTTTCTGTCAGAAAATCATTCATCAATACCTGAAAATTGCTAAAAAAAATAAGGTGTCTCGAAAAGTTCCAGAAAATTCATATTAATTTTTTACATGAAAAAAGGGGCAGAGAAGTACCTAGAGAGTACTAGGGGGCCCACTAGGTAGGCACACCACCTGGTGGCGCGGCCACACCAGGGGCGCGCCTGGCCATGATTAGGGACACCCCTGGTCCTCCACTCACTCTCTCACTTACCACTTCCTTCTCTCTCCCGAGAAAACATCAGTTCATTGCTCGAAATTGCGTTCTTGCTATTCTTGTCCATGATTTTTCAATCTCCTTGCTCAGCCCATCTTTGACTCAACCAACATGAATTAAGGGTGCCTGAGGTTATGAAGGTTCACCGAGAGGAGGAAGTTTTTCCTTCCATCTATCCATGCCCCGAATTCATGAGGGCTGTAGGGATTTCTCAGGATTTCCATGGTAAATAAGAAGATTGCTGAGATGCTCATTGTCTGCTTTCCTTGTCATTTTGATATGGGGATTCTTCCGTATCATCGGGCAAGGGGTACCCCGTTGGCAGTTCTCTATGATACGCATGTATTTACTATGACAAGAACTTACCGGTAAATAAAGTTGAGTAGCATGAGGAGCGGCCCTCATACTCAAGGGACATGAGATTTCCAGTTTATGGTATGTCAAGCATATAACTCGTATTGGACCTCACTTTCACTTTAACCATTTAAAGATGCTTATGATAGGGGCAATGAGAGATCAAAGCTAACGATTACCATACTTTCAGCATTTGGAAGCCTTTCAAACTTTTCAAAACCTTTTCACTTCCTTGTTGAGTCACCACATATTCTATGAGCACTTTCTTGAGAGCATAGTTGTCATTCTTAGTGTAATACGCTTGTCTCAAGACTTGATTAATTGTGTCATGACTTTGATGCTTGTATCTTTGATATCTTTACTTCTAGTCTTCACTTGAACTTCAGAGGTGCCTTGGCATTTATGTTTTCTCTATAATCAAAGGCAAGCGAGATACCACTCTATCATATCTTTTTATGAGCATTGCAATGTTGCTTATGTTTATGCTTCATGCTATTTATTATTTTTTAGTTGGAATATCTTCATAGCTTGCAATGACTATTAAGTAAACTTATTTGCCTAATATTTATTATGAATTGCCTAAGTAGTTGATCATATGCTAAGAATATATACATCTTATGAAGCAAATGTGTTTGTGAAAGTTTCTTTTATCGCACTCAGTTTTCAACTGAATTTCTTGAGGACAAGCAATAAGCTAAGCTTGGGGGGAGTTGATACGTCCAAAACGTATCTACTTTCCCGAACACTTTTGCTATTGTTTTTCCTCTAAACATGTGTGATTTGGATACAACTAACACGTACTAACGTTGTTTTCAGTAGAATTACCTCGGTGTTAGTTTTTGTGCAGAAAATCAACTATCAGGAAAAATCCCGGAAAATATGCCAAAAATCCTATTTCACCAGAAGACTCACGGAGCCAGAAGATAAGACGGAGGAGGACCACGAGGGGCCCACACCACCTGGCCACGCGGGCCAGGCCAAGCCGCGCCTGGGGGTGCTGTGGCCGCCTCGGTCACCCCCTCGGCCTCCCTCTTCGCCTATAAGATGCCTCCTGACCTAAACACCCATAGGGGTTCGACGTTTTTCCAGAAAGAGTTCTGATGCGCCGCCACCACCAGATTCCATGATTCAGAACCAGAAACTCCGTTCTGGCACCCTGCCGGGATGGGGAATTGGAGGAGATCATCGTGAAGGAAATATGCCCTAGAGGCAATCATAGAGATGATTGTATTTCATGTGTATCCATGAATTATTATAATGTTCCTTGAATATCCATATACCAAGCAACTTGTATTGATTGGCAATTATGTGAATTGTTTGTGAAACTCTTTACTTGTATGGTTATCTAATAATTGTCCCTAGTCGGAGTTCATGCGAGGACACACGTGAATATTAGACTAGCACATCGATTGGTTGATGACTATGTTTCGCAAGTCATAGACATGGAGATGTCAAACCAATCATGTGGACACATGTTATGAACATGGGGTTGGACTGACCCAATATGAGACTGGCAATAATACTTGCAACTCTCTCTACACATCGTGTACGTTTTGTCCTTAGACCTGAGATTGTCGCATGTACTTGAGATGTGGATCGACCTACTTTGGGGTTATCAAACACTACTCCGTAACTGGGTAGTTATAAAGGTAGCTTTCGGGTTTGTCCTGATACATGCTGCAAGGCATCGGTCATTCAAGATGGGATTTGCCCCTCTCTACATGAGAGAGATATCTCTGGGCCCCTCGAGTGATCGGATCCAGAAATGCATGGCCGTGCTACATATGGTTAAGAGTTAACCTAGTAAAGGGATTCCGAATCACAGTATCGAGAAAGAGAGGTCAGCTTGGAGCTAGACCAAATATCGTGAGGCAAAGGTAAAGACATGTACTCAACCTTGTGATGGTTTGTCCAAATGATCTTTATATGCGTTTAGGAGTTGGCACATCTTGCTAGAGGCCGCTACCAACTATTGACGGAATAAGTGTACTCGTGTCATGTCTATATGTGTATGAACCTATAGGGTCACACACTTTAGGGGTTGGGAGCCTAATGAGGATTGGATCCGAATTAGACCAAGCTTAGGCTGCTAATGTAGAAGCCCACCAGGGATGCCTATATAAGAGAGGGTGAGGCGAGTTGAATAGGGTAGAGCATTCCACCCAGCCACCACTCCTCTTCCGCATGTGTTGCACGCGTAGACCTAGCAGTCTGGCGTGTGACGGCTTCCACTCCGGACGTGTGGATACCTCGGAGGTGCTGCATCTGTAGCACTTGGACGAGCCGCGCAAAGGGGAGCTACTCGTGGGACGAGGGCGAGGAGGAGACGTAGAACATCTACACTGCCGCAACGTGCTTCATCGAGTTCCGCACCTGCACGTCTAGCGGTAATCCCGTGATCTATGACAATAGTATTCCTGGTTGACGCGGTAGAAAATTTTGATTTTACAATAGTGTAGCCTACCCGTTACCCTACAGTGGTATCAGAGCCGATGCTATTCAGTCATAGGTTCGGGAAGTTTGCGTATGGTGATATGTAGATTGATATGAATGATGTGATCGTTTGTATGGCGGTGTTTCTGGATTGATCTATGATCTTACTTTCCGTGATCGTGATTCTAAGGTCGTCGAACGACTTACCCCTACCGGTCGGTTTCCGCCATCGGGGTAGACAGTGACACATAAATCCTTTTGAATCACGCGAAGATCAATATGATTGATCGAATCGGGAATTAGATCTGAATCGACGTATCGTGATCAAAGGAGTTTGGTCAAATTGGAACTATGGTCGGTTTATGGTAAATTTGATTTGCCGATCAAAATCCTTAAAGAAAATTGTATAGATTTGATCTCTCATTTTTCACCGCAAGGGGAGACCCCCTAGACCCCCCTTAGTCGTAGCCCCCTTTTGTATCTCGTTAAGGTTCATAGGTGCTACGATTTCACATGATCCGGTAGAATGCGATTCTATGCACAACTTGTTTTTGCAGGATTTATGTGATCAGTATGGCCCAAAAATGTATGTTATGCATGTATGTATTTTTCATGACCTGTGTGTCGTGAGTAGGGAAACACGGCTGGAGCCATATGTGTTGTCAATTATTGTAATGGCCTGCGTGCCAACTTGTGATGAGACCAATACCATGTAATTTTGATTACGAGCTGTTAGGAGTAATAGCTTGTATTAGTTCTTGGAGAACTCATCACTTGGAGGATGGCTCGCATAGAGCATGAAGATGGAGATCATCATGGTGGACAGGTTCTATGGCGATGGAGATCACCATGAGAAAATGGGCCATACTGTATCACATCTATGTGAATGCTATTCTTATATGCTTTACTACTATGCATGCTTAGATGATAGAAGTAGAACGATCCCTCACAAAGTTTAAGTTAAACCATGCCCTCCCAACCAAACCTTGCACCATCCTATGCCCTGTACAATCGTTGGTGGGTCTATGAAATTAGGGTGCCACAGTTTTCCTTGGCTGGATGGATTTGTATCGGATACCTACACGCATAAGGGTTGGTGAGCTTAACAAGGTCATCTTAACAGTTAAGGACCTTGGGGCATAAAGGTTGGGCGCCTAGTTTTGACATAGAGATGTCACCCAACAACAAGAGTCATATGTGATATGATTAGCAAAGGTTGCTTACCGATTTACCTTGTCTTCTAGCAGTGATGCTAAAGCTCACTAGTCGACTTGTTAATTGTGGATCTTGAATCACTTAGTATCAATAGAGGGATGTTGATTTAAGTGGGAGTATATGCTATTAAATTGTTTAATATGTTTTACTCTTTCATGGTTACATGGCTTAGTATTTTGCATATTTTTTTTGTTGTGGATCAATGGCACCGAACAATTCATCACCTTTTGCTTTGCGTTCGATTCTTGAAAAGGATAAACTAAATGGAAGAAACTATTCGGACTGGGTCCGTAACCTAAGAATTGTTCTCAGGGCTGAGAAAAAGGAAACTGTTCTGGATACCCCAATCCCGGATGAACCTGCTGATAATGCAACTGCTACCCTTAAGAATGCCTACAAGAAAGCATGTGATGAATCTCTTGAGGTTAGTTGTCTTATGCTTCCATGCATGGAACCTTATCTTCAAAAGTAGTATGAGGATCAGGAAGCGTACGATATGATCGTTGCGCTTAAGGACATGTTCCAGACTCAGGCTAGGACTGAGAGGTACAATGTCGCTAAGTCCTTTGTGGAATGCAAGCTGGCACATGGAGCAGCTGTAGGCCCCCATGTGATCAAAATGGTTGGTTACAGTCAGACTTTGGAAAAGCTTGGTTTTCCATTAGGCCAAGAGTTGGCCACTGATTTCATTTTGGCATCTCTTCCATCTAGCTATGGGCATTTCATTTCGAACTACCATATGCATGGGGTGGAGAGGGGCCTTAATGAATTATGTGGGATGCTGAAAACAGCAGAATGTGACATTAAGAAGTGTGCAGGGCATAGCCATGTGATGGCTGTGCAGAACAAGCCTAGCTTCAAGAAAAAGGGCACTTCTTGGCAGAAGAAGAAGGGCAAGGCTAAGGATACGATCCCTAAGCCAAACCCTGCACCCAAGCAAAAGGTTGGTCCTGCAGGAGACACTGAGTGTTTCTTTTGTCACGAATATGGCCACTGGAAGAGAAACTGCAGCAAGTACCAGGCTTCTTTGAAGAAGAGTGGAAGTAAGAGTACTTCCCACTCAGGTACGCTTGTTGTAAATGTTGTGGACATTTTTCTCGCAGATTCTTATGTTAACTCTTGGGTATTTGATATCGGATCGGTTGCTCATATTTGCAATTCGATGCAGGGGCTAATAAGGACTAGAGAAGTGCAGAAAGGCGAAGTGGATTTTCGCGTTGGAAATAAAGCAAGGGTTGCTGCATTGTTCGTCGGCGTCATGCAACTTCACCTTCCGTCATGCAACTTCACCTTCCGAATCACAGTATCGAGAAAGAGAGGTCAGCTTGGAGCTAGACCAAATATCGTGAGGCAAACGGAAAGACATGTACTCAACCTTGTGATGGTTCGTCCGAATGATCTTTATATGCGTTTAGGAGTTGGCACATCTTGCTAGAGGCCGCTACCAACTATTGACGGAGTAAGTGTACTCGTGTCATGTATATACGTGTATGAACCTATAGGGTCACACACTTTAGGGGCTGGAAGCCTAATGAGGATTGGATCCGAATTAGACCAGGCTTAGGCTGCTAATGTAGAAGCCCACCAGGGATGCCTATATAAGAGAGGGTGAGACGAGCTGAATAGGGTAGAGCATTCCACCCAGCCGCCACTCCTCTTCCGCATGTGTTGCACGCGCAGACCTAGCAGTCTGGCGTGTGACGGCTTCCACTCCGGACGTGTGGATACCTCGGAGGTGCTGCATCTATAGCACTTGGACGAGCCGCGCAAAGGGGAGCTTCTCGTGGGACGAGGACGAGGAGGAAACGTAGAACATCTACACTTCCGCAACGTGCTTCATCGAGTTCCGCACCTGCGCGTCTAGCGGTAATCCCGTGATCTATGACAATAGTATTCCTGGTTGACGCGGTAGAAAATTTTGATTTTACGCTAGTGTAGCCTACCCGTTACCCTACACATCGCCATTATCATCACCATCGCTTCTCCATCAACCATCCATGATTCCCCCATCCACGAGTGAGTAATCCCCCGTTGTAGGCTATGGGGATGGTAGGGATTGGATGAGATCGTTCATGTAATGGCATCAGATTGTTAGGGCATGGTGCCTAGTATCTATTATTGGTGCTTTTTGACATTGTTGCAACTTGTTATGCTTAATGCTTGTCACTAGGGCCCGAGTGCCATGATTTCAGATCTGAACATGTTATTGATTCATTATGATAGTATTGTTTATGGTCTTACCTGCAAGTTCTATACACATATTGTTGTCCAGAACCAAAGGCCCCGAAGTGACAATAATCGGGATAACTGGAGGGGATAGCTTTGATGTGAGGATCACATGTGTTCATGGAGTGTTAATGCTTTGCTCCAGTGCTCTATTAAAAGGCGCACCTTAATTGCCAATAGTTCCCTCGAGGCCCGCTGCAAATGCGCTCGCAGGACAAAAGATGTTGTGCAAGTTCTCATTGCGAGCACGTATGACTATATATGGAACACATGCCTATGATTATTTAGTACTTGGATGCTTTATCTTATTTATCTACAATTGACATGTGTCTTGATTGTCATATGAATTGTCTTGTCCATGCAACGCCCGTCTATCCATCCCTATGCCTACCGCGCTTTAATCCTACTGTTTCCCGGAATTGTTACTACTGTCTTGACTTTTACTACTGCTATTACTTTGCTATTGCTATTACAACACTGTTGCTACTGATAAATTGCTGTGAGCAAGATTATTTCCAGGTGCAGCTGAATTCACAACTCAGTCGTTAAGGCTTATAAATATTCTTTGGCTCCCCTTGTGTTGAATCAATAAATTGGGTTTCACTTCCGTCGAAAATACTGCGATACACCCCCTATACTTGTGGGTTATCAATACCTTGTGTTGTTTTGGTATTTTTGATGATGCACTTCATATATGATGTTTTGTCTATCCAGATATTGCATTGTGCTGTTTTATCTATTTAGATTATGCATAGTGTTGTTTAATCAATCTAATTAAGTGGTATGCCTTCTAGTAGCTATTCAGATAATTTTGAGGACCCATCAGGTTAGGTGATTCTGATGATGCATTGTGCTCTATAGGCAATTTAATTTACCTGATACCCTGTGTTGTTTAGTTAATTTTGATGGTGCAATGACGCATTGTGATCTTTAGTCAATTTATACAATGCGTTATGGTGTTTTGGTAATTCCAAAGGACTGGCCCAATGGTAATTTTCATGTAGGACGGCCCAGTTGTAATGCCGAAATTAGACTACATTCTTGACAGGACTGCTCCATCTCCAGGTGGCTATGAAGATGCTCTCCCCATCATACCAAGGGAGTTGAAGTTACTGGGAAGGAGAGTGGAGGCCTTGGCAAGGGAAAGTGCTGCCAGGTCGGTCGCTAGTTCTACCAAACCATGAAGAAACCCTAGGTCGGTCAGACACCATGCCACCATGCATTGTCCTAGGCTCTTCTACATCCAGTTAGTCTAGCATGACTTGTATATGCTCATCATCCCGACTTACTTCAAGGCTTACGTGAAGGGACGCCCCTACCCACAACTAGTGGTGGTCCAAGCATGCGAGAAATATGAGTGGGTTATCCATGCCAACCGCAACAAAGACCAGATCGTCCTAGACAAAGAGCGGGCTACCTTTGCTGCTTTCCATGAGTTGAAGGAGGGTGACTACCTTATGTTCAAGGTCACCACAGACAGGTTCAAGATGAAAATCTACGACCGCATCACCTCCTGTCAGAAGGTGTTCGTCTGTCGTGAGTACACACATCTTGATTAAGGGCCTCTTTGGATCAAAGGATTTTCAAAGGAATTTTGGAGGAATTCGACCCACGGGATTTTTTTCTTCATAAGGAAGCCCTTTGGATGAAAAGAATCATACCTCCAAAATTCATATGGATTGCATTCCTACACCCCCAATCCCATAGGAATTTCAACGTTCACTTTTTTACACTCATTCGCGTAGGATTGAGCCAATTTTCCTACGTGTTTTCTGTGTTTCATTGAAATGACTTTAAGCCTGCAGATTTCCTCTATTTTGTACCTGCGACCTTGTTATCCTGTGTTTTGAAATCCTGTGATCCAAAGAAAGCTATTTTCTCTGTTTTGCAACATTGTTTTGTTCATGTGACCCAGCCAAATTTCTGTGTTTTTAAATCTTGTTATCCAAAGTAGCCCTAAGTTATCTTTAAGTTTGTTGTTCGATATTTTGGTGACCGCTTGTGATTATTATGCGTCAAGCCCTAAGTATATTCAATGTGACTACTACTACTATTACAAGTGCTATGAGCAAGCACAGCGTGGGACGTTATTAGAGGTGGCTAAGAAATGTACATACTAGAATTTTTTCCAAATCTACTAGTAGAAATTTACTAGATTGGCCGACAAAAACCAATCCTTAAGATGGGATCCACTTAGTATAGCATAAGGAAATTGATTGCACTACTATGTATCTAGCCAAAATTTTCCATAAGCTAGGACTCAGCTACCATCTCACACATTGTTGTGATTGAAATTTGTTTCTATTGCTATTTGTACCTAATAAAAATATTTTAATACTTATAGACTACCCTCAAGGGTCACCTTTAAGGTTTTGAGCTTATGGATAGGCTCCACTACATATGTTAAACACCTTATCTATTTTTCCCTTATGGATAGCTTGTGGCCAACATAGTGGATGCACTAAGAAAATAAAATCTGCTCCAGCGTTTAGACCAGGTAGGGGACCCACTCATCTTGGATAGAATCATGTCCGTCACGCATACTGGCTGAACAAGCAAGTAAAAACACATCTCTTGGATAGAATCATGTCCACTGCTTTGACAAGATATTATTACTAGTACAGAACATTGGGTGGGTTGTAAATATTTACAGTTACTAGCTCGATCACTAGTATGATGGCCTATCCATAGTCTACTTCAAAGAATATATCTAGTAATACCACCAACTATATTATACCATGATATCAGTCCTAAAAAACAAAAAAATTAGCTTCTAAAAATTTAAAAATAATTGTGAGTGCTCACATAATGTGTGTTAACAGACTCTAAAATTTTCAGAACTAAATAAGAAACACATGTAGAGAAACAAAAATGACAAATCAATATAAATAGTATCACAAAAAGACAATACCACAAATGACACTATCAACCTATCAATTTGTCTTATTCGTTTATGTTTATGTCTTTCGAATTTCGTTCCAAAAATTTAGGGACTGTGAACACACATCTTGTGAACATACAAATTGTCTTATCGATTTTTTTAAAACTTGAAAATTTGATTTATTAGAACTAGTATCATGGTATCATATAGAGGATGGTATCACTAGATATTTTCTCGTAACCTCTGGTACACCTATAGGTTTTACTTGCTACTACGGTAGAGCCTTGATCCTGAGTGCTAGGTCTTCGATGGACCAACGAGATTGCTCAAAGGCCCGCGACAAGATCCAGACCTTGAAATTTTGCTTCCACTATTCACTCTCCTCTCTCCTCCTACTAGTACTGCCTCGCTCCGCCTTCGTAGAAACCATTTTATTCCAATGTCCCTGCCTTGCTTCTTTACTTCTTCATCCAGCGATGTCACAAAATAACCTGTCTCTTCGGAAGAACATCAAGATGGTGGTGGTTAGAGCCATGGAGAAACCCCGCCGACAGGGTGACCTGTAGGCTCGGACCGAGAAAGGAGACCAGCCATGGGTCAAGGGCTCGTCTTCGCGCATGTATCTGAAGAGCGGCTATCATGGGCACCAAGAGTCTGGGTAGGTTTGTAATTCCGTTGATTCCTAGGTTGTCTGCTCGTACTATTGAACCGTCTCTCTACATCTTCCAGGGCAGGCGGCTCGAGCGTCGAATTTTCCACCCCTTGGGTCGATAGCACGACGGATCTCTCTGACGTGTACAATGTCGTCATGCCCACTCTCGGTCAAAGAAGAGATGTATTGTAGTCACTATACATGTATTGGCATTTCATGTTCTTCTCTGCATGCACTCCATGCTCTCTTACTGATGATGCATTTTACATGCAGGAAGTCAGGGCGAGAATCTCGGCCAAAGTAGATGAAATCAACAGCCATAACATTAACATTCTATAGAAAAACTCCGAGCTCCACCTAGAGTGTGATTGCCTCCGAGTCGATTTGGCTTTTCAAATGAAGCTCGCATGATCTTACGAGTGTGACTCCTCGATGCTTCACGCTGAGTGTGAAAATTTGAAGAAGGAAGTCATGGAGCTCCGCAGCCAGCATCTACCATTGCGGAGATCGTCCAGGTCACGCCTTGCTAAGTAGCAAGAGAGAAGCCATCTCATATCGGTCATCGAGGTCGTGACCATTGTGAAGGTCATCGAGGTCGTGCCTCCGTAGCGTGGCCACGGCGTTGTAATCGGCAAATCTGAGACAGAGAAAGTTTTTGCATTGGAGTAGGAACTAGGAAGGGAGAACACATCCCATGGCCCTCTTTTTTTCTTTTTTTGGGTGCATGGATCATTTTTTCTCATCCGTCTTCGTATAATTATATTGCACTCTTAGCAACTGAAAACGCTCTATGGAGCTTTTGTAACGATATACTTGATGTATAGTAGTCACTATCTAGTGTACATATACATCCAAATTTAGTCAAATATGTGACATCGTTTTTAATTAGGTTGGAGGGTATTTTCAGAAAAATTAGGATGGAGAGAGAGTATGTGTGATAAATCAAAATAATTAAATGGTCAATGAGTGATCTTTAAATTTGGTCATACTTTCTACTTTGTCAGATGTGTAGGGATCCAGTGTCTAGTAATACTATCAACTGTTCTGCCCCCCTATATGTGGCCCCTACGTCGATGAGTGAGTTATTGGGTAATTTTTTTGCTCTTTCCTATTAAAATATTGTGGTTATGATATATGGGAGATAATATAGGGTTGCTGCTAGAGATAATCAAAATTTAGGGGAAGAATCTTTTTAGGCTAGTCATAGTGCAAGTAACTTCATGAGTAACTAAGGGTCCAACTCTGTAAAATTGCTTATGTGGTAGTGAGGTAATCACACATACCAAGGGGAAATGAGTCTATTACCTAATAAATGAACTACTCCTCTATTAACATAGACTAATAACTTATGTATGATATAGTCTATGTTACTCTCCACTATGACCAACCTTTAGGGGAGGCCTCTACATATACACACATAGGGGAGAAAATGTAGGCGTGATGTTGGACCTTCTCTTAACTTACAAGTTTTGTTCAACCTTGTTCTATTCTCTGGTTCCTTTTTCATTTCTTTATTGCACTAAACATTGTGTATAGTAGTACTAGACTCACCTCGGCGAATCTTTTTCTTACTCAACTGCTCCACCGTTTATACATATAGTAGTATCAGGAGGCGATGTCTATCTACTAGTACTGTAGTAGAAAATAAAATGCACCGTCAGCGTCAGGGACACCTAGCTATTGTCGAGTACTTTGGGTCACAAGCATAGCTACCCCTACCCAGGGACACCCAACGATTCCTTGCATAGGCATTCGCGCCAGAGCCTTTGCAGGGAAGGTATCCGCTTTGACCCGTTGATTTTGGATTGGACGAACAAGATTGCTAGACGCTGAACTCTGTCTTCCTGGATGATGTTCCTACTACTACTACTACGTAAAATACACTTCTAAAACAACAATGTAACTATTCTTATGAGTTACTAGTCTGGTTTCATCAGAATTCTGGTTATGACTGAAAACTACAGTATGTGTAAGCTGCATTGATTAGCCAGAGTCATCAGCGGACGGGGCCTTGACTACACAAAAAAAGGTTTATCACTCAATAAAATAGATGGAGCTTGTGCGCACATGCATGCAACTTAGTAACTAGACTGTGATCAACGCATATACGGAGAGAGAATGTGAGTAATATGATCAACTCAATAGAATCCACGTATTATTACATGATACATGCAACTCGGTATCCTAATAATATCATGCACGTAATCACGTAAGTAGGAGTACTTTTTTTAGCTACATGCATTCACTCTTGAACACCATAAGTAAAAGTTTGAACTCGTGGAGTGCCAAAATCAAATGAGCCCTAGCTAGCCCGATTAATGGTCTCCTACTACAGTAACCTACACATCTACCCCTATTGTCTACACTAGGACACCCAGCAATTGCTTGCATAGGCATCCGTGCCAGAGCCTTCGAAGGGAAGGTATCCCCTCTGGCCTGTTGATTTGGGAAGGACAGACAAGATTTCTAGACGGCCAAAATCACGTGGTCCCCACTCCCTCACGCCCCTCCATTTCAAACATTAAAAAATTCTCGTGCCCCTCCATTTCAAACAATACCAAAATCACGTGGTCCCCACTCCCTCGGGCCCCTCCATTTCAAACACCACAAAATTTCTTGTGCCCGTAACCTTTCGCAGCACTTCTCCGGCTGGCTTTACCCATCGGAACTCGACACCATGCACTTCTCACCCAACAATATACCCGAGTTGCATCAGTTGCGATATCACCCAAAGCACCATTGCCGCTTCACCGATGTCTAGTGCACCCGATCCAGGTCACTGAGTCTATCGTCCTCCACTGCACCTAATTTCCTTTTCCCACTTTCCCGTCCACGGCGCCGAATATGTCAATGACTTCCCAAGATCTACTTCAACACCACCGACATCCTCCCCACCCATACCGTACCGGACCCTCAATGCAGTGCACCAATTCTCCCTCATCCACCGTGCTCAAGCCGACATCAAGCACCCCAAGATCTGCTTCCCGACGCAAACAACCGGCACAACCGGAGGACCCTCGGTGACAAGGATGTCACGCGCGTCGGTATGGATGATGCTTAGAAGCCTATACGACCATGGTAACCAAACCTCCAACTCTTTTTTGTTTTGTTAGCAGTATAGCTGGTTCAAGCCTGTCGTAGTGAACTGCATTTTTGTAATCGTGTTGTACACCAAGTCAAAGTGCACGCTTATTCTTCGTGCTACATACTACGGAGTAGGTCACTAGACATGTTGGTTTGCATTCGCTGCTCTACAAATTTTAAATTCATGCACATGTTATTAGCTACTCCAAACAATAGTAATTACCTAGTATCGTGTAGTTCTTGCAAAATGTAAAATCAGTGGAAAATATTAGTGTGGATTCCCTACTCCATAGTAACTTAATCTATCTGGTTTGTCTTGAGATAATTTCCTGTTATTATTTCCTCCTTGGCGTTATTCTTCTATCATGTAGTACCCATTTAGACTCTTCATACTAATTCGATTATAATTTTTTTGTTGCCATCTGGTTCTTGAAAAGCTGCAACACTAACTATTTTATTTTTCTTGCATAGAGCCTAGAATGGAACAATGAACATGTTTGTTTGCATAGCCTCTTCTACAGGTTCACAAGCGACGCCATTATTTCCTTATCTAGTGCTAGTTCGTCCTAAGCAATGGCATAATTGTCCTCTACTATATAGTTCACTCGTGGTTTGCATTCCTGCTCTAGAAGTTCTCTTATGATGCCATTATATTTCTATCTGGTTGATTCTTAGCTATGACAGTAACTGCATACCATTGTGTAGCTCACCGCAAATTCTGAGTCACCCAATGTCTCTTGCATTCCAGGAAATACCACTTCTTCCATATATATTTTATAAAATGACCTGGCTAGTTTATATTTGCTAAAATTCTAAGAAACACTTTGTTTGATTACTCATTTCATTGTAGGCACACTTGTCGAATGATTGTTTGTCGTATTCTACAGGTTCACGAGTGACGCTATTATATCTCGCATCTGGTTTTGGTTCCTCCTAAGCAACGACATAACTATCCTCCACTATATATAGTTCATTCATGGTTTGCATTCCTACTCTACAAGTTCTCATATGATTGATAGTTGTGAGATTCGATAGATTTTTGATGGTTTTTATTGATGGTTTTCTCCCGGATTTGATCGTTTTCTATCTTTACCTAACGCTAATACTTCGGTAGTGAAGAAAACTTGGTTTTTAATGTGTGTTTCAGGTTTTGATCGTCAACATAAGGTTTTAACTAGAGAAACACAATATTCAGGAGAAAACAAGCAAGTCTCTCTTAGGAAGCAATCGAGGGAAGCATACAGAGGCTTTAACGAGACACTATATGGCAGGAACATTTTCCGTCAGTATAGTTCCCGCCGTATAGCTGCTGCCACCTCAGTCTTGTCAAAAGGGGCAACTTCTGTGAAGAGGCCAGACACCAAATCACAACACAGCAGCCACCATCCCATCCATAAAGGAGAAAGAGGAGATCCGGAGAAGAAGGGGAAGACGTTCTTCATCTCGCTCCACGATATTCGACCTCCTAGCCAATACACCCCCATAGCCATTACTTGTACTTGAGAGAGAGAGAGAGATCTTCACCTTACAAGACTAGGGTTTGAGATTGTTTCTCCCTATCTTGAATTCTGTTTGATTACTTTTCTATTCTTATTGTGGATCTCCACGGTAATATCGAGAAGAACTCCCTTTGTTTAATTATATTGATGATGCTTTCTTCTCTCATGTGTGAGTAAGTTCCTTGGGCGTGGGAGATGTAGGGGATTATTGAGATGTGATGTGCCTCCATATATTTTCCATTAGTTTGTGATTAGTTCTAATTACTATATTATGTGTGCTTGACTATCTGTGGGATGCCTAATGCTTATTGTCCAATTAAGGGCCTAGAAAACATGATGCTTTGTCCTACATAGATATGATCTTGTTCGCTAGCAGACCGGCGACCCCCGAGTGACACGGGGATATCAATGGAAAACTAGTAGACTCGAGGATAATGAGTAACCACCGTGCTTATTGCATTAGTATAATCCAAGAAGATTAATTGCTAAGCAACTTGAAGGATCTTAATCATCTAGTGCCTGACCATGGTTTTGGTAACATACTAGTAGGATTATTGAAGTTGGGACGAAATATACCAAGAGGAGTTCCGGCTAATTATTGGTTGCTCGACTACACATATACTTATAAGATTATAATTGTTACACTTATCATTCATCCACCTGGCATAGTCACTATCACCATGAACTGTATCTCCCCACGCCTTCTTTATCATCTACGGAAAACAACAAACAACCAGAGCGTTCTTTACTTTTATGCTTTTTATTTATGAAGTTTACATTTTATTTTTATTTAAATACACCTAGTTTAATCCAAATTCCATTCTCATTTCAACACTTGCAGTTAATTAACTCGAAGACCTGTGACAACTTTGGGTGTGACAGAGACTTCACTCATAAACACTTACCTTTGGGCTCCCTGTGGGATTGATATCTATACTTCAAAACTAGCAACAAACGATTTGTGCACTTGTAGACATCAAGCTATTTTCTGGTGTTGTTGCCAGGGAGCTAAGCACTAAGTGTTTGTCTCTTGACATTTCAGGTGTTACTACTACAAAATTTTCTCTCTATGAGACAAAGGGTCTACACTCTTTGGTAGGACCTATTTACCAGATTAGATTGAGTGCGTGCATGCTCAAAGGCGTGAGGAAATTATTGAAAAACTTTTAAGATCAAATAAAGTTGAAGTTGAAAACCTAAGTCATATTATGGAAATCATGTCTATTTACATGACAACTCCCAAGAAACCTGAGAAAACTCTCAGAGAATAAAGTGCTCCAAGTTCTGAATTTCTTAAATAACCAATAGAATTCCCTAATCCTGGAGTTAGAGAATATCGCTTTGATGGTGGAATTATTAAAAATTTGCAGGAAAAAGCTTTCAGTGGAAGGGAAGATGAAGACCCGAGAATACATCTTAGAAAGTTCGACGATGTGATAACATCACTTGGACCAAAAGATTTGCCAAGAGACTTCTCTCGTCTAAAATTATTTTGTTGGTCTCTTAAAGGTAAGGCTCTAGACTGGTTATATTCTGTCCCTCGCCATTACATTAAATGTTGGGAAAACTGCAAAAAATCATAAATAGGTTTAATCCTTTTAAAAAGGTAACTAAAATAAGAAATAATATAGGCAACTTTAGTCAGAACGTGGGAGAAAACTACCCACAAGCCTGGGATAGATTCTTTGAATGGTCAATAGTATTCCCAATCATGGATTCTGAATCAACTATTTGCCATTTATTTTACCACGGTCTTAATGCTCAATGTAGTGAGTTGCTTGACTTCTCAGCAGGAGGATCGATAAATACTTTAACTATTAAATAATGTTTGGAATTGATGTCTACTAGGGCTAAGAATGATTCTTTATATAATCCTGATTTTGGCACTAAGCTGGAAAAAGGGATACTTTGGATAACTCCTAATCGTATGCCTGAAGTACACAAAACAACGAAAGAAAAAGGTATACTCTCTAAACTTGTTAAGTAAAACAAAGTAGACTTGTTACAAGTTTTAACTGAAGAAGATGAAACTAGAGAAGTTTTTCAAGAATTAAAACATTGACAAGCAAAAACTCATAATAACATGCATAAGCACTTTCAAAAACATAAAAAGATTTTGGTAGAACTCACGGAAAATTATGATGAGATTGGCCAAGAAATAAAATTATTTCACAAGTATCTTAGTAACCTAGTGTGAACAAATAGCATCTGGTTATCAAATTTTCTTCGAGATGATATGGATATTCCTATTTCTACTAATGTTGTTACAAGAAGAGGTGCAGTTGTTATAGGACCATTAGGACCACCAGAATATGAAGATGAAAAAGAGCGAAAGGAAAAGGCCTTACTCAAAGCAAGCCAAGAAGATGATACACTGGTGGATCCTCAAGATGAAACTGCTCAAGAAACACAAGATCAAACCAAGGAGGACCAAAATGATGCACGGGGTGACCGTTATGACTCTGATGCAGATACGGTTGATCCAAGAGAAGAAAACAGGATAAGGAATGAAGATGAAGTTGTTGTAGTAGAAAAGAATAAAAGCGATAAGCAAAAACAAAAGAAAGCAACAAAAGCGCCTGACCCCCCACAAAAGGTAAAAGGCAAGAATAAGAAAGGTGAGCAAAAGCTTCCTTATCCAGATCAAAAAAGAAAGCACCAGATCAAGTAATCTATTATTCTTTTACAAAGACACTTGGTGACCTTCGTTTGGAAATTCCATTTGCGGATGCAATCAAAATTCCTGCCTATTCTAAATTCCTCCGTGATATTCTTAGTAGAAAGAAAGAGATAACTGAAAGTGTTTCCATGGTGACTAGTTATCCTGCTAATGGGAAGCTATTGTCTAAATCGGGAGATCCCAGAATACCAACTATTTCATGATCAATAGGCAAAACTGATATTCACAATGCCTTGTGTGATCTAGGTGCAGGAGTTAGTGTAATGCCATACTCCCTCTATAAAAGGTTAGCATTAGGGGAGTATTCTTCTACTGCTATAACTTTACAGATGGCTAACAAGTCCACTAAACAACCCATTGGTATGATTGAGGATGTTCTACTTAGAATAGATGAGCATGTTATTCCCACTGATTTTATTATTCTTGAGATGCCATAAGATGAAAAATTATCCATAATACTTCGAAGACCTTTCCTTAGTACTGCATGGGCATTAGTTGATTGTGCTGAGGGGAAAATAATCTTCAATGTTTATGATGCTGAAATCATCCGGTATTTTCCAAAGAATCTAGAAGCAGGATAAAGATATATTCCACCGGTAAAACGAGTTAATGTGGTAAGTGCCTTTGATAAGGGGAAACCCATGGTAAGAATTTGAGAATAGAGAAGGGGTTGAGTTATTCAATCATTCTTAATAAAATGCTTAATGTAAGTCAACCCATCGCATCAATAAAATAAACTAAAGAATAAAAAGTTCAGCGCATTCCTACAAATTTTTCACAGACATTCTTGTGGAAGCGCACCCGTGAAGATGTAGTTGTCAAAAAGTAGTAGAAACATTGATTGAACGAGTGTAGAATAAGTATAAAAATAAAAGTCTGAGTTCTATCTACAAAGACTAGCTCCATCATTTAGTTCAGACTAAGAAGTAAATCTCCAGTTAAGGAGAAGAAATTAGGTTGTACTACAGTTCTACTATTCATATGGTAATGTTGGTCGACAGTTTCTACTGTCTTTTTTTTGTCAAAACAAGGTATTTCACTAAATTTCGGGATAAGAGGGTATTCTTGAAGAAATATAATTTTTTGGATGACTACTGATGGTTTAAAGACCAACTATATGGCGGGTATAAAAATTCTGGCCGTATAGTTTGGCCGTATAGATATCCTTGCCATCAACAAATTTTCTTTCGAAGGAACAGAGAATTTAACGACCAACTATACAACAGGAATAAAAATCCTGGCCGTATAGCTCCGGTCGTATAGATATCGATGCCTGCGTACAATTTCTTCTCAAATGTACTGACTGTTTAATGACCAACTATACGGTGGGAATAAAAATTCTGGCCATATAGATATTGATGCCTGTTTTAGAAAAAATTATCTTGAGAGTACTGATGGTTTAATGACCAACTATACGGTGGGAATAAAAATTCCAGCCGTATAGTTCCGGCCGTATAGATATCGATGCTTGTTTAGAAAATTTATCTCGAGGGTATAGTCGGTTTAACGACCAACTATACGGCGGGATCATTATGATCCGACCGTATAGTTGCGTCTATATAGCTGTGTTCTGCATAAAGAAACCCTAGTTAGTGGTGCCACGGCAACTATACGGCAGGACCAACATATCCGCCCATATAGTTCCAGCTGTATAGTTCGGCACAGCCTCATTATCGCGCAGGGGCAGCTAGGTTTCTTCTCCTTCCTCGCATTTTCTCTCATACTCTCTCTCCAAACCTCTCAAAACCCACCTAGAACTCTTGATTCTTTGCGGATTTCATTTGTTTGAGTGGGGGAATCAATAGAACGGTATGTTTCTCTCCCTATCCATGCTTTATTTTTAGAATTCCATGGTTGAAACTCTCACATTGATCTAGTGGATGAACTCAAGCTTGTTTTGTTTTTCCTATTGATTTCTCACGTTAGGATTGATTTTTTCCATGTAGAATCGTTCGTATACCATGTAGAAACTATATGCCTAAGGTTTTATGGTGAAAAATTTCAATGCATCAAGATGAAAAAATGGTAATATCTTTCGCAAGAGCAAGCGCCAACGTGGCGAGGGCTCGGGGTCCCGAGCCGAGTGCAACCCCAAGTTGGCCATAGTTTCATCGAGGAGGGTGTTGCCCACACATTGGGCCGACCATAGCTCTCTCACCGCAGCGGGGTTGAAGGCGTACTTCGACCTCATGTGTAAAAAGGCTAGGCTAACAGTACTCGGCCACGCAAGCCACAACACCTACGCCGAGCTTACCTATGAGTTCCTTGCCTCCTTCTACGACGACCACAGGGAGAAAGGTAATGCGTGCACGGTAAGCTTCACCATGAACCGGCAGCACTATGAAATAACTTTTGAACAATTTTGTGAAGCTTTCGACTTCCCTCACGTTGGGGAGTCAACTGTTACTAACCTCTATAGCGTGACAAGTGGAGAAACTTGGGAGGTTATTTCTGTTAATGGTGGCAGCGAATTCTACTAGAAGAAGATGTCCACCATTCAGATCCCAACAATTCGCTACTACGCCTTGTTCCTCGCCAACACACTATTGGGAAGAGGAGATACCAGTTCCATGGCCAATGCGAACATGGCAATGATCACCAAGGCTCTCTTCCCTGATGCACCACAAAGCCCCAATCCTGTAGCTCTACTCATCCAGCACTTTCGTCACCAAAGCAACAAGACGAAAGGTGATATCCACATTGGTGGATTGGTAACCCACCTTTCCCATGCATTAAATATTACATTACCTGTTATGCAACCTTTTGATTTATGGACGTCAAGTATCTAATTGCTTGTGGATTCCTTGGTGTTTACCAAGCTAACAAGAGGCTTTGAGCATATCAGATTAGTTATCTTGGTGATGCACAGGGTGAGCAGGTTTCGTTACCCTGTCCACAAGCCTTATCGATTGTGGAGAAGGACACGTGGATCCTCACCAAGGATCAAGTGATGGAGATCATGGCTGAACTCCAGCCTGGTCAAGAGGAAGATGAAGAAAGAGAGCAGAAAGATGAGGATGGGCAGGAGCATGAGGATGAGCAGGGATACAACTCTACTTGGGAGGGACAACAGTAGCACCAGGGGGATCCTAGGACCCATGGCCCAACCAGCCGCAACAGGGGTACAACTACGTCCCCTATCAAGAATTTCAGCAACTCAACCAGCGCGTTGGTGAGATTGACCACACTCTACAAGGAGTGAATGAAGATGTGAGTGCCTTAACTCAAAACTTTAGTCACTTCATGACAAACTTCCCCAACTACTACCAGCAGTATCCGCACCAGCTGCCGGATGACGGCAACAACTGGACCTGGCAATAGCCTAAGCTTGGGGGAGGTTTGAAAACCTCCAAACCTTGCATTCATATTTTTATTTCTTCTTTTGGTTTATTTTATTTCTTCAAAATTGCATGTTTAATTTTAGTTTGCATTCCTAAAACAAAAATACAAAAAATACAAAAAATACAAAAAATAGTTGTAACTTTTATTGCAAGTTTGTTTCTTTGTTTCTCTCAGAGATTGCTCAATTTCAGGTGACTTGGCAATATGAAAATACAGAGGGGGTTCGACTCAAATAAAAGAATGAAGCAAGAGGGAGGAGGTATCACATTCCATTCATCACCCTTTCTGCAACCTTAAAATGATCCTACAATTATTTACTCGCTTGCACTGGAATCACTCCCCACTTAGCTTGTTATCCTATAAATTCTATACATTTGATAGTGTCTCCTTTTTAGCTTTGAAACAATGAGCAATGAACTTAGTTAAAAATATTTCCTACATTTTTACAACAAGAAAAGGCATCCAAAAGATGACTTGAGTCCATGTTTAGCACAAAAAATTGATTTTAGAACTACTCCATCCCATTTGAGCTTAATATAAATAGACTCGATAGTACCCTTGAATAAAATTGTTTGATAAAATGGATTCTTCGAAGTAGTAGAGATTATGCCACTGCTTTTTCTGGTAATTACCGTAAGATATTGCTTTACGCGTGTCATTACAACATTGTCATGTTCCATGGGGAACTATTAACTCTACAAGCCAACGAACAATCTAAATGTGGGAAACCACTTGATTTCGGCTATTGAGTTATGTAAACATCTGTAGCAGCAATGATATGACGGGTAAAATTTTAGTCTCCTCATGGTTTCATGTTCCAAGTGAAGTTATAGTACTCCTCTGACCCATTATTGCTCAACAATTATTTATTGGCATGGTCACGAGTGCACAACATAGTCCCAATTAACATGTTAAAAACAATGGCATGATTTCTCTATGAAAGAGCTAAAGTTTTTGAAAGGCAAAGAAAGGAAAAAGGTGCTTTGAGAGTCTTGAAATTTTGACATGGGAATAGATGAGTTGTTCTTAAATTGAATGTTTTGGTGCCTACTTGAGTACTCTTAATTTATTAAAGAAACAAGAGCAAAAAGTTTTCATCCCTCAACAAAGAGAGACACCAAAATAATTGGTCTCACTTTCCTAGCTAAACTTTTGACACTTGCACGAGCATATGATTTATTTTCTAACAAGTTATACGTGGTTAGGAAGTGGACTCAGTACAATCTTGTGAATACTTGTTTGATCATGTTTAAGATTACAGGGATTGTGAAGAAAAAAATTGACACCAATTCAAACTTGTAAGTTCTTTTATTCAGTCTCGAATCTCCGCTATTCTTCCTTATTTCCTTGTCACTCAAGGGCGAGCAACATCTAAGCTTGGGGGAGTTGATAGCTATGATATTAGACACATTTTTGATAGTTTTTATTGATGGTTTTCTCCCAGATTTGATCATTTTCTAGCTTTACTTAACGTTAATACTTTGGTAGCAAAGAAAACTTGGTTTTTAATGTGTGTTTCAGGTTCTGAACGTCAATAGAAGGTTATAACTAGAGAAACACAATATTCAGGCAAAAACAAGCAAGTCTCTCTTTGGAAGCAATCGAGGGAAGCATACAAAGGCTTTAACGAGCAACTATATGGTGGGAACATTTTTCCGGCCGTATAGTTCCCACCGTATAGCTGTCGCCGTCTCCGTATTGTCAAAAGGGACAACTTCCATGAAGAGGCCAGAAGGAAAATCACAACACAGCAGCCGTCATCCCATCTAGAAAGGAGAAAGAGGAGATCTGGAGAAGAAGGGGAAGACATTCTTCATCTCGCTCCATGATCTTCGACCTCCTAGCCAATACACCCCCATAGCCATTACTTGTACTTGAGAGAGAGAGATCTTCACCTTGCAAGACTAGGGTTTGAGATTGTTTCTCCCTATCTTGAATTGTGTTGGATTACTTTTCTATTCTTATTGTGGATCTCCACGGTAATATCAAGAAGAACTCCATTTGTTTAATTATATCGATGATGCTTTCTTCTCTCATGTGTGAGTAAGTTCCTTGGGCATGGGAGATGTAAGGGATTGGTGAAATGTGATGTGCCTCCATATATTTTTATTACTATATTATGTGTGCTTGATTATCTATGGGATGCCTAATGCTTGTTGTCCAATTAAGGGCACAGACAACATGATGCTTTGTTCTACATAGATAGGATCTTGTTCGCTAGCAGACCGGCGACCCCCGAGTGACACAGGGATATCAATGGAAAACTAGTAGACTCGAGGATAACGAGTAACCACCGTGCTTATTGCATTAGTCCGATCCAAGGAGCTTAATTGCTAAGCAACCTGAAGGGTCTTAATCGTCTAGTGTTTGACCATGGTTTTGGTAACATACTAGTAGGATTATTGAAGTTGGGACAAAATCTACCAAGAGGACTTCTTGCTAATTATTGGTTGCTCGCCTACACATATACTTATAAGATTATAATTGTTACACTTATCATTCGTCCACCTGACATAGTCACTATCACCATGAACTGTATCTCCTCGCGCCTTGTTTGTCATCTGTGGAAAACAACAAACAACCAAGGCATTCTTTACTTTTATGCCTTTTATTCCCGAAGTTTACATTTTAGTTTTATTTAAATACACCTAGTTTAATCCAAATTCTATTCTCATTTCAACACTTGCAGTCAATTCACTCGAAGACATGTGACAACTTTGGGTGTGACAGAGACTTCACTCATAAACACTTACCTTTGGCCTCCCTGTGGGATCGATATCTATACTTCAAAACTAGCTACAAATGATCTGTGCACTTGTAGACATCAATGATGTGGTTATAATTTCTATATGGTTCATTCTTAGCTACGACAGTAACTGCATGCCATTGTGTAGCTTAGCGCAAATTCCGAGTCACCCAATGTCTCTTGCATTTTAGGGTATACAACTGCTTCCATATATATTTGTTGAAATGATCTGGCTAGTTTATATTTGCTAAAATTGTAAGCCACACACACACATTATTTGATTGCTCTTTTTTGACAATGGGCACACTTGTTTAATATGTGCTTGCTTTTCCTGGTTGTTTGACATGTTGTCAACAATTGAACCATTGACCAGTTGTAAACTCCAGTTCATGCTCCTGTCATGTCAGTCAAATGAGTAGTTTGTCTAGTTTGATGTATTAACTTGTTATTACTTAGTTTTAGACTGCAATTATTGCTATTGCCACCAACGATGGGCCTAGAAGATCATGTCTCCTCCAATGTAGAAAATTGAGGACTTTGCTATCAACTTGATTCTCAACTGAAATGTTGGATTTTCTTTCCCTTGAGTTGATAATATGTAATAATTTTAGGAAGTTTGTAGCTGATGTAATATCTAGATAACTCGCATAGGCCATTTAGGCATTTAGTTGACACCGTCCACACATGGCAGTAGGCGGTACCATAACTACGCCAGCCAGGTCGATTAGGGAACATTATTAGGCTTTGTTTTTGGCCCGTCTTGTATTTGGTCATCGATGAATAGTAAAAGATGCTCGCTAATTATACACCTTTTAAGATATTGGCATGGGATTTAGAAAGGCCAAAACTGTAAAATATAGTAAACATAATGGGCCTACCCACATGTGGGAACTTGTAACAGTAATAGGCCGCAATAGTAACATGCCAGAATAGTAACAGGTCAGGCAGCAGCGTGTCAGAACAGAAACAGGCTAGAAAAGTAACAGGCCACAATAGTAAAAGGCAAGAAACTGTAAAAGGCTAGAGGGTTAACGGTCCAGAACAGTAGTAGGCCACAATAGTAAAGAGCCGCAACTCTAAAAGGCCAGAACAGTAACAGGCCATGGAAATACTAGACAAGAATAGTAACAGGCCAACACAATTACCAGTCCAGAACAGTAACAGGCCGCTTGTGGCCTGAATCGTTAATGGCTGAAATAGTAAAAGACTAGAACAGTAACAAACCATCTTAAAGAAGGGTCGTTAGTAGGCGGCCCACGATGGGCTGGGAGAATAGTGATGGGCCAACCACATGCCTTAATAGTACTGAACGACTAGGCGCAGGCTGCTAATGGGCCACACGGTTTTGGACCAACTTGGGCCTTCTGTAGGCTGAAACAGTACCTGGCCTGAAATTTCACGGACCTCTGATGGCTTCCTTATTGGGCCCATTTCAAGCAGTGCAGGACAAAACTATAACGGGCCATCTTCTTACTAGGCTCTCCTCATGGGTCGGCCCACTTAGTAATTGATGACCCACAAGTATAGGGGGTGTATCGCAGTATTTTCGAGGGAAGTGAAACCCAATTTATTGATTCGACACAAGGGGAGCCAAAGAATATTTATAAGCCTTAACAACTGAGTTGTCAATTCAGCTGCACCTGGAAACAATCTTGCTCACAACAGTTTATCAGTAGCAACAATTTTGTAGTAGGAATAGTAAAGTAGCAGCAGTAGTAAAGTAAAGACAGCAGGAACAATAGGAGTAACAATAGGATTCGAGTGCGGTAGGCACAGGGATGGATGAACGGGCGTTGCATGGACAAGACAATTCACATAGCAATCAGAACATAGGGAAATTGCAGATAAATAAGATAAAGCATCCAAGTACTAGATAATCCTAGGCATGTGTTCCATATATAGTCATACGTGCTCGCAATGAGAACTTGCACAACATATTTTGTCCTGCCAGCCCGTTTGCGGCGGGGCCTCAAGGGAACTACTGGCAATTAAGGTGCTCTTTTTAATAGAGCACCGGAGCAAAGCATTAACACTCCGTGAACACATGTGATCCTCACATCAAAGCCATTCCCTCCGGTTATCCTAATTTCTGTCACTTCGGGGACATTGGTTCTAGACAACAACGTGTCTATACAACTTGTAGATAAGACCATAAAAAATACTATCATAATGAATCAATAACATGTTCAGATCTGAAATCATGGCACTCGGGCCCTAGTGACAAGCATTAAGCACAACAAGTCGCAACAAAGTCACAAAGCACTAATAAAAGATACTAGGCACCATGCCCTAACAATCTGATGCCATTACATGAACAATATCATCCAATCTCTACCATCCCCATAGCCTATAGCAGGGGATTACTCACTCATAGATGGGGGAAACATGGATGGTCGATGGAGAAGCGATGGTGATGATGATGGCGATGATCTCCTCCAATTCCCCGTCCTGGCAGGGTGCCAGAACGAAGTTTTTGGTGCTGTTTCGTGGAATCTGGTGGTGGCGGCGGAGCGGAACTCCTTCCAGAAAAACGTCAACTTATAGGCGAAGAGGGAGACCGAGGGGGAGTCTGGGGCGGCCAGACCACCCCCTGGCGCTGCCTGGGCTTGCTCGCGTGGCCAGGTGGTGTAGCCTGGGCCCAGCCCCCTCCGTCTCGTATTCTGGCTCCGGGAGTCTTCTGGTGAAATAGGATTTTTGGCATATTTTCCGGGATTTTTCCTGGTAGTTGATTTTCTGCACAAAAAGTAGACACCAAGGCAATTCTGCTGAAAACCGTGTTAGTTGCATCCAAATCACACCAGTTTAGAGGAGAAACAATAGAAAAAGTGTTCGGGAAAGTAGATAAGTTTGGGACGTATCAACTTCCCCCAAGCTTAGCTTATTGCATGTCCTCAAGCAATTCAGTTGAAAACTGAGTGCGATAAAAGAACTTTCACGAACACAATTGCTTCATATGATGTATATATTCTCAGCATGTGATCAACTACTTAGACAATTCATAATAAGGAGTATGCAACTAAGTTTGCTTACTAGGCAATGCAAGCTATGAAGAGATTCCAACTCAAAAATAATAAGTAGCATGAAGCATAAACATAAGCAACATTACAATGCTCATAACAAGGTATGATAGAGTGGTATCTCGCTTGCCTTTGATTATGAATGCCAAGGCACCTCTGAAGTTCAGGTGAAGACTAGAAGTAAAAATGTCAAAGATACAAGCATCAAAGTCATAACACAAATAATCAAGTAATGAGACAAACACAAAGAATGACAACTAAGCTCTCAAGAAGGTGCTCAAAGATTATGTGGAGACTCAACAAGTAAAAGAAAAGGTTTTGAATAATTTGAAAGGCTTCCAAATGCTGAAAGTATGGTACTCATTAGCCTTGAGCTCTCATTGCCCCTATCATAAGCATCTTTTAATGTGGTTAAGGTGAAAGTGAGGTTCAATCTGAGTTATATGCTTGACAGACTATAAACTGAAAATCCCATGTCCCTTGAGTACGAGGGCCGCTCTTCATGCTACTCAACTTTAGTTACCGGTAAGTTCTTGTCATCGTAAATATGTGGGTATCATAGAGAACCTCCAACGGGGTACCCCTTTCCCGATGATACGGAAGAATCCCCATATCAAAATGACAAGGCAAGCAGACAATGAGTATCTCAACAATCTTCTTATTTACCATGGGAAAATGGTGCTTTTTTATCTCTTTCCTCTTTTCATAAATCACACTTTTTTTCTCAATAGCTACCTCTCCTTTTTTTATAAGAAGAATGCTTCATAGATAACGCTGCAGGTTTGCACCATGTCAGCATGGATTAGAACAGCGGCCCAGGCGTTTCTCTAACACACATACATAACTCCATGGACTTACAAGCTCCCCTTTTATTTCACACCGACGACATCCGCAAAAAAAAGAGCGTGGTATCAACTAGGTATATATTTACAGGTGTTGAAAGCGTTCCCTGTGACAGCATGGTTCTGCTAATCCCCAGCCTATAATTTGCAAGCATATAACTTTCATGGACAGTCACAATGGTTCAGGTTTATTAAGTGCAGAAAATAAAGTGTGCCATCAAGTTCGTGAGAGCTTTACTAACTAACTTTCTCATAACAAGCAAACATTTTATTCGGAAGAAAACAAGGCATATTGAATATGCACGGAAATAGCAAATGATGTTAATAGGTAGGTATGGTGGACACTTTGGCAATATTTCGTTTAAGGGAATTGGAAACATGAGTAAAATACTCAGTGAAAGTGAAGGCTAGCAATAGTAAGGGAGCAACAAACGAGAGAGCAATAGTTGTCATAATCATGCTTGCAACAAAATAGGACTAATCATGGCATGAAAGTGATTCAAGATCCTCAAGGCAAAATAATTCATCGAGTCTTAACTGATTATTACAGTCATGTGCATGCGTGAGCATGTGCCAAGTCAATTCAAATGAAACATTCAGTGGAGGATACCACGGTGTCATACCAAGTTATGAATAGAGTAATGCAAGCAAACATTCATAAAACATGCTACAAACTATTATCCAACTGGAACTAATCATACGAAAGAAAGAACTACTAAGCATCCAAAGATAACATACACCCTACACGAACAGACTAAGCATGCCCACAAAGATGAGTATATGTACAAAAATGAAAAAAAATAGAGTTCGTTACCAGCCTCTTACCACGCGTTGTCATTAATCCTCATTATTGCTCTTCACTTGTGTGGCTTGAATAATAACATGAAACCAATATCCACTGAGGACTGCTGAACCCTATAGCAAACTCTCAAAACCAAAGAAGAACGACAAATATTTTTGTTGTTTTCGATTTTTAAAATAAGAACCAAAAAGGAAGAACAATCAAAGCAAAATCTTTTTGGGTTTCTCGAATAGTTCAAACAAAGCAAAAAAGGGGAAAACAAACCAAGGCAAAGAGAAAAAGAAGCAAACCAAAGAGAAACAACAGAAATATTTTTTGTCTTTTTGTGTTTTAGAAAGCAAAAGCAAAGAAAGAACAAAAACTAAAAAGAGAACGAAACATGAATATACAAAGTACCGACGCAACATGATAAGGAGATGAGTGCGATGTCGGCGTACCTCCCCCCAAGCGTAGGCTTTTGGCCTAAGTGGGTATCAATCCAGATACATGTAAGGGTTCCAAGCAGGAGGATCATGGTAAGAATGGTCGTAGTTGGGCCCGTGGGAAGAAGAAGAAGCTCCCCAATCATAAGCAGGCTGCTGATATGAAGACTCCCCCTCATTCGAGGGCTGGACCGAATCATCCGTGACCTCCCTTCTAGTATCCTGCTCCTGTTGGGAGAGCTCTCGCAAGTACGTGTCAAGCTCCTCCTCAGTGAGGGACCATCCTAACCTGTTATCAAGGTTAAACAAAATAGGTGTAGGCAAAAGAACAACACGCTCGGACTTGCTCTTTCTCCAACCAGCTTTGAGAAAGGTTATTTCATAAGACAACTCACTCACACTAGCCCACGAGGAAACAAATTTATGTTGTATCATGGAATTAAGATCAAGCCTTTCTATGGGAAACTGTAGGTCTAGATGATGAGGCACTAAACCATGCAATGCTAATAAACGAGAAGCAATGAGGCCCCCACAAATTCCACCTTTCTCGCGGTTGTCGGCAAGACGGAAAGCTATCAAAGCACCTAAGTTGTAAGACCTATCTCGTTTAAGAGCAACAGAGATAAATGCTAGATCATATGAAGATAACTTATTGGCAGTTTTCCTAGCAAGAACACACTTGGCGATGAAGTAGGCAAAGTAGCGAATGGAGGGAAGATGAATGTTATGGATTTTTCCACTCTCCTTCGAGAAACTGGTCCCTTGGCAAATTTCTGCGTATAAATCCATGAGTGGTTCAGGTCGCTCCTTAATCCTTCTACATGATCCCCATTGAGGTACCTTAATAGCTGCACAAAAGTCATCGAGAGAAAGGTCGACAGCAATATTGTAAATTTTATAGTGGACCATGGGGCTAGACAAAGAGTGACTAAATTGAAAGTCCAGCACCACAGACATGGTTAGCTTCACAAATTGACAAGGTTCATCTTCCAAAAAGTGCTCCAACCCTGCATTAGAAACCAAAGTGTGGAAATCTTGGAGAATTCCCGCAGCTCTCATGAACTCAGAACACGGATAAATGGAAGGAAAAACTTCCTCCTCCCGGTGGACCTTCATAACCTCAGGTACCCATAGTTCATGTTGGTTTAGTTGATGCTCATTCATCTTCTATTCTGAAATTTAAACACCTATTAAACAAGTGATTGCAAAGTGAATAAAATGTAGGATTCTACTCATAGGGACTTGTAAGAGGCCTAAACATGCATCAAAACTATATATCTAAGCATCAAATAAGCTTACAAGTTCTCATAATGTCGTGGTGGTGTCACGACAGATGCCATGGATAGGCTAAAGGTGGGGCCCATATGCACTAGAGGAATCCAGGGAGGCATAGTGTGGTGATTCCACACACGGATGCTTTGTATTCTCCAAGTTCGCTAAGTTTACAGTTGCTCCTTGAGCTGTATTGGGGAGAGGAGGAAGAAGAAGCTCTCTTACTCTCACCACTACTTCCGCCCAAAGAACAAACTCCTCAATTCCCAACCCCCTCTACTGAGGCCCTAGCGCTCCTTATATAGGGGAGGCTAGGTTCCCAGTTAGGGCATACGTGGAGGCATATTCTAGGGAATATGCCTCTCCTAAAATAGCAAAACGACCGGGTCTCCTTTTGCCGTTGTAAGCCATGCAGAGGCTACGTAAGCCTCAGCGGCGCCGGCATCAGCCGACATAGGCTGCATCACCTTTGTCGGCCACGCCTCGCTAGTCCCTCCCTATGTTCGCTTCGCTCAGGCTCCAGTGCACAGAGGTCACCTTTTGACCAGCGAGATACCTTCCTTCTCTTGCAAGCTTGGTATGATCCGGCCCTGTGGGTACCTGCATACAAATTACGAATAGCCTGCCGGCATACGACATACGTCAGCCGGGACTCAGTTAGGTAGACATCCTCCGGGCCGGGTTACTCCGTAAGTCGGCCTGCCTTGAGGTGACCCGGCCAGCTTTCGCTTTGACCTTGCCCTAACTCGGCTAACTCGGCCTCTATACCCGGCGTGACCCTACCCGGGGGTATCTCCCAACATTAGTCCCCGAAGCTGGTGCGGTCTTAGCAACTTCAGCTGCTAAGGACACGGCACGTTCAATCTTTTTACTCCCTTTTCCGAGTTACTCGGTAGCTCAGACCCTGCGGTGTAGCATTCCCTTGGCACATTCCGAGTCTTCACTTGCTGGTCGGGCTACCCTTTAGCTTTCCGGGTTATCCTTCCTTCTCTCGTACGCTTCCCCACGTCCTACGTGGAGGGTAATCATTATCTTGCCTCATTTTAAGGGCTTGTGCCAGTTACTGTTCTTATTGTCAGGAGTTACTGTTGCAAACGTCACGTCGTGGCCGCCTCCTCGTTAAGCGCATCACCACGTCGCATCATGGGATCCCCTATTTCCTATGGCCCTTCCTGTGGCTCTTTTCTGATTGGTTGATCTAGTTGATACTCGGCCACACCGTGTGGCCTCGATGCACAGCACGATCCCACTACCCACCGTTGGGGCATGGTTAAATAGGGATGGGGGCGTGCCCCTTGGGTGTTTTCCCCTTCTCGCGCCCCTTAGCCCCTCTGCTTCTTCTTCTTCCTCGCGACAGCGCCGCCGCCGCCGCATCTGCTCTGCAGCGCGACCGCCACACCGTGCTTTTTCGTACAAGCCTCGCTGCCGCTCCTGCGCTGCTTCAAAATCACGGGCCCGCGCCAATCCAAGCCTCTGCCCCCACCTCCGGTCGGGCAGGTGAGGACAGTGACCTGGAAATGACCGAGGAGGAGCTCGTCGTCGTCAAAGAAGAGATGGAGGAGGAGGGGAAACCCTAGAGCGCGGAGCCTGGGCCGGTTCTTGGGTGTGCCAAGATGTTTTGGACTGGCTCTAACGCACCCGCCGCATTCCCGAGGGGGTGATTTCTCGTATTGCCTCCGAGGAGCTCGCTCCCTCACCCAATCCTAGTGAGTTCGTTGTCTTCCTCTCTCACTTCTAGCGCGGCTTTGGCCTGCCAGTGAGTGATTTCTTCCACGATTTCATCAACATCTACGAACTCCAACCCCACCATCTTCCGGCGAATGCCATTACATCCCTTTCTTCCTTCGCCTCTGCCATAGAAGGATACCTCGGTCTGTGGCCCACCAAAGAGCTCTAGATCCGGTTCTTCGGTCTGCGAAGGAACGTTGTTCCGTATAAGCTGCGTGCCCCGGAGGACAAGCACCTGACCCAATGTGGTGCGGCCTCCATCTCACCTCGGAAGCAATCTGTCTTTCCCCGGGTCACGGGGCTTGAATCTTGCAAGGGCTGGGCCCGGACCTTCTTCTATGTGAGGAATGGAACGGATGAGGATCTGATCCGGTTGCGCCCCTTTGCGATGGGTCCTCCTAATCCGGATCTATGGGATCGGGTTCCCAAAAACCAACTGTCCTGGCGAATCAGGTTAACAAACGGTTCCAGGAGCTGAAGAATCCGGGGCTACGCAATGAGGATGTGATGATCACATTTGTCCGCAGCCGGATTTCCCCCCTATAGAAGCGCACACACAAACTTTGCCATATGAGCTGGCGACTTGACCCCAACCGGACCTCCTCCTTCGAGTTGAGCAACACCGAGATCTTCCGCCAGGTCAAGGCCCTCTTCACGACCAACAAGGACTTCAGTGCTGAGTGGGAGTGGGGGCTGGAGCATTACTGTCGGGACAAGCCTCCTCCTATGGTAAGTCTCATTACCCCATCCTTCTTCGAATTATTTCCTATGTCGGGGCATGTTATTTATTTGACCCCTTTGCATTTTCCTTTTAGTTGTTTCTTCAGCGGACCCTCAAAGATGGCACTGAGCCTTCCCTCAAATGGGGGAGGGATCGACTTGTTCCCGGCGAGAAGGAGCCGGATCAAGAAATGTTCCTGCCTACCCCGGACGCAACCAAGCGACCCACTGGTAACTTCTCTTCCTTAAGGAATTGGCCTGACGATGAGGATGATTCCGTCGTTGAAGTGGTGGAGGTATTTAACTCGGTGCCCCTTTCTTACACGTTTCCGACTTCAGCTAACCTGGCTGCGCAGATCCATGAAGATCCCCCTCTCGCTACGGGTGAGTCGGTTCCTGCCGCGTGTAAGAAAAGGGCCGCTACCTCGGCGCTTCTTCCAAGCCTCCCCAAGCAACAAAACGGCGGAAGAAGTCCGCTGACAAGGCCGCCACCAAGCCTACGGCTAAGGCGATAGTTCGGAGAGCTCGAAAGCCCAGGGAGCCTTTGACTTCTAACGAGTAAGTCACTTGTTATAACTTGTCCAATTCTCTGCTTCATGCTTCTCTGTCTATATGCCTTTCTTTTTGTTGTAATGTGTTATTCGTTGTTTAATTTGATAGAGCTGCCGTGGAGGTTCCCTAGAGTGGCTCCAGCATAGCTTCATCTTTCCGGCGTTCCCCATCTCCCCCTCGTGGTGATGACACACGCCCGCTGAGCCCGATTCAGGAGGGTTCAGCGGCTGCTCCGGGTCATAGCCCACCTCGTCTAGAGGAGGGCAACATCGGAGCAGGGGGAAGTGGCATGGCCGAGGTAGCGGACGCTCCCAGCTCTTCATCGGCTCAGCTGCAACCTGTCACCTTCGAGGTACCAGTAGCACCAGCAGCCCCACCGTCAACATCAGAAATAGTACAAGCATCAGCACCAACACCACCAGCAACACCAGTAGCACCATCAGCACCAGCAGCAACACAAGCACCAGTACCAACACCAACTCTTTCTGCCTCGTCCAAGTCTTCCAAGACCCGGCAAGAAGACCCCACTAGCACCAAGGCTGCACCCAAGTACAAATCTGCAGCACAAGCCTCAGCCTCCCAACAGCAACCCAAGGCCAAGAAAGGCTCTGGCGCCACAAGAGCATCATCTATCGAGGCTGGACAGCGCACCCTCGCGTCCATGCTGCCAAAGAAAGACGTCTCCTCCGGGTCAGCTGGCAGCAAACAACTTGCACTGCATACCAGCCCTGCTGCCGCCCAAGTTGCAAGGAGAGAGGGCCACGCCAAAGGCTTGGTCGCGCCCCACATGCTTAGTGGAGAGAACTATCATCCGGGTTTGATCGAAGACGTCGATAATTGGAACAAGGCAGAATTCGTCGATCCAAATGATGATCTCCTGAAGAAGTTTGGGCCTGCCGAATTCAGCGCACAAATGAACACAGCAGCCAAGGCTATTAACCTTGCTGGCCGGATGATGGAGGTACGCTACTTTCTCTTTTCTTTAATATGCACAAGTACTTAGAGACATATCCATTAGTCCCCGAGCCTTTGGGGGAGTAACTTGTTACTCGACCGGATGCTCCTTAGAGAACTAACGTAGCTCCTTAGTAGCTTCGAATATGCACACACCTAGAGCCGGGTTAAGTTCCACTTGGCCCGGATTTTGTACACTTCGAATATGCACACACCTAGAGCAGGGTTAAGTTCCACTTGGCCCAGATTTCATACACTTCGAATATGCACACACCTAGAGCCGGGTTAAGTTCCACTTGGCTCGGATTTTGTACACTTCAAATATGCACACACCTAGAGCCGGGTTAATTTCCACTTGGCCCGGATTTTGTACACTTCGAATATGCACACACCTAGAGGCGGGTTAAGTTCCACCTGACCCGGATTTTGTACACTTCGAATATGCATATACCTGAACCAATTTTGCTCTTTTCAGATCACTACCAATCGTCGGAGTGCTGAGTTTCAATGCCTCTTGGACTCACACAAGGTGTTGTGCTTCTTGCTGAGTTCGAGAAAAGGGGTAAGTTTTCTCCTCGACTTTCCCCCCATCTTTCTTTGTCTTTTCCTGCCGAACTAATCTGTCATTCGGTGTCGTGGTGGTGTCATGGCAGATGCCATGGATAGGCTAAAGGTGGGGACTAATACACGCTAGGGGAATCCAGGGAGGGATAGTGAAGTGATTCTCCTCACAGTTGTTTGTATAGCTCAGTTACCAAGATTACAAGTGCTCCTAGAGCTGTATTGGCGATAGGAGGAAGAAGGAGCTCTCTTACTCTCACCCATAGATCACACCTAAAACCCTAGCCAAAATGGAACAGCAGAAAAACCAACCCCTTCTACTGAAACCCTTGCCCCTCTTTTATAGAGGGAGCTCGGTCTCTGCCTAGGGCATACGTGGAAGCATATTCCTAAGAATATGCGTCCCCCCAAAGTAGTAAGCCGACCGGGGTGCTTTTCCCTCGCGTCACACATGCAGAGGCTATGTGAGCCTCTGCGGCGCCCGAGTCAGCCGACATGGGCGTCGTCACCCTTGTCGGCCACGCCCCGGTGGTCCTGTCCTTGCTTGCTTCGCTCAGGTAGTGCGTACCGGGGCTTCTTTTGACCAGCGAGATTCCTTCCTTCTTTTAGAAGATAGACGTGACCCGGATTATAGCTGATCCGGCCACACCCATTCCTGCATACAAAATAAAACAAACACCTCCGACTTACTCCTTAAGTCGGTTGAGACTTAGTCAGGCGAACGCCCCCTGGTCCGGGTTACCCTGTGATTCGGCCTGCCTTTAGGTGACCTGGCCAGCATCAGCTTTGGCCTTGCCGAACCTCGGCTAACTCGGCTTTTATACCACGGCGTGACCCTACCCGGGGGTATCCCCCCAACATTAGTCCCCGAAGCTGGTGCGGTCTTAGCTCCCTTGGCCGCTAAGGCCACATCAGGTTCAATTCTGTGCTCCGGTCATTATTGCCGAGTTACCTCTTTACCTCGGATTATATGGATTTACGTTCCCTTCGCACATTCCAAGTTTTCACTTGCCGGTCGGGTTACCACTTTAACTCGGACCTCCTGGTTTTACTTTCCCTCCGCACGTTCCAAGTTTTCACTTGCTGGCCGGGTTACCACAGTTCCATCCGGGTCTTGTTTCCTTCTCTCGTACGCTAACCCATGTGAAGGGTAATCATTATGTTGTCTTATTTTAAGGGCCTGCACAGTAACCGCCACAGTAATTGTCAGTTATCACTGTGCGCGGGTCACGTCATGTCTGCCTCCTCGTTTATCGCATCACAGTGTCACGTCATGGGATCATCTCCGCTCTGTGGCCCTCCGTGTGGCTCCCCACTGATTGGTCCGGGCAGGTGATACATGGCCACTGCGTGTGGCCGATCCACAGAATGCAATCCCACTGACCCCTTGAGGGAGTGGTTAAATAGCGGAGGGGCGCATCCCTTAGAATTTTTCTCCTTCCGTGCCCCTCTGCCCGATGCTCTTCCCTTTCGTTTTCCTCGCGACCGCGCCGCCGCCAGTGCTCCTAATAGCAGCGTCGCTGTCGTGCTTTTCCCTCACACTTCTGCATCGCAGCCACCGCTACGCAACTCTCTCGCCACGGGTCCTCGCCAATCCAGGCCTCTGCCCCCGTCGCTGCTAGCTCCAGCAAGGGCAGCGAAGACCAGATGACGGAAGAGGAGCTCATCGTCGCTGAGCAGGAGATGGAGGAGGACTCCGCGGTGGCGGACCGCGGTGCGTGGGCCGGGTCCTGGGTCTACGAAGACGACCTGGACTGGCTCTACCGCACCAGGCGCATCCCCGTCGGCGTTGTGGCTCACCTTGCCTCCTCCGAATTGGCCCCCTCACCCAATCCGGGTGAATACGTCGTGTTCTTGTCCCACTTCCAACGGGGCTTCGGGTTGCCGGTGAGCAACTTTTTCTGGGACTGGCTCAGTACCTACCAACTCCAGCCGCACCATCTTCCAGCCAACGCCATCACTTCTCTTTCTGCCTTTGCTTCTACGATCGAAGGCTATGCCGGACTGTGGCCCACGAAGGAGCAATGGATCTGGTTTTTCGGCCTTCGTCGCAACGTTATCCCAAACATCCACACCGATCCGGAGGACAAGCAGCTCACTCAATTCGGAGCGGCTTCCATCTCACCCCGGAGGTTTTCCGTTTTCCCCCGGGTCACCGGGTTAGAGTCCTGCAAAGGGTGGGCCCGGACTTTCTTTTACATCCAGAACACAGGCACCGAAGACTTAATCCGGCTGCTCCCCTATACTCCGGGTCCACCTAACCCGGATCTGTGGGACACCGTTCCCAAGAAGCCCACGGCCTTGGCCAACCAGGTCAACAAAAGGTTCGTGGAGCTGAAGAAGCTCGGGCTACGCAACGAGGATGCTATGATCACTTTCGTGCGTAACTGAATTTCCCCCCTCCAGAAGCGCACCCACAAGGTGTGCCACATGAGCTTTGGCCGTGATCCCAACCGGACCTCATCCTTCGAGCTGAGCAACACGGAGATATATCGCCGGGTTAAGGCTCTCTTCACCACCCACAAGGACTTCTCCTCCGAGTGGACTTGGGGGATTGAGCATTATTGCCGCGATAGGCTTCCTCCCGCGGTAAGCTTCATGTTGCAAACTTACCCCAGACTAATTACATGTCAGTTATTGTTGCATTTTTGACTCTTTTGTTCATTCCTTTCCTCAGCAATTTCTTCAGCAAACCCTCGAGGATGGCACCGATCCGACCCTTAAGTGGGCGCCGGACCAGGAGACTCCGGATGAGGAAGAGCCGGACCAGGAGATGTTCCTCCCGATGACCGACGCCACGAAACGACCCACGGGTAAATCCTCTTCTATTAGAGATTGGCCCGATGATGAACATGACCCGGATGTCGAGGTGATTGAACCTGTTGAGGCTGTCCCCCTTTCTTTTGCTTTTCTGGCATCAGCTCACCCCGGTGGTCACATCCACGAGGATCCTCCCATCGCTACGGGCGAACCTGTTCCGGTGGCACCAAAGAAGAAGCGCGGGGCTGCTCCAAGTTCTTCCTCCGGACCTTCTCAGCCCGCTAAAAGGCGAAAGAAGTCCGGGGACAAGAATGCCTCCAAGCTAGCAGGCAAGGCCCCAGCACAAAGGGTTCGGAAACCCAAGGAGGCCCAAACCTCGGATGCGTAAGTCATTCTTCCTTCTGTAACTTGCTCTTCCTTACATCGTTGTAATTTTTCTTCTGACATTATTTGATTTTGCAGGGCTCCGGTGGAGGTCCCTCAAAGTGGATCTAGCATCTCTTCACCTCTCCGACCTAGCCCTTCTCCCCGTCGCGACGACGAGTCACGTCCGCTGAGCCCTATTCCAGAGGGTTCTGCGGCCGCTCTGGGTTCTGCTCCACCTCGGCAAGAGGAGGGTAACCTTGGAGCGGGGGAGACCGGCCCAGCCGAGCCGATGGCATCCACCACTTCGGCATCGCCGCAACCAGCAGCCACTGAGGCTACCTCGGCTCCAGCACTAGTACCAACAACCAGACTAGCACCAATACCAACTCCGGCATCAGCACCAACTCCGGCTGCAAAAACATCAGCAACGGCACCAAGTCCAGCAACAAGAGCACCAGCGCCTAGCTCCTCTGCCTCGTCCGAGTCTTCTCAACCTCGGCGAGGAACTACCCCGGCCGCTCCTAAGGGGAAATCCGCTGAGACGGCTTCCTCTTCCCAGCAAGCCAAGGGCAAGAAGGCTCCGGACGCTACCAAGCCAACATTCGTCAAGGCTGGGCAGCGTACCCTCGCATCAATGCTTCCCAAGAAAGCTCCAGCAGCGAAGGACGCCCCTGCCGAGCCAACTGATGCACAGCAGATGGTTCTGCACACCAGCCCAGCCCTTGCCTTGATTAAAAGAAAAGAAGCGCACGCGAAGGGCTTGGTGGCGCCCCATATGCCCACAGGTGAACGGTACCCTCCGAGCCTGATTGAATTTTTCATGAATTGGAATAAGGCAGAGGTAGTTCAAGATGCTGATCTCCCGGAGAAGTTCGGCCCCACCGAGTTTTCCACCCAGATGAACACAGCCGCAAAGGGAATTAACCTCGCTGGCCGGATGATGGAGGTACGTCGCTTCCCCTTTACATGTTGTAGATAATAACCATTAGTCCCCGAGCCTCCGGGGGAGTAACTCGTTACTCGGCCGGATGCTCTTTAGAAAACTAACGTAGCTCCATGAGAACTTTGAATATGCACACACCTAGAGCCGGGTTAAGTTCCACTTGGCCGGGATTTTAGTATACTTCGAATATGCACACACCAAGAGTCGGGTTAAGTTCCACTTGGCCCGGATTTTAGTACACTTCGAATATGCACACACCTAGAGCCGGGTTAAGTTCCACTTGGCCCGGATTTTAGTACACTTCGAATATGCACACACCTAGAGCCGGGTTAAGTTCCAGGATTTTAGTACACTTCGAATATGCACACACCTAGAGCCGGGTTAAGTTCCACTTGGCCCGGATTTTAGTACACTTCGAATATGCACACACCTAGAGCCGGGTTAAGTTCCACTTGGCCCGGATTTTAGTACACTTCGAATATGCATCGAGCTAACTTGTGTTTCTGTATCCCTTTCAGGTGACCACCAATTGCCGGAGTGCTGAATTCCAACGCTTGCTGGATACCCACAAGATGCTACGCGCAAAGCAGGCTGCACTTATCGCGGCATACGAGAAAAGGGGTAAATTTCTTCCTTAGCGCTTCTTCATTTTTCTTCATCTTCCTTTGCCGAACTAATCTCATCATTCGGTTTCCGCAGCTGGGGTGGAGGCTGAGAACATTATTATGCGGAAAAATCTGGAGCAGATCAAGGGTAAGTCATTTATGTCCGACCTTGCCGTGCTTTCCACTTCCTTTTCTCCTTGGCTCGGCAAACATTCATACCTTGGCTCTGCCGGGCCAACACACTATTTCAGCATCGCTTAAAGATAGTGTGCCCGTGCCTGATATGATGCTGCATTTTCTCGAACAAGCAGGGCAGCACCAAGCCGAGCTTAAGAAGAAAGATGACGAGCTTGCCCTCCTCCGGACCAAGGACGATGAGATTACCAGGCTCAAGGCTGAGATGGAGAAGATGAAGGCCCAGCACCAATCCGAACTTCAAAAGGCTGGCCAGAATTACACAGAAGAGCGCGAGCGCCTCAACCTCCAGATCGCCAAGGACCAGGATCTTCTCAAGGAGTCCGACATCCATCTTGGGTCAGCGAACGCTGAGCTTGAGCAGCTTCGGAAGAGACGTGATGACTGCACCAAGGAGTTGACCCGGATCCTCAGTCATATATCACGTAAGTTCCTTTCCCTTTTCCAACCTACTTCTCCGAGTTACTTCATATGTCTTTTCTTGACCTTCCTACTTTGCCTCGTTTCTAGGCAAATTTCCAGAAGGCACTCCTATTGCGAGCGCAGCAGTTGCCAACTTCCGTTCGAAAAAGGGGTACTCTGGCCACTCCTGATGGTGAAGGGATTCCTTATGACCTGGAGGACCTGTTGGTCAACTTGTCATCTTGCGTGGAGCTCATCAAAAATTACGGCAAGGACATCCTCGGCGCTGCAGCTCGCATCTTCAACACGTTCTGGCCCGGCGAAGAAGCCCCAGAGACCACCGCACTTCTCATTGAGAAGTTAATGGAAACCGAGACTCAGCTTGACCTCTGGAGAGAGTCCGCTGGACGTGCCGCAGCTAATACCATTCTTCACCACATACTCACATGGTATGAGAAGATCGATCTCAACCTCCTGACACGTATGCGCATCGGATCCAGATGGACCAATGACCCGGAGTGGGTAGCTCAGCGCCAGGCTTGCGCCCATAGCCTCATTGAATACGCTCCCATTCATGAATGAGTTGAGGGGCCGAGCTTCCTGGAAGCCGCTGCGGACGAAGAGGTTGAGAATGATGAGGATAGCTCGGACAGTGAAGGAGAAGATGACGCCTCGGATATTGAAGGTGGCACAGATGATGCCGAACTTCCTCCTGTTGCTCCTTGAGCAGAACAAAAACTCGAAAATTTATCCGATCCCCGGTATGCCAGGTGGAGTTGTATTCCAAACACATGTGATATTTTGCTACTAAGTTCTTATGCCGGATTAACTTGGGCGTAGTCCCCGAGTTTCTTTTTCTTGTTCGTTCAACGTCTTGGCTCGGTTCATGTCTACCTTGATTCAGTTTTATGACTTATGAATCCGAGCTTCAAAAATTGTCTTAACAATACTGCGAAACTTTTAGACTTAGCTCAAAAATAAAACTGCATAATAACTTCAAAATAAATACAGGGTTAGTCCAAAAAACAAACGTCGGCTCGAATATATTCTTTTCCTTAGTCGTTTTTCATGTGCTACGCAATTCCAAACTTGTTCTCTTGCTTGCCATGAAGCCAATTCTTGTTGGACAGTAGAAAGTCAAAGAGTTGGGTTCTTGGTGCTCACACATTACTAATCCGACTTAAGTAGAATAACTTATTCCAGATGACGCACAAAAACAACAAACATTATTAAGGCAGTCCCCGAGTTACTGCTCGAGGTGCCAACATTTCATTGATAAGCTCATTGCCGACATACATACCGACATATGAGATGACTCGGATACATACACCTCTTAGCTAAGTGTAGAAAGGATGGAGTAGAGCTATATTCCATGGTCGCTTGGATTCCTCTCCGGACCTGTCCGCCTTGTTCTTTTCCTGTGGCTTTGCATCAATAAGATAATAAGAATCATTGTGCAATGCCTTTCTCACGATGAACAGCCCTTCCCATGGGGGGGATAACTTATGCATGCCCGCAGTACGTTGTACCAACCGGAGCACCAGATCGCCTTCCCGAAAGACTCGGGGGCATACTTTCCGGCTATGATAGCGTCGGAGATTTTGCTGATATATGGCGGATCTGGACAATGCCAGTTCTCTCGCTTCTTCCAGCAGATCAACATCATTTTTCCGGTCTTCTTGCACTTCGGCTTATGTGTATTGGGTGACCCTAGGAGAATCGTGCTCTATGTCGGCTGGTAATACAGCTTCTGCCCCATATACCAGAAAAAACGGCGTATAGCCTGTTGATCGATTCGGAGTTGTTCTTAAACTCCACAGTACCACTGGTAGTTCTTCTATCCAGCATCCTGCTGATCTTTGCAGCGGCTCAATGAGCCAGGGTTTTATCCCGGATAATACTAATCCGTTGGATCTTTCCACTTGTCCGTTCGATGCAGGGTGGGCTACCGAGGCTACGTCTAGCTGGATCTTCTTATCCCGGCAAAAACGTGCAAATGCTCCTTCCGCAAAGTTTGTGCCATTATCAGTTATGATACTGTGAGGATAACCGTATCTCAAGATGATATCTTTGAGAAACATTACGGCCGTAGCTCCATCACATTTTCTTATAGGCTTTACTTCAATCCACTTGGTAAACTTGTCCACCATTACCAGAATGTGAGTCATATTTCCCCTTGCTGGTTTGAAGGGGCCAGCCATATCCAAGCACCATACGGCAAATGGCCAAGTGATTGGTATGGTCTTGAGTTCCGACATTGGCATATGTGTCTTGGTAGCATACCTCTGAAAACCATTACATTTTCTCACCAGATATTCTGCTTGCTCTAAGGCACTTGGCCAGTAGAATCCATGCCGGAAAGCTTTTGCTACCAAGGCTCGGGATGAGGCGTGATGCCCGCATTCCCCCTGATGTATATCTCGGATGATATCAAGCCCTTCTTCTGGGTCAACACATCGCTGGAGGACATTGGTCACACTTCTTTTGTATAGTTCAGAATTGATGATCGTGTAGGCCTTTGCCCTCCTCTGTGTTTGCCTGGACAGCACTTCCTTAGTGGGTAACGTTCCATCTTTCAGGACTTGAAATATAGGTAGTGCCCAAGCTAGTATTTCTCGCACAGGGAACACATCATCATCAATCTCCATCTGATCCACCGGCATAACTTCAACCGGATCACGCTGTGCAGTCCCCGGGTCTTGCGAAGCAGTCCCCGGGTTCAGTGAAGCAACCCCCAGGTTTGCCGAGGCAGTCCCCGGGTTTCACGCACCACTTCCCATGTCGATGTCCATGGGCACAGCTCCGGATTCTGTGACCTCCGGGACATAGATTGAGTCGGTTTCTAGGGAGGGCCTAATGTTTCTTGAGGTGCTCTAACGCTACGCCCGGTGGAACTGCTTGTCGGGTTGACCCGAGCTTCGATAGCATGTCGGCAGCCTCATTTTCCACTCGGGGTACATGGTGAAATTCGCATCCCTCAAAGTAACCAGATATCTTCTGCACATGAAATCTGTACAGCGCCATGTTTGGATCTAGGGCGTCCCACACTCCCGACACTTGCTGCACCACCAAATCCGAGTCGCCAAAGCATACGATCCGACGTATCCCAATCTCTTTTGCCACCTTGAGCCCATGCACAAGTGCTTCATACTCAGCGACATTGTTTGATGCCGCGAAATGGATCTGCACCACATATTTCAACTGGTCCTTCTTTGGCGACGTGAGTACAACTCCGGCACCTAGCCCGGTTTTGGTTTTTGATCCGTCAAAGTGCATTCACCAATAGTTCGGATCTGGGAGTGGTGGTTCGTATTGCACCTCGGCCCAATCCACGAAAAAGTCCGCCACAGCTTGAGATTTGATGGCCTCTCTTCTGTCATATTGCGGCGCATAAGGAGCTAGCTCAATTGCCCATTTTGCAATTCTACCACTCGCATCCTTGTTACTCATTATCTCGGATATGGGGGCCTCACAAATGACCTGGATAGGATGCTCCTCAAAGTAGTGCTTCAGTTTCTTGGCGGCCATGTACATGCCATATGCCACCTTTTGATAGTGTGGATAGTTCTGCTTTGAGGCTGACAACACCTCACTCAAGTAATACACTGGCCTTTGCACCGACTTACCTTCCTCGTCGCGCTCCACCACTATCACTACACTTACAACTCGGTTCGTTGCGGCTATATAGAGCAACATTGGCTCCTTTGACAGTGGTGAGGCTAGCACTGGTGCCGTGGCTAACATCTTCTTTAGGTGGGTAAAGGCTTCATCGGCCTGCGGCGTCCAAACGAACTTATCCGACTTTTTCATGAGTTGGTAAAGAGGCAATGCCTTCTCTCCCAACCGACATACAAACCGACTTAACGAGGCCAGGCAACCTGTGAACTTCTGGACATCGTTAAGACACTTCGGCAGTTCCATTCATTCGATGGCCCGGATTTTGGTTGGATTAACCTCGATACCTCGGCTGGAAACAAGAAAACCAAGCAATTTTCCAGCCTGGACACCGAAGGTGCATTTTTCCGGGTTAAGTTTCATCTGGAACCTCATTAGATTCGCAAACGTTTGCTTGATATCGTTAAGGAGCGTTTTTCTTTCCTTGGTCTTGATAACCACATCATCCACGTACACATGTACATTTTGACCTATTTGGTCGTGCAAAAATTTTTGCATACATCTTTGGTACGTTGCCCCTGCATTACGTAAACCGAATGGCATAGTGCGATAGCAATAAGCCCCATACGGGGTAATAAACACAATATTTATTTGATCATCCGGATTCAGAGGTATCTGGTGGAAACCAGAATATGCATCAATGAATGACAACAATTCACATCCAGCAGTTGAGTCTATGACCTGATCTATTCTTGGCAGCGGAAATGGATCTTTTGGACACGCCTTGTTCAGGTTCGTGTAATCAATACACATGCGCCAAACCACTGCCACGTTTGGGTCATCCTTCTTCGTTTCCACCAGCACCGGATTAGACAGCCAATCCGGGTAAAGAACTTCCATGATAAATCCTGCAGCTAGCAACCGAGCTATCTCATCCCCAATAACTTTCCTCCTATCTTCAGCGAAGAGGCGGAGTGGTTGCTTCACCGGCTTAGCTCTGGGTCTCACATTTAAAGAGTGCTCGGCCAACTCCCTCGGAACACCTTGCAAGTCCTGTGTGGACCAAGCAAAAATGTCCCGATTCTCACGGAGGAAGCTGACGAGCTCGCTTTCCTATTTATCGCTTAGCCCGGCACCAATTGTTATGGTGCGCTCTGGGAACATGTCATCAACAGGAACCTTCTTGGTATCTTTCGTGGCCTGGAAGGAGACCCTTCCATGCGGGTTACTCAGCGCCGACATATATTGCTGGGCGGACTGAGCCAATACCGCCACCTCTTGAATTTTCCTTTTTTCCTGCGCAATCACAAGTGACTCGGCTAAGTTTGACCCGGCTGACGCACACTCCATGGAACGTCGGAAATCCCCTGCAATGGTAATCACCCCGTTTGGTCCGGGCAACTTCATCTTCAAGTAGCTAACGTGACAGCTTGCCATGAACTTGTTCAGGGCTGGCCTTCCGAGTAATGCGTGGTAGGCACTTTCCAAGTTCACCACCTCGAACTCCAAATTTTCGGTTCGGCGGTTATCCCTTGTGCCGAACAGGACGTCAACCCGGACCTTGCCTATGGGCTCACAAGAAATGTCGGGCACAATACCATGGAAAGTTGTCCTCGTGGCCTGCAGCATGTTCTCCGAGATACCCAACTTGCGCATTGTGTCCACATACATGATGTTAATGCTACTGCCATTGTCGATCAACACCTTTGAGAACCTTACGTTAATGCTAGGTCCAATGAGTGTCGGATCCAGCACCAACACATACGAACCAGGGCTTGGCATAAGCTTGGGATGATCCCTGATGCTCCAGGTGACTTCCTGATCAGACCAAGGTATGTACCTCGTCACTGCAGGCATTACTGCATTCACCTCCATATGCCTACGCTGCAAGCTCTTTCTATCTGTTTCCTCAGTGGTGAACACAAAATAGCTCTGATGGTGCTCTCTGTACTCGTTTCTCCCCTATTTCCGGGGTATCTCTGATCTGGCTGATGCTGATTTTCTACTTGATGCACTGCATCTCTTCTCTCATTGTTATCATACCTCGGCGGAGGGGGAGGCAACATTAGCTGTTGCGTGTTTGCTGCGGAGAGCAATTGCTGCCGGGGTAACTCCTGTTGAGGCTGATCATTCTGGGGTGCCTGAGCATTCCCCGAACCACCTTGTTCAATCTTGCGCATCCACTCACATTGCCTCATCGTATGACCCGCTGGATTATTCGGATTTGGTGTGTGAAACTTACACGGCTGGTCCAACATCGACTCATAAGTATACCTCGGACGGTCTTTCCTTTCTTGCCACTGCTTCTTTTGCTCTGGTGTCCAAGTCTTCTTGCCATCGTTTCTCGGAGTCCACTGCCCTCCAGTTTTTTGGCATTGACTGCCCCCTGCTCCGGGCTGATCTTGATTCACAGCTGCAACTTGATGAGAACCGTATCGATGATCCGGTCTATCATCTCTCCTTTTTCCTCTGTACTCATTCCTCCGGGATGATCCGGCCCCATCTCTCTGATAGTACTCATCGTTTGACTCGTTTGATACGAGCCTAGGTTGAGTCGGATCACCCAACGCATACTAATCTGCAATCCCTATCATCTCTGCCAACGTAGTTGGGATTTTCCTTTGCAACTTCTGCATCAGCTCGCTTGCATATCTGCACCCTTGTGCAAACCATGCTATGGCCTGTGATTCTATCACGCCCTCACACGAGTTTCTCACAGTGCACCACCGGGTTAAAAACTCCCGATCCGTCTCATTTGGCCTTTGCTTGCACATAGCTAGGGTCTACGGCCTATTTGGCCTCTGATACGTACTCGAAAAATTGCTGATGAACATTTCCTCGAAATCTATCCAGCAGTTGATGCTTCCTGGTGGCAAATTGTTCAGCCATACCCTTGCCGGTCCTTCCAACATCTGGGGTACATATCGTACAACCCATCTCAGGTTGCCAGTGGCAATTTTCACAGCTGTAGCATAATTTATCAGCCAATCCTCCGGCTTTGTACTGCCGTCATATGTCTTTGGTAGCTGGAAGTTCTGTACCGGTAGCTCCTTCATGATCCGGGGTCCAAAACATGCTGGACCTGGTGGACCTTGACATTCAATTTGTTCCGACCTATACAGTCGATCCAGTTTCAACCTGGCATCATCCGGCATCAAATCCCTGCTTCCCAATATTGACCCTATCACAAGATAGTCCGGCCTTGGGTATCCCGCGTTTGCCATTTCCGAGTCTCCATCATTATACCTGACTTGCTCTCGTGGAGCGCCTTTCTGTTGCATACCTCGGCCGGCACTTTGCTCTTGCCTTGGTATATTCCGCTGCTGCTGTTGTCCTGCTCCAGCCGAGTTTCGCTGTCCGGCATTGCTGTTGACAACGTTCCCTTGACCGGCGTTGACTTGGTCGCAGTTACCTCGGCCAGCTTCACCTCGGCTCACACTCCGTCGATCTTCATTTTTCTGAGCTTCTTTTCCTTTCCCTGCCCGCGTTGGGTCATAGGGGACGATCTGTTTGTTCCGTCTGGCCGAGGTTACTACCTCTTCTCTCCTTGGACCCCATGAGGAGACGATGCGGCTCCAGCGGATTTCTCCGGGTTACCCACCGCCGAATGGACGATCTTGGAGGCTCCAGCTCTCTCTGGGTTAGCTCTGAGTAGTTCCTCATTTTGCCTGTTCGCGATCCGAACCAGCTCATTAACCCTATCATGTTGTCTTTGACGGGCTTCACCCGTCAGACCCTCTAACTCGGACGCAGCTGCATCCGCTGCTCTGAGGTTCTTGGCTGGGGTACTATACCTCGGCAGCCCCACGGACAAACAGTTTTCTGATTCCTCAATTCCAATATCACCCTCTTTGTTCATCTCGCTCATGAGATTTCTTCCCTTCACTTTTACAGCGTCAACCTTGTTCGCCTTTGCGTACTCACGCAGCGTCATATTCAACGACTGATGTGCCGCAACTATCTTTTTTGCGCCCTCTAGTATTTTCTGCCTAGTTTCTTCCAGCTCGGCCTGCGCTCGAGCCGGATCTACTGCTGCTCCTACAGGGTTTGCCAAGCTATCCATTGCTTCCCTCAACACGTTCTCTGGCCTCTCAAGTGGAGGACCTCGACCTTTCCTCGGCGCCTTAGGCGTTACCTCCGGATCTGGCGCCGGATCCTTGCTTGCACCCGCACCTGGCGCAGTCATCATCACCTCTCCATGGTCCTGGGAGCGAGCAATACGCGTTCCGGGAACCATGGTGAGGGGTGGCTCCCCCGCCTCGACGACGTGACGCGGATGAACACACGACACGTCAACAGCAACATAGACCTTGTGCGCGCCGAGCCTAATGAAGAGGCCATTGCGCAGAAGAGGACGCGTGCCGAAGCAGCCAGCGTTGTCGCTGACGAAATCCAGCGCTCCAAAGCGCTGAACGAGCCCGGAGACGATGCGTTCGCCGGTGCCGATGATGTTTCCCGTCCGGATCTTGACCCCTGCTAGCGCCGCTAGCCCCACGGTGGGCGCCAACTGTCGTGGTGGTGTCACGGCAGATGCCATGGATAGGCTAAAGGTGGGGACTAATACACACTAGGGGAATCCAGGGAGGGATAGTGAAGTGATTCTCCACACAGTTGTTTGTATAGCTCAGTTACCAAGATTACAAGTTCTCCTAGAGCTGTATTGGCGAGAGGAGGAAGAAGGAGCTCTCTTACTCTCACCCACAGATCACACATAAAACCCTAGCCAAAACGGAATAGCAGAAAAACCAACCCCTTCTACTAAAACCCTAGCCCCTCTTTTATAGAGGGAGCTCGGTCTCTGCCTAGGGCATACATGGAAGCATATTCCTAAGAATATGCTTCCCCCCCAAAGTAGTAAGCCGACCGGGGTACTTTTCCCCCGCGTCACACATGTAGAGGCTACATGAGCCTCTACGGCGCCCGCGTCAGCCGACATGGGCGTCGTCACCCTTGTCGGCCACGCCCCGGTGGTCCTGTCCTTGCTTGCTTCGCTCAGGTAGTGCGTACCGGGGCTTCTTTTGACCAGCGAGATTCCTTCCTTCTTTTAGAAGATAGACGTGACCCGGATTATAGCTGATCCGCCACACCCGTTCCTGCATACAAAATAAAAAAAGACCTCCGACTTACTCCTTAAGTCGGTTGAGACTTAGGCAGGCGAACGCCCCCTGGTCCGGGTTACCCCGTGATTCGGCCTGCCTTTAGGTGACCCGGCCAGCATCAGCTTTGGCCTTGCCGAACCTCGGCTAACTCGGCTTTTATACCACGGCGTGACCCTACCCGGGGGTATCCCCCAACATTCGGATTGCACAGCTAGAGTGGAGGCCGAAAATACAATTATGAGAAAAAACTTGGACCAGATAAAAGGTAACTCGCTTTGGTTACTCATTTTCCGTGATTTCTCTCCTTTCTCCTGGGTTCGGCAGATATTCATACCTCGGCTCTGTCGGATCAACAAATCGCTGCAGCATCCCTTGAAGATAGTGTGCATGTGCCTGATATGATGTTGCATTTTCTCGAACAAGAAGGACAACATCAGGCCAAGCTCAAGAAGAAGGATGACGAGCTTGCCAAACTCCGAGCCAAGGATGATGAAGTAGCCAAATTCAAAGCAGAGATGAAAAAACTAAAAGAGCTCCACAAGACTGAGATGGACAAGGTTGGCCAAGACTTCACTGAAGAGCAAGAACGTCTTAACCTTCAACTTCCTAAAGATCAAGAATTGCTGAAGGAGGCCGACGTCAAGCTTGACTCGGCAAATATTGAACTCGAGCAGCTCCGGAAGAGACGTGCTGATTGCACCAAAGAGCTGACCCGGATCCATAGCCATATTTCTAGTAAGCTCTTTTCCTCCCGCCGACATGTATTTCCCCGGGTTAAACTCCTTTGCTTATTTCACTTGCTTTGCTTTTAGGAAAATTCCCAAAGGGCGATGCCATTGCGGCTACTGCAGTTGCCAAGTTCCACCGGCAGAGGGGTACCCCAAGTGATCCTGGCTCTAAACCCATTCCTGATGACATGGAGGATCTGCTAGTCAGCCTATCCGCCCAGATTGAAATTGTGAAGAATTATCGTTCGGGTCTCCTGGATGCAGCCGTCCGGATCTTCCGTGCCCTATGGCCTGATGAGGATGCTCCGGAGGGGTCCACTAATTTGATCAACAAGTTGATGGACTGCGAGACCCAGCTCGACCTCTCGAGGGAATTTGCCGCTCATGCCGGAGCTGATACTGTCCTCCATTTTGTGCTTACTTGGTATGAAAAGCTGGACTTCAAGTTCCTCGAGCGCTTGTGCACCGGTTCCAAGTGGTCAAGCGATCCGGATTGGGTTGCTCGGTGCAAGGCTTGTGCCCACAACCTCATCCAGTTCGCCCCTGTCCACCAGTGGAACGAAGGACCAAGCTTCCTCGGCGCCGTTGACGACGAATATGTTGAAGATGATTCGGGCGACGAGGAAGGGGACGAAGACTCAGATCTAGAAGATAACTAAGATGATGATGAGACTGAAGCCGGAGTTCCACCTTCTCGCGCCGAGTTACCTCCTCCTTCTACTGCTGCTCCTTGAGCATAAAAAACACTTTGAAATTTATCAGATCCCCGGTATGCCGGGTGCAGATGTATTAAGCACACTGATTATGTTTTGCCACTAAGTTGTTCACACCGTATTTAACTTGGGCGTAGTCCCCGAGTTTCATTTTCTTGTTTCTTCAATTTCATGGCTCGGCTCGTGTCTACCTTGATTCGGTTTTATGACTTACGAGTCCGAGTTTCAAAAAATTGACTTAACAATACTTGGAAACTTTAGGATTAGCTCAAAATAACTAGCATAGTAAAGGGAAAGTAAACATATGGTTAGTCCGAACAATAAATGTCGGCTTGATTACGTTCCTTTCCTTAGTCGTTTTACGTGTGCTACGCATTTCCAAACTTGTTCTCTTGCTCACCATGAAGCCAATTATTGTTGGACAGCAGTGAGTCGAAGAGTTGAGTTTTTGGTGCTCACACATTACTAATCCGGCTTAGGTAGAAGCAACTTAAGCTAGCTGACATAAAAATAAATAACAAACAAAGAAGACAACAAACATTACTAAGGCAGTCCCCGAGTTACTGCCCGAGGTGCCAAGATTTCATTTAATAAACTCATTGTCGGCATACATACCGACATATGGGAAACTTGGATACACACACTTCTTCGTTAAGTGTAGAATGGACGAAGTAGGGCTACATTCCATGGATGTTTAGATTCCTCGCCAGACATGTCCGCCTTGTTCGTCTCCTATGGTTGTGCATCAATGAGATAATAAGAGTCATTATGTAATGCTTTGCTCACAATGAATGGCCCTTCCCATGGGGGGATAACTTATGCATGCCAGCAGTACGTTGTACTAGCCGTAGTACCAGATCACCTTCCCGGAAGACTCGGGGGTTTACTTTTTGGCTATGATAGCGTCGGAGATTTTGCTAATATATGGTGGATCTGGACAATGCCAATTCTCTCGCCTCTTCTAGTAGATCAACATCATTTTGTTGGGCTTCTCACACTTCGGCTTTTGTGTATTGGGTGACCCTAGGCGAATCATGCTCTATGTCGGCTGGTAGTACAGCTTCTGCCCCATATACCAAAAAGAATGGCGTATAGACTGTTGATCGATTCGGAGTTGTTCTTAAACTCCACAGTATCGCTGGTAGTTCTTCTATCCAGCATCCCGCTGATCTTTGCAGCGGCTCAATGAGCCGAGGTTTTATCCCGGATAAAACTAATCTGTTGGATCTTTCCACACGTTCGTTCGATGCGGGGTGGGCTACTGAAGCAACATCTACCAGATCTTTTTATCCCGGCAGAATCGTGCAAATGCTCCTTCAGCGAAATTGGTGTCGTTATCTGTTATGATACTATGAGGGTAGCCATATCCCAGGATGATATCTTTGAGGAATGTCACGGCTGTAGCTCCATCACATTTTCTTATTGGCTTTACTTCAATCCATTTTGTAAACTTTTCAACCATAACCAAGATATGGGTCATATTTCCTCTTGCCGGCTTAAATGGACCAACCATATCCAAACACCACACAACAAATGGCCAGGTAATTGGTATGGTCTTGAGCTCCGACATTGGCATGTGTGTCTTGGTAGCGTACCTCTGACAACCATTGCATTTTCTTACTAGATCCTCTGCTTGCTCCAAGGCACTTGGCCAGTAAAATCCATGCCGAAAAGCTTTTGCTACTAAGGCTCTAGATGAGGCGTGATGCCCACATTCCCCTTGATGTATATCTCGGAGGATGTCAAGCCCTTCTTCCGGGTCAACACACCGTTGCAGGACATTCGTGACACTCCTCTTGTATAGCTCTGCGTTGATAATCATGTATGCCTTTGCGCACCTCTGAATTTTCCTTGAAAGTACCTCTTCATTGGGCAAGGATCCATCCTTCAGGAACTGGAATATGTGTAGTGCCCAAGCTGGTATAGGTCGCACCGGAAACACACCCTCGTCAATTTCCATTTTATCCACCGGCATAACCTCCACCGGGTGACACTGTGTAGTCCCCGGGTTATGTGGAGCAGTCCTCGAGTTTGCCGAAGCAGTCCCCGGGTTTCCAGAACCACTTCCCACATCAATTTCTATGGGCACAGCTCCGGACTCCGGATCGGTCGGTATATAGATTGACTCGGACTCTAGGGATGGCCTGATAGATGGATTTCTGAGGTGTTCTAGTGCTACACCTGGCGGGATCACTTGTCGAGTTGATCTGAGCTTCGATAGTACGTCGGCAGCCTCATTTTCTAGCCGAGCTACATGGTGAAACTCACATCCCTCGAAGTATCCTGATATCTTCTGCACATGAAATCTGTATAATGCCATGTTTGCATCCAAAGCATCCCATTGCCCTGAGACTTGCTGAACCACCAAATCCAAGTCACCGAAGCACTGGATCCAACGTATTCCAATTTCTTTTGCTACTTTGATTCCATGCACAAGTGCTTCATATTCTGCAACATTGTTTGATGCAGCGAAGTGGATCTGCAGCACATATTTCAGCTGGTCTTTCTTGGGAGAGGTAAGCACAACTCCGGCGCCTAACCCGGTTTTGGTTTTTGATCCGTCAAAATGCATTCTCTAGTAATTTGGATCTGGCAACGGTGGTTCATATTGCATCTCGGCCCAATATACGAAAAAGTCGGCCACTGCTTGAGACTTGATCGCATCTCTCTTGTCGTATTGTGGAGCATAAGGGGCTAGCTCAATTGCCCATTTTGCAATCCGGCCGCTTGCATCCTTGTTGCTCATTATCTCAGATATGGGGGCTTCACATATCACTTTGATGGGGTGCTCTTCAAAATAGTGCTTTAGCTTCTTTGCTGCCATATATACACCATATGCCATCTTTTGATAGTGTGGATAATTTTGTTTTGATGCTGATAATACCTCGCTCAGGTAGTAGACTGGCCTTTGCATAGACTTACTCTCTTCGTCGTGCTCTACCACTACTACTGCACTTACAACTCGGTTGGTTGCAGCTATGTAGAGCAACATTGGCCCTTTTGATAGTGGAGAGGCTAACACTGGTGCAGTGGCTAACATTTTCTTTAACTAGATGAAAGCTTCATTGGCCTGTGGCGTCCATATGAACTTGTCCAACTTTTTCATTAGTTGATAGAGAGGCAGTGCCTTTTCTCCCAACCGACATACAAATCGACTTAAGGATGCCAGACAACCAGTGAACTTCTGGACATCGTTAAGGCACTTCGGCAATTCCATTCGCTCTATGGCTCGGATTTTAGTTGGGTTAGCTTCGATACCTCGGCTAGAGACAAGAAGTTCGAGTAACTTTCCAGCTAGGACACCGAAGGTACACTTCTCCGGGTTAAGCTTCATTTGTAACCTCCTTAGGTTCGCGAATGTTTGCCTGATATCATCAAGGAGTGTTTTGCTTTCCTTTGTTTTTATAACCACATCGTCAACATACACTTGCACATTTCGACCAATTTGATCGTGTAGCCATTTTTGCATACATCTTTGGTACGTTGCCCCTGCATTACGTAAACCAAAAGGCATGGTGCGATAGCAATAAGCCCCGTACGGGGTAATAAATGCAGTCTTTATTTGATCATTCGGATTCAGAGGTATCTGGTGGAAACTAGAATATGCGTCTATGAACGACAATAACTCACACCTAGCGGTAGAATCTATGACCTGATCTATCCTTGGCAGTGGGAATGGATCTTTTGGGCACGTCTTATTCAGGTTCGTGTAATCGATGCACATACGTCAAACCACTTGCACATTCGGATCATCTTTCTTCTTCTCCACAAGCACCGGATTAGATAGCCAATCCGGGTAAAGTACTTCCATGATGAATCCGGCTGTGAGGAGCCGAGCTATCTCATCTCCAATGACTTTTCTCCTGTCTTCGGCGAAGCGGCGGAGAGGTTGCTTCATCGGCTTTGCTCCGGGTCTCACATTCAAAGAGTGCTCGGCCAACTCCCTCGGAACACCTTGCAAGTCCTGTGTGGACCAAGCAAAGATATCGTGATTCTCACGGAGGAAGTTGACGAGCTCGCTTTCCTATTTGGCAGTTAACCCGGCACCAATTGTTACGGTGCGCTCTAGGAATAGATCATCAACATGTACTTTCTTTGTATCCTTTGTTGCTTGAAATGAGACACTTCCATGCGGGTTACTCAGCGTCGGCATATACTGCTGCGCAGACTGAGCCAATGCTGCTACTTCCTAGATCTTTCTTTTCTCTTCCGCAATCATGAGTGACTTGACCAGGTTAGACCCGGCTGAAGCACATTCAATGGAACATCGGAAATCCCCAGCTATGGTAATTACTCCATTTGGCCCAGGCAACTTCATCTTCAGGTAACTGATGTGAGTACTTGCCATGAATTTGTTCAGGGCTGGCCTACAGAGTAACGCGTGATATCCTCTTTCTAAGTTCCAAACCTCAAACTCCAAATTCTCAGTTCGGCAGTTGTCCCTTGTGCCGAATAACACATCAACCCGGACTTTGCCAATGGGTTCACAGGAAATACCAGGCACAATGCCATGGAAACTTGTCCTTGTAGCTTGGAGCATGTTCTCCGAGATACCCAACTTGTGCATTGTATCCATGTACATGATATTAATGTTGCTGCCATTGTCGATCAACACCTTGGAGAACCTCACATTGATATTTGACCCGATGAATGTTGGGTCCAGCACTAGTGCATATGAACCAGGACTTGGCATGAGCTTGGGATGGTCCTTGATACTCCAGGTAATTTCCTGATCAGACCAAGGCATATACCTCGTCACTACCGGCATAACCGCATTCACTTCCATATGTCGGTGTTGCAAGCTCTTTCTCTCTGTTTGCTCCGTGGTAAACACACAATAACTCTGGTGATGCTCCCTGTATTCATTTCTCCCCTCATTGCCGGGATACCTTTGATCTGGCTGATGCTGATTTTCCACCTGATGCACTGCATCCCTTCTCTCATGATTCTCATGCCTCGACGGAGGTGGTGGCAACATTAACTGTTGCGTATTCACTTCGAAGAGCAATTGTTGCCGAGGTAACTCCTGCCGAGGTTGATCGTTCCGAGGTGCCTGAGCATTCCCCGAGCCACTTTGCTCTATCTTCCTCATCCACTCACATTGTCGGGTTGTATGACCTGCTGGGTTACTCGGATTTGGCGTGTGAAATTTCCACGGCTGATCCAGCATTGCCTCATATGTGTACCTCGGCCGGTCTTTCTTTTCATGCCACTGTCTCTTTTGCTCGGGAGTCCAAGTTTTCTTGCCATCATTTCTCGGAGTCCACTATTGCCCTCCATTTTTCTGACGCTGATTACTCCATGTTCCGTGTTGATCTTGGTTTACAGCAGCAATTTGTTGCGAGCTGTACCTGTAGTCATTTCGCCGGGATGATCCGGCTCCGTCTCGCTGGTAGTACTCCTCATTTGACTCATTAGACACTAGGCGGGGTTGAGTTGGATCACCCAAAGCATACGAATCAGCAATCCGGATTGTCTCTGCTAGTGTAGTTGGCATATCCCTTTGTAATGTTTGACACAGCATGCTTGCATATCTATAGCCTTGTGCGAACCAAGCTATGGCCTGAGACTCAATCACGCCCTCACATGAGTTTCTCACGTTGCACCAGCAAGTTAGACAATCCCGGTCTGTTTCATTTGGTCTCTGTTTGCACATTGCTAAGGTATGTGGCCTATTCGGCCTCTGATACGTGCTTGAGAAGTTACTGACGAACATTTCCTCAAAATCTAACTAGCAGTTGATACTACCAGGTGGTAAATTTTTTAACCATACCCTCGCTGGCCCTTCCAGCATCTGAGGTACGTATCTCACTGCCCATCTCAAGTTGCCTGTCGCAATTTTCACTATTGTTGCATAGTTGATTAGCCGATCCTCCGGCTTGGTGCTGCCGTCATATGTTTTCATGCCTCTAGGTAACTGGAAGTTAGGTACCGGAGGCTCTTTCATGATCCGGGGCCCAAAGCATGCTGGACCCGGAGGACCTTGCCCCTCAATTAGCTCCGACCTATAGAGCCAATCTAGCTTCAACCTGGCGTCATCAGGCAGCAAGTTCCTGCTTGCCAACCTTGATCCTATCACATGATGGTCCGGCATATGGTATTCTGCATTCACCATTTCCGAATCACCATCGTTGTATCTGTCTTGCTCTTGTTGAGCACAATTTTGCCGCATACCTTGGTCGGCATTCTGCTTTTTCCAAGGTACACTCCGTTGCTACTGTTGCCGAGGTGGGTTTTGCCCTACACCCGCCAAGTTACGTTGTCCGGCATTGCCGTTTACAGCATTTCTCTGACCGACATTGCCTTGGTCGCGGTTACCTCGGCCAGCTTCACCTCGGCTGACACTTCGTCGATCCTCATTTCCCTGTATTGTTTTTCCTTTCCCTGCCCTTGCCGGGTCATACAGGATTATCTGTTTGTTTCTCCTTGCTGAGGTTACCACCTCTTCTCTTCTTGGACCATCATGAGGGGATGATGCAGCTCCAGCAAATTTCTCCGGGTTACCCACTGCTGAGTAAACAACCTTGGAAGCCCCAGCTCGTGCCGGGTTAGCCCTGAGCAATTCTTCATTCTATCTGTTAGCAATCCGAACTAACTTGTTTACCCTCTCCTGCTGTCTTTGCCGGGCTTCACCCGTCAAACCCTCTAACTCTGATGCAGCTGCATCTGCTGCTCTGAGGTTCTTTGCCGGGGTGCTGTACTTCGGCAGCCCCAAGGACAACAGGTTCTCTGATTCCTCAACTCTAGTCTCACCCTCTTTGTTCATTTCACTGATGAGGTTTCTCCCTTTTACTTTTATAGCATCTACCTTATTTGCTCTTGCGTACTCACACAGCGTCATGTTCAACGACTGCTGAGCCGCGGCTATCTTTTTTGCACCCTCTAGTATTTTCTGCCTAGTTTCCTCTAACTCGGCCTGTGCCTGAGCCGGATCTACCACAGGTCTATGGGGCTTGCCAAGCTATCTATCGCCTACTGCAGCATGTTTTCTGGCCTCTCTAGCGGAGGACCTCTACTTTTCCTCGGTGCCTTGGGTGTTACCTCCGGATCTGGTGTCGGGTCCTTGGTCGCGCCAATGCCAAGCGCTATCATCATCACCTCAGTGCGGTCAGGGGAGCGAGCGATACGTGCACCGTGAGCCGCGCTAAGGGGTGGCTCGCCTCCCTCGACGACGTGCCGCGGGTGAATGCAGGACATATCGCCGACGTAGATCCTGTGGACGCCAAGCTTGACGAAGAGGCCATTGCACGGTGGGGGTCGCGTGTCGAAGCAACCAGCATTGTCGCTGACGTAGTCCAGCGCTCCAAAGCGCTGAACGAGCCTAGAGACGACGCGCTCACCGTTGTCGATGATGCTTCTCGTCCAGATCTTCACTCCTGCTAGTGCCGCTAGCCCCACGGTGGGCGCCAACTATCGTGGTGGTGTCACGGCAGATGCCATGGATAGGCTAAAGGTGGGGCCAATATGCACTAGAGGAATCCAGGTAGGGATAGTGTGGTGATTCCACACACGGATGCTTTGTATTCTCCAAGTTCACTAAGTTTACAGTTGCTCCTTGAGCTGTATTGGGGAGAGGAGGAAGAAGAAGCTCTCTTACTCTCACCACTACTTCCACCCAAAGAACAAACTCCTCGATTCCCAACCCCCTCTACAGAGGCCCTAGTGCTCCTTATATAGGGGAGGATAGGTTCCCAGTTAGGGCATACGTGGAGGCATATTCCAGGGAATATGCCTCTCCCAAAACAGCAAAACGATCGGGTCTCCTTTTGCCGTCGTAAGCCATGCAGAGGCTACATAAGCCTCTGCGGCGCCGACGTCAGCCGACATAGGCTGCGTCACCTTTGTCGGGCATGCCTCGCTGGTCCCTCCCTCTGTTCGCTTCGCTCATGCTCTAGTGCACAGAGGTCAACCTTTTGACCAGCAAGATACCTTCCTTCTCTTGCAAGATTGGTATGATCCGGCCCTGTGGGTACCTGCATACAAATTACGAATAGCTTGCCTGCATACGACATACGTCAGCTAGGACTCAGTTAGGTGGACATCCTCCGGGCTTGGTTACTCCGTAAGTCGGCCTGCCTTGAGGTGACCCGTCCAGCTTTCGCTTTGACCTTGCCCTACCTCGGCTAACTCGGCCTTTATACCCCGGCGTGAGCCTACCCGGGGGTATCCCCCCAACACATAACCTGTCACCTACAGCAGCAAAATACTCAAGATATAATAGACTAAACACAAATCTACTTGGACAAGGGGAGGAGTCACATACCAGAGAACAAGTGCTCCAATTTTCAGCAACAAAGATGGCTGAGCAAGGAGATCGAAAAAATCGAGAGCAAGCATAGCAAGAACACGATTTTGAGCAATGAACTGGAGCTTACTCAGGAGAGAGAAGAAAGTGGCAGGTGAGAGAGTTAGTGGAGGGCCAGGGGTGGCCCACACCATGGCATGGCGCCACCCAGGGCAGGCCGCGCCACCAGGTGGTGTGCCTGCCTGGTGGGTCCCCCTGGTACCTCTCAGGCACTCCTCTGCCCCTTTTTTCACGTAAAAATTTAATATGAATTTTCTAGAATTTTCCGAGACACTTTATTTTTGGGAAATTTTCAGGCATAGAAGAATGATTTTCCGACAGACAGATTTTTTTCGGAAAATGATGCAATGACAAAACAAGGCTAGAACTATAGGAGTTCTAAGACACTCTAACATGCAAGCAACTAACAACAAAAATAAAGCTAAACGAAAACAAAAACTAAAATGGGTAGAATAGAAGTAAGCGGAGATAATCATAGTGAAAACATTGTTTTGTTCAATGAAATCCTTTTGTTAACAAGGTTGATCAGGTCTTGCTACCAATACAATTTCATATGAGACAGAACTTGTATTTCACTAGTGATTATGTTACCTCAATTTTGATAGCAATGGTCCCAATCATAATAGTTTCAAATTTTTCTCTTGGTATGGGACAATATATCTCTCCAACTTGAATGCCCTCAACATGTTCAATTGAATTCAAACCATAAGTCCTTTCAATCTTCTTGGGGAAATAGATAGTATGTTCCTTGTCATTAACATTAAAGGTCACCTTTCCTTGATTACAATTAATAACAGCTCCTGCAGTATTAAGAAAAGGTCTCCCAAGAATAATAGACATATTATCGTCTTCAGGCATTTCTAGCACAACAAAATAAGTTATCATCAAGCAATTATGAGCCACTTGAACAGGTACATCCTCACATATACCAATAGGAATAGTGGTAGATTTATCAGCCATTTGCAAAGATATATCAGTTGGTATCAGTTTTTCAAGTTGAGGCCTCTTATAGAGAGAGAAAGGCATAACACTAACTCCAGCTCCCAAATCACACAAAGCAGTTCTAACATAACTATTCTTAATAGAGCAAGGGATAGTTGGAATCCCTAGGTCTCCAAGTTTCTTAGGAACCTTACCATTAAAGGAATAATTAGCAAGCAAAGTAGAAATTTCTTCATTATGGATCTTCCTTTTATTCGAGACAATATCCTTCATATACTTTGAGTAAGGAGGCAATTTAATAGCATTAGTCAAAGGAATTTGCAAGAATAAAGGCTTCATCCACTCACAAAACTTATTATAGTGTTCATCTTCCTTTGACTTGTGTTTCTTATCACGGAAAGGCATAGGTTTTTGGACCCAAGGTTCTCTTTCACTACCATGTTTCTTAGCAACAAAATCTTCTTTAGTGTATTTAGTATTCTTAGTGTGCTTCTTAGGTTTTTCTTCAACTTTTTCTTCATTAGGAACTTCATTTTCTTCATTACCACTTTCAGTTTCAGCATCAGAAATAGATATACTATTAGGATCTATAGCAGGTTCAGAGGGTTCTACAATATTTTTATGTTTCTTTTTCCTTTTCTTACGAGTAGAGCCACTATTTTCAGCTTGTTGAGAATCCTGCTCAATTCTTTTAGGATGCCCCTCAGGATATAGAGGATCCTGGGTAGCAGCACCACTTCTAAATCTAATTTCATAAGCATGTTTTCTTTAGCATCATTAACTAGCAAGTCTTTTTGCACTTTAACGAGTTGATCTATTTGAGTTTGAACCATTTGAAAGTGTTTAATAATCATTTTAACATCATTAGAGGTTCTTTCCACAATATCTTTCAACTCAACAATAGCTCTAGTGTTTTCCATTACATGATTTTGCACCCTTTTATTAAAATTATCCTGCTTAACAATAAATATATCGAATTCTTCTAAGCATTGATCAGGAGGTTTAGAGTAAGGGATATCACCTTCATCAAAGTGTTGGAGAGAGTGTACCTCGATAGTGGGTGAGTAGGAAATAGGCTTACATAATTCTTCTATAGGAGGTAAATTCTTGACATCTGTAGCTTTAATTCCCTTCTCCTTAAGACATTTCTTAGCTTCCTTCATCACTACATCATTTAATTCAATAACTCCCCTCTTCTTTGATGTTGGAATAGGCATTGGTATAGTAGGTTCAGGTGCAATTACTTCAGGTATAGCTTGTTCAGGAGGAGTCCAATCTTCATAATTCTTGCTTATTTTAGCCATTAATTCCTTGGCTTCCTTAGGAGTCCTATTCCTGAAAACACAATCAGCACAACTATCTAGGTATGTCCTAGATTCTTCGGTTAGTCCATTATAAAATATATCAAGAAGCTCATTCTTATGTAATGGACTTCCATCTTGTGCATGAATCAAAGCACAAAACCTTGCCCAAGATTCAGGCAATGCCTCTTTTTCTCTCTGTTTAAAAACAAAAAGTTCCTGCAAAATAGGAGGAAAATCTTTCTGCAGGAAAGTACTAATCAAGCAATCAGGGCTATCAATAGATCCAGGAGGTAAACTACTAAACCAAGTTTTAGCTTCTCCTTTGAGTGAAAAGGGGAAAATCTTAGCAACAAAGTAAGTACGCATCTTAATATCATCAGAAAACAAGCCACTCATGGTAGAAAGTTCATTCATATGTGCTACCGCACTTTCATTCTTAGTCCCACAAAAAGGTTCTTTCTCAACAATAGCTATGTAAGATAGATCGAGAGAGAAATCATAATCTTTATCTATAATGTTTATGGGAGAAGCAGCAAACTTAGCAACAGGAGATAATTTGGGTCTAATATTACGCCTCTCAAGGAGACTCTTAGCAGCACTCCTATCATGGGTGTTTTTACATTCTTTAATAAATTCATCGGTCATCTCAACATAACCATCTTCAATATCATAACTTTCACTAGACTTAGGTGAAATATTAGGTGTGGTAGTGTCTTCATTAGGAGTTTCAGTATTTCCAGCTGTAGTTCTAGCAATCATAGCATCTAGGAAAGGACCTAATGAACCACTCTTATCAAGCACAGTAGAAGCAGCATCATAAGGATCAGAAGTTTCAGATTCAGCAGTAGTAGCACTGTGTGTAGCATGTGTATGTGGTGGTGTAACGAGCTTACTTATAATAGATGGTGAACCAAGAGCAGCAGAGGTGTTCAGAACCGTACCTCTTCTTGTAGTGGATGGTAAAATAGGAACCTCGCCATCACGAGACTTACCCATGATGGATGGATAGTAGCGAACAATAGAGAATCCAAGTGAACTTAATAAATAAAGGTATGCTCCCAGCCAACGGCGCCAGAAAATAGTCTTGATGACCCACAAGTATAGGGGGTGTATCGCAGTATTTTCGAGAGAAGTGAAACCCAATTTATTGATTCGACACAAGGGGAGCCAAAGAATATTTATAAGCCTTAACAACTGAGTTGTCAATTCAGCTGCACCTGGAAACAATCTTGCTCACAACAGTTTATCAGTAGCAACAATTTTGTAGTAGGAATAGTAAAGTAGCAACAATAGTAAAGTAAAGACAGCAGTAACAATAGCAGTAACAATAGGATTCGAGTGCGGTAGGCACAGGGATGGATGGACGGGTGTTACATGGACAAGACAATTCACATAGCAATCAGAACATAGGGCAATTGCAGATAAATAAGATAAAGCATCCAAGTACTAGATAATCCTAGGCATGTGTTCCATATATAGTCATACGTGCTCGCAATGAGAACTTGCACAACATCTTTTGTCCTGCCAGCCCATTTGCAGCGGGGCCTCAAGGGAACTACTGGCAATTAAGGTGCTCCTTTTAATAGAGCACCGGAGCAAAGCATTAACACTCCGTGAACACATGTGATCCTCACATCAAAGCCATTCCCTCTGGTTATCCCGATTTCTATTACTTTGGGGCCATTGGTTCCGAACAACAACGTGTGTATACAACTTGCAGATAAGACCATAAGAAATACTATCATAATGAATCAATAACATGTTCAGATCTGTAATCATGGCACTCGGGCCCTAGTGACAAGCATTAAGCACAACAAGTCGCAACAAAGTCACAAAGCACTAATAAAAGATACTAGGCACCATGCCCTAACAATCTGATGCCATTACATGAACGATCTCATCCAATCCCTACCATCCCCATAGCCTACAGCGGGGGATTACTCACTCATAGATGGGGGAAACATGGATGGTCAATGGAGAAGCGATGGTGATGATGATGGCGATGATCTCCTCCAATTCCCCGTCCTGGCAGGGTGCCAGAACAGAGTTTCTGGTGTTGTTTCGTGGAATCTGGTGGTGGCGGTGGAGCGGAACTCCTTCCGGAAAACGTCGACCCCCCCTGAGTTTTTAGGTCAGAAGGCAACTTATAGGCGAAGAGGGAGACCGAGGGGGAGTCTGGGGCGTCCAGACCACCCCCTGGCGCGGCCTGGGCTTGCCCGCGCGGCCAGGTGGTGTGGCATGGGCCCAGCCCCCCTCCGTCTCATATTATGGCTCCGGGAGTCTTCTGGTGAAATAGGATTTTTGGCATATTTTCCGGGATTTTTCCTGATAGTTGATTTTCTGCACAAAAAGTAGACACCAAGGCAATTCTGCTAAACACTGCGCCAGTCCGCGTTAGTTGCATCCAAATCACACCAGTTTAGAGGAGAAACAATAGCAAAAGTGTTCGGGAAAGTAGATACATTTTGGACGTATCAGTAATTAGCAGGCGTTGGTTGTGCCTGGCTTCTGCCATGGTTTCTGTGTCTGTTAATGGGCCGTTAACAGCGGCAGCCACGTGGCAGTTCGCATGACGTCAATAGTCGACGTGGCTGGCGAACAGATCCATGACGGAACACGTTTTCGTGGATGAAGGGTGCGATCCGCCCTGGTAAAAAAACGTGGTAGATTCTTTTGAGATGGGGCTTTTACCACGAAGGCTATCCATCGTAGAAGACTTTTTAACCACGAAAAATGGGCCTTCAACCATGAAAGTTGTCTGTTGTAAAAGTCAACGTTTTCTTGTAGTGTCTAGTGTTTTAGGAGTATGTTGCTTGACAATCTAGCTTATGGAAGGTCTTTCGGTTGAGCCACCAACTTTGGCCTTCTCCACAGCAAATCACTCATCCTTCTTCTGCACATCATCCATGAGATCCTTCAACTTGATATCTTCATCATCGTTGAAGATGTTGCCCATGATGTTGTCTTCTAATCTGGCCAATGAAGTGGCTATCCCTTTGGTTATGCCGGGACCTGTGCATCCGGGAATTAGAACTAGATCCTAAGACTTATGATCACTTACTGGGGCATCATTAGCTAGAGCTTCATCCATAGTACACTTCGGTCCAACACTTGCATTGCACATGGATTTTCTTGTGAAGCCGGATCATTAGTAATCTCTGCCTTAGAGGCAGAAGGACCAGATCTTTCCTCTACTACCTGAATATTTCCAAAGAAGAGAAAGAAAGGGTAGAAGGAATCGAAGGAGCTAGAGCAGGCGACATCAGGTTCAGTTTGTGCTAAACTAAGCTCTTGGATAGCTTCAGCCCAGGATTCTTCAATGTCTTGGCCCTACATCCAAAAATTACTAAGGACCGAAAGGCAGAATCTAAGTCAAAAGCATGCAATTTGATTCAAAGATAGAAATATATAGCTCTTGGCAATAGGAAGATTTAATGGTAGAGGGCCTGGAATCCCTCTGGCTGCAGGAATGAAAACCTAGGCTTTGTGCTTTTTAGGGCTCTAGGCCTGGGCTTCGCTTCTTCATCGACGTCAACCGACGCTTCTTTCGATGGATACCCTTTGAAGAGCCAACTCGCTCTCTCAGATATCTTCCAGCTATAAGTAGGAAAACAAGTTAGCTTAGATAAATGAACAAATAGGTGATAAACCGAATGAAGATAATATGAGATGGAAAATACCTTAGGCATGGGCCGAGAGGCCATGTACATAGACATGGAGACAGACAGAACGTCCTTGTTCAGTTGCTCCTTCACCAAGAGCTCCATCCTCTTGGAATATTCTTTCTAAGGAATGGTGATGGAGCAAGTCTCGAGGTTGTCATTTTTATCAGCCATCACCTTGCAAAGGAGAGGTCTATGATGTTGTAGTGGTTGGATTCGGCGATCTAGCTAGAAATGCACCAAATTGGTGCCCTGTAGGCCATGCTTCATCAGATACTCTATTTGCCTCTTCGCACAGATAAGAAAAATCAGAAGTTCAGTAGGATCTTAGTCCCTTGAATCTTTTGGTATGGTCAGGCCATCGACGAAGGGCACAATTCCTACTGAGATCCCTAGAGCTAGAATATCATTGCATTAAAAGAAAGACATGGTCCAATCGTTGACTGAGTCGCTAGCAAAAATCCTAGGATACACTCGTTTTTTCATAAGGACTAAGCTAAGACTGCCATAGTTAGCAATAGGGCCATGGACATGCATGAAATTTCTCTGACTCCCATACTAATATGTGAATAGAGGAATATGCATCCTAGTTCCCCAAAAACCTTCACTAAGGGCCACATGCCCACATATTTCTAAAATGGAGTTTGGGGGAAGATTGTGGAGCTAAAGGCCGTAATGGACAACTACCTCGGTGAAGAAGTGGGAGGGCAAAAGGCTCAGTCCACACTCGATGTGCATGCCCAAAAGACGTCTTTAGCCAATGCTGGTATAGCTTGCCCAAAGGCACAAGTCCATTTTCACTATTCCTTTGGAGGATTGGGGCCCTCCTCCTCGTAGATTTCAAGATTTTCCTTGGTGATCAAGGCAGGATTCCAAACCCCTCTCTCATCCTTCTTATCCACCGTTGCGGTGCCTGCCAGAGTCAAGGATGTGGAGCCCTCCATGGGATCTCTAAGGGTGACTGGTGGTGGCGAGGGCGAGAAGGGAAAGAACTAGAGCGCGAGCGGTAAGATGAAGTGAGTACTAGAATGGGGATGACTTCGGTGGAGAGTGGCACGATCCTTTATATACCTTTTGCGCAGTGATTCGTGTAAACACAGTGTGCAACCGCATGATTTCCACCATGCATGGGGAAGGTGGGCAAAGATTTTGGCCCACGCATCTACGCATCATCTGGCTCCTCGATTCTCGCGCATATTAACCACGTCTCATTGTTTCCTCTATGAAAATGGGTCTCACTATCGACACTATCTAAGCATGAAATGATGTTTGTCAGCTTGACGTTGCAACACTGCGTGACAAAATATGCCACAAGAGACTTTGAAGCCTCCATTGTTTGGTTACAAAAATATTTCAGCCTCAGAATTATCAAGTGCGAGATAATATAAACACTGACATGTTTCTGACTCGTCTTGACTCGGAGGAAATTTGTAAGATCTCACCATAATAAGGTAAGATCCATGTGATTGCAGTGCTAGTCCCTGGATCGAATTGCTAGCACCCACAGTTTAAGATGAGGTACACAGAAACAAAGGTCATTATTACATTGCATATCCAGGAATATAATGGTTCTTACAACTCACTCAACCCAAGGCTAAGATACTCAAGGTTCACATTACATAGTATAATAATAGTCTTTTGTCTTCATGCGCCACAGGCAAACATGTAGAGTGTAGACCCGCAACCCAACTCATCATCAGAGTATCCTGCAACATAATAAGTTACAGCCACAAAGGTTCAATACATTTGGAATTGTATTGGCAAGTTTTACCATAGATACTTAGTATAATACAACAACTACATGAATATATGGCTAAGTGTGGTTTTGGCTGACTTTGCTAAAAGCAAGTTTTATCTTATGGTTTTTGAAGAGTAAGTTTTCTCTTTCAGAACACTAAGGTTCCAATGATAGACATCACTGAACCTCTACCCTTGTTCACCCACAAGTTTTAACTTAGAGAAATTTGGATGAGGAGATTATTGAACTGCTTCTCTGTCTTGAGGCTCAGAAATTGTCCATAACTAGGGACACGGCTAAGTACTTAGTTTTACCCTCTCGAGAGGTGGTGCACTTTCCCCACAAGACTCGACATGCACCGAGATGAGACTTTTCAGAAGCAAACCCTCAGACCACCATGGACGCGTTCCCTCCTATCATAACTACCACCTTCTGCCCGTCTAGCTGAGTTCTTGCAACTTAGTTGGTCAAGGCAGAGCCCATATGCCATGTGGCTGCACTGGAAGCTTCGTGACAAGAACGTCTCCAATCTCTTTGTTCCTGGGTGGCCGTCCACAAGTGTGATACACCAGCTGACCATAGACATGGCCCTTGAATAACCACTCAACATAATCCAAGCAAGTCCCATTCCACCCAGGTGTTTCATTAATATTAGTTGTTTTCTTAGTCAAAAATAATAATATCCTTCCATACTATCTTGATATGAATTTTCACCCACGAACTCTAATAGCATGGCTAAGCACTCTAGTATACGAAGTCTTTCAACTAGGAAATACTACCAAGATATAATCTATAGGATAGCATAGCATAGTATAGTAACATATAAATAATCCTACCATGCTAAGATCTACCAAAATAACACTAGTTCAATAGTGAAAATAATAGGACATAAGATGAAATATCACTTGCCTTGGTAGCTAGGGGAATAGGTACAATCCTCACAGCAACAAACTTCACAATTCACACAATCTACACAAAGAACAATAAAAATACAATAATTCAATCAATATAGCATCACAAAAATATGAATGCATGCAAAATGCAATGATATGATCAAAAACTCAAAAACTTAGAGTCTACAGTACAGAGGTTATAATACTCTATCTAAAGGCATAAGAAAAACCTAAAAACAATTTATAGAATAATTTTTATGAGCAAAATACTCCTAAAAAGGTTCTGCCTATAATTCCAATTTTCAGAAGCAAAAGTGTGAAACAAGGCCTCTATAATAATGGTCTTATTTTTCTGAATCCATAGACACCAAATTTGCATTTTTCTGAATTGTGGATCAAAAGTTATTGAATTTCTAAGTTTAATATATAATCTGTCTATTTTTCTAATTAAATAGATTTCCTAGCCGACGTGGCGCAACCCTATTGGTCCGTACCGATTTGGTCGGATCGACTGTCGCAGGCCATCAGATTTTAAGTGGTAATTGGACGGATCGGATCAGCCCATACCGCTTCGATCGTCGATCTAATCCTAGGCGCTAAAACCTAATTGAACGGTGCTTAGCGCGCAGCCACAAACTGGCGGCGCTGGCTCTCTGTGCGCGGCGGCGGCTCGTCGTACAGCGGTGTTCCGGCGGTTCTAAAGGGGCAGGAGGTCCGTGGACTCTTACCAGGGGTCAAGGCGGTCGTGGCGGTCTTGATGGAGGTCACAGTGGAGTGGGGGGTGCTCTACCTCGATATTGATTCCTCGCCGGAGTTCGGTTGATGGCGGAGCTCGTGTCTCTACGTCGGAGACGACGATCAGGGGCTCGAACAGGCAAGGAAAGGGGTCAGTGAGGCGCGCCCGGGTCAGCACAGTCTAGCAGAGGCTAAAAAGGGGCGGCGGAAACCCTAACCTTACCTGAAAACTCGTCGGACGGCGGCGGCAGAGGGAGTTTTGCCGGCGATGACCGTGTCGTCGACCTAGGGCAAGAGAAGGCATGCCGCCAGGGTTAGAAGATGAACCAGGACACGGAAAAGTAGATAGGGCAGAGAGGAGGGCGCGAGGTGGTCGGAGCTCACCGAAATCATCGCCAGAGTTGCTTCGGACAGCGGCGGTTCGAGCTAGTAATTGGGGAGCCTGGGGGCTCTCCGGGGGTAGTGGCTAGGGGGAAACGGAAGAGGAGTGAGAGGGGGTTAAGAAGGGGTGATCGCCGTGGGGAATCAATGCGAGAAACGCTCGAATTAGAGCCGATTCGAAAAGGCAGAGAGAGGGGAGAGGTGCAGCTCATTCGCGTGGAAGAAGGTGATGTGGCGATGACGTGGGAGTGGGGCCAGGAGGTAAGTGGGTGGGGGTGTGTGAAGGGTAACGGGTAGGCTACACTAGCGTAAAATCAAAATTTTCTACCGCGTCAACCAGGAATACTATTGTCATAGATCACGGGATTACCGCTAGACGCGCAGGTGCGGAACTCGATGAAGCACGTCGCGGCAGTGTAGATGTTCTACGTCTCCTCCTTGCCCTCGTCCCATGAGCAGCTCCCCTTTGCGCGGCTCGTCCAAGTGCTACAGATGCAGCACCTCCGAGGTATCCACACGTCCGGAGTGGAAGCCGTCACACACCAGACTGCTAGGTCTGCACGTGCAACACAGGCAGAAGAAGAGTGGCGGCTGGGTGGAATGCTCAACCCTATTCATCTCGCCTCACTCTCTCTTATATAGGCATCCCTGGTGGGCTTCTACATTAGCAGCCCATTAGCAGCCTAAGCCTGGTCTAATTCAGATCCAATCCTCATTAGGCTTCCAGCCCCTAAAGTGTGTGACCCTATAGGTTCATACACGTATAGACATGACACGAGTACACTTACTCTGTCAATAGTTGGTAGCAGCCTCTAGCAAGACATGCCAACTCCTAAACGCATATAAAGATCATTCGGACGAACCATCACAAGGTTGAGTACATGTCTTTCCCTTTGCCTCATGATATTTGGTCTAGCTCCAAGCTAACCTCTCTTTCTCGATACTGTGATTTGGAATCCCTTTACTAGGTTAACTATTAACCCTATGTAGCACGGCCATGCATTTCTGGATCCGATCACTCGAGGGGCCCAGAGATATCTCTCTCAAGTAGAGAGGGGCAAATCCCATCTTGATTGACCGATGCCTTGCAGCATGTATCAAAACAAACCCGAAAGCTATCTTTATAACTACCCAGTTACGGAGTAGTGTTTGATAGCCCCAAAGTAGGTCGATCCACATCTCAAGTACATGCGATAATCTCAGGTCTAAGGACAAAACGTACACGATGTGTAGAGAGAGCTGCAAGTATTATTGCCAGTCTCATGTTGGGTCAGTCCAACCCCATGTTCATAACATGTGTCCACATCATTGGTTTGACATCTCCATGTCTATGACTTGCGAAACATAGTCATCAACCAATCGATGTGCTAGTCTAATATTCACATGTGTCCTCACATGAACTCCGACTAGGGACAACTATTTGATAACCATACAAGTAAATAGTTTCACAAGCAATTCACATAATTGCCAATCAATACAAGTTGCTTGATATATGGATATTCAAGGAACATTATAAAAACTCATGGATACATATGAAATACAATCATCTCTATGATTGCCTCTAGGGCATATTTCCTTCAGTGTGTAGAGGGGGCGTGAGAAAAGAACGAGAGGGAGGAGTGGCCCGGGTGGGCTTGCTGGGCTAGATTGGGCCAAAAGGCCAAAACTGCTGTTGCTGCCTATTTTTTTCTCCCCTTTTCTTTTTCCTTTTAGATTTTATTTTCCTAGGTTTTGGATTTAGCAAAAGGGCTCCAAATTGTCTCAAAATTTCACCAACTTTTTGGAGGACAAACTAAATGCAAAGTAGTACATGCCATGATGATATGAGTGCAATGATGATGGTTTTTTTTGATGAAATTTTTTGGGATGTTACAAATCTAACCCCCTTAAGATGAATCTCGCCCTCGAGATTCGGGTTGGCTAGCAAATAGGTGAGGGTGATCTCTCTGAAGTTCATCCTCTCGCTCCCATGTTGCTTCTGATTCAGTGTGATGGTTCCACTGCACTTTGCAGAACTTGATTGTCTTGGTACGGGTAATTCTTTCTGCTGTCTCCAGAATCTTAATAGGTTTCTCTTCATAAGTGAGATCATTCTCTAGCTACACTTCTTCTAACGGTATAGTGTCTTTCAATGAAGTTTCTTCCATCTCTGGGTGATACTTTTTCAGCTGACTGGCATGAAATACATTATGATCTGCTGACAGAGATTCTGGTAATTCTATCTCATATGCTACTTCTCCTTTGCGGCTCAAAATCTTGAAGGGTCCTACATAGCGTGGTCCTAATTTTCCTTTGATTCCAAATCTCTTCACACCACGAAGTGGTGATACCCTGAGATAAGCTCTATCAACAATCTCATAGGTGACCTCTCTATGTTTTGGATCTGCATAGCTCTTTTGTCGAGATTGGGCTACCTTTAGCCTATCCCTCACCATCTTGACTTTCTCTTCAGCCTCCTTGATTAGGTCTGGCCCGAACAAATTTCTTTCTCCTACTTCATTCCACAACAATGGTGTAGTACACTTCCTTCCATAAAGGAATTCAAACGGAGCCATTTCTATGCTTGATTGATAGCTATTGTTGTAGGAAAACTCCGCATATGGTAGGCTTTCATCCCAACTAGATCCATAGTCTAATGCAGAAGCTCTTAGCATATCTTCCAATATCTGATTGGTCCTTTCTGTCTGCCCATCAGTCTGTGGATGAAACGTAGTGCTGAATTCTAGTCGAGTTCCCAATGACTCGTGAAGTTGTCGCCAAAAGTGCAAAGTGAATTGAGTTCCTCTATTAGACACGATACTCTTAGGCACCCCATGTAAACATACAATTCTATTCATGTATATCTTGGCTAGCTTGGCACTTGTGTAAGTGGTCTTCACCAGTATGAAATGAGCCACTTTTGTCAAGAGATCAACGATAACCCATATAGAATCGTATCCAGATTTAGTCCTTGGCAGTCTAGTGATAAAATCCATACCGATTTTATCCCATTTCCAATCAGGTATTGGCAGTGGTTGTAATAATCCCGCCGAATTCTGATGTTCTGCCTTTACACGACTACATACGTCACACAGGGCAATGTGTTCTGCTATATCCTTCTTTAAATTATTCCACCAGAATCTTTCCTTAACATCCATATACATCTTGGTGTTGCCAGGATGAATTGAATATGGTGAGTTGTGAGCTTCTTGTAAGATCAACTTCTTAAGCTCAAGATCCTATTGAATATAGATACGTTTTTCGTACCATAAGGTTCCTTGTTCATCTACCTGATATCCTTTTGCCTTGCCTTCACTAATCTTACTTTTGATTTCTTCTATTTCTTTGTCCATCTTTTGAGCTTCTTGAATTCTGTTCATCAGTGTGGGTTGCACTTCCAAGGATGCAAGGTACCCTTCGGGCACTATCTCTAGTCTCAGCTCCCTAAATTGGGCACATAACTCCTCCGACAATTCTCCTTTATTAGGCCATTTACATAAACCTTGCGGCTTAATGCATCGGCTACGACATTTGCCTTTCCAGGGTGGTATTGCAAACTTAAGTCGTAATCCTTGATAAGTTCTAGCCATCTTATTTGTCTCATGTTCTGTGTAAAAATGTATTTCAGACTCTTGTGATCGGTGAATATTTCACAACGTTTTCCCATAAGATAATGCCTCCATGTTTTTAAGGCATGCACAATTGATGCCAACTGTAACACCCTCAAATCGGCCCTATGCAAGTTTTAGCGCTTCCCGCCAAACCCGCATAGAAACGATTCAAGGACGCCCACCAGGCACTCGCGTGCGGGTGGGGAACGAAGTAATACCATTACACATTAGTCCACGATGGGACCCACAGAACAGATATATATATATATACAGCACGACTCCATGAGTCAATAATACCGATATACAGTACAAAGAACCAAATCACCTTGAAATCGCTACAGCGTCCGAGTACGGACAAGATGCAAATGGGGCTAAGAGCCCTGAAGAATAACCAATGGCGTCCATAACCCTGCCCAGGCCAAGCCGGAAGGGTAACCCTGCTAACGACGTCGATCTCAAACCTGCTAAAACAAAAGGGGTGCCGACAAAGGGCAAAGGAAAAAGAGGAGCGTCAGTACTGAGGCCAGTACACGGCGAGGCTAGAATTCGGCGGCTCTTGCCTACATAGGTATGGTGGACTGAAGCGGCAGTGAAGCATGCACTAAACAACCTATAGAGACTCAATACAACTATCGGCTATTAGAGAGGGATAAGAAAGACCTATTCGGATCCAACCTGATAGTAACACCAAACATACCCATCTAGGTATTCCCCCTCGAGACCAAACGAGGAAGTCAAACCGAGGAACTCACACAGTTGGCAGTTTTACTCATTCCATTATAGTTGCAGCATTTACTAGTCAGATATATAGCATGAGTCATCCTGATAACATAAGTAGTGGGTAGTTTTAGTTAACATTCCGTTGTAGTTGGAACATTTACTAGTCAGATATAATTGTCCAGAGGAATCCCAAAACCCAGCAGTTGTTGGCACTTTTATCACATTCCATTGGAGTTTCAATACTTACTAGGCAAGTACAACATGTCACAAAACAACCCCAGTTCCACCGGTTGTTGGCATTTTAATATCCATTCCGTGATAGTTGAATCTGATTACTAGTCATATATTAAGTCAAGTTTATAGTACTACTTTAGTTATGCTTGTCTATGATCGAGATACTGTGCTCCAAGTCGTCCATAACCGCGGACACGGCTTTCAGAAAGATTTACCCTGCAGAGGTGCACAAATAGCAACACACACACGATCAACCTCGGAAAAACCAAATCAAAACCCAACGAGGATTTCACGAAAAAGCAATCACAGGATTCATAAAATATTTCAGGGGGCCACCCCACTAAGCTACCCGCGATGAAGTTGGCCGGCTCCAAGACGGACCCAGGGTTTGTGTGGACGGCGGTAAACGATTAGGAACCCGAAAGTGTGACTGGGCTTGTCGATACAGCGAAAACGTGTCATGATCCTAAACAGTACAGGTGCTCCACGCACAATCTTAAATAAAGCAGTAAAGCATGGCATAAGTACAGGATAGTAATAAAGCCCCAAACTAGTTTGTGGCCCCAAGAAATAAGAAATGAATCAAGCTCTGGCTAAGGGGGATTCATAGAGTCTCCCGTATGTGGATAGTGTGAATAGTCAAGGAACGGGTATCAAGTACTCGGGGCCTACGGGACACAAGTGAGCATAAAAACCAATAGCATATATTGCCCACCGGTGCCTCTTTCATTAGTTGTCCCAGCAATTTAATAGTTGTAATTAAAGACATGATCATCTCCACCATTAAGCATCTCTATCCTTAAGTCTGTGTCAACCATTTATCAACGGTGGAACGACAACGACGCGAAGCACCACCTGAGCAAGCAACTACGACTCGCAAGGCCGACTTTCTATAAATCAACAGGCAATAGGATGTGTCCAAGGCAATATAGAGGCTACACGGGATATAACTGGTGCACGGAAACTAAAGCATCGTGACACGGATAGCAATAGATCAACAGGAGTAAATAAAGACTATAAATGCAAAATAGGTAGAAGGGGGAGAGATGCTCGCCTGGGAAACACTGTCGAAGATTCATTATCTAGAGAACTTGTCGATACTCGCATCAACTCATCGGCCTAATCCATGAAGAACCAAAGCACTAGAAGAAACACCGAATGCACTATTTAATACTACAGCAGAAGAATCGGCATGTTTATATGATGCATGACATGGCAAAGATGCGGTGCAATTAGGCAATATTAGGCGGAACCGAGGTCCCGACAATTAATTCGATGGTTCGAGTTGTTTCACTACCCCGCAATTTAAATGTTGTTTAAACACGGCAAAACATGGCATCGGTTCACTACACAAATTTAAATGGAGGCGGTATAAGACAAGAATAGCCCGCATATGCACTCCATATTTAATTATGAGGTGAAACGACTAAATACCCCCAAACAAATGAATATGTATGCGAGCATGAACAATTTAATATGCAACATTTGATAATGTCGTATTATAAAAATAGGGGTCTCGGAAAGGGAATCACATTAGGGTTCGGCGAACTTGGTGTTCACCGGGGGTTCGGGTTCGGCGGGATCGGTCTTCGGATCTTGGTTCGGGGTCTAAGCGTCCGCGAAGGAGATCATGAAGCTGGTGTCGGGTTCGGTCTCCGCATCCATGTCGGCGCACCTAGGTTCTTGGCGTCTTCAGGTCCATGACGGAGATCTTTTGGTTCAACGGTCTTTAAATCCATGTTGTCGACCTTGGGGTTTCGGCTCCGTGTCATTGTGGAACTTGCAACGACACCTTGTACTCATGTTTCCCATAGGCAACAGAGATCTTAGCGGCATTGTACATCAGAGTCCATGTCCGCCTGTCAATGTGGTACGCTGGGTTATCCGCCATATCACATAGCTGGATCTTGTGGACAAGAGACCAAAGGCACACGAGATCGAAACGGTGACTAGGGCTGATGGCCACCGATGGAAACAATAGGCTGCACCTGCGTGAGAACAGAGATGCCCATATGAGCTGCGCGGGTCACGGTGAGGCAAAGAGAACAACAGTCGATAGTGCATCACGGAGGCGCGCACCAACGCTGGAAGCAGAGCAAGGCGACCGGTATGGAGAAGACGCCAACGCCCAGGGTGAGCTCGAGCGCGGGCCTTTGACAATGGAACACAGAGGGTGGTCGCGCTGCACAGATGGCGAGGCCGGTGCGGTGCAGAGCAAGGCGAGGGCGCTTGGGGAGGTGGCCGTCCGCGTACAACAAGGGGCGAGGACGACGAGGACTACGTGGCGGTGCAGCTGCGACCGGGGGACGCGGGGAAGAGGGACCACAACGGAGAGGAGCTTGCAGCAGCGGCGACGGAGCAGAGGAGGGCTAGGTCGGCGACGAGGAGGCGCGGGGCCGGCGCAGCGACGGCCGGGCGGCACGACGTGATGCATGCGAGGTCGACGCGAGCGGCGGCGGAGGGGCTTGAGGCGGTGCAGGGCTCGGAGACACGCACGATAACGGGGCCAGAGGAAGCCCGGGAGCGGCGTCGGGCGGCCTGAGGGCAGAGATCTGCGGGGCCGCGCGGCGAGGCGACGGACGATGAGGGGCACGCGGCGGCGGCGCAAGGCTTGCTGGTCGGGAAGGCGAGGTACAGGGCAAGCGAGCGGGGTCAGGGTCGACGGGTGGCCGTGGCGGTTGGGGGCGACCAGCTTGAGGAGGATGGAGCAGCCCCGGGCGGCGCTATGGTGGTAGCCGAGGTCGGGGGCGGTGAGACACAGGGCGGCGGAGCTCGCGGGGCTCGGGGAGGGGCACGCGAACGGGAGGGGATCACGGGGCTGGGGCTCTATGTGCGATGGGATCACGAGGATGAGACGGTTGCGGGGCGTGCGAGGTGGGGCCAGGCACGGGGATCGAGGCACAAGAGGGGAGCGGGGCAAGCTGGCGATTCGGTCGGGAGTGGGGCGAGCGGGGTCGAGTGGTGGGGCCAGGGGAATCAGACAAGGGGAGTGGGCCGGGGGAGGGAATCCCGGTGTGATCGGCACGGGGTGGGCGGAAGCGTGCGTGTGTTGTGTGCTGCGTGTGTGGATGGGAGACAGGGGTGGGGCCAGAAGGTGAGGTGGTGGGCTGGGATTGGACAGGGTGAGGTGGAGGGTGGAGAAGGCTGGCGGCGGGGCTGGATGGTGCATGCGGTGTGTGGGGGTGGGGTAGCTAGGGTTTGCTCTAGATTTTTATCTGGAGGTGGCCGGCTGGGCTTTTGGGCCTGGCTGGCTGCCTCCCAAAAATAATGTAAATACTTTATCTATTTAAAACGGGGCTTTTGAAATCCATTTGTAGACGAAACAAAATATTCCGGCCAAGCCCGGGTTTTGTGTTTGAATAAAGACGGGGCTTATATAGAAAAACAAAAATAGGTTTTCGAAAATAGTTTTAGACAAAACCATGCATGATGATGACGATGCTCAAATGCAATGTGGCATGATGACATGAGTATGCGGTCATGATGATGCAATGCACAAAAACACAGCGATTTTCTAGTAGTGGTTTTAGCGGGATGCCACACCAACTCTAGGTCATGAGTAGGATAGTTCACTTCATGATTTTTGAGTTGCCTTGATGCATAAGCTACAACTCTACCTTCCTGCATTAGTACACCTCCTAGTCCTTGGTGAGATGCATCACAATAGCCTTGAAAGTCTTTCTCAAGATCTAGCAAACATAACACTGGTGCTAACACTAGACTCTTCTTCAACTCCTGAAAGCTGGTTTCACATGCTTCTGTCCAGTTAAACTTCTTCTCTTTCGTTAGCAGACCAGTCATAGGCTTTGCTATCTTAGAGAAATTTTCAATGAACCTCTGATAGTATCCTTCTAGGCCTAGGAAACTACGGATTTCTTTAACCGATTTAGGAGGTTCCCATTCTGTCACAGCTGCCACTTTTGCTAGGTCAATGGCTATACCATCTCCAAATACTATGTGCCCAAGAAAACCCACTTCATTCAGCCAAAATTCACATTTACTGAACTTGGCATATAGTTTGTGTTCCCTGAGTTTATCTAGAATGAGGCATAGGTGTTCTTCATGTTCTTTGTTGCTCTTGGAATATACCAATATGTCATCGATGAATACCACTACGAACTTGTCAAGAAATTCCATGAATACCTTATTCATCATGTTCATGAAATAGGCCGGTGCATTGGTCAACCCAAACGGCATCACTGTATATTCATACAACCCATATCTAGTGGTAAATGCAGTCTTTGGTATATCATGTTCTCTAATCTTTAGTTGAAAGTATCCTGATCGAAGATCAATTTTTGAGAACACACATGCTCCCTCTAGCTGATCAAAGAGATCATTTATTCTAGGTAGGGGATATTTGTTCTTTATGGTCACTTCATTAAGTGATCGATAATCTATGCATAGCCTTTGACTTCGGTCCTTCTTCTCAAAAAATAAAACTGGTGCTCCCCAAGACGAAGAACTTGGTTGGATAAATCCCTTCTTCAACTGTTCTCCCAGCTGTTTCTTGAGTTTTTTAACTCGTCCACTGACATTTTGTAAGGTCTCTTTGCTATAGGTCCAGTTCCGGGCAGTAGGTCTATCAGAAACTCCACATCCCTATCTGGTGGCATGCCAGGTAATTCTTCGGGGAACACATCCGGGTACTCCTTCACTATTGGCACACTATCTAAGCTAACCCCCTTAAGAGAATTAACCTTGCTCCCCTTGGGTTCAAAGTTAGACTTGAACCTGATCCTTTTATTTTCTAGGGTGGTGATCATAACAGTTCGTTTGGCACAATCAATCACTCCTTCATAACGGGTTAACCAGTCCATCCCTAATATTACATCTAATCCTTGGGACTCTAGGATTAACATATTAACTGGAAACTTGTTCTTTCCAATTTCTAGGGTTATCTGTCGGCACCTAGAATTTACTATCATTTTTCCACCCAGGGAGCTTACCTTAATGGGACATCCAATGGTTTCAGTGGAGAGTTCGTTTTTGACTACAAATTCTCTTGAAATGAATGAATGCGGTGCGCCGGTATCGAAAAGGATAAGTGGAGGAAAGGAGTTAATCTTGAACTTACCGATCACGGCATCAGATCCTTCTTGAATTGCCTCCACATTGATGTGGTTCACATGACCCTTTTGAAATGGGTTCGGCTTAGCCCCATCAGTCTTCTTCTCTGGGCATTCATTAGCATAGTGCCATGTCTTCTTGCACTTGAAACATTCCACCTGACTGATGTCTTTCTTCGCCGGCTGATTGTGACGAATCTGACCATTTTGATTCCCATGGCCATGACCATTGTGGTTGTCCCTGAACCCACCTTTGTTATGTCCATGATGATTGTTTCCATCATGGTGGTGGCTATTGTTACGATGGTTGTTATGATTCCCATTCTTGTGGAATCCTGAACTCCCGCTTCCTTCACCACGAGAACGCTTGTGAGGTGATCCTGATCCAAACTTATCAAAATGGTGCTTCCTCTTTTACCTTCCACTTGCTTCATCTTGTTTTCTAGGATGGTAGCTTTATCACACAAAGATTGATAGGTTGGAACATAAGCAACAAATATTTGCATAGATATTTCATCATTCAACCCATCAAGGAACTTCTCCTTTCTCTTTGCGCCAGTGTCAACATCATCTGGTGCATAACGTGACAGATTGTTAAACTCTTCGATGTACTCAGAAATACTGCAGTGGCGTTGCTTGAGGTTGTGAAACTCCTTTTTTTCAACCCCATTATTCCAGAAGAGATGTGAGTGGTACGAAATCCATCCTCAAATATTGCCCAAGTTACTTCCTCAATAGGGTGAGTAACTTGGAAATTGTCCCACCAAGTAGCTGCATGACCTTCCAGTAAGTGTGATGCGAACCTGACCTTTTCCGCATTCGTGCATCCAACTATGACTAGGTCCTTATTCACAGACCGTAGCCAATCATTTGCTACCATGGGGTCAGTAGTACCGGAGAACTTAGCAGGTATCAGCCTTAGAAATCTTGTGAGCATATCCAGAGGTGGTGGATTGTTCTGGTTGTTATTGTTATTATTGTTGTTCTGATTCTAGTTCGTCATGAATTGAGTCATCATTTGCATCAATTGTTTCTGTGTAGCCATCATTTGCTGCATTCCATTGCCATTGTCATTGTTATCCTCGGTGTTGCGTCGGGGAGGCATCTGTGGGTTTAATAAGGGTAAGTAATGATAGATAACCCAAATAAATACAACAATCAAACAAACAAGAACATGCAGGTTCAACATCACGAAAAATAACAGAGTTTGCGAAAATAAACATGCTAGCATAGTCACCCACAAGTCGGTATGGTCTATGCGACTCGATAATAAAACGATAGATAGATGGATAAGTATCACTACTCCTCCATGTCAATTTCTTCCTCCACTAGTGCAAGTCCTACTGCGGCGAATCCTGCCTTGTATTCCTCCAAGCTGGTAGACAAAGTATCGATCTTTGCCTGCAATTCTCTCTTCTGTGTGCGTAGCCTCTCTATCACCTCGTGATCCGCTTCCATCTCAAGGTCCTCAAGCTCTAACTCAGTCTCCAAGTCTCCGATCTTCTTGTTCTTCTCCTGAACCCTCTTCTCTTGGCTCTTGAATTTCTTCTCCTGGTCTTCAAACTTCTTCTCCATTTCCTTGATTCGATTTTCTTGTTCCTGGAAGGCCTTGTCCTTCTCCTTAAGTTGGACTCGTAGTTCATCGTTGTTAAGCATCACATTAGTCCTATCAGTATCAACGTGTCTGATAAGGCTCTCTAAGTCCTGGAGGTGGTGACGCACGGGCTTGATAGACTCCTTAGTGGCCTCGTCCAATACAATAGGCTCTCTGTCCTTGTCTATCCTCCCAAAGAAGTGGAAGTAGTGGCTCCTGATCTCAGAAGAGTGATGTCCACATAAGCGTCCCAATAGCTCCTGCATAGCGACGTCGAGGCCCCTCTCCATGTCATCATGGAGTATCTTGAAGGCAATCTCCCCAGTTTGGGGCTCTATCTCACGTCCTGGCTGGGTAACTCTGAATCCCCATAAGTCCTTCCTCTGAAACTTCCTCAGCTGAAGTCCCTGAATGGTAGGGATTGGAAGAGCGAGCACATGGACGAGCTCCAACATACGAGTCCCAAAGCGAGTTCCCTTGAAATCCTCGGCCGTGCTGTAGACAAAATTCGGCATCTTTTGCATAGCATGGAGAAAAATAGTAATAACACAAGTCTAGAGAAAGAAAACACAAGTCACAAAATATGCAAAGATAAAATAAAATCAACCAACAAAACATTCCTCATGCCAAGTAGCAATACATTATTCAACTCAAAGTAGTCAAGGTTCCAGACATAACTTATTTTTGCCATACCACATAGGTCGGTATGATCAAAATACTAACGTGATAAAACGCCAAGGGGGGTGGTCCAACTAGTATCTCACTCCATATTAACCAAGGTAGCAATCTGGGCGTCCTTGGCAGCAATCTGCTTGTCTTGATCGCATAGCTCCAAAGCCAAGCCTATGATATCCTTACTTAGTCGTTTTACAGTGGCCTTTGAATCTTGTACAAGACGCTTCGCCTCCTTGAGATCCTCCTGAGTATTGAGCATTCTATACTTGAGTCTTTCCCCAAGTTCCTCAATGGCTTTCCACGCAGCATTCCTTGTAGAGTCAAAGAATGACGTGTGCATTTCAGAGTTGGTGAACATGCAGAATCTCGTACTCTTGGGATCATCTTCCTTGTTCTTATACAAATGGAGTTGCACCCACCAATACCCTTGTCCCTCGTCTATCACAGGAAATCCCTTGTACACGGCTTCACCATCCATTCCCAAGCCGATCATGAGGTTCTTAGTGCCTTGGGAAATTCTGTCTCACACTCAAGGGCCATAGTCATCAGTGGTCCCTTCTTGATAGATTCATTGATGGTGGACATCTACAAAAATAGATGAGAAAGGATGATCAGGGAAAGTCTTACGAGATGAAAAGACAAGTGTAAATTTTGAATATAAAGTTATTTTTCCTAAGGGTTTTCCTTAGTCTAATCCAATCTAGGGTCACGAACCTACAAGCAACATAGTGCTCTGATACCATCTGTAAGATCTCACCATAATAAGGTAAGATCCCTGTGATTGCAGTGCTAGTCCCTGGATCGAATTGCTAGCACCCACAGTTTAAGATGAAGTACACAGAAACAAAGGTCATTATTACATCGCATATCCAAGAATATAATGGTTCTTCCAACTCACTCATCCCAAGGCTAAGATACTCAAGGTTCACATTACATAGGATAATAATAGAGTCTTTTGTCTTCATGCGCCACAGGCAAACATGTCGAGTGTAGACCCGCAACCCTACTCATCATCAGAGTATCCTACAACATAATAAGTTACAGCCACAAACGGTCAATACCACTACAAGAAATGTGTCAACCTATGACCTTTTGATAGTGACCGTAGATAAAATCGTCATAAAGTTATGACGATTTCACACCAAATGGTTATAACCATTTGTGAGAGTCAAAACCATGAATAATTAAGACAATTTGACTTTAAAACGTCATAGTTTCAATACATGAAATCGTCATAACCAACAAAATATAAGACAGGGCAAGATCGGCCATTGGATATGAACGTGATGAACGGTTGAGATAGTGATGTGTGGGAACTGGCCGTGGATCGATGACCTGGCACCGATTCATCGCGCGTGCAGACCCGCCAAATATTTCCTTTTGCCACGCAGCTCGCGCCCAGTCACGCGCGATCGACCAAATTTTTTGGTTAAGTCCCACCGAAAAACCCTAGTTCTCTCCCCGTCGCCACCCACTCTATTCTTCTCCCCGCCGCCGCCACCTAGATTTCCTGCCGCAGCCACCCATCACCCACCGCAGCCCACCATATCCCCACCTCCGGCCACCACTGCCCTCACCTCTCTGCCGGGAGGAGTGGAGAGGAGCGGAGAGCTACCCCCCGCCTCTCCTCACTCGATCTTGATCCCTAGGTAGCGTGGTGCCTCCGACTTCACTCCCCTAGACCAACCTCGTAGTCTCCGCCGAGGAAGCCCGCGCGCTCGCGCTCCTCCGCCACTGTTCGGATGTCGCCATCGCTGACCCCAGGTACGTGTGAGTGAATCCTCTCCCTGTCTCGGAATCCATTGTGGGGTGGAAGATTTATTTTTATTTAGTTTATTAATGGCGGGTGGGTTGGTGAAGTCAGTCTTATCGATCTCCACTAGCGCCCCTGAGGATCTTCTTCCAGCTCGCTGCTCCGGAGCCGGCCGGCCGGCTGGCAAATCGTGCAGCCCTGAAATCTCCTCCACCCAGCCGACCACAGTCTTGCACAGCTGCTGTCTGAAACGCCGCCGACGCCTTAACCTTGGTCTGTAATTGTAGGGGCTCCCACGGTCGATGGGTCCTCTCCAGTTTCCTTGAACTTGCTCAAGTTGTCCACCGCAGGAGCCAGGTACCTGACTTGCATGCGGATCCAGAAGCGGGGTGCATGAAGACTCGCATCAGTCCCGATTTAGGAGATCTGATCTCCATCTCGATTAATTATTTCCCATGCCAAGGTCTGCTCTTTCTCTCTCTCTCTCTTATATCTGCACATGTGAAAGGGGTCCTAATCCGTGGGTGGCTCCTCCGTTGACATGTTTCAGTGAACTTCTATTTCTCCTCCCTAACCCGTGTTGTTGCTTCAATATATTCAGATTGATTCTCTTTTTTCCTCCCTTAACATGTCTTTAGTCTACCTATATGAGAAGCGGTAATTAACATGCGCTTTCTATGGCTCATTGGTACATGTGGTTCTGATATATAACTAGGATTAGAATAGTTGGTATTGCCTATACGGCCAGTGGAAAACTTAATTCGCTCCAATGTGTTTCTTGTATACGCGAGCGTGGTGGTTGCTGATGAATTGTTTGGATATGTGGATTAAGAAATTCGATCTGTAGGTCTGTATTCAGCCAGAGCGGGCATAGTTCATGGAAAGGAAATGGAGACAGAGACCTGCTGAAGTGAAAATTTCCTTTTAGCAAAAACCAGAAGGGACCTTTATGTTTCTAATTTTGTCTGCACTAGCATCTAGTTTATTGTAGTCAAGCTGCAATTATGGACAACTGGATGTAATATAACATTGAAACTTGTTATATTTTAGGATGGGATTTATAAGTTAATCATCTGTTTGGTTTGGAATTGAGCAGGAGATCGAGTTGTCTGGTTGGAGATTTCGGAGCTGCCTGAGGGAGATCAGGAAGCTGGCTCGTGATGTTGAGGACGATAAAAAGGGGATCAAGATCAATAAAGAGGATTGGGAGAAGTTGCATATGCACATAGCATCGTAGAATAACTTCCCAACTGCTGCTGGTTTTGCCTCTTCGGCTGCTGGATTTGTTTGTCTTGGTAAGCTTCCTCGCTGATATCATGGCTATAATAAGTCAGTAAAAACATATGTATTATTCTCCTAGCTCTTATATCATGGTTATAAGTCAATAAGAACATATGTATAATTAATGAATATTTTTCGTGTTAAACTTGTATTTCCTTTTATTTTGTATAGAGCGCAGAGCCTAATTTACTTATGTTTAGAAGGAGAGGTAGTGTTTCTCACTTCTCGTAACATTGTTCTCTAACCAATGCAAATGTGAAAGCATTCATTCTTGAGGGGTATATGTTTTTAGAAGTGGTCTGTTATCCTGTAGAAGGCTGTCGAATACACCTTTTGTGTGCTATCTATATCTTCTTATAAAGTAGAACCCCACTAAGAGTTATCTATATTTGTATATCTAAGCATGGAGGCCATCCACATCGTCGTCTATTCTCAGCCATAATTTCTGAATAATCCCATTGTCCACTCCCATCGTTACAAAGTCTGAACCATACTACACTGTTACAATGTCTGGCCCATGCATGTACAGATTACCGTTTCAAAATAAAACCATGCAGCATCGTTACAATGTCTGACCCACTGATGGTGATGTATAGGATTTAGAGTGTGATGTACTGTGTAGTACCAACAATCTAATTAGAGCACTAGATTAGTGGAACTTGTAAGTTGAGACAAAACTGTTGAGATCAACTTCTTATGTGTTGCGAGAATGTCCTTGTGTTGCATAGTAGGTTCCGAATTGTACATGTTGTTGCAGATGAGCTATCCATATTTATTGCAGTCCACTATGCTCTATATTTATGTGGTTGTGTCTGCATCCCACTTTATTTAGTTTTGACATGGTGACCATCATAGTGTATATATCTTGGGTTGTTGAGGAGTTGAGCATCTCGTACATGAAGACAAAACAGTAGCAGTAGCAATAAACTAGCAAATGACCTCTAGCTTGGGAAGGAGCAATGTAGTTTGTAGTTAGCAATGGCCTATACCAACTGTTAGATGTTTCGCTTGTCTATTTTGTTTATGTTTAAGAGTCATTTGTAGATCTTTACAAAAAAGTCCACCTAGTTATACCTCATGATACCTTTACTTATCTTTCTATCCCTCATATGTTGTGCTACTATTTCCGTGTTAACCATTGCTGCTTATTAACCATTGCTGCATTAATGGATGATCTGTTTGATCGATCTGATCCTCCTATGTGTTTTCTTTTGCATCTGTTGTATGCAGATATCGTCATCTTCGCCCGCGCCAAGCAGTCCCAGAAGCTGTTCAGCTCCTACCTCTGCAAAGTGACCAATTGATGCGCCTCACAGGGATGCTTTTTGGGGTCGATGCCCATGCTCTTGATCAATGGGAGCATCCCGGTAAGATTCCATGTTCCCTCCTTCTGTGGATGCGCCTCATAGGCATCCTTTAATATTTGACAATGTACATGAGATGGTTAATACATGTTGTTTTTTTGTGAACCATAGCCAGGATCATTGCTGGAAGGAGGTTCTCATTGATTCTAATTTCTTTTTGTTGTTAGTTATACGAAGGACATATTCTAATTTCTTATTCATAGAAATATTTCATAGAAATTTTACAAATTTAGTTTGTACTGTGCTAATGATCTTATGGGCTATTTCTAGCATTTCTAACTTCTTTTCTTGTTCAAGGTTTATGCTTTTCTAATCTACAATCTCAGGTGTAGTGGACTATGCGCTCATCTCCTTGTCTTGCAACTCAAAAGTTTAAATTTATTCATCTTTGTGGCAGGTATGATATTTGGTGTAGCATATGAGGCTATAAAATCCTGACAACATCGACAGTGCATCTTCTACTGCACATGTGTCGAAGACAATACATATTGACAACATTTTCAGGGTTATGCTTTTTCTACTCCACATAAGTAACAAATTTACTGAAACTTTGCAACTACTCCTAGTAACAGTAGTGCACTATGTTGTTTGAAATAGAACCAGTTGAATATAATTAGTACTACACTATGTTGTTTGAACACCTATTGAATATTATTAGAAGTGCACTGTGTTGTTTAAGCTAGAACCTATCGAATATTATTAGAACCTTGTGGTGCATATGAAACTAACCTTGGATCATTAGACTGATAGACACACTGTCTACTCATGTCTGTCTTCATGAACAAAAGAGTGAAATGACACATGCTATGTAGCTCTTCTGATACTATGCTCATCCCCTAGAACACATGGACGTCTGCATTTCTATGTCAGGCATAGCTAGTCAGTGGTGTTGGTTGATTAGGTGGCCGTGAAGCTCAATGCAATAAGCCCTTTTATTTCTTCGGTGTTCCCATTTTCTATAGTTTGATTTTTGCTACTGTTTTATTCAAGGAAGATTTTTCTGTTGATACGGTCAAATAATGCAGTTCTTAAAATATGGACCGGTAGTATAGTTTAGAAATTCTATCTATTGGTGTCAATTTATGGTTGTAGACAAAGGAGTATGAACTAGTACTACAAACATGCTTTTTGGTTGCAAAACCAAATTGTATATTGAAACATGCACATCAATTGTAATTGCACATTTAAATATTTTCATGGTTCATAATCATGCTCCATCTTATTTTTAGTGCTGGTGCTTCAGAACGGGAGGAGACGGCGTTGATTCCGTCGGTCCAGCGAAGTGGGGAAGCGACGATAGAGCTTGGCCCTAGACCTTGTGGATGTGATCATAGTGTAATGGAGTTTAGACTGTTATGTTCCTGTGTATGATTTGAAATAATGCAATATTGAAAAATTGATATTCTGTTCATGTGTATGTTTTGAAATATTGATGTAGCTTATTGAAGCCGTGCGTAACTGGATCTAAAAAATGTGTTGGACTGTAATAGAATCTGAAAAAGGTGTTGGACTGGATAGAATTCAAATTTGAATAAAACACAATTAAATGGCTGAATAATGAAAAAGAAAAGGCTATAAAATGCTGAAGCCTATAGAAACAAATAGACGTTAAAAGGCCAGGTCCCAAAACAAAATGCATCGTAAAAAAGGCTATGTCTGAGCAAATAAAGGCTAGAAATATTGGGTGCAGCCAATCTAAATGAAAATAAAAATGCCAACATTGTTGGGTTCGGCCCACATAAACGATTGAATGGACCGGGCTGAATTCACACTACGACGATTTCATTTTGTCACAATTTTTCCACGTAGGCTCGGCCACCTAGGATCTGACCTGGCCTGGCTAGATGACCCGTGACGATATTGGATTGTCATAACCATTATGACGATCCAATATCGCCATAGACGGTTATGACGATTTCGCAAAGAACGTCGTTATAGTTCATTTGCGACGCTCAGCTTTCGACGATCTCAAAATTGTCATAGAATCGTCATAGATCGTCATAGATGGACTATTGTGACGATTCTGTGACGAAAATGGAGGATCATATATAGTCAGATTCCTTGTAGTGTACATTTGGAATTGTATTGGCAAGTGATACCATAGATACTTAGTATAATCTAACAACTACATGAATATATGGCTAAGTGTGGTTTTGGCTAACTTTGCTAAAAGCAAGTTTTATCTTATGGTTTTTGAAGAGTAAGTTTTCTCTTTCAGAACACTAAGGTTCCAATGATAGACATCACTGAACCTCTATCCTTGTTCACCCACAAGTTTTAACTTAGACAAATTTGGATGAGGAGATTATTGAACTGCTTCTCTGTCTTGAGGCTCAGAAATTGTCCCTAACCGGGGATACGGCTAAGTACTTAGTTTTACCCTCTCGAGAGGTGGTGCACTTTCCCCACAAGACTCGACATGCACCGAGATGAGACTTTTCAGAAGCAATCCCTCAGACCACCACGGACGCGTTCCCTACTATCATAACTACCACCTTCTGCCCGTCTAGCTGAGTTCTTGCAACTTAGTTGGTCAAGGCAGAGCCCATATGCCATGTGGCTGCACTGGAAGCTTCGTGACAAGAACGTCTCCAATCTCTTTGTTCCTGGGTGGCCGTCCACAAGTGTGATACACCAGCTGACCATAGACATGGCCCTTGAATAACCACTCAACATAATCCAAGCAAGTCCCATTCCACCCAGGTGTTTCATTAATATTAGTTGTTTTCTTAGTCAAAAATAATAATATCCTTCCATACTATCTTGATATGAATTTTCACCCATGAACTCTAATAGCATGGCTAAGCACTCTAGTATACGAAGTCTTTCAACTAGGAAATACTACCAAGATATAATCTATAGGATAGCATAGCATAGTATAGTAACATATAAATAATCCTACCATGCTAAGATCTACCAAAATAACACTAGTGCAATAGTGAAAATAATAGGACATAAGATGAAATATCACTTGCCTTGGTAGCTAGGGGAATAGGTACAATCCTCACAGCAACAAACTTCACAATTCACACAATCTACATAAAGAACAATACAAATACAATAATTCAATCAATATAAAAATATGAATGCATGCAAAATGCAATGATATGATCAAAAACTCTAAAACTTAGAGTCTACAGTACAGAGGTTATAATATTCTATCTAAAGGCATAAGAAAAACCTAAGAACAATTTATAGAATAATTTTTATGAGCAAAATACTCCTAAAAAGGTTCTGCCTATAATTCCAATTTTTTGGAAGCAAAAGTGTGAAACAAGGCCTCTATAATAAAGGCCTTATTTTTCTGAATCCATAGACACCAAATTTGCATTTTTCTGAATTGTGGATCAAAAGTTATTGAATTTCTAAGTTTAATATATAATCTGTCTATTTTTCTAATTAAACAGATTTCCTAGCCGACGTGGCGCAACCCTATTGGTCCGTACCTGTTCGGTCGGATCGACCGCTATGGGCCGTCAGATTTTAAGTGGCAATTGGACGGATCGGATCAGCCCGTACCGCTTCGGTCGTCGATTTAATCCTAGCCGCTAAAACCTAATCGAACGGTGCTCAGTGGCAGCCACGAACTGGCGGCGCTGGCTCTCTGTGCGTGGCGGCGGCTCGTCGGACGGCGGTGTTCTGGCGGTTCTAAAGGGGCAGGAGGTTCGTGGACTCTTACTAGGGGTCGAGGCGGTCGTGGCGGTCTCGATGGAGGTCACGGTGGAGTGGGGGGTGCTCTGCCTCGATATCGATTCCTCGCCAGAGTTCGGTTGACGGTGGAGCTCGTGTCTCCGCATCGGAGACGACGATCTGGGGCTCGAACATGCAAGGAAAGGGGTCAGTGAGGCGCGCCCGGGTCAGCACAGTCTAGCAGAGGCTAAAAAGGGGCGGTGAAAACCCTATCCTTACCGGAAAACTCGTCGGACGGCGGAGGCAGAGGGACTTTCGCCGGCGATGACCGTGTCGTCGACCTGGGGCAAGAGAAGGCACGTGGCCAGGGTTAGAAGATGCGCCCGGACACAGCAAAGTAGATAGGGCAGAGAGGAGGGCGCGAGGTGGTCGGAGCTCACCGGAATCGTCGCCGGAGTTGCTTCGGACAGCGGCGGTTCGAGCTAGTAATTGGGGAGCCTGGGGGCTCTCCAGGGGTAGTGGCTGGGGGGAAACGGAAGAGGAGTGAGAGGAGGTTAAGAAGGGGTGATCGCCGTGGGGAATCAATGCGAGAAACGCTTGAATTAGAGCCGATTCAAAACGGCAGAGGAAGGGGAGAGGTGCAGCTCATTCGCGTGGAAGAAGGTGAGGTGGCGATGACGTGGGAGTGGGGCCAGGAGGTAAGTGGGTAGGGGTGTGTAGAGGGGGCGTGAGAAAAGAAAGAGAGGGAGGAGTGGCCCGGGTGGGCTTGCTGGGCTAGATTGGGCCAAAAGGCCAAAACTGTTGTTGGTGCCTTTTTTTTATCCCCTTTTCTTTTTCCTTTTAGATTTTCTTTTCCTAGGTTTTGGATTTAGCAAAAGGGATCCAAATTGTCTCAAAATTTCACCAACTTTTTGGAGGACAAACTAAATGCAAAGTAGTACATGCCATGATGATATGAGTGCAATGATAATGGTTTTTTTTGATAATTTTTTTTGGGATGTTACAAAAGTTTATTATTTAGTTTCAGCGAACGCTTCAAGATTTTTCATCCGAAGACCACTAACGCCTGAAGATAAAATACGACTCAACCTACCCTTCATCCCACTTAAGATCTTGGAGAGTTCTAGGGGCTACTGTTGGGGATATACTTTCCGAGTATAACCATGATAGGCATCAACACTCAGATATATCTAGTAGATAAGATGAGAGGGTTGCATGAAGGCCCAGGAGCCTTGGCAACTCTGGCCCAGATAATAGAAGACTTAGACTATAGGACATAGTGTTAGCCATCCATATTGTAACCTATAGCGTGGCCAGATGCGATCATCTATGTAAACCCTAGTTTGAATGACTATATAAGCGGGGCTATGTGTTGTTGGATTTAAGACAGGTACGCTATGAGGGGGTCCTTGAGGCGTGGGAAAAGGTGGGACGTGAGAGATATGGTTCTCCGGAATGGTCAGCACACAAGTTTACCCAGATTTGAATCCGCCTGTGATGGACGGATCCTATTCCTGTTAGCAATCCAGTATATCGGTAGAGCTAGAAGTATAGATTACAAGAAAGGTTTCGCCTGTGCGAGTTGTGGTTGTAGTGCGTTGTGCTCTAAAGGTTGGTCCCTAGGTCGGCTTATATAGTCGCCCGACCTAGGGTTACAAGAGAGTCATATCCGGCTACGATACAGAGTAGGTTACATAGTACATCTTGGACTACAAGTATTCCTATAGGCCTAAGTTGGCAAGTCTAGACCTTCCCGTAGCCGGACGGGCCTCACTCTCTCTCTGACTGGGTCGCCCGTGAAGCATAGCTCTAACCCAAAGTAGGACACCTTGGTCAACAAGTCATAGTGGGTATACCCGGAAAGTATATCCCAAACACTATGGGCACCTCTTAGGGTAGACACTATAAACTCTCGGCCTATTGCCTTATAGTGATTGCTAGCAGGATGTAGGTTCTGACTACCACAATCGGAACCGAACCTAGTTAAACCAAGTTTCACCGTCCCAGACCTCCACTACATCATGCCCCATTTCTTTCCTCGCCGTGAGGACCCCCTCTCGGTGTACTTATCATCAACATGACAACACACGGAAAAATCCGGGCGCCTACACCTCCTGCGTAGCCAAATCGAAGCTCTGTGCGACCGCCATGGCGACGACGACCTTGGGTAGTCTCGCCAACATGTGGATCTATGAGCTGCACAATCAAAACAACATGGAATGGAGGTGGGGGCGGGAGTTCCTTCTGGCGGTAGGAAGTAGAAGTTGGTGGCCAAAATCATGGGCGGGAGGGGGTGGGGAGCAGCGACTAAAGTGGAGAGGGCGCGAGCTGAAACTTCACCCCGCTAAGGGTTCTTTGTGGAACAAGGGCATGCTCGGTTCGCTCGAGAAAACTGAGCAAATACCGCACCGTGGGCCGAATCTTTGGTGGACCTCAATTTTTATACGGTTTTCCGAAATCTACAAGATATGCTAGGGACAATTCTTACCAAGGGTTTTTTCTTTTTAGGGATCTATTAGAGTCGTTGTAAGATGGATAGATGAGGGACGAGATGTACAGACGACCACCGATAAAGACAAATGTCAGGAGTCGACGACGTTGATGAAGGGCAGACGTGGTCACTAACCAATACAGGTGGTCGACGACATGACAACGGTCATCGAGCATATGGTATGATGAAGGGCCTTAGATACACGTGTTTTAGAAAAAGGGTAACACATATTATATTTTGAAAGGGAGTGTCTATTGGACAGCTAGCTGTCTTAATTCAGAAACAGACACTTTTTCAATCCAATGAATAGTTGACAGCTGTCAATTGAAACTCAATAATAAAAAAGAGGTGGCTAAAAAAGTGTTTGTTTCATTTACTCCTGAACAGACACATTTCTGCCCTCTCATTTTCTACCTCCTTTCTTGAGTTCCGTTGAATGTTGTCAATTTTTGAGTCCATTTCTCTCCGGTGAATGGACAACGGCCCAACAGAAATCACACTCAGGAAAAACTCACCCCAACCTCTCCTAGTAAAGCACAGTGTAGAAGCGTATCTTCTTCTTCAGCAAGCACACCATCGACCACCAGATCAACTAGACGGCTGCCTCCCGTCTGGCTTGGCGATCTCTAGATTGACAAATCACCAGCAGAAGAACAAAAAATAGCGAGGGGATAATACCATAGTCTCCAATATATCAAGATACTAAAGAGAAGAGCCTATAAAATAGTAGAGAGCGCCATCTGTGAGTGATGTCTGCCTTATAAGCATAATGAATTCAAAATATTCATATATTACTCACTACCTAGGACATACCAACACAACTATCTAATACACAATCATCTCAGCATATGAAGTGCACGGTACTTGACTGCTTGTAAGTAACACTACAGTCACTATACTTGACTGCTTGTAAGTAAACATTATTAAACTTGAAAAAATGTCTTTAAAATAGCAAAGAAGAACTGCAGAACTTATATGTGGGTGTGTGTTGTTGTCATTGTCTCCCACTATAGCAAATGCATATACACGAACTATGTAGGTTTGCACATTGTTGTAGCAAGTGCATATACCAGAATTATGTTGGTCTGCAGAATGTTTTGAAACATTGCCTAAGAATGAATGAAAGAACCGAAGGACGTGAATTAACAGTACTAGAAAACTGAGAAACTGAAACAAGACTCAAGATAAAGAACTTAGAATGCTGAGAAGATAGTAGTAACAGTGATGGGTACGATAACTTCTGGCTACCTTTGCCTATAATCCTTATCTTGACGCTTGGTCAAGGTCTATGCTACTATCATAGTAACGCTGAGAAGATAGTTATAGCAAGTAGATTATTGAAGGTATGCAATTTTTTTCCATTAGGTGACATGCTAATGTGCTGAAACTTTTATCATGAATATAAAGAATATTTCAATAAGAACACTTCCATTCTATTTTTGTAGGTCTTTGTGCTGGCAACACAGTGGCTAGGTACACCCCTGATACAAATGAGAGTTTATTTTCCCAGGTACTTGTTCAATGCAGAAAAAGAGACGAGTAGAAAATGATCACTTCCTTGCTACAAAAAATGAGTCAAACGTGTGAAGGCATTTTTTTCATACATGGCGCTGCTACGGGGTGATCTGGACATAAATTGCTCATATGAGAATGCACATTTTCAGTATAGCAAAAGACAATGCAAAGACTGAATGTTAGAACTATCTATTTTGGTTTCACAGAAAGATTTGATAATCATGGAAAAAATGCAGAAAAGGAACCAAAAGCTTCTCATCATCAATAAACTATATGACAATGCTTTTATTTTCTTTGCTTGCAGGTAAGAACTCTTCAGCCTAAAAATCAACGGAGAGTGGGAAGCAGATCAGGATATTCAAGCTTAAAAATCACACAACCTAGGCAGCACAGCAAGATCTACATAATACTGAAGGACTAAGTGAATGATGAAATGGAATTTTGTATCCGGTTTAGACACTTTATCATTGTAATAATGGAAGTATGTGCTAGATAGCTACCAAATTTTCATTGTTTTTTACACCATACAACATTATGTGAAAAGAATACTTTTGTTTCCGAGTGCAATAGTTACATCGTAAAATAAATATATACTGAAGATGTATTATGATGATAAGTCCTAGAGAGCTAGGATTCAAATAATTCACTCACCGTAAAAAGGAAAAACTAGAGCTTCCTACTTCTCCCGCTTCACTCAACACCTTTTGTGCTATGGAGATAACAGAAGAAACAAAATGAAATGCACTTCAAAGATTCATGGATGGGAACAAGATGAGAAATCTAGATTGGAAGTACAGAGGAAAAGAAAGAACTCACCGACAATGGATGGGCTCACACTCCACCGCTCTTCTTCCTCCTCTGCAACTTTGTCTCTCCACGAACCCACGTACATAAAGAGAAAGTCAACCAGAGTGAAGAAATAAGTAGTGAAGACTGAATAAAACACAAGGTTTGAAAAAAGAACATAACCTAGAGTAACCGAAACTAAAGGAAAGTGACCAATGAACTGCACCACCATGATAACTTACATGACTCCAAATTCAGAAAATTCAGATAAGCCTATAAAATTCAGAAGAGAGAGAGAGGCTTTAAAACTGAAAGTGAGGGAGCAACACATGACGATGTGACATGGAGATAATGAACAACGAATAGGAATGAGAAAATCAAAAGACTGGGAAAAATCCTAAAGAATTAAGATGACTAAACTGCAAAATGAAAGACTGAATAAAATTAACTGACGAGAAATTAAAAAACTTAAGAACTGAAGTAGTTGGAAGTATTAAGATAACTGAACCGAAAAACTAAGAGCTTGACGAAAATAAACTGAAAAGGTTGAGCAAATAAACCTAAGAAAGACTGAAATAGTTGAAGAGCAAGATTTAGAAAAATGAGAAGGACTCACATAAATGAATATTGAAATATTGAAAATTAACAATGTTCATTCTCTTCCATCAGTCACTCTCTTTATCTTCCTTTAGTTCACTAAATGAGTGAATAAATAAATAAAACTTAAGGAAGGAACTGAGGCAATAAGAAGCTGAGAAACTGAAGAAAGAATACTAGAACATTGAATAAGAATGAGAAATTAACGGAAGAAAATCTTGAGAATGCAAACTCAAAGAGCTGATACAATGAGCTAAGATGGTAACTGATAAATTGATACATTGATCAACTAAACATTGTATGTCGTCGGATTAAGGACAAGTACGTCATGAGGGGGTCCTCGAGGCGTGCGGAAGAGAGGGGTGTGAGACGTACGGTGTTCTAGGACGGTGAGCACACAAGTTTACCCAGATTCGAATCCACCGGCTTTGGACGGACCCTACTCCTGTTAGCAATCCAGTAATACGGCAGAGCCGGAATATGGGTTACAGTGGTATCGCATGTGCGAGTTGAGGGTCTAAAGTATTGGGTGTTATCTGGTGTCCTAAAGGCTCTCCCTAGGACGGCTTATATAGATATCCGGCCTAGGGTTTACAGGAGAGATCAATCCGGCTACGACTAAGAGTTGGTTACAAAGTACATCTTGAACTACAAGTAACATTATGGGCCTAAGTCGGTAAGTCTTCTGGGCCTTCCCGTAGCCGGATTGCCGTCTTCTCTCTCTAACTGGGTCGCCCGTGAAGCAAAGCTCTAACCCGAAGTGGGCCACCCTGGTCAGTGAGGAACTGTGAGGATACCCGGAAAGTATATCCCCAACAGCAGCCCCCGGAGGCCTCCAAGATCCAAAGTCAGATTTTATCATCGTCTAGCTTGATCTTCGGCTTGCAGAATCTTGAAGGGTTCCTGAAACTTCACAACAAAAAATACAATCCAAGTCTTACAAGTAAATCGGACCTTTCAATTGGTTACTCGGATTTTCCAGCTCGCTTTTTAAACTAAGCCGGAACTTGGTCTCTAACGCCACCTAACACAAGTATGGTCAGGTCATGTCATATGATAGATGTTCCGTCAGCACGACCGTTGGTGGGTCCGCGGTTCGTAGAACCGAGGCGCCGTTTCAATGCGTGCGTGGAGATCGAGGCGACGCAATCATCGCACGGGCCCTCCCCAGTTCTTTCCACGACGCGTGGCGGTTACACTGTAGCGTTTGCACGAATATTGGCGCAGGTAGGTGGATATAAGGGGTTTAGATTTCTTCTTCTCCTCTCCACCAGTTCTTTGCCGTTCCTTCCTTCCCAATCCTCCTGCGCGCCCAGAGCCTCCTCGTCCTCCTCCCACAGAGCTCCTAGCGCCACCACTTTAAGGTCACCTTTTTCACCGAATAAAAATGGCTTCCTCTTCTTCTTCCTCTGGTTTGGCGGCGGCAGCGGCGGCGGCGGCGGCGGAAGCAGCTGCGAAGAAGGAGAGTTTCCGGGGAATCTGGATCCCCTGCGCCCTCGACGAGGCAGGCCTCAAGAACGTGGAAAAGGAGGGTCTTCTCGCCGCCGGCGACTGGCGGACCGGCCTCGGCAAAACCGTCCCCAACCCGCGCGAGGGCGAGCGTGTCCACTTCGGCACCCATCTGGACCGAGGTTTGTCCTTTCCTCCCTCGGAGTTCTTCTCCGAGGTGATAGATCACTATGGAGTTCAACTCCACAATCTTCCTCCCAATTCTCTTCTAGAAATGAGCGCATATGTTGCGCTTTGCGAGGGCTTTCTCGGCATTAGGCCGAGTTTGCTTCTCTTCCGGTACTATTTCCATGTCCGGAGAAATTCCATCACTGCCGGTGTTTCTTATATCACCGGTACCATTAGTTTTTCTGTTAGACGAGACCGGGCCTATCCCAAAATTTCTGCCAGTGATTCGGTCAAACAATGGCCAGCCACTTTCTTCTACCATAGGGATATTTTGGCTCCCGGCAAAGCTACTGCTTTGCCGGCTTTTGTCGACGGAGCCGCCACGGCCCAGCCTTCCTGGGACGAGGCTGCTCCAGCTCTCACCGACGATCTGATCCTCGCTAAGAGGCGGATCGATTATTTGATCAAGCACAAGGGTCTGAAGGGATCCGACTTGGTCCATTGCTGGGTCTCACGTCGGATCCAGCCACTTTAGTACCACGGGGACAGAATGATGCACTCCATCACGTCTTCCAAAAAAGATTCCCTCCGCATCAGCCCGAAAGCCTACACCGCCTAGGGTTACATAAGCCAGATTAAGTGGCTGATTAAGGAGCGGATCGAGAGGAAAATTCCGGAGGTTTCTCCGGACATGCACACGGCGGAAAACCCCGTAGTGTCGGTAAGCTTCCATCAGTACACCTTTTATGTGTTTCAATCTTTAAATTATATACTGCAATGCTGATATGCTTTCCTGTTTTCAGCTTGATGACCTCCCCGAGTCGGAGCTTGCTCCACTCGAAGGATATCCTCCTGAGTTTTCTCAGGAGACCGAAGTAGTCCCATTGCCGGATCTTGCGCTCAAGAAGCATAAAGCTCCGACATTGGCAGTTGGCACAAAGGAGGTTCCAGTCGTGAAAAGGTAGCCTTTTGTCACAACATTTTCGCCTTTGTACTTTACTCAAGTTTCTTTTCGAGATGTAATGTTTCCGACTTTACTACTTTCTCAGAGCAAAATCAATCATCAAGGGCAAGGGGAAAGGGATTCCTTCGAAGCCCTTGCGACAAACGAAGCTTACCATAGCTTCCCCTGCCACGGCTCCTCCGGCTCCTGCCCCTCAACCTTCTACAACACCGACGATTACTCCTTCTCCGGTTGTTGTAGAAGACCCGGCTCCTCCAACGGCGCCTGTGATCCTTGGGTCACACACTGACGTCACCATGGGTGTGTCAGCTCAAGATAAGGGTGAACCCTCTTTGGGTAATGATCCCTCGGCTGAAGTCTTCGCCGACAACCTCCTCAGCAATCCCGGACTTGCCAAGTTTGGCTTATTCCGGAAATCTGCAGAGGAGATCCAGCGGCTGGCCAGGAAAGTCCTGGACAAAAGCCATCTATCCCCCGAAGAGGAAGCGCAAGAAGCAGAGGACGTCAAGTTCTCTGACCTTCTCACTCAAGTCCGCCTTCGCGACGAGAGAATCAGGACTGGCGAGCTTCCAACAGCCCCAGTAATTCCTCTTACCCTCGCCGAGAAGGTGGCAGTTGAAGTGAACGCGGGGTTAGACAAACTCACCTGCGAGCAATATGTAAGTCGGAATTCCAACTCTTGTTTTTTACATTATGTTATATCATATCCTCTAGCCCCCAAGCATGAAGTAGGATATAGAAATCCGGGTTTATGCTTTCATTAGGATGTCAAAGAACGAACTAGTGTAGCCCCCAAGGCTCGTGCCGATATTTAGCAAAAAATATTAGCCTGAGTCTTAAGTAGCTTTCTAACTTTGGGTATTCTGACTTACAGAAAGTATGTTCCTATAACCAGGAATTATTAACCAATGTTTGTGATAAGCGGAGAGAGATCAAAGCTCTCCGGCTTAAAAATGCTGAGCTTAAGGTAGCCAAGGATGAAGCCGAAGGTAAACATTCTGAGATTCAAACCTTGTATTTTGCTTTTTCAATGTCGAATTTTTCTGAACTGTTGTTATTTTTGACTTATAGCGTTGGTGAAACAATCCATCGCTATGATTGAAGAGGCCAAGAACCTCAAGACCCTAGTGGTGAAGAACAAGGGACTTCACCAAGAGCTGGATAAGCTCAAGGCGGATCATGAAAGGAGCATAGCTCAAGTCCTTGAATCCTCCTCCATGGCCACTGAAGAGCGTGATCGCAAGATTGCCGCTCAAGATAAAGTTATCTCGGACCTCAAGAATGAGCTTGGCAGAGAGAAAGATCTCTCCGAAGCGCTCCGGGCTGAACTCCAGAGTCTCCGGGAGGAGAAGACCAAGATTAACGACGTCATTCTTGGTACGTTCCATCTGTCTGATTTATCATTTCTTCGACTTTCATCAATGTCGGATTTTCCTTGACTTGTTTTGTGTTTAGGTCCACTGAACTTGTCAGACTCTTCCTCCTCCGAGCCCCGCACCCACCGGCTTACCCAAGTTGGTGATCTTCTGCATGACTTCCGCCAGTCTATTGAAGACATTGGCGAGTCCCTGAGGATTCCGGACATGCCAAGCATGTCGGATTTTCAGGTGCGGGACAAGGCCAAGGAGATGCCGCAGCTTGTTCGGGACTGGAACATGTCCTACACGCGGACTACTGCGCAGAACGCTCTCACCATGGTCATGAGCCACCATGGAAACATGGAGATATGGAAAGTGGCCAGAGGGTACTGCAAGGTAGACGAAGACGGCCAGGAGCAAGACCTTCAAGCCATCATGCACTCCTGCGCCGGATATGGGTGCCACGTAGCTGATCTGACCAGCTACGAGATCCCCTTCTTCACCCGCGTAGATACCCCGCCACCTCCTCCAGAAGAAACCGAAGAAGCTTCCGACGATGAACGGACCACCTCGGATCCGGACATCTCGGAACGATATCAAGGCGGAGTAACCAACGAGCCGGCAGCTCCTTCATCTCCTCCTACATCATAGACCACAAACTTATGTATTATTTTGTGAAAGAACATGATGCGCTTGTAAATATTAAGTACTATGACTTTTGCTAGTGCTAAGTTTTTTATCTACTCAGCACTTTTGTCTTAGACTTTTTGCGTGCCTGAAATGTTTTCATAAGCACTTGAAATTTTTCTATCTCTACTTATCGTTTATCTGGCTTTCCGCCTCGTCCCTTTCGTGAGCCGGCTAAACCTTCAGCCGGAAACATTGCCGAGCAATGGAGCTCAATTGCTAAACCAGTTTAAACTCGGAAACAAAGCCGTCTTCTAGTACCAACAATTCACTACTCTGAAAATACCCGCATCCAGCAATCAGACAAATAACCAAAGTAAAGACTAGAATTTTTAGAGTTATACCCAAAGGTAGCAGTTTTAGAATCGGAAATCTAAACCAGAACGAACATGAGCATAAAGTACTTTCAAGCATTCTGGGATTTTCGACTACGACATGATCATTAGGAAATAAGATAGTATCAACTTCTCAGAAAAACTTTGAGGTAACCAAAAACTTTTATTTCTCACAGAACATGTACATATTTATGATTACAAAGAAGGATAAACTAAGAATAAAAGGGATGTAGCTGAGCAATATTCCACGGTCTATCTAACTCATCCGGATTTGTACTGCCTCTAGCTCTCTTTCTCTTCTTAGTAGCAGGTCTTTCTTTGACTGGCCTCATGTCAGTTAAGTAGTATGATCCATTGTGCAATACTCGACTAACTAAAAAGGGCCCATCCCATACTGGGGAAAGTTTGTGCTTTCTTTGTTGCACAAGCCGGAGAATCAAATCACCTTTATTGAAAGATCTAGTTCGGACTCTCCAGCTATGATACTTGCGTAACTTCTGCTGATAGGCTGTAGATCTCATTTCAGCAACGACGCGAACTTCTTCGACTAAGTCGAGATCATTTTGTCGAGAAATTTCGGCATCCTCTTCAATATACGCGGCCACTCTAGGAGAAGTATGAATTAAATCACTAGGAAGAACTGCTTATGCGCCATAGACCAAGAAGAAAGGTGTATATCCTGTTGACCTGTTCGGAGTTGTTCGTAAACTCCAAATTACAGAGGGTAGTTCCTCTGCCCAAGCCCCCGCAGCACGTCTCAGTGGTGCTTCGAGTCTTGGTTTCAAGCCTTGTAGAATTAAACCATTTGCTCTTTCGACTTGTCCGTTAGCCTGTGGATGTGCGACTGACGCAATGTCAAGCCGGATATTTTGTTCATCGCAGAATTCAGCCAGTTCTCCCATGGAAAAGTTACTCCCATTGTTCGTGATAATACTATGCAGATAACCATACCGGATTATAACATCCTCGACAAATCTTTTGGCTGTTGCTCCATCACAACTAGTGACAGGTTTAGCCTCGATCCACTTTGTGAATTTGTCCACCATCACTAAGAGGTGAGTGAATCCACTTGGGGCTCGTTTAAAAGGTCCTACCATATCAAGCCCCCAGACCACAAAGGGCCATGTTATAGGTATTGTTCGCAGTTGATCAGCCGGAACATGAGCTTGCTTGGCGTATTTTTGGCAGCCTTTGCATGTCTTGACTAATCATTCGACATCTGCTTGAGCTGTAAGCTAGAAAAATCCATGTCGAAAAGCTTTTGCCACTAAAGATTTGGCTGCAGCGTGGTGACCACACTCGCCTTCGTGGATTTCCCTTAAGATTTCCACTCCTTCTTCCGGAGATACACAGCGCTGAAAAACCCCAGAAACACTTCGTTTATGGAGCTCACCTTTAACAATGGTATAGGCTTTTGCTCGTCGGATAATCTGTCGGCTCAACACCTCGTCTTCGGGTAATTTGCCATCTACCAAGTAATCGAGGTAGGGTTGAGTCCAGCTGGGAATTACAGCCAGAACTGCTATCAAAGGTGAGTCAGATTTGGTCGGATATTCCTCATCTACTCCCTTTATCGAGGGAACTTTGAGGTGCTCTAAAAATGCGCCATCCGGGACCTCTTTCCGCGCAGAGCCTATTCGAGATAATGCATCTGCTTCCTCATTTTCTGCTCAAGGGATGTGTTGAACTTCAAACCCTTCGAACGATTTAGACAGATCATCCACGACAGCTTTATATGTTGCCATGTGCTTATTTGCATTACAAATATCCGAGACTTGTTGAGCAACAAGATCCAAATCTCCGTAACACATCAAACATTGGATGCCAATATCTTTAGCAATCCGGATTCCATGCAGCAGTGCTTCATACTCGGCAATGTTGTTTGTCGCTGTGAAGTGGATCTGCAACACGTATAAAATTTTATCTCCTTGGGGTGATTTGAGCACCACGCCAGCCCCCGAGCCCCCTCGAGCCTTAGACCCATCGAAAAAGAGGCTCCAATATTCCGACTTAGGGAGGACCATGTTCTCCTTGGTCTCTGTCCAATCAGCGACAAAGTCGGCAAGGATCTGGGATTTGATTGCTATCCGGGGTTTGTACTCAATATCGAAAGCTGCAAGCTCTATGCCCCATTTGGCGACGCGTCCTATGGCATTGCTATTGTTGATTATATCTCTCATGGGAGCCTTGCTCACCACGGTAATTGGGTGCTCCTGAAAATAGTGTCGTAACTTACGAGATGCTAGAAAAACACCGTAAGCCAACTTTTGATAGTGCGGATACCGTTGTTTTGATTCTGTCAGGACCTCGCTGACAAAGTACGTTGGACGCTGTACCAGGTGTTCCTGATTTTCTTCTGGTCTCTCCACTACCATAACGATACTGACAACCTTATTTGTCGCAATAATGTAGAGCAACATCGGTTCCTGAGGTTCCGGCGCTGCAAGGATAGGAGCAGATGAGATTACTTTCTTCAGGTCTTGTAGTGCAGCTTCAGCTTCGTCAGTCCAGACAAAATCCTTGGTCTTCTTTAGGAGTTTGTATAATGGTGCGGCTCTTTCACCAAGCCGGCTTACAAATCGACTGACCGCAGCAATGCAACCAGTTAATCTTTGTACGTCCTTCAGGCGAGTTGGCCTGGAAATGTTGAGAATAGCCTTGATTTTGTCACGGTTTAACTCTATGCCTCTTTGAGACACGATGAAACCTAACAATTTTCCGGCTAGTATTCCAAAGAAGCATTTCTTCAGGTTAAGCATGATGTTGTATTTTCGTAGATTGGCGAACGTTTCCTCCAAGTCGGAAATCAATGTTTCCTTCTTTTTGGACATGACCGCGATATTATCCACGTATGCATGTACATTGCGTCCGAGTTGATCATGGAGGCAATGCTGCATCGTGCGCTGGTACATAGCTCCTGCGTTCTTCAGCCCAAAGGGCATCGTAACAAAACAGAAGGTTTCGAAGGGGGTTATGAATGAAGTTTTGACTTTGTCAGATTCCTTCATCCGGATTTGGTGATAACCGGAATATGCTCGAGAAAACAGAGGAGTTCCGAGCCTGTCGTAGAATCGATAACTTGATCAATTCTAGGCAGAGCGAACGGATCTTTTGGACAAGCCTTGTTCAAGGCAGTATAATCAACACACATCCTTAAATCAGTGGTGTCCTTTTCAGGGACCATTATAGGGTTGGCCGACCAATCAGTATGGATGACCTCTTCTATGAATCCGGCTAACTCGAGCCGCACTAGTTCCTTAGCTATTGCCTTACGCTTTTCATCACCAAACCATCGTAAGGACTGTTTGACGGGTTTAGCGTTCGGGTTTACATTTAGAGAGTGCTCGGCAAGTTCCCTAGGTACTCCGGTCATGTCAGATGGCTGCCATGCGAAGATATCTTGATTTGCTTGGAGGAACTTGACGAGCGCACTTTCCTATGCGCTACTTAGGCCTACGCCTATCTGGGTCACCTTGGAGGGGTCATCATCCTTCAACGGCATCGTCTTCGTCTCTTCTGATGCCTTGAACTCCGGATTTGGCTTTGTGACCTCCTTCTTTGTTGCGGGCATCTCGGATGGATCTATGCTCTTCTTGATCTCCTGGTACTCCTGGGTGTGCAGCACGGCTTCGGCAAAGGTGGCATTTCCATCTTCGCACTCTCGCGCCTTCTTCGGGTCTCCCCTGATGGTGATCACGCCGTTGGGACCTGGAATTTTCATCATATTGTAAATGTAACACGGACGAGCCATAAAAGCCCAGTAAGCCGGACGTCCGAATATAGCATGGTATGCGCTCTTGAACGGGACCACTTCGAAGGAAAGTGCCTCTGTCCGATAATTCTTTGGAGTTCCAAAAGTAATATCCAAAGTGATCTCTCCCAGGGAATTAGCTTGTCTTCCTGGGACAACTTCGTGAAAGATCACAAAGCTATGGTTCAGCTGTGTTTCCGAGATCTTCATCCGGCGTAGCGTTTCGACATAGAGAATATTGATACTGCTACCACCGTCCATGAGGGTCTTGGAGAAACCATAACCGTCAATAAGTGGATTGACGATTAAGGCGTATTTTCCTCGCCTATGTAGCTTAGGCGGATGATCAGCGCGGTCAAACGTTATTACCACTTCCGACCAGTCCAGATACTGAGGGACAACCAGAACTGTTGCGTTGAGCTCGTGGAGAACTGCTTTCTTGACCTTTGCTGGTTGAGATCCGAGGAAGGTGACGTAAGTGTCCTTCTTGATGGGAAAAGTTTTTTCCTTCCGACTTGGGATTTGAAGCATCGGCTTCCTCCATGTCGGAATCTTCCTTGGTCTCTTTGTCCTTTTCGGGATTTTTCTTTCCCTTCTTCCGCTTAGCCTTGTAGCCCGCGGTATCATCTCTCTTGATGTCGTCGTTAAAACGACATTCAGCGTTGGTGTGGGACGAGCCCCCATTAGCGTCCAAGTGATGCACACATGGGTTATTGGCGATGTCGGCCCAAGTGTAAGTTTTTCCTGGTTGTTGCTCTCCTCTACCTTGGACCCTTGATGTCCCACGGCCACGCCCGCGGCCTCCGCCACGTCCTCCTCGTCCTCCAGACTCGGAAACAGTAGTGACTACTGCTGTCTCCGCATTGGGTTTTTCTTCCGAGGTATTTTTGCGCTTCTGAGCTTGTTCTTTGGTTGTTTTGCCAACTGAGGTACAGCCAGGACATTGACTAATCCCTCTGCATCGTCGTCAGCATATGCATACTTGCTCGCTGTTTCTATCATCTCTCCTAGATCAGTAACCTTGTCACACTTCAAGTGATGGCGCAGTAAACCAATTGGGAGACCTGCGATGAAAGCTTCAATCGCAGTTTGATCATTTACTCCCTCGCATGAGTTCTTGGTGTCAATCCATCGTCCGAGGTAATCCCGGCAAGTTTCTCTGGCTTTCTGGGTGCAACGCTGTAGCTCTCCAACCGTACAGGGCCTCTGATATGTGCCTTCGAAATTCCGAAAGAACGCACTTTGTAAATCATACCAGTTATGGATGGTGTTCGCCGGAAGTTCATTGAGCCATGATCGTGCCGTCTTCCGCAACATAAGTGGGAGATATCGGGTTGCGACCAGGCTGTTTCCGCCTTTGGCGATGCAACAGGCTTGGAAGAAATCCTGTAACCAGGTGTCTGGCCGAGCAATGCCGTCGTAGGCTTGGATATGTCTTGAGATAGCAAATCCTTCCGGGAACTTTGTAGCTCTGATGCGTGGTCCGAAGCATTTTGGGCCCACGTATACATCATCGTTTTTGTAGCATCGAGCCTCTATATTGGAGTTGATCCTGTGCCTTGCGTTGTTCGGGGATAGGGATCGTCCCGAATGTCAGCTGTGGCTGCGGTGCCTTGGAGCAGGACTTCGGCTTCTGTCACCACCTCCTCCGCCATGTCGTCCTCCTTGACCTCCTTGGGGGCCGTTGTGATAACTGTGTGGTGGAGAGGGTGGTGCAGCTGGATAGTTTCCGGCTGATCGCCGGCCTCCGTCCGGAGCGTCATTATTCCGGCTCCGGGGAGGTTCTTGACTATGACGAGCCCCGTGTCGGCTTGTTCCAGCGTGGTTTCCGTCATTCCTTCGTCCGTCGTTCCCACCATGGTGAGGCTCAGCCGGATGGTTTTCATGTCTGGGAGGTGGCATTCTTTGACGATCCTCCTCCCGACGTTTCTCTTTATCTTCTCCCTTTCGGGGAGGATTCCTCAGATTCAGTGCAGCGATCGCGTCTTTCTCGGCTATTGGAGCGACATTGCTCCAGTTATGTGTAGCTCTGCGATGCTGCCCCGACGATCCGGTTCTTGAATAATTGTCTTCCCTGCGTTCGGGGTGACGATACTGCGCCCGAACATGGTGGGATCTTACGTCAGCCCATGCCGGATCTGTGCGACATTGGTCGGAATCCGAGGCCAGCTTTTGACTTCCAGATAGGACGACATTTTGCTGCTCCAGTCCCTTATTGAGTAGCTTGATACCCAAACGTATCTCCTCTGGTCCTCGATTAGCCGATAGAATTTCGCGAGCTGCCACGGTATTTTGCACTAGTGTTGGGTAAACCCAATCTCCGTTGCTATCCTTTCGTGGCTTCCCCATCTCATCTCCAAAAAGGACGGCACGGACACGTGGGAATTGGTTGTCATCTATGTGATGCTTCCGTGTCTTCTGATGCAGACGGGACATGTACTCCTTGTTTGACATACGCTTCTTCTCCACCTCGATGTTTTTGGCTTCATCAAGGAGTTGTTGACGACGCGCTTCTAGGGCCTGGGCCCTTTCGTCCAGCTCATCTGCAGTAAGTTATGCAGCTGTAGGGATATGTGTGGTTAATGCGGCATCGATGAGTTTACGCGCACCTTCAGTGATCACGTGTCCATCCACCGATGCTTGTTTTTTCGGCTCGTCTAGGATAAGTGCTCCATCCAAGTCTTCTTCGTATTCCTCGGCGATTACCTCCTCTATGAGGGGGTCTTTTGCCGGGGTCTTGTTCTTCTTGTGCTTCTTCTTTGCCTTCTTGGCAGCGCCGGTAGCAAAGACGGCTTTGGGTCCGTTTCCCGGAGTCAAGCTCTGATCGGTACTTTCGGACATCTAGACCTCGGGATTATCTCCGATGTCCATGTCATCCTGCGCTTTGGGAGAGTGTTCCCCGGATCCTTCATCCATGGCTTCTCCTTCTTCTGCAGCTTTGGAGTTGTACTCCTCTTCGTATTCCGCAGAGAACTTTCGGAAATCTGCCGACGTCATAGATTCATCCGAGGATGCGGGAACGTCGGCGTTTGTTCCAATTGCCTCTAGCACCGAGTCGGTGTTTTCTCCAGCATCGGCAGAGCCGGATCCGGATCCAACATATCCGACGAAGTGTGATGCGTGCTTCCTGAGGTACCTGCGGCTTTCTCGATCGGCCATATCGAAACTTTTAATGGTTTCGAGGATTGCATCTGCGCTAGCGCCTTGCAGTATCATACATCTTAGTGTGTACCTGAGGAAAGGCATGTCTGCCCCGGCATCGTCAGAGCCGGAATCAGTGTCGTTGATATGCTCCTCCTGGATTTTGACTTCCACGGGTGGGTCGATCTGGGATCCGGCTTCTCCAGAGAGATCAACTCCAGATTCGACTTGGACCATGAGGTCTTCTTCAAGCTCGGATTTCTCCACTATCTCCGCAACTGGTGCGGGCTAGGCAGGATTAGGGTTTTCTGAGATCCGGAACTCTGCCGTCTCCGCGAACAAAGGGGGCCCAAAACATTCTTCTGCCTCTATCATCACCACTGGGGTTGGTTGGGCAGGTTCAGCGAAACCGATGTAAACATCGATCTCGCCAAAAGACATGATAGTATAGGCAGTCACGGCCTCCCTAGCCGGAATCTAAGTCTCGTCGAGAACAATGAGAGGGACGTCGCTGGCGTAGAGGATGCGACCGACGGCGATGGTCTCGCCGATTCCGATTCTTGTAGATTCTGCTCGGAACACAGATCCGAAGCTCACTTGCCCCACGGTGGGCGCCAACTGTCGTCGGATTGAGGACAAGTACGTCATGAGGGGGTCCTCGAGGCGTGCGGAAGAGAGGGGTGTGAGACATACGGTGTTCCGGGACGGTGAGCACACAAGTTTACCCAGGTTCGAATCCGCCGGCTTTAGACGGACCCTACTCCTGCTAGTAATCCAGTAATACGGCAGAGCCGGAATATGGGTTACAGTGGTATCGCCTGCGAGTTGAGGGTCTAAAGTATTGGGTGTTATCTGGTTCCCTAAAGGCTCTCCCTAGGACGGCTTATATAGATATCCGGCCTAGGGTTTACAGGAGAGATCAATCCGGCTACGACTAAGAGTTGGTTACAGAGTACATCTTGAACTACAAGTAACATTATGGGCCTAAGTCGGTAAGTCTTCTGGGTCTTCCTGTAGCCGGATTGGACTTCGTCTTCTTTCTCTAACTGGGCCGCCCGTGAAGCAAAGCTCTAACCCGAAGTAGGCCACCCTGGTCAGTGAGGAACTGTGAGGATACTCGAAAAATATATCCCCAACATTGTAAGTAATGAGAAATGAATACCGAAGGAAAAAAATGAATAAAGAATAATCAAAACCAAGGAAATGAAAAACAATAATAAGAATACTGAAGAAACATTTACACAAATAGACTGAAATGCATATTGAATGTCGTTGTTCTTCCCCACAACTATGAAAATATACACAGTATCACGCCCACGATGCACAACTTCTACTACCTAGCGTACAAGACTGAGCCGACATACTGCTGCCACCACACCAGAGCGTGAGACAAGCAGACCACAACACCTTTGCCAACCAAGCACGCAGTTGGACCCCATGGTTTGGGTCCTTAAGTAGCTACTACTCCGAGAGCAACAACGACAAAGATGAACTCTCTAAATTGTCTTCTCTTCTCTCAAACTGTACTCTCTCATGTCCTTCCCCAACTACTCATCCCTCTATGTATATCTGAAACTCTTGTATCCACATCAGAGCTGAATCTAAAAATTGAGCAGAGAGAGTTGGGCATCAAAGACGGCATCAAGTTTGTGTAGATCAGCTTGAACTGAAATCTATACATGAAAAGATGCTGATATAATCAACAGAAAACCTAGTACATCAGCCTAAACCAAAACTAATGAAAGGTCACACACCTGCATCCTGAAACCTAAATCAAATAATAAGAAATTCGGCTGGATCATTGGCGTGCTGCAACCGAAAACTAAAGACCTACCACCACCATAGATCAATCAATCCGTAGATCTCGAGCGCGGCAACACAATACAGAGACTCCATGCCCCCAACAATAACCAGCACCACGCGCTACAAGCAACAACAACTAGAAATTGGAGCAAAATTGAACAACAACATTGAAATCGACATGGCCGGAGGCTTACCTATCTCTCTGGTGACACACATGCCTTCCACGCTCACGAATCGACGATTTGATCTCCGCTTGCACGAAAGGGGGGGCGAGAGCCACTGATCTCTCCTTCCCCGCTACCGGTGGCTTCAATGTCTCACCTCTCTCCATCGGCTGAATCACCGCCTCGTGAAGCGCCATCCCTTAGTCAACGGCCGAGATAGCTGCGGCGTCGCCGCTGCCCTCTCCAGTCTCCACCATGCCTCTCGGTCTCTTCCTCTCGAGGAACATGAACGGAGTGACGGTAGTGAGAAGAAGCAAATTCATCAAAAAGAAAAAGACTGAGCGGAACAACTCAAGTAAGAGAGAGACGCGCTGAGATTCGGAGGCAAATTCATCCATAAAGTAGTTGTTTTTCAATTACAAAACAGCTAGCTGTCTATTAGAAAAAGTGTTTTGAAATGAAAGGATTACTTTTTTTTTACTTTCAAGGTACTTTACCAATGTAGACTCAACTTTGGGTATGTACCCACCGAATTTTTGGAAATAACCAATCTTTCTCAAAGAAAAAAAAAAAGGTTCGCTCTTCATCAATGGACGACACGCACCATCTCCTACGGTCTACCCGCCACTCCTCTGCCCACTGTTACCAGGACCGGCCGGAGGGGAGCAATGAAGGCCATCACCGGCCACCACTACCACGGCTGCCACCCACCCTCGCCGACGCCGGCGACCAAGATCTCCATTCCTGTCTCCCCCGGCGGGGGCACGGAGGCGGCGCTGCTCGGGAAGGGGCGATACAAGGCGTGGGCCCTCGCCGCCATCGCCCTACTTGCACTCTGGTCCATGTTCGCCGCCTCCGTCACCCTCCGCTGGTCCTCCGGCGACCTTGCCGCCGCCTCACAGGACGTGAGCGATCCCCTCTTCGACGACCTCGACCCGCTCGTACGATCCCCTACCCACATCCCCTGTTAGATCTTGCCGTGACCTGGTGCTTGTCACTGTTCCTGAATCCTGACCTCAACATGTTAGCTCCTTAGAAATATGTTGAAATGTGTGACATTTTAATTTTTTGAAGGAGATCCATCGTTTACCTCTAAGATTAAGAGTCAGCATAAATATTACTCTCTCCGGTCCATATTACTTGTCGCTGAAATGAATGTACCTAGACATATTTTAGTACAAGATACATCTATTTTAGCGACAAGTAATATGGATCGGAGGGTGTACATGTTTTAAACTGTAGCCGTGAAAGCAGATCAAGCAATGCGCAACAAATCAGTTTTCTGGGCACATCGGGAGTTGAGTTCACCCATACATTTGCAATTTCGCAGTTTCTGAATGTGCAGCGGAAGTGATGTGCCTTATCATTCGCAAAAAAAAAGTGATATGCCTTATGCTGAAACCAGATTTCAGAAACCTGAAGCCATAATGTTATTCTGATACCACATGATCTCCTTTTCTGGGTCGAGAAATAGTATATTACCTGGATGAAGAACCATCTTCCGTTGTTCCTGCTTTGGGTTATGAATTCTGGTACTCCCTCCGACCCATATTAGTTGACTCAAGATTATCTAGATTCATATGTATCTACTTAAGTATCTAGTCTAGATGCATCCGTATCTAGACAAAGTTGAGTCAACTAATATGGGTCGGAGGGAGTAATTATCTTGACAGTTGTCTACCAGCAGCAGAAAGTACAAACAGATGAAAGTAGAAATATTTTTTGGGTTTGTGATTTTGTAATAAGGTGAACTGAAGCATGCCTACTTATGGAATGAGTAGGAGATGGAGGAAAGGGAGAAACTTGTGCGCCGGATGTGGGATCTGTACACACGCACTGGTGATCACGTATGGCTTCCGAGGTTCTGGCAAGAAGCATTCGAGGCTGCGTATGAGGAGCTTGCTGGTGATGATACGCCTGCAAGTGATGCAGCTGTATCTGAGATTGCCCGAATGTCAGTTCACAGGCTTGAGCTTGAGCAGTCACGGAAGAATAATCAGGTATGAATGAGTTCATCCTTTTGCTAATATTTTGCCCCATGTGAACATTATTTCCTTTTGTGAGATATGTGCAGTTGGATGTTTACTTTTGCTTTCCCTAGTAAGCATTATGTGGTCATAAGTGTAATTATCAGCCCTGAAGTGGCCATCGAATATCGTAAGGTTTATCAGTATATGTTTTTTAGTTGATTAAGAAAATAAATTAAACTTTGCTGGATTCTGCAGCATTGTCTTTACTTTTCTTTAGTTCACTGCTACAAGCAAAACCAAAACTGTGATCAACTATTGCCACACATTGAGGGTTGTGATTTCGAATAATGTCCCATCTGAATAAGGATTTGAATTATGTGCTCACTACCTCACTGTAAGATTCTTGATTGCAGCTTGCAACTTCTCGACTCTAACAATGGATTCAATGGTGGATGAAGTGTATGAAGATCCGGTGACAAAGATGTACCAATAATTATGCATGGTATGTTGAATATTTGGAAGGAAAGGAGCCACCGTGTCTTCAACGAAACAAGGCAAACCTATTGCGAGGTGGATGATGGAGTTTGGGCTCATATTCGTCTCCGCTACACCTGTAGTGCTTTCGTTGGCGACTAATTTGCTTGCCAACTAGTGGGGGTCGGCGGCTTGACCCTTGTACCAAGCTGCATTGTAAATCATACTCTATTCTTCAAACTGAATGGCAGCGGTCCTGCCAGTTTCTGGAAAAAAAAGAGATCTCATTTAATAAATCGAAGCACCATGCAATGTATCTTCTAGTTATCAGCAGTTCTGACGAGTGAATGTTTTGCTCGAAGATAACTTCCCTTTTTGTATTGTTCATACTTCCTAGGTACATCTGATTTGGAATGATGTTAGAGCATAACTAGGACTGGTTCCACTCTTTACTGCCGGATTGCATTTTTCCCCTTCATCCAGAGGACTTCGGAATAAGCAGGCCAACTGAGATAAACTATACTGGTAGATAGCTTTAACTTCCTATGGAGATTTGTAGTGGGTTTCAGAAACTTGATTGTATGGTCTATCGAGCTGTTCTGTACGGAGATATTGAGGAGATGTGGCATTGTCTTGCATCAGTTTTCTTGCTTGACTTTAGCACATATATATGTATAAGATGAGTGGAGGATAAAACATGTGGCCGCCATTTTGCCTTCAGCTATATTATCACGGTGTACTGGTGTAACGTCGCTCCATTTCAGTTCCCATGTTATTTTACTTGCTTTTGTGCACCACTTGCTAGAATGATCACTTAAATTAACCTTATTTGCTACACGCAATTATTCGTCACGAACTTGTAAGCTGGCACTCTTGTTTAACTGACTGGATACTATGAATGTCTAACACTCTAAGCAGGAGAATATATGCTGACTGCTGAGTTTCTTTTTTTCTTGCAGAAACAGTACACTGTAAACGTTTGGAGAAGTGGAAGTCCAAGCCTCAAAAGGTTCGTATAAATCTGCACGTCCCATTTCAAGAGAGGATCGCTTGCTAACTGTGAGCATTGCAGCAATTCAACTTAGCTCTGTTTCCTTTCTCCTGGCTTGTTAGCCCATGCAGAAGTTACAAAGTTTCATGCTGTATGCGAATTTGAAAACTTCATTAAGCAGATTGAGCCCTCATCTCCTTTGTAAGTACTTAGAAATTCATAGCAACCAGCTGGAATAGCTCTAATTCTGTATTTTCTGCACATTCCAGAGTTAACACTGGTTTACAAGATATCTGAACATTGAAAACATCTGTGTGCTGGTGTTTCTTGCTCAAAAATAAGAATCATCCTTGTGCATTCAAATTCCCTTTGTGCACGTGGTTATATGGCGATGCTGGAATTTCCTCATTTCTGTGTAACAGTACATACACAAACTGAGTCTCCGCAGTATTGCATCGCCAAGATAAGGCTGATAAGCAGTACTAGGTGAAAACTTAACAGCTTAACATGGACCACATGGCTACCCGATTAGTGGAGTCATGGAGAATTGACTAAGGGTAGGATTGCGGACTTCTCGTGTGATAGCATGGTATCTACAGTGTGATAAGTTTGCTGCCTACCTTTTGCAGGCCACACAAACAAATGCAGATAGTCTTTCTGTATATGCAAGCCTACACAAGCCAAACGTGCTGACACTCATGAATCAATGATCCAAGATTGCACCTGGATCTTTGATACTGGAAGGGGCTATTCACTTAGTAACCGTTGGAGTCTGGTTCAATATTTTTGGATCAACTTGGAACTAAAAATATTGAAGAGTAAAAAGAAGTTGGCAGAGAGACTGACAAAAAAGATGGGAAGTTGCACTGAATCTGGAATTCGAAATCAAAACAGCGAAACAAGAAAATATAATTACAGTAGTAGTTATATTACAGCAGACTAACATCGTCGATTCGTCTCCATTTTCCCATACACCGCATTTGTAAGATGCCTCTTCAGCGATGTCAGATGACTTCTGTGAGGCCCTGGCACCTTCCTGGAATAGCCTTCAGTAGGAGACCAGCTGATCTTCAATGTCCAGACACTGGCAGGGGACTTCGAGATTCATACTAGTGAATGTCGTGTTACAAGATTTTACTCCTTTCACTCTTTGTATATTTTTATTTTTATTTAGAGACTGGCTATTCTAGAGTCTTGATTGTACGATCCACCGTGGGGGCCTGAACTGCATCTATGCCCACAGGATCAAAATTGGAATGAGTTGCAGAAACTTGTGAACATTTTCGTGTAACAGAATGAAGTTGTTCCTGGGCCTCTTGGAGGGCAACAAGAACTCAACTAGAATGTATGTGCAAGTCCCTGTCATCCCAACGAGGATGCCATGTTCTGGGCATTTTAGGATTGCTTAATGATGGTCAAAGGAGACCTACCGAGTTGACCACTTTGCAAAATTTGACAATCTTTTTAAACAATTTCAACAATGTTAGGTTCGTCAGTTTTGGCAGATAAATGCTTTCTGGCCTAAACCATTAGCAGCTTTTCTTTTCCTTTTTGCTTGCTTGTTAGAAGAAAGCATTAGCAGGGTAACGCTAATTTGATTTTAGGGTTGCGTGAAGGCACAGCCTCCACATGTCTCCTTTGTATATTGATCAGCAGACTATACGTTTAAGAATACATGGCAAACGTACAGCTTTACAAGCTACACTAGAGCTACGTGAACTACTACATACAAATTTTGGTCTTAAAACGGTCTAGCATCTGTCGAGTGACTGGTTTAGTAAACACATCAGCTAGTTGATCGTTAGGGGAGATGAGCGTGACTTGTAAAGCACCGGAAGCAACTCGTTCACGCAGAAAATAGAAGTCAATCTCAATGTGCTTGGTTCGAGCATGAAAGACTGGATTTGTTGTCATGTATGTAGCCCCTAAATTATCACACCACAAGATGGGGTTACGCTGCTGAGAAACTCCCAACTCTAGGAGTAAGGATTTGACTCATATAGCTTCAACAACTTCCTTTTCTAATGCCTTGTACTCTGCCTCGGTACTCAACCTTGAGATGGTAAGCTATTTCTTCAAACTCCATGAGATGAGATTCGTTCCAACAAAGATGGCAAAGCCACCGGTAGAGCGACGATCATCAACACATCCCGCCCAATCAGCATCAGTATATACTAATGCAAAAGAAGAAGATTTGCATAGTCTCGGTCCTATGTCCAAAGTCCCCTTTATGTATCTCAAAATACACTTGATCGCTTCCCAATGAAGATCAGTGGGCTATGAAAGAAACTGACACACTTTGTTCACTGCAAATGATATATCAGGACGAGTGAGCGTCAAGTACTACAAACCACCGACCACACTATGATACCGAAAAGAATCATTAGTACCCAAAGTTGTGCCGGACTCACAAGCAAGGCGCTCCGTCGTGGCTAGAGGTGTATAAGTAGACCTAAAATTCTCCATACTTACTCGATGAAGAAGATCAACTGCATATTTCCATTGACTCAATATCATGCCCTCGGAATTATATGATGCTTCTAATCCCAGAAAATACTCCAAAGCACCAAGATCCTTGATAGGAAAACCAGCCGAGATAGAGCGAACAAGGCCATCAACAACTTCTAGAGTCGAGCCAGCAATGACAATACCATCAACAAAAACAAGCATATGTACATGAACACCATGCTAGGATAAAATGAACATGAATGTGTCGGCCTTGGAGGAGAAAAAACCAAGTTGGGAGAGTGACGAAGGATAGTTTTCACGATCCCTCCACGGTCTCCCTTCCGAGGAACGAAAGAGAGTTTATTTCTTCGGCAATCGGCTCAGATCAACAGGTTTGGATCTCCAAAGACAAAGATGAAGGTATATGTGTAATGGGGAGGATTCCCCCAGACTTTATTCATACGGTGATTGGGAGATTGTACAAAGTGTCTACAAGATGATCTCGGTGGGTTTATACTGTTACCCGACGAGAGAGATGAATCTAGAGCTTATGACTAAGGCTAATGACAAAGACTTGGGCCATTATGGCATGTCCTTGAGTACTTATAGGCGTCGATGGTGGAAGAGTCTCCCTTAGTCGCGTCACATCTTCATCTTGTCTTGCACATAATCTTGATCCTCAATCTCCCTTATACGCATGTCTAGTCTTCTGGATCTCCAGAGAGCCGTCTTCCAGCCCCACAAGTCAGGTCGGTTGAAAACTTCTAGGCGCAGGCCTTCAGGTCCTTGATCACAAAGGTAGGCATGTGAAATCGTGGATTAAGGCCCATGTGAGGTACATGCCTAAATCCATCCATCACCGACAGAGAGAAGATCACAACCAGGCATACCAATCACGTGGGGACTATTTGAGAACATATAATGCTCGCTGCAGCTTGCACACATGAGAGGGTTACTGATCATCCTCAAAACATGGCGGTTGTTGTATGTACACATCCTCAGATAGCAAACAATGGAGAAATGCATTACTAACATCGATCAGTCGAAGAGTCCATCCTATCGATACCACAAGAGACAAAACAAGATGACTAGTGGCCGACTTAACAACCACACTAAACGTGTCTCTCTAGTCAATACCATGCTACTGAGTGAAACCACGAGTGACAAGGCATGCCTTGTACTTGTAAACTGAACCATCAGGATGTTGCTTGCCTTAAAGATCCATTTACTTCTCAAAATATTCACTCCATGTGGTCGAGGAACCAAGACCCATGTGTTGGTCTACGAAGGGCGGAGAACTCATCGGACATGGACGCTTGCCAGGCTGGTTCATGGAGAGCATCCCGGTGAGATACGGGCATCTCAAAGAATGCACACTGATGGGGATCGTAATGCACCGTACCATCGCCGAACTGTTTGTCACGCCGCGTAAGATCACGAGTCTATGTCACTGTCACATGTCCTGACGCTAGCATTGAGGAGGACGACACCACAAATCCTCAACCTAGAGTGTCATGGTCAGGGACAGAGAGGACGTTGATGTCTGCAAGTGCACAGATCATTTGTAGCAAGTTTCGAAGTATAGATATCGATCCCACAGGGAGCCCAAAGGTAAGTGTTTATGAGTGAAGTCTCTATCACACCCAAAGTTGTCACAGGTCTTCGAGTGAATTGACTGCAAGCGTTAAAATGAGAATGGAGTTTGGATTAAACTGGGTGTATTTAAATAAAACTAAAATGTAAACTTCAGAAATATAAAGCATGAAAGTAAAGAATGACTTGGTTGTTTGTTGTTTTTTACAGATGGCAAAAGAAGGCGCGGGGATATTCAGTTCATGGTGATAGTGACTGTGCCAGGTGGATGAATGATAAATGTAACAATTATAATCTTATAAGTATATGTGTAGGCGAGCAACCCATAATTAGCCGGAACTCCTCTTGATAGATTTTATCCCAACTTCAATAATCCTACTATTCTATTACTAAAACCATGGTTAGACACTAGACAATTAAGACCCTTCAGGTCGCTTAGCGATTAAGCTCCTTGGATCGGACTAATACAATAAGCACAGTGGTTCCTCGTTATCCTCGAGTCTACTAGTTTTCCATTGATATCCCCATGTCACTCGGGAGTCGTCGGTCTGCTAGCGAACAAGATCCTATCTATGTAGAACAAAGCATCATGTTGTTTGGGCCCTTAATTGGACAATAAGCATTATGCATCCCACAGATAGTTAAGCACACAAAATATAGTAATTAGAATCAATCACAAGCTAATGGAAAATATGTGAAGGCACATCACATCTCACCAATCCCCTACATCCCCCATGCCCAAGGAACTCACTCACACATGAGAGAAGAACGGATCATCGATATAATCAAATAAAGTGAATTCTTCTTGATATTATCGTGGAGATCCACAATAAGAATAGAAAAGTATCCAACACAATTCAAGATAGGAAGAAACAATCTCAAACCCTAGTCTTGCAAGGTGAAGATCCCTCTCTCTCAAGTACAAGTAATGGTTATGGGGGTGTATTGGCTAGGAGGTCAAAGATCATGAAGCGAGATGAAGAACGTCTTCCCCTTCTTCTCCGAATCTCTTCTTTCTCCCTTCTGGATGGGATGGCGGCTGATGCGTTGTGTTTTCGCGTATGACCTCTTCACGGAAGTTTTCCCTTTTGACAAGACAGAGGCGGCGACAGCTATACGGCGGGAACTATACGGTTGGAAAAATGTTCTCGCCGTATAGTTGCTCGTTAAAGCCTCTATATGCTCCCCTCGAGTGCTTCCAAAGAGAGACTTGCTTGTTTTCGCCTGAATATTGTGTTTATCTAGTTAAAACCTTCTGATGATGTTCAGAACCTAAAACACACATTAAAAACCAAGTTTTCTTTGCTACCGAAGTATTAGCGTTAGGTAAAGCTAGAAAATGGTCAAATCCGGGAGAAAACCATCAATAAAAACCATCAAAATGTGTTGAATCTCACATCTGCCCTCCTTCTTCATCTTCCTCTTGATCAGGATGAAGTTCGGCCATGATCTCCATCACTTGGTCCTTGGTGAGGATCCAAGTGTCCTTGCTGACTCGTGTAATAACTAGCTCGTTGGGGAACCCCAAGAGGAAGGTATGATGAGCACAGCAGTAAGTTTTCCCTCAGTTATGAAACCAAGGTTATCAATCCAGTAGGACCAAGGAAACACCTCCAAGGTGTTGCTGGCTAGACTTTGGCAGGGCGCACTACCGGCGCCAGCAGCAACGTGGAAACCTGCACAACACAACCACAAAACTTTGCCCCCAACTTACAGTGAGGTTGTCAATCTCATCGGTTTTGCTGAAAACAAAGGATTAAACGTATTGTGTGGAAGAAAGTAATAGCTTGTAGAAAGTAAACAGAAAGCAGTAAACAGTTGTAGATTGATGGTAAAAGAAAGGATTCGGGTCCATAGTTCACTAGTGGTGGCTCTCCTTAAGATAGATAACATGTTGGGTGAACAAATTACAGCAGGGCAATTGACAAACATCGAGAAAGCATACATGCATATACTAATCATCTTGACTCCTTTGAGATTTGATTGGGCATTACAACATTATACATAGACCGTAATCCAACTGCATCTATGACTAATAATCCACCTTTAGGTTATCATCCGAACCCCCTCCAGTATTAAGTTGCAAGCAACAGATAATTGCATTACGCATTGCATGTAAAATAAACAATACGATTGTTCTATGAACAAAGGATTGTTGTTTTGTCCCTAGTAGCAACAACACATCTAGTACCTTAGAGATTTCTATCACTTCCCCAGATTACTAGAGGCATGAACCCACTATCGAGCATAAATACTAACTCTTGGAGTTGCTAGCATCTACTTGGCCAAGATAGCTACTAACAACGGAAAGCATGCAAGATCACAAATAACAAAGACATGATAGAATCAATAATCAATCTGAAATAGCATCTCAATATCCATTCGATCCCCGCAAACACAACATGTAGAATTACAAATAGATGATCTTGATCATGAACGGAGCTCACAAGATCTAAACATGATAGCACAAAGGAGAAGAACCAGCCATCTAGCTACTACATGGACCCGTAGTCCAAAGGTGAACTACTCACGCATCACACCGGAGGCTTGCATGGTGATGAAGAAGGCCTCCAGGGTGAATTCCCCTCTCTGGCAGGGTGCCGAGAAGAGCTTCAGATCTCTCCCGATCTAGGGACGGATATGACGACGGCTACAGACTCTTTTGTTGAATTTTGATCGGGTACTGAGGGTTTCTGTATCGGAGGCATCTTATAGGCGAAAGGAGAGGCCGAGGGGTGCCCGAAGCAGCCAGACCACCCCCCTGGCATGGGCTAGGCTTGCCTGCATGACCAGGTGGTGTGGCGGCCCCTGGCCCCTCTCCGTCTCGTATTCTGGCTCCATGTCCCCCTCGGTGAAAAACTGACTTTGGCTTTTGTCCCATCCAATTCCGAGAATATTCATTTTCTAACTTTCCTGGAACCAAAAACAACAGAAAACAGGCAGCTAGCACTATGGCTCTTGTTAATAGTTTAGTCCAAGAAAGTGTATAAAAAGTAGTCCAAAGTATGGACAAAACATAAGAAAGTAGATAAAACCAAGCATGGAACATCAAAAATTATGGACATGTTAGCAACGTATCAACATCCCCAAGCTTGACTCCTGCTCGTCCTCGAGTAGGTAAGTGATAAAAAGAAAGAATAATTTTTTAGGTGACATGCACCATCATAAACTTGATCAAAGTATTTGTAAAACATTGATAGCTGGGATCATAGTACTTCAACATAGCACGAAAGATAAAGTTCTAAAAATAAGACATAGCAACTACGTTGCAACATGAAAGGATACAAACAACGATCATGAATAACAATGCATTGAAAGACGTTTGTTTGTTTCACATATAGAAAACATAGCATAGTGACATTCAGCTTGTCCCTCATGGAGTAGCAAAACATAAATGCATAGGACACCTTCAAAGTTCATAAGGGTGACTAGATACAAATAGTTTAAGAACAAGCAATATCAAAGTTATGCATCAATCAACAAGTCTTGGGACAATGCACATTAAACTAAGAATGACCACTATGCTCTCTCAATAGGTTCATAAAGATAGAAGGTGGGGACTCAATAAAAAAGTGGAAGAAAGGCCTTCATAGAAGGAAGCAGGGATTCAAGTTTCATAAAGAGCTTCCAAAAATTATGGTACTTATTAGCTTTCAGCTCTCATTGCCCCTATCATAAGCATCTTGAAGTGATTAAGGTTAAAGTGAACAAACTATGGAGTATATGCTTGACGAAGTATAAGTTGGAAATCTCATGTCCCTTGAATACGAGGGCCACTCCTCATGCTACTCAAGTTTAGTTACCGGTAAGTTCTTGCCATAGTAAGTACATGTGTATCATAGAGAACCGCCAATGGGGTACCCCTTTCCCGATGATACGGAAGAATCCCCATATCAAAATGACAAGGCAAACAGACAAGGAGCATCTCAGCAATCTTCTTATTTACCATGGGAAAATGATGCTTTTTTCTCTCTTTCCTCTTTTCTCATATCTCTTTTTTTCTTTTTCTCTTTTTTTTCTCAATATCTGACTCTTTTTTATAAGAAGAATGCTTCATAGACAGCTCATTATGGTTACGCTGCAGGTTTCCACCATGACAGCATGGATTAGACCAGCGGCCCAGACGTTTCTCTAACACACATACATAACTCCATGGACTTACAAGCTCCCCTTTCATTTCACACCGACGACATCCATAGACAAAAGAGCATGATATCAACTAGGTACAAAGTACAAGTGCAATGTTGAAAGCGTTCCCCATGACAGCATGGTTCTGCTAATCCCCAACATATAAGTGCAAGCATATACAACATAGACGACACAATGGTTCAAGTTTATTAAGGGCAAGAAAAGTAAAATGTGCCATCAAGTTTGTGAGAGCTTTAATCACTACTTTTCTCATAACAAGTTTAATTCGGAAGCTAGAAAAAAACATGAATATACTTGAAATAGCAAATGCTAGTAGGTAGGTATGGTGGACTCTTTTGAATAACTTGGTTTTAGGAGTTGGATGCATGCGTGGAACTCATACTTGGTTATGGAGGCTAGCAAAAGACTAGAAGCGACCAACTAAGAGAGCAATAATGGCCATAATCATGCAGAGCGACAAAACATCATTGATTAAAGCATAAAGTGATATTACAAGTCGAAAACTAAAGGATAATAAAGGCTAAGGTGACTTGGGATAGTCATAACATGGTGTGAGCATGTGCCAAATCAACCCAAATAAAGCATCAAAGGAGAATACCACAATACTATGCTTTAATATGCTAAAACAACGCATGATTCTTCAAAGGCACATTAAGCAATCTCAATTGTTTATAACATGTCATGCTACATCAAAGATCACTAAGCATAAAGCCAAAACAATATCAAGCATGGCATGACAAAGCATAGGCCACAGTCAAAAACAAGCTCCTTTTACCACTTAAGCATGAACTTTTCTTGCTCTTTTCCAAACCAAACCAAACCATTTGAAAACTAATGCATGAAAGAGGGGGTCCAGCCAATTTATTCAGAAAACTAAGAAAACCAAGCAAACGGAAAACCAAAACGAAAACGAAAAAGAAGACGCTGCAAGAACAACACAATTGTGCATGAAACAATAAAAATGAAGTGTTTGGAAGAAACCTGGGATTTTTATTGATGAAGAAGGGGATGCCTTGGGCATCCCCAAGCTCAAGGCATCCCCAAGCTTTGATGCTTGTACCTCTTGAATATTTCTTGGGATGACACGGGGTGGCATCCCCAAGCTTGAGCTTTAGTCCATTCTTCATCTCATTACATCATTCTTTCCTTAACACCTGAAATTTTTCCTTCATACAAAACTTCACACAATCTTTATTAGCAACATTATCGCACTCAAGATAATAAGTCTTTGGGTTCAGTTTCAACACCAATAAAACTTCCATTAAAACACAAGCTACTGTAGCATTTCCCTCAAAAAGCTCAATTCCCCAAAGAGAACTCAAAAAGGAACCAACAAGAAGCAAATGGCAGAAATTTGTCAAAACAGACCAGCAGGTAAAAATCAATATTTTTGTATAACTTCTATTTCTCAAATCAGAAAGTTTTGAACTAACGAAAGTTAGATAACAACCTGGGGCAGAAGCACAAAAATTCACGCCTAAAACCGACCTACAGAGATTTTACACGAATTTTTACGGTGAAGCACAAAAATCTGTTTCGGGACAGCAACTTTCCCAATCATTACTTCTCCCTCATTAGAGGTTACTCTTGGAACAAAAGGCAAATAAAAAGGATAAGGAGAGGTTATTACTGAAGTAATAACTTCCAAGACTCATCTAAAACTTTTGGGTTATCTCCCAATAAGTACTTTTCTTTAACGCCTTTAAGTTAGGCATGATAGTTTGAGAAGATGCTCACATAAGAAATATGAATTGAAGTAAAAGAGAGCATCAAGAAGCAAATTCAAAACACATTTAAGTCTAACCCACTTCCTATGCATAGGAATATTGTATGCCAATAAATTCGCAAATAACAAAGTGACAGGCATAGGAAGATAAAACAAGAGTAACTTCAAAAATTTCAGCATATAGAGAGGTGTTTCAATACCATGAAAACTTCTACAACCATATTTTCCTCTCTCATAATAATTTTCAGTAGACTCATGAATAAACTCAACAGTATAACTATCACATAAAGCATGCTTTTCATGATCTACAAACACATAATTTTTATCAAGCTCAAAAATAGTGGGATTAAAACTGTCAAACCCACTTTTAACAATTTTATAACAAGATGACTGATCAATCTCATTTTCAATAGTAGTACAATTAATATTATCAACCAATATAGGACCATCATCTAGAGCTTTATTATAAACATTTTCGAAAGAATCCACAGGAACATGACATTCGTCCTCCCTTGGTAAGCATGGGGTACAATCAAATAATGTAAGGGGTAAAGAGTTACTCTCATTAGAAGGTAGGGATGGGTAGATCCATTCTTCCTCCTCTTGATCATCACTATCCTCCTCTTTTTCATTCAATGAGCTTCCAGTTTCAGCAATTTCTTCTTCCATAGGCTCCTGCAAGGCATTAGTCTCTTCCATTGGTGGAGAGCATCTATTAATATATTCAAGAATATAGCCATTTTCTACCTTGTAATAATCAAAGCAAAATTTAAGTATATCATAAACCTCATATTTATAAGGTGAATCATCAGTATTTTCAAGCAAACTAGCAAATTCAAATGCACCCTTCCAAGCAATAAATTCTTCAATTTGTTCCACATCATAAAAGTCATAATTTCCCTTAACATAAGAAGATATGGTAACATCATCATTATACTCACATTGAAAAGGGAGGTGTTTATACCTCCTACAGCAACAAGATTTACCAAAGCAATAAGTAACATTATAAGTAGAGCACACGTTTATAGCAATGGTATACAATTTATCTATTTGTTCCCATAAGTGTTTTCCTTTTTGTGACAAGCGGTGTTCCTTATAATAATTTTTTTTCTTCCGTGAACCCATCTTGCCAATAAGATTCAGTTTCAAAGAAACCAACCATTGATAGAAAGCATGATAAAGCAAGACAATAACAGACCAATGAAAATAACAATTATAGTAGGAACTATTTTTTTGTATTTTTGATAAATAAAGAAAACTAGTAAAACTAATTTTTTGTGTGTTTTTGATAAAGAAACAAGCAAACAAAGCAAAAATAAACCAAGAAAAACAAAAACAACAAAGTAAAGAGATTGATTATGAGGGACTCCCCTTGTGAAGATGTCCTTGACTCCCCGGCAACGGCGCCAGAAAATATACTTTGATGGCGCGTCATTGACGTGGGTGAAGGGAATATGCCCGAGAGGCAATAATAAAGTGGTTATTATTTTATTCCTTGTTTATGATAAATGTTTATTTTGCATGCTATAATTGTATTAATTTGGAAACTTTAATACATGTGTGTTTAATAAACAAAAGGAAAGTTCCTAGTTATGCCTCTCTTATAAACTAGCTCGTTGATTAACAAGATGATCAAGGTTTCCTGATCATGGACATTGGATGTCGTTAATAACGAGGTCACAACATTGGTGGAATGATGTGATGAACATTCATCCGAAGTATAGCATTACGATCAGAGTCATTATGTTTATATTGCTATAACATCATACGAAGTAATCTTGGTCCTTAGAGCATGAGATCATGTTAATTGCTAACACCGGAAGAGTATCTTGATAACATCAAACGTCACACCGTAATAGGGTGACTATAAAGGTGGGTTAAGTGCTATGAAGGTGTTATGTTGAGGCTCATGGATCAAGAGTGGGATTTTTCCATCCCAATGACGGATAGATATACCCTGGGCCCTCTCGGTGATATCACATTGAAATAGCTTGCAAGCAAGTGATGTGATCACTAGAATGTTATATCACGGGAACGAGAAAAGAGTGCATGTCGGTAACGAGATCAAACTAGGTATTTGGATACCGATGATCGAATCTCGGACATGTAATATATCGCGAGACAAAGGGATTTAGTTACGACGTTAAAGGTTCACACGATCACAAGAGTCATCGTTGAATATGTGGGAGTCAGTACGGATCTCCAGGTCCCGCTACTGATTATTGATCGGAGAGGGGTCTCGATCATGTCTACATTATTCACGAACCGTAGGGTGACACACTTAAGGGATACCGACACCATTTGGAGCAAATATGTTTCAGATAAATATTTAAGAAAGTGCTGGAATCATTTCGATGGAAACCGGAATCGTTTCGGGTGAAATTGCAGAAACGGGTTCTGCATGTGATATTGAAATGTTGCAGGGGGTTTTATGTGAATGTTTGTTAATTAATGTAATTGACAAAATTCTGAATAAAACAAATAAAAGTGTTTTTATTTAATGAGAACTTGCATTAAATTTGGTGGAAATTTAATGGAGGTGAGTGGAATTTTGAGTGGGTGGCTAATTATGTGAGTGGGAGCTCCACCCACATGAATGTGGAAGAGGTGGGGGCACCTCCCTTGGCCGCCGGCCATGGTGAGGGGCTGCCCCCCTCTCCCTATAAAAGGCCCCCCACTCCCTCCTCTCATCTTGCACCACCTCCTCGTGAAGGTTCTCTTCTCCCTCTAGTTATTCCCATGGTCTCGGATTAGCGAGATACATGTTCCTGGTGACTTTATCTAGAAAGGAGTTGCTGCTTCCGCTGCATCGCTGGAGCGAGGAGGCGGAGGTTGTTCGGTGGACCGAACGTGTGTGCGATCACGGATGCACCGCTACTTTGCGGTGCCGGACTTGATGGTGCTGGACTTGATGGTGCTAGAGCTGCTGGACCTGTCGGACTTCCACACGATCTTGAGATCGGCAAGCGTACGACTACATCAACCACGAGTTCCTACTCATTAACAAAACTCGTTGTCTTCGAGGGTAAGTTCTCCATGGATGTATGTCCACCCGTTCCTCTGTATCTAGTAGATAGATCTTGGCGTATAGTTCTCATCGTAGGAATTTTTTTGTTTTCTATGCTGCGGACCCAACAGTGGTATCAGAGCCAGGTCTATGCGTAGGTGCTTTGCACGGGTAGTACACATATGTTTATATGTGGGCGATGATGATCATGTTATTGCATCTTCTATGTACTTTGGATATTGGTGGCATAGTGGGATGAAGCGGCCCGGACCAACCTTACATGTCATCGTACATGAGACCGGTTCCACGACTGACATGCAACTAGTTTTGCATAAGTGGCTAGCGGATGTCTGTCTCTCCTACTATAGTCAATATCTAATTTACAATGAGTTTCTAATAACTTGGTTATCCTCGTTGTGGTTCATGTTCGTAGGTAAGACCGGTTCTATCTCTGAAAGCCCTAAGCCACGTAAAACTTGCAATTGATAAATTACAGGCGTCTAGTTTAGATCGTTGCTGGGCTAGTGTCTTGATATGGTATTGTTGTAAGTAGATGTATGGTAGATAATCTTACAACACACTTAACGTGTAAGCTCCATAGACCTTGGCCTTACACACAAAGGAATGATAGAGATCATACCACGATGCAAATGATAGAGATCAAATGCATGGACCATATCATGTCACTTTACACATTAGATGTTTGCATCTTATATTCCTAGTTTGGCGCTTCTAGTAGCATTATAAGATGATCCCTCATTTAAATATCAAGATAAAATGTGTTCTTCCTTAAGTATGCACCGTTTTATGGATCGTGTTTCGAGACATCACGTGATGATCGGGTGTACTCAACTCTACGCTTTCATACAACGGGTGTAAGACAGTTTTACACACGCGAATACTAAGGTTCTTACTTGGCGAGCCTAGCATGTACAGACATGGCCTCGGAACATGGACCGAAAGGTTAAGCATGAGTCGTATAGTTGATGTGATGACCATATTGATGCTCGCCTTTGAAGCTACACCGACTCACGTGATGATCGGACTTGGTGTAGTGGATTTGGTTCATGTAATCACCAAAAAGGCAAGAGGGATGTCATTTTTGAGTGGGAGTTCATTTCTAATTTGGATTAGTCGAACTCTATTTGTCATAAACTAAATCAAAGTGAATTTGCATAATTTGTTGTAGTCATTGGCATCTGTTCACTACCTTATACTTAGTTTTATTTGAGATAATAGAACTATAGAATTTTGGATATTTACTTTATGAACTGGTATCATATTGTTTTGAATGTCAATTTAAAGTTTATAAGTCCTATTGCAAACTTTCAGCAAACTCTATTTACTCCATGAAGTTTAATAAGTAGTATTAAATAAAGAGTAAGAATTCCAATGTTAGTATCTAAAGTATCATGTTTGCCTCCATGATTATTGATATTAAAAAATTGTTTTAATATCAAGGTTATCTAGGAGCTGAAAGAATTGTTTCAGGAACCATCATGTGTGGAAGATATTGTGATATCTGAAACAATGTTTTTGGTTGCATTATGATAGAGTATAATTTAGCAAAATACATGTTCTCGTATTGTATGAGAATTTGTGAAGGATGGAGATGCTAGGCATCTGGATCTCCCAAAAGGTGTTGGGAACTAACATTATACTCACGATTCTTCCTTATAGGCTATAGTAGCTTGATCATGAAAGTTGTCATGATAAGGATGAATAGAAGATGTAAGTAAAATGTTTACTACACTAATAGATTACTAAAGAATGGATTTTTGAAAGAACACAAAACATTTGATGATGGTGATCCACTTCAAAGTGCAAGTCCAAAGGTATTAGTATTTGACTATATACGCTTTGTACTATGTGTCATGTGAATGACACCACTATTGATGTTGAAGATTCTTTTAAAAGAAAAGGAATTGTTGAAAGAGAATCTATAAAATATTTGGCAGAAAAGAAAAGGTTGGAAATGTCCAACTTAGGTATATAGAAGATGTACATGTTATGGTTGTATTCCTTGCTTGTTTAACAATGTGGTTCTGAGGTATTGGATACCGAATTGGTTGGTGTGAAGTGTCATACAGAACAACACAATTCATGAACTGCAACAGCCTAAGTAACTATCAAAAGAATAAGTGATGATGTTCATCGAAAACAAATAAAGTGTTATTGTGTTTTTTCGTTGTTGTCAAACCTAGCCTTCAAGATTTGTTTTAATAATTTTTATTTTGTTCCGGTATTATGAGAACAATGGTTGTTCAAATAATTACTGTATTCCATAAAGGATGGATGAACTTTTACAAGTCTAGTTGGAGAAATCACATCCATAAATATTATTGCTAAAATGTCGTAAGGCAAATGATTGGAAGATCACTTATGAAGTGACATTGTTGTTTGAATTATAATGGAAAGTAAACATGAAGAAACTCCATCTTGATGGATTTTTTGGAGTCTTTTGATTTTGATCAATTGATGCTTGTGAAACTTCCCTCAAGATAATGGAAACTATGTCCATAGGCCAAAGAGGAACGGATGACTAACTTATTGGAAATTATGCATGTTGATGTATATAGTCCATTATGTGTAGCCATATGCGATGGATCTTTTTTGCTTCATATGCTTTCTCCGGAAATTTGAGTGAATATATTTATATATTTACTTAATAAGGAAGAAGTATGAAACATTTGAAAATTGTTCAAAGACTTTCAAGATGAAGTGAAAAATCATTGTAACAAGAAAATAAAAGATTTTATGATTTGATCATAAAGGAAGATATTTGAGTTACAGGTTTAGCAAAACACCTAAGATTTTAGGAATTGTTCCATGAATTTGCATTTCCCGATAAACCACAGGAGTATGGTATGTTCGAGAGATCAAATCAAACCTTGTTTGACATGGTAAGATCAAAGGTGTCATTTATAAAACTGCCATTATGTTTTAAAGATTAAAGCTTTAGAGATTGCCGCTTTTACACTGAAAAGAGCACCATCGTGATCCGTTGAAATGATACCATATGAGTTATGGTTTGGGATAAAACCCGAATTGTCTTTTCTTAAATTTTGGTATGCTATGCATAAGTAGAATGTTTACAACCAAAGTCGGATAAGCATGTCTCTGTAGGTTATCCCAAAGAATTTGTTGGGAATTCCTCCATAACACCGAGGACAAAAGAGTTTGTCGCTTGGAACGTCAAGTTTCTTGAGAAGGAATTTTTCGTGAAAAGTTATGTGGGAGGACAATAGAACTTTGATAAGGTTGTTGAACCTTAGCTATATTTGCTGAGTAGCGTAGCGCCGGAAAGTGTCCCGGTGGCGGCCACAATGCTCATGGCTCCCGTGATTACAAAGGGTGTAATCTTGGAGATTAGAGTTCTTACTGAACCATGTGGGTCGGTAAGAATCAAATAGTAAGATTTGAAACAGAAGTCGTTATTGTTTTGACAATGATGAACCGACTGCATGCAAATAAGTGATGATGGGCCCTGAATCCATAAAATGACTAGAAGTCATAGAATCCGTGATAGTATCCATACACGAGAAATCAAGTTTCTGAACTTGGAAGACCCTCCAAAAAGGTGTGAAGCCTATCGGTCGTGTTTGGATCTATAAAGAAATAAGACATGGATGTTTAACATCTATGAAATAGTCGACATGTCGGAAAGAAGTTTACGACAATGTTCAAGGAGTTGACTATGACAAGATTTGATCTTTCATAGCGATACATAGTCTTGACGGATTAATGTAGCAACCACTACATATAATTTGGTATATGGTAGTTGAATAAACAAAACAAGGTTCTTCTAATAGAACGGTAACCTAGGACATGTACATGACATGGTCCGAAGGGTTTTGTTAATTCAAAGGGTGCTAAAAGGGCATGTAAACTTTAATAGTTGAAGTAAGCATAGCGGAGTTGGAATCTTCACCATGATGAAACTATTAAAAGAGTTTAAATTCATCAGAGATGATGAAGATGCTTGCATTTGCAAGAAATTAAGTGGGAGCGCTGAGACATATTTCTAATACATTATGTAGAGGACATATTGTTGATTGAAAATGATGTATCTTGAATTGACACAAGTTAAGGATTTCATTAAAATAAGATTTTGATGAAAGACTTGGGCAAACCCAGAATATTAGGCATCGATATCTATATGGATAGATTAAGGCGCTAATATGGTTGTGCCAGACATACATATATGAGATATTGAAAGGGTTCAATATGGAAACAACAAGAAAGGTTCTTGCTGCATGGAAAGGATTGTATCAAAATTCAAGTGTTTCAACACTTGGTGAGTAAAATCACATGAAGATTTTGATCGATTATACCATGATATGTATATATCCATAATGTCATATGCTCTAAATGTTATGAGCATATACCAGAATGATTCATAAGATGATCGTTGGACAATAGTAAAGATATTCTTATGAGCTTTTGGAAGAACTAAGAATATATAATGTATAAGTGACAAATAGTTAAAGGTAGTTCATTGTAAAGTGTTACATTGATACTAGTTTTGTCAAAAGATACAAATTAAATTTATCTCAATTTAGATTATGGGTGGCACAATGTAATGGAAACGATGTTCCATGATGGATTTGGATGAGTTCCAAAGTTGAGACATTGTGACGGATACTACAACAAAAGGCTAAGTATATGACTGCTATAGTAGCAGCATAGGAGGGCATTTGTGTTAAGTAGTTTGTTATCAAACTAGGTGTGGTTCAAAGTGGGCTAATACTATGAAGATATGTTGTGTGACAATAGTATCAACATATTTTAACCCGAACGAACTAAAGGTCTACCAAAGGACCAAATTTATACAATGCCATCTCATTTGAGAATGAGTGATGCGTAGAGACGCAAAGACATGCAAATACACACGGAACTGAAACTGTCAGAGCCGGAGATTATGTTAACCACTAGCAATCGCGTATATGCAACACCAGAAAGCCATAGGTGTTCAATACGTAAATTTTTCAAACTAGATTATTGACTCTAGTGCAAGTGGGAGACTGAAGGGAATATGCCCGAGAGGCAATAATAAAGTGGTTATTATCTTATTCCTTGTTTATGATAAATGTTTATTTTGCATGCTATAATTGTATTAATTTGGAAACGTTAATACATGTGTGTTTAATAAACAAAAGGAAAGTTCCTAGTTATACCTCTCTTATAAACTAGCTCGTTGATTAACAAGATGATCAAGGTTTCCTGATCATGGACATTGGATGTTGTTAATAACGAGGTCACAACATTGGTGGAATGATGTGATGAACATTCATCCGAAGTATAGCATGCTAACACCGGAAGAGTATCTTGATAACATCAAACGTCACACCGTAATAGGGTGACTATAAAGGTGGGTTAAGTGCTACGAAGGTGTTATGTTGAGGCTCATGGATCAAGAGTGGGATTTGTCCATCCCAATGACGGATAGATATACCCTGGGCCCTCTCGGTGATATCACATTGAAATAGCTTGCAAGCAAGTGATGTGATCACTAGAATGTTATATCACGGGAACGAGAAAAGAGTGCATGTCGGTAACGAGATCAAACTAGGTATTTGGATACCGATGATCGAATATCGGACATGTAATATATCGCGATACAAAGGGATTTAGTTACGACGTTAAAGGTTCACACGATCACAAGAGTCATCATTGAATATGTGGGAGTCAGTACGGATCTCCAGGTCCCGCTGCTGATTATTGATTGGAGAGGGGTCTCGATCATGTCTACATTATTCACGAACCGTAGGGTGACACACTTAAGGGATACCGACACCATTTGGAGCAAATATGTTTCAGATAAAGATTTAAGAAAGCGCTGGAATCATTTCGATGGAAACCGGAATCGTTTCGGGTGAAATTGCAGAAACGGGTTCTGCATGTGATATTGAAATGTTGCAGGGGGTTTTATGTGAATGTTTGTTAATTAATGTAATTGACAAAATTCTGAATAAAATAAATAAAAGTGTTTTTATTTAATGAGAACTTGCATTAAATTTGGTGGAAATTTAATGGAGGTGAGTGGAATTTTGAGTGGGTGGCTAATTATGTTAGTGGGAGCTCCACCCACATGAATGTGGAAGAGGTGGGGGCACCTCCCTTGGCCGCCGGCCATGGTGAGGGGCTGCCCCCCTCTCCCTATAAAAGTCCCCCACTCCCTCCTCTCATCTTGCACCACCTCGTCGTGAAGGTTCTCTTCTCCCTCTAGTTATTCCCATGGTCTCGGATTAGCGAGATACATGTTCCCGGTGACTTTATCTAGAAAGGAGTTGTTGCTTCCGCTGCATCGCTGGAGTGAGGAGGCGGAGGTTGTTCGGTGGACCGAACGTGTGTGCGATCACGGATGCACTTTGCGGTGCTGGACTTGATGGTGCTGGACCTGATGGTACTAGAGCTGTTGGACCTGTCGGACTTCCCCACGATCTTGAGATCGGCAAGCGTACAACTACATCAACCACGAGTTCCTACTCGTTAACAAAACTCGTTGTCTTCGAGGGTAAGTTCTCCATGGATGTATGTCCACCCGTTGCTCTGTATCTAGTAGATAGATCTTGGCGTATAGTTCTCATCGTAGGAATTTTTTTGTTTTCTATGCTGTGGACCCAACAGTGGGAGCTTCTTCTTCTTCATTCCCTGGCAACGGCGCCAGCAAATATACTTGCTGACTCGTGTAATAAAGAGATCGTTGGGGAACCCCAAGAGGAAGGTATGATGAGCACAACAGTAAGTTTTCCCTCGGTTATAAAACCAAGGTTATCAATCCAGTAGGAGCAAGGAAACACCTCCAAGGTGTTGCTGGCTGGACTTTGGCAGGGCGCACTACTGGCGCTAGCAGCAACGTGGAAACCTGCACAACACAACCCTAGAACTTTGCCCCCAACTTACAGTGAGGTTGTCAATCTCACCGGTTTTGCTGAAAACAAAGGATTAAATGTATTGTGTGGAAGAAAGTAATAGCTTGCAGAAGGTAAACAGAAAGCAGTAAACAATTGTAGATTGATGGTAAAAGAAAGGACTGGGGTCCATAGTTCACTAGTGGTGGCTCCCTTAAGATAGATAACATGTTGGGTGAACAAATTACAGCGGGGCATTGACAAACATCGAGAAAGCATACATGCATATACTAATCATCTTGACTCCTTTGAGATTTCATTGGGCATTACAACATTATACATAGACCGTAATCCAACTGCATCTATGACTAATAATCTACCTTCAGGTTATTATCCGAACCCCTTCCAATATTAAGTTGCAGGCAACAGATAATTGCATTACGCATTACGTGTAAAGTAAACAATACGATTGTTCTATGAACAAAGGATTGTTGTTTTCTCCCTAGTAGGAATAGCACATCTAGTACCTTATAGATTTCTGTCACTTCCCCAAATTACTAGAGGCATGAACCCACTATCGAGCATAAATACTAACTCTTGGAGTTGCATCTACTTGGCCAAGATAGCTACTAAGAACGGAAAGCATGCAAGATCACAAATAACAAAGACATGATAGAATCAATAATCAATCTGAAATAGCATCTCAATATCCATCGGATCCCCGTAAACACAACATGTAGAATTACAAATAGATGATCTTGATCATGAACGGAGCTCACAAGATCTAAACATGATAGCACAAAGGAGAAGAACCAGCCATCTAGCTACTACATGGACTCATAGTCCAGAGGTGAACTACTCACGCATCACACCGGAGGCTTGCATGGTGATGAAGAAGGCCTCCAGGGTGAATTCCCCTCTCCGGCAGGGTGCCGGGAAGAGCTTTAGATCCCTCCCGATCTAGGGATGGAGATGACGACGGCTACAGTCTCTTTCGTGGAATTTTGATCGGGTACTTAGGGTTTCTGTATCAGAGGCATCTTATAGGCAAAAGGGGACGCCGAGGTGGCCAGACCACCCCTGGCGCGGTCCAGGCTTGCCCGCACGACCAAGTGGTGTGGCGGGCCCCTGGACCCTCTCCGTCTCGTATTCTGGCTCCGTGTCCCCCTCGGTGAAAAACTGACTTTTGCTTTTGTCCCATCCAATTCCGAGAATATTCATTTTTTGACTTTCCTTGAACCAAAAATAGCAGAAAACAGGCAGCTGGCACTGTGGGTCTTGTTAATAGGTTAGTCCAAGAAAGTGTATAAAAAATACTCCAAAGTGTGGACAAAAGATAAGAAAGTATATAAAACCAAGCATGGAACATCAAAATTTATGGATACGTTAGAAACGTATCAGTCCTTCTCCACAATCGAGAAGGCTTGGGGACAGGGCAACGGAACCTGTTCACCCTGTGCATCACCAGGATAACCAAACTGATATGCTTGGAGCCTCCGGTTAGCTTGGTAAACACCAAGAAAGCTACAAGCAGTTAAATATTTGACGTCCATAAGCTTGGAACCATCAACAGATTGCATAACTAGTAATGTAATATTTAATGCATGGGCAAGGTGGGTTACCAATCCACCAATGTGAATATCACCTTTCGTCTTGTTTCTTTGGTGGCGAAAGTGTTGGATGAGTAGAGATGCAGGATTAGGGCTTTGCGGTGTAGTGGGAAAGAGAGCCTTGGTGATCATTGCCATGTCTGCATTGGCCATGGAACCGGTATCACCTCTTCCCAATAGTGTGTTGGCGAGGAACAAGGCGTAGTACCGAATCATTGGGTTTTGAATGGTGGACATCTTCTTCTGGTAGAAGTAGGTGCCACCATTAACAGAAATATCCTCCCAAGTTTCTCCGCTTGTGACGCTATAGAGGTTAGTAACAGCTGGCTCCCCAACATGAGGGAAACCGAAAGCATCGCAAAATTGTTTAGAAGTTATTTCATAGTGCTGTCGGTTCATGGTGAAGCTTACCGTGCATGCATTACCTTTCTCCATGTGGTCATCGTAGAAGGAGGTAAGGAACTCATAGGTAAGCTCATGGTAGGTGTCGTGGCTTTCATAGCCAAGTACCATTAGCCCGACCTTGTTACACATGAGGTCGAAGTCCGCCTTCAACCCCGCCGCAGTGAGAAAGCTATGGTCGGCCCAACATGTAGGCATCACCCTCCTTAATGAAACCATGGCCAACTTGGGGTCGCGCTTGGCTCGGGACTCCGAGCCCTCACCACGTTGACGCTTGCTCTTGCAAAAGATGTTAGATTTCGTTCATCTTGATGCACTGAAAAATTTCACCATAAAACCTTAGGCATCTAGTTTCTACATGATATATGAAGGATCCTATGTGGAAAAATTCAATCCTAACGTGAGAAATCAATAGAAAAAACAAAATAAGCTTGAGTCATCCACTAGATCAATGCAAGAGTTTCAACCATGGAAATCTGAAAATAAAGCATGGATAGGGAGAGAAACATACTGATCTATTGATTCCTCCACTCAAACAAACTAAATCTGCGAAGAATAAAGAGTTCTAGGTGGGTTTTGAGAGGTTTGGAGAGAGAATATGAGAGAAATAATGAGGAGGGGGAAGAGACCTAGCCGCCCCGGTGCGTTTTTGTGGTTGCAACAAACTATACGGCCAGAACTATAAGGGCGGGATATGCTATTCCGCCCGTATAGTTGCGGCGGTGCCGCCAACTAGGGTTTCTTTATGCAGAATACAGCTATATGGACGCAACTATACGGTCGGATCACAATGATCACGCCGTAAACTTGGTCGTTAAACTGTATGTACCCTCGAGAAAAAATTCTAAAACAGACATCGATATCTATACGACCGGAAGTATACGGCCGGAATTTTTATTCTCACCGTTTAGTTGGTCGTTAAACTGTCAGTACCTTTGAGAAGATATAGTATGAAGAAATCGATATCTATACGACCGGAATTTTTATTCCAGCCATATAGTTGGTCGTTAAATTCTTTGTCTTCGAAGAAAATTTGTTGATGGCAAAGATATCTATACGACAGAGCTATACGGCCGAAATTTTTATTCCCACCATATAGTTGGTCGTTAAACCATCAATAGTCATCAAAAAAATTCTATTTCTTCCAGCATACCTTCTTATCTCGAAACTAAGCGAAATACCTTATTTTTGACAGAAAATTGACAGTAGAGATTGTCGACCAACATTAGCATATGAAGAGCAGAATTTTAGCCTTTGTAGATAAAACTCAAAATTTTATTTTTATTCTTATTCTATACTCATTCAATCGATATTTCGACTACTTTTTGACAACTGCATCTTCACGGGCGCGCTTCTGCAAGAATGTTTGTGAAAAAGTTGTAGGAAATGCGATGAACTTTTTATTCTCTAGTTTATTTTATTGATGAGATGGGTTGACTCCAATTAAGCATTTTATGAAGAATGGTTGAATAACTCAACCCCTTCTCTGTTCTCGAATTCTTACCTTGGGTTGCCCCTTATCAAAGGCACTTACCACATGAACTCGTTTTGCCGGTGGAATATATTTTTCTCCTGCTTCTAGCTTCTTTGGAAAATACCGGATGATTTCAGCATCATAAACATTAAAGCTTATCTTTCCCTTAGCACAATCAACTGATGCCCCTATAGTACTAAGGAAAGGTCTTCCAAGTATTATGGATATTTTTCATCTTTTGGCATCTCAAGAATAATAAAATCAGTGGGAATAACATGCTCATCTATTCTAAGTAGAACATCGTCAATCATACCAATGGGTTGTTTAGTGGACTTGTCAGCCATCTGTAAAGTGATAGTAGTAGGAGAATACGCCCCTAATCCTAACCTTTATAGAGGGAGTACGGAATTACAATAACTCATGCACCTAGATCACACAAAGCATTGTGAATATTAGTTTTTCCTATTAAGCATGAAATAGTTAGTATTCCGGGATCTCCAGATTTAGACAACAGCTTCCCATTAGCAGGATAACTAGTTACCATGGCAGCAGTTTCAATTATTTCTTTCTATCTACTAAGAATATTACGGAGGAATTTTGAATAGGTAGGAAATTTGATTGCATCCGCAAATGGAATTTCTAGACGAAGGTCACTAAGTGCTTTTGTATAAGAATCATAAATTGCCTGATCTGGTGCTTTCTTTTTTCGATCTGGATAAGGAAGCTTTTTCTCACATTTCTTATTCTTGTCTTTTACCTTTTATGGGGAGTCAGGCTCTTTTGTTGCTTTCTTTTGTTGTTGCTTATCGCTTTTCTTCTTTTCTACTACAACAACTTCATCTTCCTTGCTTATCTCTTTTTCTTCTCTTGGATCAACTGTCTCTGCATCAGAGTCATAACGGTCATCATGTGCATCATTTTGGTCCTCCTTGGTTTGATCTTGTGTTTCTTGAGAAGTTTCATCTTGAGGATCCACCAATGTATCATCTTCTTGTTGGGTCTGCAGCATAGAAAACAAAAATTTCCTACGATGAGAACTATACGCCAAGATCTATCTACTAGGTACAGAGCAACGGGTGGACATACATCCATCGAGAACTTACCCTCGAAGACAACGAGTTTTGTTAACGAGTAGGAACTCGTGGTTGATGTAGTTGTACACTTGCCGATCTCAAGATCGAGTGGAAGTCTGAACGCCGCAACTCAGTAGCGCATCCGTACTCGCACACACGTTCAACCCACCGGACAACATCCACCTCCTTGCTCCAGCGATCTAGCGGAAGCAACAACTCCTTCCAGACGAAATGCCACCGGGAACATGTATCTCGCTAATCCGAGACCATGGGGGAATAATTCTAGAGGGGGAGAGAGATCCTTCACAAGGAGGTGTGTGGAAGAAGGAGGAAGAGGGGGGCCTTTTATAGGAGGAGGGGGTGCCCCTCCTCTCCATGGCCGGCGCATGGGGGGTGACTCCTCACCTCCCCCATTCGTGTGGTGGTAACCCCTCCACATTAAAATGCCTCTTCACATTTCCCTTTAAAGTCCCTACTTTAAATGCATTAAAATTCTCCAAGTTTAATGCTCTCTCATTTAATAAAACTCTTTTATTAAATTTATTCAGAATTTTGTTAATTACTTTAATTAACAAACATTCACATATAACCCCTTGCAATATTTCAATATCATATGTAGAACCACTTTCTGCAATTTCACCCGAAAAAATTTCCGGTTTCTATCGAAACAATTCCTGTGCTTTACAATTCTTTCGTTTGAAACATATGTGCTCCAAAATGGTGTCCGGTAACTCTTAAGTGTGTCACCCTACAGTTCGCGAGTAATGCAGACATGATCGAGACCCCTCTCAGATTAATAATCAGAAGCGGGACCTGGAGATCCATACTAACTCCTACACATTCAACGATGACTTCTGTGATCGTGAGAACCTTTACGCTAGTAACTAAATCCCTTTGTCTCGCGATATATTACATGTCCGAGATTCGATCATCGTTATCCAAATACCTAGTTTGATCTCGTTACCAACATGCACTCTTTTCTCGTACCCGTGATATAACATTCTAGTGATCACATCACTTGCTTGCAAGCTACCTTAATGTGATATCACCGAGAGGGCCCAGAGTATAACTATCCGTCATCGGGATTGACAAATTCCACTCTTAATCCATGAGCCTCAACATAACACCTTCGTAGCACTGAACCCATCTTTATAGTCACCCAGTTACGGTGTGATGTTTGATGTTATCAAGATACGCTTCCGGTATTAGCAATTAACATGATCGCATGGTCTAAGGATAAAGATTACTTCGTATGATGTTATAGCAATGTAAACATAATGACTTGATCATAATGCTATACTTTGGATGAATGTTCATCACATCATTTCACAAATGCTGTGACCTTGTTATTAACAACATGCAATATCCATGATCATGAAACCTTGATCATCTTGTTAATCAACAAGCTATTCTATAAGAGAGGCATAACTAGGAGCCCTTTTTGTTTATTAAACACACATGTATTGACGTTTCCGATCAATACAATTATAGCATGCAAAATAAACATTTATCATAAACATGGAATAAGATAATAACCACTTTATTATTGCCTCTCGGGCATATTCCCTTCACTTCTTGGCTTGCTTCGAGCAAGGCTTTTTTCCTTTCGCTCTTTTTCATCTTCATAATATGGTGGTCCTATTGGTTATGTAACAACTGCACCTCTTCTTGTAACAACATTAGTAGAAACAGGAATATCTTTATCATCTCGAAGAAAATTTTGATAACCAGATGCTATTTGTTCACACTAGTTTTCAATCATACTAAGATACTTGTGAAATAATTTTATTTCTTGGCCAACCTCATCATAATTTTCCGTGAGTTCCGCCAAAATCTTTTTGTATTTTTGAAAGTGCTTATGCAGGTTATTATGAGATTTTGCTTGTCGATGTTTTAATTCTTGAAAAACTTTTCTAGTTTCATCTTCTTTAGTTAAAAAACTTGTAACAAGTCTACTTTGTTTTACTTAACAAGTTCAGAAGGTATACCTTTTTCCTTCATTGTTTTGCGTACTTTAGGCATAAGATCAGGAGTTATCCGAAGTATCCCTTTTTCTAGCTTAGTTCCAAAATCAGGGTCATATAAAGAATCATTCTTAGCCCTAGTAGACATCAATTCCAAACATTCTTTAATAGTTAAAGTATTTATCGATCCTCCTGCTGAGAAATCAAGCAATTCTCTACATTGAGTATTAAGACCGTGGTAAAATAAATGGCTAATAGTTGATTCAAAATAGCCATGATTAGGAATGATATTGATCATTCCAAAGAATTAATCCCAGGCTTGTGGGTAGTTTTCTCCCACGTTCTGACTAAAGTTGCCTATATTCTTTCTTAATTCAGTTACCATTTTAAAAGGATTAAACCTATTTATGAATTTAACAATGCAGTTTTCCCAGCATTTAATGTAATGGCGAGGGAGAGAGTATAACCAGTCTAGAGATTTACCTTTAAGATACCAACGAAATAAATTTAGACGAGAGAAGTCTCTTGGCAAACCTTTTGGTCCAAGTGATGTTATCACATCATCAAACTCTCTAAGATGCCTTCCTGAGTCTTCATCTTCCCTTCCACTGAAAGCTTTTTCCTGCAAAATTTTAATAATTCCACCATCAAATCAATATTCTCTAACTCCAGTATTAGGGAAGTCTATTAGTTGTTTAAGAAATTCAGAACTTGGAGCACTGTATTCTTTGAGAGTTTTCTCAGGTTTCATGGGAGTTGTCCTATAAATAGACATGATTTCCATAATATCACTCAGGTTTTCAACTTCAACTTTATTTGATCTTAAAAGTTTTTCAATAATTTCTTCGCGCCTTTGAGCAGGCACGCGCTCAATATAATCTGGTAGATAGGTCCTACCAGAGTGTGTGGACCCTTTGTCTCCTAGGGAGAACATTTTGTAGTAGCAACACCTGAAATGTCAAAAGACAAACACTTAGCGCTTAGCTCCCCGACAACGGTGCCAGAAAAATAGCTTGATGTCTACAAGTGCACATATCGTTTGTAGCTAGTTTCAAAGTATAGATATCGATCCCACAGGGAGCCCAAAGGTAAGTGTTTATGAGTGAAATCTCTGTCACACCCAAAGTTGTCATAGGTCTTCGAGTGAATTGACTGCAAGCATTGAAATGAGAATGGAGTTTGGATTAAACTAGGTGTATTTAAGTAAAACTAAAATGTAAACTTCAGAAATATAAAGCGTGAAAGTAAAGAACGACTTGGTTGTTTGTTGTTTTTTTGCAGATGGCAAAAGAAGGCACGGGGAGATTCAGTTCATGGTGATAGTGACTGTGCTAGGTGGACGAATGATAAATGTAACAATTATAATCTTATAAGTATATGTGTAGGCGAGCAACCCAAAATTAGCCAAAACTCCTCTTGGTAGATTTCATCCCAACTTTAATAATCCTACTAGTCTGTTACCAAAACCATGGTCAGACACTAGACGATTAAGACCCTTCAGGTCGCTTAGCGATTAACCTCCTTGGATTGGACTAATGCAATAAGCACAGTGGTTCCTCGTTATCCTTGAGTCTACTAGTTTTCCATTGATATCCCCGTGTCACTCGGGGGTCACCGGTCTACTAGCGAACAAGATCCTATCTGTGTAGAACAAAGCATCATGTTTTATGGGCCCTTAATTGGACAACAAGCACTAGGCATCCCACAGATAGTCAAGCACACATAATATAGTAATTAGAATCAATCCCAAGCTAATGGAAAATATATGAAGGCACATCACATCTCACCAATCCGCTACATCTCCCACGCCCAAGGAACTTACTCACACATGAGAGAAGAACGGATCATTGATATAATCAAATAAAGGGAATTCTTCTTGATATTACCGTGGAGATCCACAATAAGAATAGAAAAGTATCCAACACAATTCAAGATAGGAAGAAACAATATAAAACCCTAGTCTTGCAAGGTGAAGATCCCTCTCTCTCAAGTACAAGTAATGGCTATGGGGGTGTATTAGCTAGGAGGTCGAAGATCGTGAAGCGAGATGAAGAACGTCTTCCCCTTCTTCTCCGGATCTCTTATTTCTCCCTTCTGGATGGGATGGCGGCTGTTGTGTTGTGTTTTCGCGTATGGCCTCTTCACGGAAGTTGTCCCTTTTGGCAAGACAGAGGTGGCGACAGCTATACGGCGGGAACTATACAGCCAGAAAATGTTCCCATCGTATATTTGCTCGTTAAAGCCTTTGTATGCTCCCCTCGTGTGCTTCCAAAGAGAGACTTGCTTGTTTTCACCTGAATATTGTGTTTTTCTAGTTAAAACCTTCTTTTGACGTTCAGAACCTGAAACACACATTAAAAACCAAGTTTTCTTCGCTACGGAAGTATTAGCGTCAGGTAAAGCTAGAAAACGATCAAATCCAGGAGAAAACCATCAATAAAAACCATCAAAAATGTATCGAATCTCATAGCTATCAGGCATCTCGGAAGGAAGGGACATGGGCTAGGTCAATGAGGGAGCTACTAACGACATGTGCTGGCCCACGAGTGATGCAAATGTGCCCGAAGGACTGTGCGACCTATGCTATGTGCACTAGGCTAAATGTGGCCCAAAAGGCGAACCCCGCATGGTGGGGTCCGTGCCAGCATGCACGTTGATCACTCGCTCGTCGTGGATGTCCTCAGCACCATGGAGACCTACACAAACGGAGCACTTCCTGGAATAGGTAAGTTAGTAGACAAATAGGACATGTCACAATTTTTCATAGGTAGACTTGTATCTGGTTTATTGGACGGAGATGAGATATCCTTCTCAAGTGTGTACATGTCGACAACAACACCGAGAGTCGAATATGAAAAACATATTCACTAAAAATGACATAATGGGAAATATAAATATGTCTTGTGGAGCGGTCTAGACACTTGTACCCCATATGCATAGGACTATATCCTAGAAAGACACACATGATGGAGCGAAACCCTAATTGGGGTGCATTGTAATTGCATAAACTAGGCCAACAACCGCAACCAAAAGTGCGAATAAAGGAGTAGTTGTAACATCCCATAATTTAAGAGACTCAGTAATGGGTAGAATATGTTGTGTGCAGTGCATCCATGCATATAAATCCGAGAGTAATTTCAAAATTTGCTTCTTAAGATGAAGGCCTTGAATTGAAACACCAGAGATGGAACATCCCTGCAAATCGATTTGATTCGAAAACGAACTTCAAGACTTTTTAAGAAAATGGGAGGGGAAACGCAAAACCTTAAGGAAGTTACATTGTTGTACCAAAGAATACTATTGAGTTAGGTTGGGATCCGGGTGACTTTAAGCCACTTTGGTTTGAATTTAAAATTGAACTTTGACCAAGTCAAACATGAATTCAAACAAGCTAAGCAAAGACCTAAGTCTTTAAATTTAAAAACACACAAGTCAAATATAAAACCACAACCTTTTCATTCTATCCAACCATCCTATATAGCAGTTGAGCACAAAAAATTAAAAACTAAAAGGTTAAATAAGAAATTCTAGCCACATTCCAATAGTTATCAAAATATATAATACAACTCAGAAAATTGAAACAAAGACCAAAAATTTGCAGAATATCATTCTATATCACAATAAAATACATTTACATAAAATTACAAGATGGAAATCTAGAAAGGTACAAATAGAAAATAAACCTATTAAAAACTACTACAGAGAACATGAAAAATCTGCATGTCTGTAACTCTAGGCCAAGCACGCTTAACCTCAGAGTTTGTTTCAGATGAGCTGCTGGAAAAGAAGTTGCAACTTGATAGTATGGGCAAGAACGACCATATTATCTTTAGGAAACAACAACTCAGCCAATAGATCCATCTAACTTAATTTGTTAAAGGCAGCAACTATGAAATCTCCCCAAGAACAACCTAAATGGATTCATAAATCCCGCAGAAATTCATAATGCACTAAATGAACATGGAATGCTCACCAAGAAATTTGAGTATAAGGAATCATTATAAATGTAATAATTCCACTACTATATATGAGTAGCAAGATCAACTCTAGCCCACAAGTCAAGCCAACTATTTCCTTAATCCATTTGAAATAATATCCACTTGATCATCATAAACATATATCATATAAAATCCACTTACAATTTCCAAGTTAAGAAACAATACACAACCATCCACTTGTCAATTCTAGAATTGGCATAGGACAAAAATTACAAGCGACTTGCCATATTTGGCATATGGAGATGCATTGCATATGTGTATAAGACCATCACAGCATGTGCTTGACCATCAAAAAAAGTTTACACCTCCGTATAAACCAAAATACTAAGAAGATTTCGCTGATTCCTAAGAAGCTCACACATCACTACATGGCAGCAAGGTGTCAGGACCACATACACTCAGCCACATTATAAACAGCTTGGATCTCTCACCCTAGACCCTCGCAACTCACGTTCCAGTCTTAGACTCAAAACACACACTCACTCACTTAGAGAGAGACCTCTAGAGAGGGAAGGCAAGCAAGAACAACTTAGGAACCAGAAGAATAAGGAAGGAGGGAGAGATGCAGCATATGTAGATCTTCAACAAGTACATATATGAGCCTTCAAAGGTATAGAGCTCAAAACCCTACAGTAGATGGGATAGGTTGAAGTAGTATCAAGGGATCAATTGGATCCATTAGTATAAATGAGAGAGATTTGGTTGCACTATACTAACACTAGCTAGACTAGCAATCTGTGCATCCTCTTCATAGAGGAACACCATAGTTGCACAACCCTAACTATGAGAACACCAAAAAAAGGGGCCAAAGGTTAGATATGAATAGTAAAATTCATCTACACCTAATGTAAAGTAGACTTGTATCAGAACATAATACAAAGGAACAAAAATCAATGATCCATGATCACCATATCGATCCAAAGAAAAAAATATTGTATTACAATCTTAAAGATTCCTAAGCATCAAGTTTTAAACACAAACCTCCAGAAACTATCTATACATGTTATTATTAAAGCAAGCTTCAGTAAAAAATTACCAGTAATTACAGTAACATGATGGAGAAAATTCCAACATGTATTGTGTGCTTAAACAATTAACACTACAACAACATAAGATCCTTATTAGTAATTAGACAATTACAACTACTAATAAACCTAAGAGCAATTATTAGATCTCCGCTAAACAAGATCATACCATTTAAACAAAGTGTCACTATTGAAATTGATAGAAAAAATTAGTTAATAGCCTAAACTACATTCTAATCACACCACAAGTACCAAGATCACACCTTGATAAGCAAGTTCATCCTAGAACCATCTAGCACCTTCTAGAAGACCTAGAACATTACCAAATTATGCTAGGCCTTAAACAAAAACCCTAGTTCTTCAGAGAACAGTACTAGGAAGAGAGAGTAAAATCTAGAGAGAGAGAGTGCATTTACCTTCAGAGAGGGAGAGCCTAGCTCATACCTATTTGTGTATTGGTTATAAGAAGACGACGGCGATGGCAGCACAGGGAGCACCCATGGTGGGGTAGCTCGACCTACAACTGGCCAAGCTAATAGTCGAGGAGCAGCGGAGAGCATCTCCAGGACCCAGGCCTAACACCAGGAGGATACTGGAGTAGAGCAGTGTCATCACACCAAAACCCTATCTCGGGTTATGGTTGAGTGTGAGCCCAAGAAGGAAGGATAGAGGCAAATCATCTCAGTAGGAAGGTGGAGAAGAGGCGTGCAAATAGTTCTGCAATGCGGCAGCAACAAAGGAGGCCAGAGCTGGCCAAGGCAGTCAGGTGATGCCAAAGAAATTATTGAATGTCATCCAAACAACATTAAAATACTATACACTTGTATCCAATAAAAATTTAATAATAAATAAAACATTTACATACACTTTATTAAATTTAAAATTAAAAGGAAATTCAAATTAACTAACCCAAATTTTAAATAGGAAACCGACAGAACTTTGTATTCCTTAATGAACACAAATTACCAATGTATTTCTTGAGATGTATAAATTCCTATAAAATGTCATTCTACTTTATGTAACAAAAAAATAAAAAAATAAAATCTTGAAGAAACCTTAAAACATTGTGGAAATTGCTAAAAGCTTTGGATATGGTATTCTCCACTTAACCATAATAACATTGGGAAGTTATTCTTCCAATTCTCAAGAAGATGTGTTTAAAAGAAATCAAATAATAAAAGAATTGTAATTTCCAAACTCTCACTAAATAAAGTGAAATAACCATTCCCTTTAATATTTATGATATCAAAATAAAGTATGGAAATAAATTCAACTAAAAGCAACCAATATGTTTAACTATAACCAATAATTGTCATAAGTAAAATAAAAATGATAATAAAATAACCTTAAGAGAATTATTCTTCAGAAGTTGTTATTTGTTAAGAATAAATAAAGTTAAAATGAACCAATACCATCAAGTATTAAACCACTTAAAAGAATGCCTAAGAAATAATTATTTACTAGTTAGAGATAAGTATGGAAAACCTTGTTATGATATTGAACCTTGAATGATTTAATGATCGCTTAAACTCTATTTAGTGGGTGAAGTAAATTTAAACCAAATCCTTAAGAAATCACCAACCTAACACTAAGACAAATCCGTAAATGAAATCAACGGGGATTTAGTACCGAGGGTTCAGAATGCTTGCATTTCATATATTATGCATCCCAACATATTAGCATCTTTAAATATTAATCCTTATCGAACCGATGATGCTATTCTTTCATTTGGATCTTATGACGACTAGAAGATGCTGATTGCATAACCTGCAGTCAAAAGGCAAGTTCATTCTTGCATAGACATTATGAGACCATACTTTCATACCATTTGCAAGTTGAATCTTACATGTACTTTACTTTACACAAACACTTTTCAAAAACTCTATCAACTGCATTAATAGAAAAATATTGTTTTATGAATGAAATAAAATGTGAAATGGTGGGCAATGGTATCATGGGTGGAAATCCATCTAGTGGAGATTCCATTGTACCGTAAAAGTTAGAACATAACAACATATGTAGTTAGTGATTGAAAGCGCCATATAAACCGTGCTAACCACAGATCCCAAAATGAGACGGAAAAGTCAGCTAGACCTTCTTCCTATCTTTTGTGTTCATATCCGAAGTCAGGTTGTGATCCAAACTAGAGAAGCGGATGGAAGTCCGTAAGGTCCCTATCCTATACTGCAGGGTAATGACTTAAAATATAAGAAGGGATGGCAACTGAGTGTAAGTCTTGGACCGAAGCTCATTGCAATGGTTACACAACAGGGTCGTGGAGAGGCTATTAGTTGGCTAGTTTTTACACTGGGCCTGAAATCATGGAATTTTGAACGATAAAGATCATCCTGATGTGCAACAAGGCTAAAGATGTTTGTGGGTAAAGTAGCACATCTCTCGAGAGTGTATAAATATGACATGTTACTCCTTGTTCTGGGAAAGAATTAAGAGCGCATCATGAAAGAGGATTCCATGAAGTCATATACAACCTGTGAAGGCTGGTAGACATAGAATTTTATAAACTAGAACTTACCTTTTCTAAAAACCTGATTTCAAAAATTGCACAAGCCTAGGATGTCCGATCCACGCATATTCAACAAACTCACAGAACACCGCTAGAAGAAGCAATAGTAGGATCCAAAACAATAGAATGGATTAACTCAAGAGGAACAATAGAAACACGATGAGAACCATTATAAGGCAATTTTCGACTTTTAGCATGCTGACAAGCATCATAAACTAAGGTATGATTATTGGAAGAACACACAAGATCATTAATCTTAACAATGGACTAAAGTATATTATTCAAGGGATGACCGAGACGCTAATGCCACTTGGATGGGGTGATCTTGATGCTATATGATGCATGTCGAGGAGACGATGGCGATGCTCAACTAAATAGAATAAGATAATGCCTGCCATGACTTCTATCGTGAAGAAGAGTTCTCCTCGTGGCCTTGTCCTTAACAAGGAAAAATGGTTTATGAAATTCAACAAAGATATCCTTGCCGAACACAAGATGATAAACATATAAAAGATTCTTGCTAATGTGCAAAACATGAAGGACAAATGCGCAAGCGTATAGTCGAAATGGCTAAATTCGAATGACCAATATGTGAAATAGATAAACTTGTACCATTGGTCACTTGCACTTGATCCTTCTCGCCATAGCGCTCATGCATGTGGAGGCATTTGAGATCACTCGTAAGGTGATCCGTAGCAATGGTATCCATTAACCAGTGTGAAGGGTTATTGGAGGGTGTGGACGTTGAGTTGATGGAATGGTAGTCGTGGCTATAGTGGTTGCGACAGTCCAAGCCTCGTGGCCCTAGTTTTTGCAAATCCGGCACCTAGGGCTATTGCCGTCATCATTCATTCCTCCGTTGTCGCCTTCATTGTGGTCGTTGCCGCCTCCGTCGTGGTCGTCCTTCCCATGCTGCGGATAGCCACCAAGGGGCCACCCGAGGGACGTCCGTCACCCGGACAAGCGATGTCCTACGCGCGCGGTCAACCAACGTAGCGGGTATGACCTGGCTGCGACACAGTGTTCGCTGACGAGGACCACTCCTTGGCCTAAGCTTGCTGTGGAAGTTGAAGGGCTTCATAGTTGAGAACCATGGAGGAGAAATTTGGAAGCATTACCACATTAGTCGCAACACTGAGGGATGTGGAGATAGGGTTAAAAGCTAGGCCCAACCTAGCGGCGACCATGGTTTCAGAGAGGGCCTTCACTTTGTGCATGTACTCGCCCGCCGTCATATCCCGCTTCTTCAGCGCCTGGAGTTGGCGCCGGATGTGCCGAACATCGGCATGATTCTCCATGTTGAACATGGACCGAACATCAGTCCATACTATTGTGGTCATGGAGCAGCCAAGCATCTGGCACTCGATATCCTCCGCCATCGAGGAGATAAGCAACCCAAGGACCTTCTGATATTGCATCCACCACCGCTGGCACTCAGGGTTGGCCATGATGTGGGAGATATCACCGCTTCCTTCGGTGAGGTTTTTGTTTGGTGCCGCAGTTGTGCCATCGAGGTGCCTATGGAGGGACGCGTCGATGAAGTTGGTGAGGGTGATGGATCGCCAAAGAATGAAGGTTCGGTCAAGGCAAGCCAGGGTGGTCGGGATAGGAGCGGTGATCGTAGTGGCTGCAGGGAGACCATGGGTCCGGCCGAAACTAAGACCTGTAGATCGGAGGAGTTCGCCATGGTGATGGCAAAGATCCGATGGGATAGGTGGCGGTACGATTAGGGTCTGGATAGGTGGTGGCGGTGGGAGAGAAGATTTTGATACCAAAGTTTGATTTTAGGGTTGCGTGAAGGCAAAACCTCCACATGTCTCCTTTATATAGTGATCAACAGATTAAATACGGTTACATACGTATAAGAATACATGACAGGTTACATACGTATAAGAATACATGACAGAGTAAAACTATACAAGCTACACTAGGCCTATCTTAACAACACTAATACTAACTTGTATGTAGGCTACCTGTTTCGGAACTTTTTTGCTAAAAAATCCTATGAGACCTGGTCTATTACCCTGTAGAAAAGACCCACCTCCATGCACAACGGCTGCACTATCCAATTCTAAGTATCTAACTAGCGCAAATATCCGTGTGTTGCTACGGGTTAATTTTTACTATATTTTATTTTTGAAATTCTACCAATATATTAGTAATCACAACAGTAAAAAAGGCTCAAAGTAATAAAAATTACAAATAGATCGTTCGACTACCGCGTGTATACCTTAGTGCCGCGTGTATCTTCCATGATGGCTAGTTCCTTCTCGGTCGCATATGTCTCTATCTCTATGGCCACTACCGACCGGCAGTGGCACATGGTGACTATCGATCAATGACGGCTCTTTCACATCATAGTCGGCTCGGGCTTATGCGGACCTTCAGGGTTGGATTAACTGTCGTCACCATGTAGGTCACGCTCACTGTATACAACAACCTAATAAATTTTCCTATGATGTTGCAACGGGTTGATTTGTAGCACTCCCTCTTCTAAGAAAAAAGTGTATCTTTTTGTTAGAAATTTTTGAAATTCAAGCCTAACATCCCTAAAACTCGTCCTTTGCCACGAGTTGATTTTAGTCTGTTTTCGATGTTCACAGTTTTGTATAGCAGGAGGTTTAGAAAATTGATTAGGGATTTGGTAGTCAGTGTGTTGCGATTGAGGGCCTAGAAGAACCTAGTTGTAACTTTTTCTTTTTTCAAGATCTTACATGTAACGTGTCTTGGTGTACTGTCTCTCTATTGGTCGCTTGCAAGAGAGAGAGCTTGTGGACTAAAAAAAGAACCCTGACATGACGTGTAGACCCGAATATCTGTCTCTCCTCTTTTAGATCTACACTGAGTAGCACATGCTAGCACTTATTATGCCTAGGTTGCCTCCGCCCAGAACACTGTCAAATGACGATGGATGGATTACTGCTGCCTAAAAAAATCCTGAATCCCTCCTCTTCCTAGGCTTATTCCTCTAAATTCCCCATTCTATTACAGCCATAAATTCTCTAATTTAGACCTGATTTGGCCTTGCGGGTCATGGTCTTGCTGGAGTTGTCGTTCCTCAGTTGGCTGAGATCACTGGAGTGGTCACAACCATGCTTCTTGAGCGTAGGAGTGGGAGTGATAGGATTCCTACGGGGCCGCCCCAGCCGCTTACAACCGTCCATGCGCTAGCAGCACTTTCGCCATCCCTTGTCATCGGCGCCCGACTCCTCTGTTCACTACCATCCCCTCCTGATTCCGCCGTCGATGTCGTATATGTGTCACCAAGCCCGACTCCGCCCTTCCGAGATTAGTGGATGCGGACTGGACACCATCCTCGATTTGCTAATTTCCGGCAACACCTTTCTCTGCTTCCAGTTTCTCGAGATGGTTGATGGCGTTCATGTTTTTCATGTCCTGCTTGACTTTGCTTCTTGACAAATCGATTTTATCTTCTCTATTTTGAGCCTATTGTTTCTTTTCCCCGGGTGAAACTGAGGAAGAATCGGGGACTCAGTGCACTCGAGCCATCTTGATCTTCCCTAATTCTGATCTCTCTTCATCTAATCCCCGCCTGAGCCATATTTCTTTCCTAATTCTGATCTCTCTTCATCTAATCCCCGCCTAATCTGCTTTACTTTGTCTCTAATTCTCAACGGAGTCATCTTCCTTGTACATTTGAAAAAGCTCATCTCGCCCAAATTCTTCTCTGCCCATAATCTAGAAGTTTCACCGTCTCGATGCGGAAGTAGCAAGGCTCGGACCGACCGGATTAGATGGTCAGGGCATATCCTCGTCTCCTCTGGGCCGCGTCGTCCACGTGTAGAAGATTGACCTACCGCTCATGCGGCCTCTCTGCTGCGGCGAGTGGCAGCGGCGTGCAGGCGGCCATTCGTTGCAACTGCGTCGTGATCGATTCTCTTGGCGTTTCACGATGGCACGCAAGGAATTGACCCGTGGTGCGAGGATTTGATTTCGTATTATTATGGGACTTCAATCCGGGTTTGTTTGATGTAACAGCGAGCGGGGTATTTGAGGAAGCCTCTGATGGATGAAGCAAGCGAGGGACGGTGGTTTTTCCCTGGCAACAGACGAAGCGGTATAACTTGCAGGTGGCATTGGTGGTAATTTCCATCAACCCCAGGGGCAAAACAGTCCAAATAAAAAAGCTGGTTGACAGAAACGTCATGTCCTTTATTATTAGGTACTAGCACACTTGCCCGTGCGTTGCGACGGGTGAAAGAAAACAAATTTTAATAGAAACATCAAATGATTCAAATTTTACTCCAAAGTAGACCGACCTAGGTAACCTATGACTTTCGTGTTTCTATTTATTTGATCTACTCTTTTATAATGCATTGTAGTTTTATTCTTAATTAATCTAATATTTTAGACTCTATTTTAAAATAGTGGTTGCTATAATGCTTCTAAATCGAACATACATGATGATTTAGCGTCGATACTCATGACTGCAAAGCTGACTTACAGAGCAGTTCAATCAAAAAAAATTGCTACTTCAACTTGCCCAAAGACTAAGCAAGGAACAAAAGCGTAATTAGGTGCGACACAGAGGTCATAACTGAGCAAATCATAACGCCAACAACACAACTATTTGGGCGATTGCATGCGCCAAAGAATTATCCTTCCTAAAAATAATATTTATCCTCCCTGTTGATTTTAGTCAGCAAGAGGAAGATAGAGTGGTTTAAGTTTGTTGGACTCCTATGCAATGTTGGCCAGCATCATCTATTTACTTAGGATAGAAAAAAACCTCACGAACTAAGCTCCAATGAGATTCAATGATCGACGGATTTTCGGGGAACATCAAGAGCTCAAAATCAGCTTTGGTCCCTCCAGAATTACAACTAATTCTGCACTTGGACATGAGCGTAAGAAACCCAGACAGATACAATTCAGAAACAACTATATGTCTATATACATTATTCCACAATAAGTATTGTCACACAGCGACACCACAAAGCGGCTAGTAGAGCCTGCGATCACTGCAACAAAGGTTGCGAGTTTGGAGAGAGACCCAAGATCGAGAAAATGCACAACAGATTTGCCATGTTGATTGTAGCATCCCAATTGTCTAACAATTGTAATGCTACTTGTCCTAGTAAGATATTGGCTACTTTATATATATTATTGTTCCATCATAATTATATCATGCTCATGTCATCATGCCACCTTGCATTTGAGCATCATATAAAACTCCTTTTCTTTTGGTTTTTCTCTCACATGCATTATTAATTGTATTTGCTTCTTGATATTATATTTGGCTATTGATATATTGTTCAAATGCCCAAGTTGAGTTGGGGGCATATCTTTTATTTCCATTCCACCACCTTTCTCTTCCACCACTTTATAATCCCACCATCCCATTAACCATGAGCTTGTTTTTCTTTCTTTTGCTATTTTTGTTCTAGCTCATGTGGGTTGGGGTGGATCTAGTCCATTAAATTCTTTTGCTTGGCTCTATTCCACTTCTTGGAAAATGCATGAGAATAATGCCATAATATTATATTGTTTTCACAAATAAATGATGGCATTAGTATTTTTGCATGGGCCATGCACAATTCTTCACCACCTTTCTCTCCTTTGGTTTTCTTTGGTTTTAATGGATCCTATCTTTGAGAAAACATCTCCTACCACTCCACCATCCTCATAGGCTCATATATATCTTTCTTCTTAATTTTATTCTACATGCATGAACCATATGAGGCCTAGTTCCTCATTTCCTTTCTTTTCTTTTCTTGAAATTCTCCTTCACTTCACCTCATGTTAATTCAAACACTCCTCATGTTCCACTTGTTTTGGCCTTGGTACAAGTTTTAACAAATTAAAAACCTAAAAATAATCTAAACCTAGCCACTCTCTTCATCCTCCTCATAACCCTATTCCCACTAAACCCTAACCCTAATCCTCCTCCTCTTTACCTCTCTTTCTCTCACACCCCTCTCTCTCTAACATGGGAACCACCTGACCTCACCCTCTCCCTGGCCCACCTCAGCTACCCTACCCTCTCTCTCTAACCCTAACCATCCCCTAACCCCAAGCCTTTCTCTACTTCGCCAAAAGTGCACACCTCCATGTGCCTCTCCCCTCTCTCCCTTACCACACCAATCTCCCCAGCACCTCTTTGGTCGAGTCCTGGAGCCCAAGCACCCCACCTTCCCCCTCCTTTTCACCACGAGAAGGACACGGCCACCACCTCGCAAAACCCTAGTCACCTTGGCCAGAACCCGAGATCTGCGCGTCCTGAAGCTCACCAAGCCCAGCCAGGAGCTCCGACGAGGTCGTCCACGTCCCCTTCGTCGCCTTGTTCCAGCCCAGGGCCAACGCCTCGCCGGAAACTAGCTGGGCGCTGCCGTGCACCGCCGCAGCCCGAGGCCACCGTCCACGAGCCCCGCGCCAGATCCCCTCCACCTCCACACGAACAACCACCCCGGCGACCCCACGGTGAGCTCCTGCACCTCCCAGACAAGGTCTTCCCCTCCCTCCGGCGCCGTAGCCCCGCCGCGCTCCGTCGAGCAGCCTCCGTGCACCGCCGCGCGCCGCGCTCTGGCAGACAGCCGCAGCCGCAGCTGCAGATGCTACTGTCCTGCCTCTGTTCCCCGCCGTGCCCCGCGCGCTATGGTCCTCCTCCATCAAAGCCACCTGAACGAAAAATGTAGGCCGATGTTCCCTCTCCGTTTTTCGTTTTTGGAGCGACACGATTCGTCCAGCGTACGCGCCGCCACCGTCGTCGGAAGACGGCCAGATCCGCCGCTGGCAACACCGCGTCTGTCAGCGCGTCGCGACAGCCGGTGTCGTTTTGCACATGACCCCCTCCCCTTTTTCCCGCCTAAACCCGCAGTCCTAGTGCCCCACCTGTCAGCCCCGGAAAAATCTTGCAAGAAAACCCTCGCAGTCTGAAGTTTCCCCGCCCGCGCAGCCCCGGAGCACCCACGTGTCACGCCCCGGCTGGGTGACGCGCGCGCGTGGCCCCGCTGGGCGCGACCCCACTTGTCAGCGATTGCGGCTAGGAGCGGCCAAGTGAGAAAAGTTGTCTGCGCGTCTTTTCTCGCCAGTCAGCGCAAGGCCCACCGTCAGTGTCTGGGGTTGATTCCGCCTGAGTAACAAAAGTTTTTCCCTGTGTCTGTTTTTAATAAATCTTATTCAAATTGTTTTAAATTCAAATTCAAATCAGATTCAAATAATTTTTAAAATACAAATCCAAATAATACATATAATATATGTTTTGGAATCAGAAAAATGTGAGGAATTCAAATATGGCCTTCAAAATATATTTTGAACACTTTAAATTTTCGAGATGATTAAAATTACAATAAAATGCCCTTTTCCTTATTTAATTAATAACTTTTGTTTTATAACTCCAAATTTGACAAATAATATGTCTAAATCGATCAGCGCGACGAGCCCGTTCTATCTATGCAGTCCTTGTTCTGAATTGAAGCATGCATCATGTCAACATTCAAAATCTGAACTGTTTATGACAATAAAACTTGGGTAAATAAATAATAAATTGCTTTATTTCTTGTATCTACACCTCACCTTTGCCATGCTACTTTAATGCCATGTAATTGTGCATCATTCATCATGGCATGCTTGGTTGCTTGTGGCATTTTACTTCATATGATTGTGCACTTTATTTATGTTGGCCCTTGTTTGTTTGGTTCTTCTTCGAATAGACGCCCAGTAGGAGAATTACCAGGAATCCCAGGAGTATTACCCAGATCCATCTCTCGCTTCAACTGAGCTGCCAGGCAAGCACTACCACATGCTTGCATACATACAGTACCTATTGCCTCTATCTTATTCTTGCATCATTGAGTCGCGATTGCATTAAATTGAATCCCAAGTACTGCATAGCCTTTACTTTTAAACCACACCAAGCCTGTTCCGGTCCCATGAGCCATTACTACAGGAGTTTTTTGAGCCATGCGAGTCGTAGAAAAACATGAGTAGGGTATGTGAGTGTCTGATGGATAATGAGGTACCTAAACAACATAACCTGAGTAGTAATGGGATAACTAATATCTGCTATTTGGTTTTTCATGCTCACTTGCGTCCCGTAGGACCCCGAGTACTTGATTCCTGTTCCTTGACTATTCGCACTATCCACATCCGGGAGGCCTTATGGACCCCCCTGAGTCAGAGCTTGATTCATTCTTATTTCTTGGGGCCACAATTAGTTTGGGGCTTTATTACTATCCTGTACTTATACCATGTTACTGCTTTATTTAAGATTGTGCGAGGAGCACCTGTACTGTTTTGGATCGTGGAATGTTTTCGCGGTATCGACAAGCCCAGTCACATTTTCGGGTTCCCAGTCGTATACAGCCATTGACACAAACCTTGGGTCCGTCTCGGAGCCGGCCAACTTCGTTGCAGGTAGCTTAATGGGGTGGCCCCCTGAAATATTTCTGAATCCTGTGATTGCTTTGTCGTGAATGCCTCGTTGGGTTTTGATTTGGTTTTTCCGAGGTTGATCGAGTGTGTGTTGCTATTCGTGCAACCCTGCAGGGTAAATCTTTCTGAAAGCCGTGTCCGCGGTTATGGACGACTTGGAGCACAGCTTCTCGATCATAGACAAGTATAACTAAAGTACCGCTTTTAATCTGACTAAGTACTTGACTAGTAATAGTGCAATACTCATGGAATGGTTAATAAAACTGCCAACGGATGATGGGGGTTGTTCGTCCGCTTCCTCGTTGGTAAGCGAGGAGGAGGATGGATCTGTTAATTATACTGTTATAACTGTTGTTCTTAATTAACGGACTTCCGTCTATCATTGGTTAGGCGGAAGGTTAGCGAGTATCTGTAGAACTATTAGATATTATCTTTTGCTGCAATTGCGTCACCCCAGGTTGTGTCCCCTTTAGTGGCATAAAGACTTGCTGAGTACCCCTAGGGTCTCACACGATAAATTGTTTGATTCAGATGAACAGGTGTACCCGCAAGATGGATACTGGGTGGAAGAGACAGATGATGTTGGCAACGATCATTCGGTGTAGAGATTCCGGGAACGGGGATCCGTGTGATCTGTGAGCGGGATGTGTTTATCTATGGGGCATCTTATGCCAATTTGCTTCTTATCCGTACTCGGATTTTGTTTTCCGCTTCCGCCTGATACTCTGATGTGTGATGTATGAGGAGCTATCCTAAATTATTATATCTATCTAGGACATTTGGATCTTGCCGTATGGCGTTGCTACATTTCTATTTCTTTTAGATGGAATGGCTCTGAGGACTGTTGTATGTGGCTTGCATACATACTCATTTGTGTATGTAGTTGATCCCTTCGCCTGCCGATTACCCCGCTCGTTCTTGTCCCATTGTCTGAAAGTGGTTAGGACGGCCGAAAGGTCTACCGTGAGTGGACCTGGGCCCCACCGTACTATTTTAACCACTTTCGTTCATCCAGGCATTAACTAAGAGCGTAATTCACCGAGGTAGTTACAATTGGTATCAGAGCCATCCCGCCCTTCAGGGTCTCAGCCAAAATGGTCGTTGTCAGTCTAGCAAATATTTTGGTAGTTATGTATACTAGGGAAAAACAAACGTGAGAGTAGGACTGCTTCCATTTTTCTTCTTACCCACCCACCCACCCTTTTCTGGTAAGGAAGTGTAACGTTTTCAATCCTCGTCTAAAATTCAAACTAGGATTCACGTGTTCTGGGTTCCGTAGTACCATAGGTTGTGTTTGTGTTTGTGTGTGTATGTGTGAATTCCTTGTCTATCTGTTGCATCCAAATGTTATCACTATCTGCCTTTTGGTTATCAACTGTTGGTACATTCCCTACCGACAGGCCTTTGTAAACCGACGCGATCTATTCTGACTCGTTGTATACCGATGCGATCTATCTTACTCTTTGTTATCCGACGTTATCTTGTTGGGGTGTTTTTTTTCGTAGTTACCAATCTTTAGGTTCATCTTAAGAAGAAGTTGTTGGGATATGTGTTTTACTGATTCATGTGCGGAGTAATGATTTGAGTGCGGGATGGAGTCGCGACCATACCACTACTTTTGTCATTTGCTTTTGTATATTGAACTAGTAGAGTTACTAATCTTGATTCGTTAAGTGGTTTTGCGCATATAGTGGTATTTTAATGCCGAAATTTGCGGAAAAGTATTGCAAATGCTTTGGGCACTATGCAGCAAAACCAGCAGCGCTTCGAGGAAAGCGTGAGGAGGAATGAGTTTGCTCCGCTACCTCCACCTCCCAAGCGAGGAGACATCAAGAGTTTTCTCAAGTTCAACCCATGCCAATTTGAGGTGTCTGATCAGCCACTTGATGCGGATGATTGGCTTCGTGAAGTGTCAAGGTTGCTCATGACTGCGGATGTTCCCGAGCAAGAATGGGTCAAGTGTGCTACTCACCTTTTGAAGGGAGATGCAGCTCTCTGGTGGGAAAGTTACCTCAAGGCAGATCTTTCTGGTTTTCAGCCTACTTGGGAGCGGTTCACTGCTGCTTTCAAAGAGCAATATCTGTCAGAAATTGTCATGGAAAGGATGAAGGAAGTGTTTCTCAACCTCAAGCAGGGCACTGACAATGTCAACACCTACATCAGAAACTTCATGAACCTGTCTCGTTATGGTGGCGATGAGATCTCTGATGACAAGAAGAAGCAAAAGAGGTTTCGGCAAGGCCTCAATGCTTCCATCAAATATGCAATCACTCATGCAAGGCCAGCATCTTTCCTGGAACTTCAACACACAGCTCTGCAGGAAGAAGCAAGTAGGCAAGTGTTTGAGGAGTCAAAGAAACACAGCCGTGATACAGCAAGCTCTTCTGCTATGACAGCTCCTTCTAAGCGTCGTGTCTGGGTTCCTAACACCCCACCGTCGCTCCCTGCTCCACCAAGACCTTCAAGCTACGCACCAAGGCCACCAAACTCCTTCACTGCGGCTCCCAGGGGCTACAACCACAACTACCCTAGAGCGCCTGGCGGAGTCCCTGGCTACGTTGCTCCACGTCCACCTGGTGCTTGCTATACTTGTGGAAACACTGGACATCAGCACTGGAATTGTCCTATGAACAACAAAGCTCTTCCACCACCACCTCTAAGACCTGCGACAAGTGCTCCTATGATTCGTGCACCTCCACCTCGGGCTCTCAACATCAACACTAAGCCGGGATCTACGGTTGCTCGTGCCAACTGTGTCAACGTCGCTCAAGCTGAGCATGCACCTGGAGTTGTCATGGGTATGCTTCCTGTTAACTCAGTCCCTGCACGAGTTTTGTTTGATTCTGGTGCTTCACATTCTTTCGTTTCTCACAAATTTGCAAATGAGCATGAGCTTGTTATAGACCAGCTGGTTAAAAAGTTAATGGTTCTTTCTCCCGGGGCAAGATTTTTATCTACTAAGATCAGCCATGGCAATCAAATTGAGATTGGTGGTTCTTCTTTTTCGGCGTCCTTAATTGTTCTGGGCAATTCTGATATTGATGTTATCTTGGGCATGGATTGGTTGACAGCAAATGCAGCTGTGATTGATTGTGCTGAACGTTCGGTTTCTCTGAAAATTCCTGAAGGCCATATAGTCTATTCTCCAAGTCTGACTCCTGCAATTCAGCTTTATTCTTTGGCGGCTCTGAATGATGATGCTATGGAAGGTATCCAGAGTGTTCCTGTAGTTTGTGAGTTTCCAGATGTCTTTCCTGAAGAGTTGCCAGGTATGCCTCCGGATCGTGAGGTTGAGTTTGTCATTGAACTTGAACCTGGTACCGCTCCTATCTCCAAGCGGCCTTATAAAATGGGTCCTGCTGAGTTGGCTGAACTTAAGCGTCAGTTGGATGAACAAGAGAAGTTGGGTTTCATTCAGCACAGTACTTCTTCTTGGGGTAGTCCAACCATCTTTGTGAAGAAGCGAGACAAGACTGATAGACTTTGTGTTGACTATCGGGCACTCAATGCTAAAACAATCAAAAATAAATATCCCCTTCCGCGGATTAATGATCTCTTCGATCAGCTAGCTGGAGCTGTGGTATTCTCTAAGCTTGATTTGAGAAGTGGTTACCATCAAATCAAGATTCGCAAGGAAGATGTTCCCAAAACAGCTTTCACCACCCGCTATGGTCTGTATGAGTACACGGTCATGTCTTTCGGTCTCACCAATGCACCTGCCACCTTCTCGAGGCTTATGAACTCGGTTTTCATGGAGTATCTTGATAAGTTCGTTGTGATCTATCTGGATGACATTCTAGTCTATTCTAAGTCTAAGGAAGAACATGAAGAACACCTTCGGTGTGTCCTAAACAAGCTTCGTGAGAACCGCCTGTATGCAAAGTTCTCCAAGTGTGAATTCTGGCTGCCTCAAGTCACCTACCTTGGTCACGTCATCTCTGCCAAGGGCATTGCCGTCAACCCAGAAACTACTAAGACAATTATGGACTGGCTTCCACCCATAAATGTCAAAGAAGTCCGGAGTTTCCTTGGTTTGGCCAGTTACTGTCGGTGATTTGTTCAAAACTTCTCAAAGATTGCGAAGCCTCTTACCGATCTCCTCAAGAAAGGCAAGAAATACCTTTGGACTCCTACATGTCAAGTAAGCTTTGAAACACTCAAAGAGAAGCTCACTTCCACACCAGTCTTGGTTCCTCCAGATACATCAAAGCCTTTCCAGATTTTCTGTGATGCTTCGTTGCAAGGATTGGGTGCGGTCCTTATGCAAAAAAAACAAGTTGTTGCTTATGCATCTCGTCAGTTGAAGATGCATGAGATCAACTATCCCACACATGACCTCGAACTCGCAGCAGTTGTCTTTGCTTTGAAAGTATGGAGGCATTACTTGCTTGGCAACCGTTGTGAGATCTTTTCTGATCATAAGAGTCTGAAGTATATCTTCACACAGCCTGATCTCAACCTTCGTCAGAGGAGGTGGATTGAAACAATTAATGATTTCGATTTGACCATCAACTACACCCCGGGAAAAGCCAATGTCATGGCAGATGCTCTCAGCCAAAAAGCTTGTGTCAACAACCTCATGGTGGAAGAACAACAACCTCTCTTGTGCGAGGAATTCCGCAAGCTCAACCTTGAAATTGTGGATCAAGGGTATCTTCTGAACCTTCTAGCAACACCTCTATTGGAAGAAAAGGTCCGTTCCATTCAGCTTGGGGATCCTTACACTAAAAAGGTCATCTCCAACATTCAGCTTCCGAAGTACGAGTCTTTCCACGTAGATGACCAAGGCACTCTTTTCTTTGAACACCGGATGTTTGTTCTGAACTACCCGGGTTTAAGAGAGCAAGTTCTCAAGGAGGTGCATGATTCTGTTCTTTCTATCCACCCTGGAAGCACTAAGATGTACATGGACTTGAAAACACAATATTGGTGGCCTGGTTTGAAACGATATTGTGCCAAGTATGTCTCAGAGTGTGATGTTTGTCACAGAGTTAAAGCTGTCCATCAGAAACCTTCCGGCCTTCTACAGCCATTGAAGCCTCCGGAATGGAAATGGGAGAAAGTAGAGATGGACTTCATCACTGGTTTTCCAAGGTCGCAGAAGGGCAACAATGCAATCTTTGTTGTCATTGACAGGCTTTCCAAAGTAGCTCACTTATTTCCAGTAAAGGAAACAATTTCTACAATTCAGTTGGCTGAGCTCTATATCCACAGAATTGTCTCTCTGTATGGAGTTCCTCTTGAGATCAGTTCAGACCGTGGAAGCATCTTCACTTCCAAGTTCTGGGGAAGTTTCCAAAATGCTTTGGGAACAAAGTTAAACTTCAGCACAGCTTACCACCCTCAGTCGCAAGGACAAGTTGAAAGGATCAATCAGATTCTGGAAGATATGCTCCGTGCTTGCGTTATTTCTTTTGGCATGAAGTCGGAAGAATGTCTTCCTTATGCTGAATTCTCTTACAATAACAGCTTCTAGAAAAGTCTAAATATGGCACCATTTGAGGCTCTCTATGGTCGCAAATGCAGAACTCCGATTGGTTGGTCGGGCGCAGGTGGAAGAATATTGTTTGGCCCCGACATTGTAACTCAAGCGGAGGAGAAAGTTCACATCATTCTTGAAAACCTAAAGATTGCTCAAAGTCGCCAGAAGAGCAATTACGATAGGAAGCACACAGACATGGAGTATGTCCCTGGTGATCTCGTTTACCTTCGTGTCACTCCCATGAGAGGCACGCATCATTTTGGTATCAAAGGAAAGCTGGCTCCTAGATACATCGGTCCTTTCAAAATTCGTGGAAGAAGAGGAGAAGTTGCTTATGCTCTTGAGCTCCCTGAACAACTCAAAGTCCATGATGTTTTCCACATCTCTCAACTCAAGAAGTGCTTCAAGGATCCCGGCAGGACCGTGGACCATGAACTCATCAATCTCCAAGAAGACCTTTCTTATCAAGAACACCCCACAAAAATTCTTGAAGTCGCAGAAAGAAGGACTCGCAACAAGTCCATCAAGTTCTGCAAGGTGCAGTGGTCGCACCATTCCGTTGATGAAGCAACCTGGGAACGTGAAGATGAGCTCCGTGCCAAGTATCCTTCCCTCTTTGAATCTTCTTCTTCCTAGAATCTCGGGGCGAGATTCCTGTTTAGTGGGGGAGAGTTGTAGCATCCCAATTGTCTAACAATTGTAATGCTACTTGTCCTAGTAAGATATTGGCTACTTCATATATATTATTGTTGCATCATAATTATATCATGCTCATGTCATCATGCCACCTTGCATTTGAGCATCATATAAAACTCCTTTTCTTTTGGTTTTTCTCTCACATGCATTATTAATTGTATTTGCTTCTTGATATTATATTTGGCTATTGATATATTGTTCAAATGCCCAAGTTGAGTTGGGGGCATATCTTTTATTTCCATTCCACCACCTTTCTCTTCCACCACTTTATAATCCCACCATCCCATTAACCATGAGCTTGTTTTTCTTTCTTTTGCTATTTTTGTTCTAGCTCATGTGGGTTGGGGTGGATCTAGTCCATTAAATTCTTTTGCTTGGCTCTATTACACTTCTTGGAAAATGCATGAGAATAATGCCATAATATTATATTGTTTTCACAAATAAATAATGGCATTAGTATTTTTGCATGGGCCATGCACAATTCTTCACCACCTTTCTCTCCTTTGGTTTTCTTTGGTTTTAATGGATCCTATCTTTGAGAAAACATCTCCTACCACTCCACCATCCTCATAGGCTCATATATATCTTTCTTCTTAATTTTATTCTACATGCATGAACCATATGAGGCCTAGTTCCTCATTTCCTTTCTTTTCTTTTCTTGAAATTCTCCTTCACTTCATCTCATGTTAATTCAAACACTCCTCATGTTCCACTTGTTTTGGCCTTGGTACAAGTTTTAACAAATTAAAAACCTAAAAATAATCTAAACCTAGCCACTCTCTTCATCCTCCTCATAACCCTATTCCCACTAAACCCTAACCCTAATCCTCCTCCTCTTTACCTCTCTTTCTCTCACACCCCTCTCTCTCTAACATGGGCACCACCTGACCTCACCCTCTCCCTGGCCCACCTCAGCTACCCTACCCTCTCTCTCTAACCCTAACCATCCCCTAACCCCAAGCCTTTCTCTACTTTGCCAAAAGTGCACACCTCCATGTGCCTCTCCCCTCTCTCCCTTACCACACCAATCTCCCCAGCACCTCTCTGGTCGAGTCCTGGAGCCCAAGCACCCCACCTTCCCCCTCCTTTTCACCACGAGAAGGACACGGCCACCACCTCGCAAAACCCTAGTCACCTCGGCTAGAACCCGAGATCTGCGCGTCCTGAAGCTCACCAAGCCCAGCCAGGAGCTCCGACGAGATCGTCCACGTCCCCTTCGTCGCCTTGTTCCAGCCCAGGGCCAACGCCTCGCCGGAAACTAGCCGGGCGCCGCCGTGCACCGCCGCAGCCTGAGGCCACCGTCCACGAGCCCCGCGCCAGATCCCCTCCACCTCCGCACGAACAACCACGCCGGCGACCCCACGGTGAGCTCCTGCACCTCCCAGACAAGGTCTTCCCCTCCCTCCGGCGCCGTAGCCCCGCCGCGCTCTGGCAGACAGCCGCAGCCGCAGCTGCAGATGCTACTGTCCTGCCTCTGTTCCCCGCCGTGCCCCGCGCGCTATGGTCCTCCTCCATCAAAGCCACCTGAACAAAAATGTAGGCCGATGTTCCCTCTCCGTTTTTGTTTTTGGAGCGACACGATTCGTCCAGCGTACGCGTCGCCACCATCGTCGGAAGACGGCCAGATCCGCCGCTGGCAGCACCGCGTCTGTCAGCGCGTCGCGAGAGCCGGTGTCGTTTTGCACATGACCCCCTCCCCTTTTTCCCGCCTAAACCCGCAGTCCTAGTGCCCCACCTGTCAGCCCCGGAAAAATCTTGCAAGAAAACCCTCGCAGTCTGAAGTTTCCCCGCCCGCGCAGCCCCGGACCGCCCACGTGTCACACCCCGGCTGGGTGACGCGCGCGCGTGGCCCCGCTGGGCGCGACCCCACTTGTCAGCGATTGCGGCTAGGAGCGGCCCGGTGAGAAAAGTTGTCGGCGCGTCTTTTCTCGCCAGTTAGCGCAAGGCCCACCGTCAGTGTCTGGGGTTGATTCCGCCTGAGTAACAAAAGTTTTTCCCTGTGTCTGTTTTTAATAAATCTTATTCAAATTGTTTTAAATTCAAATTCAAATCAGATTCAAATAATTTTTAAAATCCAAATCCAAATAATACATATAATATATGTTTTGGAATCAGAAAAATGTGAGGAATTCAAATATGGCCTTCAAAATATATTTTGAACACTTTAAATTTTCGAGATGATTAAAATTACAATAAAATGCCCTTTTCCTTATTTAATTAATAACTTTTGTTTTATAACTCCAAATTTGACAAATAATATGTCTAAATCGATCAGCGCGACGAGCCCGTTCTATCTATGCAGTCCTTGTTCTGAATTGAAGCATGCATCATGTCAACATTCAAAATCTGAACTGTTTATGACAATAAAACTTGGGTAAATAAATAATAAATTGCTTTATTTCTTGTATCTACACCTCACCTTTGCCATGTAATTGTGCATCATTCATCATGGCATGCTTGGTTGCTTCTGGCATTTTACTTCATATGATTGTGCACTTTATTTATGTTGGCCCTTGTTTGTTTGGTTCTTCTTCGAATAGACGCCCAGCAGGAGAATTACCAGGAATCCCAGGAGTATTACCCAGATCCATCTCTCGCTTCAACTGAGCTGCCAGGCAAGCACTACCACATGCTTGCATACATACAGTACCTATTGCCTCTATCTTATTCTTGCATCATTGAGTCGCGATTGCATTAAATTGAATCCCAAGTACTGCATAGCCTTTACTTTTAAACCACACCAAGCCTGTTCCGGTCCCATGAGCCATTACTACAGGAGTTGTTTGAGCCATGCGAGTCGTAGAAAAGCATGAGTAGGGTATGTGAGTGTCTGATGGATAATGAGGTACCTAAACAACATAACCTGAGTAGTAATGGGATAACTAATATCTGCTATTTGGTTTTTCATGCTCACTTGCGTCCCGTAGGACCCCGAGTACTTGATTCTTGTTCCTTGACTATTCGCACTATCCACATCCGGGAGGCCTTATGGACCCTCCCTAAGTCAGAGCTTGATTCATTCTTATTTCTTGGGGCCACAATTAGTTTGGAGCTTTATTACTATCCTGTACTTATACCATGTTACTGCTTTATTTAAGATTGTGCGAGGAGCACCTGTACTGTTTTGGATCGTGGAATGTTTTCACGGTATCGACAAGCCCAGTCACATTTTCGGGTTCCCAGTCGTTTACAGCCATTGACACAAACCTTGGGTCCGTCTCGGAGCCGGCCAACTTCGTTGCGGGTAGCTTAATGGGGTGGCCCCCTGAAATATTTCTAAATCCTGTGATTGCTTTGTCGTGAATGCCTCGTTGGGTTTTGATTTGGTTTTTCCGAGGTTGATCGAGTGTGTGTTGCTATTCGTGCACCCCTGCAGGGTAAATCTTTCTGAAAGCCGTGTCCGCGGTTATGGACTACTTGGAGCACAGTTTCTCGATCATAGACAAGTATAACTAAAGTACCGCTTTTAATCTGACTAAGTACTTGACTAGTAATAGTGCAATACTCATAGAATGGTTAATAAAACTGCCAACGGATGATGGGGGTTGTTCGTCCGCTTCCTCGTTGGTAAGCGAGGAGGAGGATAGATCTGTTAATTATACTGTTATAACTGTTGTTCTTAATTAACGGACTTTCGTCTATCATTGGTTAGGCGGAAGGTTAGCGAGTATCTATAGAACTGTTAGATATTATCTTTTGCTGCAATTGCGTCACCCCAGGTTGTGTCCCCTTTAGTGGCATAAAGACTTGCTGAGTACCCCTAGGGTCTCACACGATAAATTGTTTGATTCAGATGAACAGGTGTACCCGCAAGATGGATACTGGGTGGAAGAGACAGATGATGTTGGCAACGATCATTCGGTGTAGAGATTCCGGGAACGGGGATCCGTGTGATCTGTGAGCGGGATGTGTTTATCTATGGGGCATCTTATGCCAATTTGCTTCTTATCCGTACTCGGATTTTGTTTTCCGCTTCCGCCTGGTACTCTGATGTGTGATGTATGAGGAGCTATCCTAAATTATTATATCTATCTAGGACATTTGGATCTTGCCGTACGGCGTTGCTATATTTCTATTTCTTTTAGATGGAATGGCTCTGAGGACTGTTGTATGTGGCTTGCATACATACTCATTTGTGTATGTAGTTGATCCCTTCGCCTGCCGATTACGCCGCTCGTTCTTGTCCCGTTGTCTGAAAGTGGTTAGGACGGCCGAAAGGTCTACCGTGAGTGGCCCTGGGCCCCACCGTACTATTTTAACCACTTTCGTTCATCCAGGCATTAACTAAGAGCGTAATTCACCGAGGTAGTTACATTGATTTTAGTCAGCAAGAGGAAGATAAAATGGTTTAAGTTTGTTGGACTCCTATGCAATGTCGGAGAGCATCATCTATTTACTTAGGATAGAAAAAAAAACCTCACGAACTAAGCTGCAATGAGATTCAATGATCGATGGAATTTCAGGGAACATCAAGAGCTCAAGATCAGCTTTGGTCCCTCCAGAATTACAACTAATTCTGCACTTGGACATGAGCGTAAGAAACCCAGACATATACAATTCAGAAACAGCTATATGTCTATATATGTTATTCCATAATAAATATTGTCACGCAGCGACACCACAAAGCGGCTAGTAGAGCCTGCGATCACTGCAACAAAGGTTGCGAGCTTGGAGAGAGACCCAGATCGAGAAAATGCACAACAGATTTGCCCTGTTGATTTTAATCAGCAAGAGGAAGATAAAGTGGTTTAAGTTTGTTGGACTCCTATGCAATGTCGGTCTATTTACTTAGGATAGAAAAAACCCTCACGAACTAAGCTACAATGAGATTCAATGATCAACGGATTTTCAGGGAACATCAAGAGCTCAAGATCAGCTTTGGTCCCTCTAGAATTACAACTAATTCTGCACTTGGACATGAGCGTAAGAAATCCAGACAGATACAATTCAGAAAGAGCTATATGTCTATATATGTTATTCCATAATAAGTATTGTCACGCAGCGACACCATAAAGCGGCTAGTAGAGCCTGCGATCACTGCAACAAAGGTTGCGAGCTTGGAGAGAGACCCAGATTGAGAAAATGCACAACAGATTTGCGGAAAGGACCCTCCCAAATGTTCCAATACCATTAGTCTGATACTCTGATATCAGCGTACATTGCAGGAAACTAAGGAAAACCAAGTAAAAGATAAACTTGGATTAGAACAATCAACTACGACGCATGTGTGCGTACTGGCTTTGTTGTTTGAACTTTGAAGTCAAGACTTGTTCTTGGAGAATATCTACACGCCGATGTACATATTGGCATGGAGCAGGTCGGATTACGTCGCCCTCTTCTCTAGGAGGCGAAGGAGATACGTTGGGTTCCCGCCGAAGTCGGAAGAGCGGCAAGATGGCAGCACACTCCCGGCGAGACTACAACAGGCTCTGGCGGCGTACTCATGGCGAGACGGTGATAACTCTCGCAAAGTCGATGTAATCACGATAGGGTGCTGAGAGAGGATGATCGACTCGAGCCGGATTTGATCGCCATGATTGTAGGATGTATGTTTTTATAGGTGAAGTTGTTGATCGATTCAAGTATGGAACGAGTTCTACTCTGCTACATAGTGGTGTGAAGCAAACGGACGGAGGGCTGGCTTTTAAGCATATGGAATTACTTCCGTGTATCGTGCAGGAATTGGACAATTGATCGGATCGATATAGCTCCTTTCTACTTGGGACGGACTCAAAATCAACCAAGGATAGGACGCACAATAGACCAGACTAAAACCGATGCGTATTTTAGGATGGACGAAAGCGCATTACGACGGACGAAGAGAGAAACGCTCGGTACTTTATTATTAGGTATAGATAGATATAGATATAGATTATCACATTAAAAAGGCAGGAAAACTAAAAGAATAAACACATGTCAGGCAAAAGGGATGGCATAAAGAAGTTAACTGTTGGCCATAATAACTTAAACTAGGTCAAAGAAAAAGAGTAACGTGCATACTGGGACCCAACCGTTCTGCGCTAACTACTTACTAACTACCCCATTCAGGCTCGATCCTTCCATTATAACACAAAAATTCCCAAATTAAAAAATCTCCTTCCCCAACGCGCACAAGCCATGATCAACCTTTCCAAGTTCCACATCTTGGAATGACATAAACAAAACACAAACCATTACGCCGTGCACTACTAATTAATAGCAGCAATTAATCTGTAACAAGCAGTAGCCTCCCCTCTTGTAAGTCCCATGTCACAAAACAAAAATGCAACCTCATCCCAACTAGGATTATGCGTAAATGGAACCAACAACCACTAATAGTAAGAATTTAAATGGATGTGATAATTTTCGCATTGAATCCTGTCCCCGGTCCATTTTAAAGAATCGATATATGTTTTTAAATAGATGGATAAAAGGATATCCGGATCCGAAGTGATATGGGTTATCCAAAAATTGGTTAGGATCACTCGTATGTTTCAAACCGGGTTATCCATTTTTTTTACTCTAAAGCCAATGCAAAATCTGGTCAGGAGCAAATTGAGTTACCAAATTCATTTGTCAAGTCTCTAAATTCTACCACCAGTAGAGTGATGGTCCTGTTAGAGTATATTTGTATATTTTAGTTTCCTCATATGTTAGGGGGCTTTCTGTATATTTGCACATGTACATGTACTATATATTCTGGCTTTTGGCTCTCTGGTAATACAAGCATCTATTACCCTAACATGGTATCAGAGCCGTAAGGCTTTTTTCTCCCTCGCAGCCACCGCCGCTGCTCGCCCCGGCATCCCGCCGCCGCGCCCGGTCGCCGCCGCCGCCTCCTCTCCGGCCGCCCCGGCCGCCGCCGACGCCTCCGTCGCCGCCGCCTCCGTCGCCACCGCCTCCGCCTTCGCCACCGCCTCCTCCGGCCGCCCATCCCCGGCCCGTCGCCTCCTCCCTCCGCCGCCTCCTCCGGCCGCCCGTCCCCGGCCCATCCCCGGCCGCCGCTCGCCCCAGCTCTCCGCTGCCGTGCCCAGCCGCCCAGTTTTTGTCCGATCTAGATCGGATCTGGGAAAAAAAATCGACAGAGATATGTCTTCCTCGTCGGGCTATGTTGCGATTCCTCGCTGCCCGGTGATTTTTGATGGCGCGAATTATTCTGATTTCGCTGCCTTCATGCGCGTCCATATGCGCGGTCTTCGCCTTTGGGGTGTGCTTTCCGGTGACGTCTCCTGTCCACCGCGCCCCGTTGCACCTACAGCGCCTATTGCACCAACGCCCGTTGCCCTTGCCCCCGATGCCACTCAGGCGGTCAAGGATGCAGCCCAGAGTGCTGATGATACTGCTCGGGATGATTATGATCGGAAGGTCCAGGAGCATTCTACTGCTGTTGCGACCTACCGGCTGGATCTGACTGACTACACTCAGTGGATAGATGAGGATGCTCGTGCTGCTGTTGTTCTCACTTCCAGTGTTCTGCCTCAGTATGCTGCTGAGTTCATGGGTCTTCCCACTGCTGCTGCTCAGTGGGATTTTCTTCGTCGGCGCTATCAGCCGTCTGGAGATGCTCTTTATCTGTCTGTGGTTCGTCAGGAGCATGATCTTAAGCAGGGTGATTCCACTATTGATGAGTTCTATACTCAGAGTGCTGCTATTTGGCGTCAGCTTGACTCTCTTCGTACAGCTGTGTGTAACACCTGTCCCTGCTATCTGATTGTGCGCGCAGATCTGGAGTTTTAGCGCGTCTTTGAGTTCTTGTCGTGACTCCGCAAGGAGTTTGAGCCGTGTCGTGCCCAACTGCTTGCCCGTGGTCGTGTTCCGCTCTCTGAGGTACTGGCTAAGCTTCGTGCTGAGGAGACTTGTCTTCGTGGTGCTAGTCTTCTTGAGGTTCCATCCGTTCTTGCTGCTCATGGCCCCCCGTGCCGCCGGCTTCGTCGCGGTCTCTAGCACCGCTGCTACTCTCTGCTCCGCCGGCCTAGGGTCAGAGTCAGTCTCAGCACCCTCGTGGTTCTCGTCCTCCCTGCGCCCACTGTGGCAATCCTGGCCACGATATCTCTGGCTGCTGGACGAGGGATCCCCGCTTACGTCAGCAGTACCTTGCTCGTCGGCAGGCTGACTCTTTAGGATCTTCTCCCGTTGCTTCTGGACCTCCTGCTGGTGCACTGTCTGATCAGGATATTATCCGTGGTCTTCGTAGTCTGCTCGCTGCTACAGGCAGAGATATCTCAGCGACCTTTTGATTTAGTTCATTCTGATGTTTGGGGTCCAGCTCCATTTGCTTCAAAAGGGGGCCATCGATACTATATTTTGTTCATTGATGATTTTTCACGGTACACCTGGTTGTTTTTTATGCGCTCTCGTAGTGAGGTGCTTGCTATTTATCAGCGCTTTGTGGCCATGGTTCGTACTCAGTATTCCACTCCTATTTGTGTGTTTCATGCTGATTCTACAGGAGAGTATATCTCCCAGCACCTGCGTGGCATTCTTGCTGAGCAGGGCACCCTTGCTCAGTTCTCGTGTCCCAGCGCCCATGCTCAAAATGGTGTCGCCGAGCGTAAACATCGTCATATTCTTGAGACTACCCGTGCTATGATGATTGCTTCCTCTCTTCCGCTGCATTTCTGGGCTGAGGCTGTCCCTACGTCGACTTACCTCATTAACATACAGCCTTCTGCTGCTCTTCAGGGTGGCATTCCTCTCGAGCGTCTCTCTGGTACCTGTCCAGACTACTCGACTCTTCGTTTATTTGGTTGCGTTTGCTATGTTCTTCTCCCTCCTCGCGAACGCACCAAACTGACCGCTCAGTCTGTTGAGTGTGTCTTTCTCGGCTACAATGATGAGCATAAGGGTTCTCGCTATTGGGACCCCGTTGGTCGTCGGATGCGCATCTCTCGTGATGTCACGTTCGATGAGACGCGTCCTTTCTATCCTCGCCCCACCTCTGGTACTTACCTAATGGATGATCTCTCTTTTCTTCTTTTTCCTGATACACCTTCCGCTGTCCCTTCTCCTCCATCTCCCTCTTCTGATGCGCCTCCTTTGGTTTCAGTGCCATCCTCTCCTCCGTCTAGTTCCCCTAGTTCTCCCTGTTCTCCGGCTTCGGACCCTTCCTCCGTTGTTCCTTCTTCCTCCTCTTCGGATGAGTCATCTTCCGCGGATAAGCTTCCTTCTTCACGGCCTATTCGTCAGCGTCGTGCTCCAGACCGTTACTCTCCTAGTCAGTATGGTCTCTCTGTCGTCTCCGATCCGACTTCTTATCGGGATGCCGCGTGTCATCCTGAATGGCAGCTTGCCATGGCTGAGGAGATCGCTGCGCTTGAGCGCACTGGCACCTGGGATCTTGTTTCTCCCCCTTCTGGTGTTCGTCCTATCACGTGTAAGTGGGTCTATAAAATTAAGACCCGCTCTGATGGATCTCTTGAGCGCTATAAAGCGCGTCTTGTGGCTCGTGGTTTTCAGCAGGAACACGGCCGTGATTATGATGAGACTTTTGCCCCTGTGGCCCATATGACCACTGTGTGTACTCTTCTTGTTGTTGCTTCTGTTCGACGTTGGTCTGTGTCCCAGCTTGATGTTCAGAATGCTTTTCTTAATGGCGAGTTGAGTGAGGAGGTTTATATGCAGCCTCCTCCTGGGTATTCTGTTCCTGATGGGATGGTTTGTCGTCTTCGACGGTCTCTTTATGGGCTGAAACAGGTCCCTCGTGCCTGGTTTGAGCGCTTTTTCTCTGTGGTGACTGCTGCGGGTTTCTCTCCTAGTTCTCATGATCCAACGCTTTTTGTTCACACTTCTCCTCGTGGACGCACTCTTCTCCTTCTCTATGTTGATGATATGATCATTACTGGTGATGATCCTGAGTATATTGCCTTTGTCAAGGCTCATCTCCGTGATCAGTTTCTTATGACTGATCTTGGTCCTCTTCGCTACTTTCTTGGGATTGAGGTTTCCTCCACTTCTGATGGCTTTTCTATCTCTCAGGAAAAGTATATTCAGGATCTTCTTGCTCGGACTGCTCTTGCGGATGAGCACACCGTTGAGACTCCTATGGAGCTTAATGTTAAGCTTCGTCCTACTGATGGTGATCCTCTTCCCGATCCCACTCGTTATCGCCATCTTGTTGGGAGTCTTGTTTATCTTGCTGTCACTCGTCCTGATATCTCTTATCCTGTTCATATTCTGAGCCAGTTTGTCTCAGCTCCTACCACTGTTCACTACATTCATCTCCTCTATGTCCTTCGTTATCTTCGTGGCACGATTACTCGTCGTCTTTTCTTCCCTCGTTCTAGCTCTCTCCAGCTCCAGTGCTACTCGGATGCTACGTGGGCGAATGATCCTACGGATCGTCGTTCACTTTCTGCTTACTGTGTGTTTCTTGGTGATTCGCTTGTTGCTTGGAAGACGAAGAAACAGGTAGCGGTTTCCCGTTCGAGTGTTGAGGCTGAGCTGCGGGCTATGGCTTCGGTGACCGCTGAGGTGACCTGGTTACGGTGGTTGCTTGCAGATTTTGGGGTCTCTGTTACGACACCCACTCCACTTTTGTCAGACAGTACAAGTGCTATCAGTATTGCACGTGATCCGGTCAAGCATGAGCTGACCAAGCATATTGGTGTTGATGCTTTTTATACACGTGCTCAGGTGCAAGATCAGGTTGTTGCGCTCCATTATGTGCCTTCAGACTTGCAGTTGACAGATTTTTTTACAAATGCACAAACCCGTGCACAGCATGATTTCTTAATCTCCAAACTCAGTGTTGTGGATCCACCATGAGTTTGAGGGGGGGGGGGTGTTAGACTATATTTGTATATTGTAGTTTCTCCATATGTAGGGGCTTTCTGTATATTTGCACATGTACATGTACTATATATTCTGGCCTGTGGCTCTCTGGTAATACAAGCATCTATTACCCTAACAGGTTCAACTATTTGTTTTATATTTATACCATCGCGTGAATGCATCAGCTTTTAGTATAAATCATTTATGTATTTTCTTAACTCGTTAATAATGTTGCAATTTCAAATGGTTAAATCCTTTTGAAGTTTTGATTGGAATATAATTCTGTACCACTGATAGAGTATTTACTCGACTATTTTTGTTTTCGGTCCAAGTCCAACACGTTTCCGTTACTGAGTCTGGTATATTCTTGTGTGAATCTGCAACCGATCATTGTTAGCGGAATCCCAGGGAAAATATGGTGCAAAAGAATTAGGTTTTGCTAATTCTTAGTCGAATGAGAATTAGGATAGAGTGCATCGCGATTCTTGCGTCCCCGTAAGTTGCAAGTGAGATTCTCTGTTGTATGTGGGGTTGCAACTATAATTTTGTTGTTGCAAGTGATATTGCAACTAAGATTCGATGACACCATCTGACTAAGAATTAAGCTAAAAAAAAGGAATGTGTACAACTAAGAATTAAGCTAATACCCAAAAAATTACGGTACAATAAAAATCGAAACTCCTAGCATTTACCCACAATTCTTAGCTAGTGCACGTAGTACAAGTGTACAACTGTGTGGTGCGAATGGGGTATCCGTGCAGTGTACGTTCTCCACGTACTCTACAGAGCGAAATCTCCGGTATACCTAACGCGCGCTTTAGTTGACAGTTTCTGAAGTTTCCCTAGAAGAAATTAATAGCCGCTGAGTTTCTGAACCGTGTACACAACAATGTCACATCTCCTGCTCTGATTTCCTCTCCATTCAGCCTCAGCGCACCAAACACAGAGATAGAGCCGGAGGAGACGAAGGGGATCGAAGCTGGCACCCGCCGCCCGGCAGGCCGGGCGCTCCCCATATTTAATGGCGTCACCACTTCCTCACGCCTCCAACGTCTTCTTGCATTCTGCCTCAACCCATTCCTTCTCCTTCTCTATATCATCATCACACATACCATCAGCCCGATCATGTTGTCACCTACTGCGGGTAACGTGTAAGTGCAACCGCTCCGGTCGATCGATCGATCATCCGAGCTCTATATATTCCGCGGCGAGCTGATCAGCTCCCACCGTCCTCCCAAACCCAGAACACCGCTTGCTTGCGCGATCACCAGCCAGTTCATCGATATCGATATCGATCTGACCCAAGTCTAGGGAGCTAGCTAGGGGTGCGGCCATGGCGGGCGAGCAGCCGCACCACCACTGCACCATCTTCCTCCTCCTGCTCGCGGCCGTCTCGGTGGCCGGCGGCGAGTTCATCACGTGGGAGGACCTGACCATGCCGGCCCTGGCGGCCGTGCCCCGCGGCATGCCGGTCCAAGAAGGCGGCGTCAAGTCGGCGGCGCCGCGCCGCGGGGGCGTGGCGGCTTTGAGCACGATCGTGGTGTCTCAGGACGGGACGGGCCACTCGCGGACCGTGCAGGGCGCCGTCGACATGGTGCCCGCCGGCAACACGCGGCGGGTCAAGATCCTCGTCAGGCCCGGCGTGTACAGGTGAGGAGGCGATCCGGCCATCCACTACTTCCTTTGCCCCTCGGTCGATCTCTTGTAGTAACTGCCTTCAAGACTTAATGGGGCCATTAAGTTGCAGTGTGTGTTCTGCCTTCCGATCCTCCCTAGATTCTGGACAGACAGTTCTAGCACATAGCTATGTGCTTGCTGCCTACTGCTACTGGTAGCAGCTAGTGATTTTCCATTTCTATCTTTAGTGTCTGCAAACTGGAATATGCTGGCTGGCTGCTAGATTTGTATGCTGCTTCTGGTTAGGTAGAATATCACATTCTTTTTATCATGTACACAGTAATTCAGAATGTGGATTCAAATTAGTAGTTGCTGAGCAATTTGTTTCGTTTCATAATGCTGCTGCACGTACGGTGCAAGTAGCGAGTGAACTAACTCGCTAGATGCTGCAGGGAGAAGGTGACGGTGCCGATCACGAAGCCGTTCGTGTCGCTGATCGGCATGGGGACTGGTCGCACGGTGATCACGTGGCACGCGCGGGCGTCGGACATCGACCCGTCGGGGCACCAGGTCGGCACCTTCTTGTCCGCCTCGGTCGCCGTCGAGGCAGACTACTTCTGCGCAAGCCACATCACCTTCGAGGTACGTACATCTAGCTTAGCTCCTGCTGAAAATTGCTTTCTTGCATCCGAATGTGATATATATGCGACGTACGTGACCGGTGCAGAACTCGGCTCCGGCGGCGCCTCCCGGGGCGGTGGGGCAGCAGGCGGTGGCGCTACGGCTGTCCGGCGACAAGTCAATGCTGTACAGGTGCAGGATACTGGGGACGCAGGACACGCTGTTCGACAACATCGGGAGGCACTACCTGTTCAACTGCGACATCCAGGGCTCCATCGATTTCATTTTCGGGAATGCGAGGTCCTTGTACCAGGTACTACTACCAGACTGTCCAGGATTTGATCTTGCACTCGAAACCAACCGTAACCAAAAATAAATTCTGTCTTTTTAAATTCATGATAGGTAAGGATTAGTTTGCATACGCTACTATTTTGATGCTGAGTTGGCCACCTTGCCATCTTCATGTCCTCCCTTCCATGGATCAGAATAATAATTCTTGGCATGCAGTTGCAGCTGCACTGTTGAGTGTTGAGTTGCTATCACGAATTTTTTTCACAGTTGAGGCATCCACCAACCCCTGCCATTATTCAATCCCGTTTGTTACAGCAAGCACGGCTTCGACACTTGGTTTCCTCACTTTCTAACATGTAGGCTCTCTAGTGTCTAGTGGCGCACACAACTCGATTAGCACTTAGATTAGCCGGCAACAGCTCAGTGGAATAATACGGTACCTAGGCACTTGGCCCCGCACGATGCTCTTGCACAAATCCGTGCTCAATCCTTACGTGGCCACATTTCTTCCTACTCTCCGCACAACTGTCATCGCTGACCCAAAAAAAAAGTTGTCAATGAACGCGACGTTACATGCCATTGCTACGTTTAATCTGTTGATGATGTTGGTACTGAAACTGAAAGTGACGACGCAGGGGTGCAGGCTGCACGCGGTGGCAACGAGCTACGGCGCGATCGCGGCGTCGCAGCGGAGCTCGGCGTCGGAGGACTCCGGGTTCTCGTTCGTGGGGTGCCGGCTCACCGGCTCCGGCATGCTGTACCTGGGCAGGGCGTGGGGGAAGTACGCCCGGGTGGTGTACTCCTTCTGCGACCTCAGCGGCATCGTCGTGCCCCAGGGCTGGAGCGACTGGGGCGACCACGCCAGGACCAAGTAAGCCACGGCCATGCTCTCCTCTTCCTGAACTATTACTACCTGGCCGTGAAATTGCACGTCGCACGGGCATTTGGTTGGTGCACTACTGCACCCGATTGATTGGTGAAATCCTTGGGAAAGTGACGCGTCTGGTGTTGTCTGTGTTTTGGGCAGGACGGTGCTGTTCGGGGAGTACAACTGCAAGGGTCCCGGGGCGAGCTCGCGGGAGAGGGTGCCGTGGTCGCGGGCGCTCACCTACGACGAGGCGCGGCCCTTCCTCGGACGGGACTTCATCAACGGCGACCAGTGGCTCAGGTTGTAGAAGACAATATAACAACTATCACATTCGTTCCTTCAGATTGCTCTCTCTTCACTCACAGCAGATAATGTACCTAGCCAGCCTGGTATAGCAGCTACTAGCTGACATGTACTACTAGTACGACGACCGTGTAACGGACCTGACACGTCCATATATGTAGCAACATGATAATTGTTGCCCTTGTGAAAGAAAAAAATCATTCTTAGTTGCCCAGAGCAGAGCGTGTCAATCATGGCGCCGAGAGTTTGCGTGGATGAAGCAACAGGGCATTCAGGCAAATGCATCATGCGGCATGGTCATGCCAGAGACACCGGGCATATAACATAACGGAAAATGATGGGATGGCCTTGCATCGGCACCCACTACGATTTTACTTCAGGGTTCAGGATGCCATAAATACTAGGTTTGGCACGAACTTGGGAAGGATTCATTCTGAAACTACTTCTCAGCTCAACAACATGGGGCAGCTGCAGCTGAAAGGACGGTCAGCAGAATGAAATCATGTCATGTCATTCAACTGCTATAAAATAATTGCACGGCTTAAATGCAGATCAACAACAGCCACTCTTCTAGTTCTAGTTCTAGTCTAGCACAAGGACAAGAATGTTCTCAAAACAGATTATGCCACCGAGGATTAACTTGAAGCAAAAGACCAATCAGATCATACCCACTATACAATACGACTGCCAAGGGAGGGTAATGTCTACTAGTACTAGTTTGCAATCCACGTATCTGGTTCACCAGAACCGATACCAGAGAGCTAGGAGCAAAATACATAAACTAGGAACCATATTGTGTATGAGAGATGTGGTGAAGTTGACAAACTCTGCTATCAGCGACCTACTAGCAGTAAAACCCCGATCCGCTGGGGGTTACATTACCATATCTATAGCTATGTACATCAAGTCCAATGAGGTTGAGCTTCCCAAACTTCACGACTTGCTGACGTCTACATCTACGCCTACTTCCCCTTCACAGTCTTGTTCATCATCATCATCGTCGTCGTCATCATCCCTAGGCCGTTTCCCTAATACTGTTTGCTTCTCATCCTCGGCAGAAGCAGGGGACTTATCAGTCAAACTGAATACTTCGTCGTTGCAGTGCTGTTCAGAGTCATCATCCCTTGGCCGCTTCCCTAGTATCGTTTCCTTCTCGTCCTCTACAGGAGTAGCTGCCTTATTTGTCAAACTAAATACTTCATCGTTGCAATGCTGCTGTTCAGCATCATCGTCATCCCTAGGCCGCTTTCCTAATATTTCTTGCTCATCATCATCTACAGAAGCAGATCCCTTATCAGTGAACACTTGCCCATTGCAGTTCTGTTCCACGGCATCATCCCTAGGCCGCTTCCCTAATATCGTTTGCTTCTCAACCTCTACAGCTGCAGAAGCCGCATCAATTAAACTAACCTTGGCTTGCATATCAGCTAATGTTTCTTCCTCATTGCACCTCGCCTGCTTCCGCAATATTGTTTGCTTCCCATCATCATCTATAGAAGCAGTGGCCTTGTCAATCAGACTAACCTCAGTTTGCACATCAACTCCTGTCTGTTTATCTCCACTGGAGTTTGCTTGCACAGCTGTGAGCTCTTGGTCAGACATTGCAGGATTAGAGTCCAAACCACCAGTGGACGTCAGGTTATCAGGTTGCTTAGTTTGGACACCAACCGAAGGTATTCTTGACAACACGTCTGGCTTCCTTTCTATATGTACCCAGCGGCTCTTAACCCAATCTTTTGAAATTCTTGTGTCATTTAGCTGGCATACACGAAAAAAGTTCTCACCTGGAACAACAATATAACTGCGTCAAGCCCTTCCTTTTGTTGAAACTTACAAAAGTAACCTGAAGAAATACAGAAAACATAGGGGACATATAGCGGAAAGTTTCCATCACATGGAGTACAAGAATAACATTTTTTTCTCCATCTACTGGATTGCTTCCACACATTTGCAAGCAATTCCACGATAAAATATAGATAATGGTGAATCATGATATGACTTTGGAAAGTCAATCTTTTTGGAATACCTTAACTGAAGTAAAATGTACTGGAGTGCCTCAATTTTTATGGTTATCCAATGCGCTTTCTAATAAGCTATGTATTTACGAACAGCGGTAGTATATATTACTTGCAACATATCCTTTCCAGGTTCCAACAGTAACAATTTTGCAAATGAGAAAATTTACAGTACTCCCACTGCCATACCAACACCATGGTGGAAAAAACACAATACACTACCCTTTGATATTAACATAAAGATATTTTCTCATTATTATATGCAGCACCCTATCTTGTGCTAATAGTAACATGGAGAATACTTTAGAAAAAGTGTGGCACCAGTATGAGGGGTAATGAGAAAATTTCCCTTTCTTGGGATTATAGTACTCCCTCCGTCCAGAAATAAGTGACTTGGATTTGTCTACATGTGAATCTAGACAAATCCAAGTCACTTATTTTCGGACAGATGGAGTAACATAATTATGCATACATCATACCGTCTTTCAGAATAGATTAAAGATGAAGAGAATATATGGAGTATAAAAGTTGAAAATGGATTTTTGTGGGATATAGTATGACACACTATATCCATATATCACAGCATGTTTCCAACAACTGGGGGATCTAGCCTAGCAGAAAACAGCACCTTTTACCTGAACCATTTAGATTTTATTCTCTTAGCTTGAGTATTATACTAACATTCTATCAAGACAAAGTTAAGTATGGGAAAACATCATTTCAGTAAGAAAAGGCACCTGGGAAATATATTTGCAGGCTATCAGATGAACCGGAATCTGTACTGACGACAATTCCTTCCCACCAGCCGCTAAATTGCCAGACATCAACAGCAGTTCCAGGTAAAAGAGCAGCGTCATCAACCAAAGTATTTTGTTGAGGACGTGGCCTAATTCTGAGCCTGCCTGGGCATCTTAGTCCAAGTTTATCAGGAAGAGCCAATGTAGAGGCAGGTACACGCTCCTACACGCAGAAGAGAAGTTCAACTGACAAGGCAAGAAATAACCTCATCGGTGCTATCGAAATATACACTTATGCAGAAAAAACAGAATAAATTACGATATTAAGGAAAATAGAATGAGTAATAAGATGCCAAATATTGTGATATTATTCTCTTCAAATGCATAATCCAGCTTAATGGTCATACTAAGATATGTTAGTCATACCTCCAGTCTACCACAATCATCAGCATTTTGGAGATCATCATATTGAATCTTTAGTTTGTTATGATTAGTGCATGGCTTCAGAACTGTACACCTGAACCAGCAGCCTACAATGCCACTGTCCTGAGACAAGACCTCTATCTTGTCGCCAACATTGTAGGTTGGCACAGGCTGATTCTGGGGGCCTATAAACTTAACTGAGATATGTTTTCCAGGAGATTGCTTATTGTTTAGCTCCTGATAAGATGGTATAGAGTCTTCTTGTGGGCCTCGGCAGATTTTGGTACCCAAACATTTTGAATAAAGCCTCTCAAACTGCTTCGAAAACTTGGTCTTCCCAGGTGAGCAATGTTTGACTACCCTTGTGATATCAGATCCATCTTTTTCTTGGTCAGGTGAAACTTTCAAGGACAAAACAGCAGCTTGACTAAAATATCCACGCAATGTTCTCAAGTCAAAGTGCTTAAATTTATTTTTGCTGTACTGACGAAAGCAGAAACGCATCCCCACCAAAGAACAATTTGGCAATGTGTCCAGACATTTTTCATAATGCTCGGGGGTTAAAACTGTTGCAATATCATCGACACACTCGACACTGATTACTTGAGAATAAGAAGTGATGAAAACTTCACAAGGATGAGGAGCAGGAGGAGGTATAGCACAAGCAAATTCCTGGTTCTGGTGAAACCAACGCACTTTAACCTTCTTAAGCCCCTTCTTATCTTCATACATATCCTCCAAGTATGCAAGATAGCGATTTTCCTCCTCAGACATGACAAGCGCAAAAGAGTGGGTCTGCCAAATGAGACATCATATACAATTAAAAAATTATCATCAGTAACAAAGTTTATAGACAGTCAATAACAAAACTTACAGATATTGTGGTTCCATTACGGAAAAAGGCTTGATAGTGCTGAAGCTGCTTGCTACAGGTCCAGAACGGACCAGACCACATAATATCTGAACTGCAAGTTGTTCCCTAACAACGTAATTGAAAAATTATCAACATGTTTAACAAAGATGTAGAGAAACCATATGCAAAGCTACAAACGATTGCATACCAGATTGTGACACACAAAGCTACCAGTTTCACTGTATCCATCTAATCCAACATAATTGCTCATATGAGGTCCAAATTTTGAAAAATCTGGAATGAACAACAAGCCATCAGATCTTAATATCACTGAGGCACAATCCAACAAAAATAATACAGGTGTTGATCATACAAGTTATATACTTATATGTTGAACAGGAATGGCCAGACAAGCAGTCGAAACATTATGCTTAAGAAATGCAACCGGGAAAAGAATTGTTGCAAAAGAATGTGAAGAAGCTCAGAAGGTCAATCTCTTTCCAATGGGATTGCAAACCGAATGTAAATAGATAAAAGAAGTGATTTCCTCAAACAGCATCTGACATACTTATTAAACATATGAGAATATAGTGAGCAAGTAGTTTGCTTTGTTTTGCCAAAACTGAGGGAGCACTATTACTAGAGTTGCTTACAGCTTGAAGCCTTGGACTTTGCTCAAGCATGACTGATGACTCAGATTTCACCTGTGAAACTCGCCTGCCACTAATTTTTTTTCTTCAAAACTGTCCAAACGAGTTGGCACTCGCATGGACTTTTTTTCCATTCAGAACAATATGGCATTTTCATATTACGATGGGAAAAGACCACATAATTAATCTTATCCAACACATTGTCACTCCTACCAGGCTACCACCAACAAGTTGAATGGAAAGCATAGGTGGTTTACATCTTCAGCAGCAAATAAATCAAGATAACTAATAGAGTATAACTGAATCTTAACTAGTATGAAGATGCTTGTGACCACGGGAGTCATCTCAAGTGCGGTGGTGCAGGCCGAGCTTTGGTGATCAAGGGACGATGAAGCCATCTTCGAGTGGGTTAAAGCACTCAGCAGCTCCCGGTTGTCCTTGGTGAAGTTAGCACTTGTCAGTTTCTCGGTAGTGAACTCTGCTTTTTTTTCGATAAAGGAATCGTACTCTGCTAAGCGGCTAGGTTGCCATGCGGCACACTTCCTGTTATCACTATAATACTTCTCTTGCAAACTGGAGTCCGTGTCATTCTGCAAGACCTCTTTGTCTGGCTTTCTAATCAAAGTTAGACCGCAATTATCTTTTCTCTGAATAAACATGGGTATGTTTTGTTTATGCCCAAAACCTACCCCACTGTATTCTCGGTCCTGACCAAAATGATGTACCTTGTTTGGATGGTTGCCAAATTTCCTGGCATGGTCTTGCCTCTAGGGGTGTGTAAAACAACAAACCGTGGAAACCGTCCAAACCGGCCAGTTTGAATCCTTGCTCCCGAACTAGTAATAAAAAAAAGCCTAAACCAATTTTGCACACCCCTACTTGCCTCTTTTCCCAGTTCCGACTCTAGTTATTTTTCTTCCAACATTGGCCAAATCATAGACAAGCTTAACCTTGACCAAAAACCAAGCATACCCTAGTGAACTAACCCCAAAGGTGTATTTTTTTGTGCTGCACTTCTTCGTTCCTGAAGGCGTGATTAGAACTAGATGAGTCTGCTACATTAAATTTCAGTGTTGTTTAAAATTTGTTCCTGGTGACTGGTACTGCTATGATTATGCAGTACAGACATACTACAAAAATGTGTGTCAAATTTTCCCTGCTTCGACAATTTTGAATTTGCACTACTCAGGGGCATTTATTGTCGGTTTCTAAGAAACAACAACCCCATGACTTAGTGTACAATCTTGCATTCATGTATGTATGGAGGTTTGTGCGTAGTCAAGAGGTCTCCGATTTTTCCAAACCGTAAAAGCAAGGAATGGGCATGCCTACTTCTCCCTGTTCCTAGTTGTAAAATCACGGTGGGAAGGACTCATGGGAATGTCTGTAGAGTGCGATAGAAACCATGTCATCACATGTTACCAATCATCCAACAGATAAATACTATAAGCTAACACATCAAGTGGTCACCAAAGGTTGATGCTAATGAATGTTACCTATTTCAGTTTGAGATAAAATAGGAGCAGAGGACCTCAACTTTGCCATACTTTGCCGTTTAGGTATTTTAATTAGCATTACAGTCTGGCATGCCCTTTGGAGGTTTGAACATGCCTGATTACGTCTAGGCTACATCAAAACAAGCTTCTGAACTGAGGACTGAGGTGGTAAAGGCATGTAACTTGCAGTTTCTAGAAAAAATATTAGTGCCAAGGTAAATATTTATGGCTAAGTTTCTAGGTTTCAGAAACACTACACAGCATAGCATTTTAACTTAAAAGTATAACAACAATAAGAGATGGTATGTCTAGTGTGAGCCGAAATCCTGTACTCCCAATGTTTAGAGACAGAGGAGATGGGAGTTACTTGAGGTGAGGGTCTTGGCCGGAAGGAAAGACTCGAGCCAATCCACCACCTCACGGCGTGACCGCCACTTGCGGGCGAACATCCCCTGCCCATCAGCACCACCGGAACCCTCCGGCCCATGGAAGTCTTCTGACACGACGTAGAGCATGTGGCGCACGCTCCGCTCCTTGCCCACGACTGCAAGGTGAGGCACGCCCGCGGCGTCCTCCAGGTAGTAATGCACGACGCGGCTGCCCCTCTCCTGCGAGAGGAACTCCTCCCTCCACCTCACAAACTCCGGGCCGTCCTCTCTCGCCATCCTTGCAGCGGCACCAACAGGACGCGCCCGGAGCAGTAAGCAGAAGAAGGGGCAACTTTGGCAACAGGGGAAGCGGGGTGGCGTTCTCTCAGAGGCCTCGGAGAACGCAAGAATTGCACGGGGAGCTACAGATTAACGAGGAAAAGTGGGGGTTGGGGGAACGGCGGCCGGGGATTCCTTTGCAATCCCCGGGGGAGGAGGAAGTCTGGGGCTTCAAAGGGACTTGGGGGCAGTTCTTGCTGGCCAAATCGGCTTGAATCGAAAGGGGTTCAGGCTGACCAAGAATCCTTCCATGGAACCAGGGGCAGCAGCGAGCGGGTTCTCGGGCTGGTTTGCCCCAGAGGAAAACCAGGAATTTCAGAAGAAGAAATACTCCAACAAAGATGGCGGCGGCGCGGCGGCGGTGTTCTCGAAAACCAGCAGCAGGGAGGCGGTCTGCGTGCGAGGCCCCCTCTCCCGAGGAGGCGGGGGGCGGCGGAGGAGGAGGGGCGAGCAGGAAGGTGGGAGGGGGAGGCGGACAGGTGGGAAGGAGGCGAGGAGGAGGAGGGTGAGAGGGCCAGAGGGGGTGGATGCTTGAAAGAGGAATCTACTGTGTCTGTGTTCTCTCTTTTTCTCTATCTCGCGTGGTTGTTTTCGTTGGGGCTGAACGTGAGAAGGTGTCTGGGTTTTCCTGGTCCTGTAAAACTTGGAAGAAACAAGGTCAAAAACAGCCCTGGCATTGACACCTGTGAGGTTCTACCTGCCATGTTTTATTCCCCGCACTCCTCGTCTTCACTTTCTTGAGTCCAACTGTCTCATGCATTCCATACTAACTCTAATTATGACATCTACATGGCCTTAAAAGCCCTTCTCTTTTCTGTTTGGCCCAACTTAAGTTCTTCGCTTATTTTTTGTCTTCTATGTGCGTGCAAAGAAAAAGAATGAAATTCATTAGAATAACAGAAATTGCATCTAAAAATGGAATGAAGAAATTCAGTCGCTTGTTTTTAATCCGGAAATGCTCCGATGGGTTGTCGCCCCCGAGTCGTTTCCTAAAGCAAAGCGGAACAAGAGTAGCAAAATTGTGCTGATTTAGAGCTAGGAGATTTTCTATCTCACATGTTCTTTTAGGATTAAAAAACATGTAATTACTTGAGGCCTCAGAATTTATTTTTGTGTGCTCAGGAATTATATCGCATGAAATCGTGGGCTCTTGATGTTTTCAACGCAAACTTAGCAAGTGCACAACCTCACTATCCGGAAGAAGAAACAAAAACTTGCTAAGACAAGAAACGGGAGCCCTCTCACCGACGAGAAGCTGAGATCCACCACCCCTCCAAGGCCTGAAAGGCCATCGAGGGTGGGGCTGACTAGTGGCAGCGTCAATGGAGGGCATGTGAACACTAGCTATCGCCTGGGTAGCCTGCTCCTTTTTCGTCCCAGTAATTGTTCGATCCGAGGAAAATATTGTAGAGTGGTTCTCTCTGCCCTATCCGCTCTCCAGTGATACGTCTATTGTCGGTGGAGGACGCTTGGAGTTGTGTGCCCGATGATCTTTGGGGATCTCGTCGATTTTCGTCTTCGTTTGTACGGTTTCAGGTCAGTCTCTTCTGATCTATGGTTTTCATCATTGGCGATGGTTGTTTCTCTGGTGCGTTGGTCCCTTGGGGTCTTAGCACAATGTCTTCATGTCTTTCTACTACGACAAGCTTTGTCTGTCTCCGGTGATGGAGGAGCGGCAGTGATCCAGCATACCACTGCATGTTGCGCTGATATAAGAGTCCGAAAATCACGTTCCGCAAATATTACATTCCTCCAAGTGGCACAACGAAAATATTGCGAGTCCACATAACATACAAGATTATTATTATAAACCAAAAAACGATGTTCACAACGAGGTCCTCCTCTCTCGAGGATACCTGAGCAACTTAGCTTAGTGCGGTTAGAACTTAAAAACGATAAGAAGCAAACTAATTTGCACACTAGGAGCACGATAGCTTATTTATTAATGTTTTACGTTGCTCGACTCAACCGGAATAATACTACTACTTCTACTGACAACTAATGTGACTCTTCCTCTCCAGCCCCGTAGCGAATAATTTAATATACGCCCTTCACTCCTCCAGGGAGACCTGGCTCCTCGTAGAAGACATCATCTTGACCTTCCGTAGCATTTAGAGCAGTCTCATCTTGATCTTTAGAGTCTAAGTAAGGGATCAAAAGAAAGGGTGAGTAACAGTGTTACCTAGCAAGCTTATTTTGTAAAAGATGGGAAGTTTGATGCACTAGCTACAGCCATAGACCATACATCGTAGGCTATATGCAATTTTTATAAACATTTGTTCAAAAGGTTTCTTTTATTAAAAAAACTATGTTTGCCAGCTTTCACATGTTTATTAGAGCTTCATAGAGCTCTTTTCATGCCGCATTCGCAGTTCATTTCCGAAATAAGGAGTAACATGTCACAATTCTATACACTCTACAAAGGTGCGTTGATTAACCATAAGAGATTAAATCCTTCTTGCACAACCCGATGTACCTTCTCATCCATAATTCCGTGATGTGGGACCCAGTAGATTATACAACCCAATCACTGCCTTCTCCACGATCTCGCATGCCCACCCAACTCTATAAGCAAAGAATTCCCCTTGTAGCCCATCAAAATGGCAGACTTACCTTCGACAACCCCTCATGGACCTTATTAGACACCAAGTATCATGGGACACTAAGGGGTCACACCAATGTGCTGGATCCTCAGCGAGAAATCTACAACGTCAATAAGGTCATATGTGACATGTGAAAGGAAGAAGATCCAGCTGACTTCAGCGTCCCATTCTAGATCTTATGGTTAACGCGTAATCTAGATGCTAGAATCATTAACGCCATTGGTTATTAAGTCTCATATGATATATTCCCGTGCAATTGGAACCTCCACCAACTACATACCATACCATGGTTTCATTGCCAGCCATAATAGATCATCACCACTCAGGCTAATAACCAAAGTCATATTATTATGAAAATAATATTTTCTGTCTCCTTTTCAAAATGTATATTAACAACAGATTGCAAATACTTGGTAAAACGCATTGAAGGATATGAGCAAGTGATGAACTTGACTTTAGACTGAGAGGTAATAAACTCGGACGATTCGACTTGCCCCTGGACTTCTGTTTCCATGAAACACCATCATTGCCCGGTAAAGATAATGTTTAAAGACGCAACTCATGATTTTATGCAAAATAATGTCATGCGATGTTTTATTTTGAGTTATTACCCCTCTTTTTGCGTTTTACCCAATTTTGGATATTTAAAGATATTCCTTAATTTGTAAGTGAATAAAAGCATTGGAAATAAATTAAGATAACTAGACTCCTCTCTGCCCCCAACCCCCACCCCGGAAGCGGCTATAAGAGAGAACGTTGATTTCTGTAGGAGCTAAGTAGGTCGTCTATGACAAAGTTGGAAGATGTGTTGTTGTGTTATAAGCAAAGTCGTTCGACAAACAATATGATTCAATGAATAAAGAAGGGCTAATAGCGCGCAAATATGCTGGTGACCTGGCCGTGACATTCGAAAGTCAAAAAAATAGATGAGATGTTTTGTCCTTTATCGAGACGATCCCTCGGTAAAATGCGCAAAGAAATATGTACGATGTCACTTAGCGCCATCCAGTCTATAAGTTAGTCGACTCTTTTTTAAACTGGCGCGTGGGACTAAACGACCCGTTCATTGTGTCCCTTTTTATGGAACGACCCAGTTAGCACCAGAGGGAATAGTCGGTTCTAAATCCCGAGACAAACGGGATGGCGACGCTGCATGAAACACTTGATATATGACATAATAAAGATATTATATTATCTCGATGCTTTGTGATTACATCATCACTTAGCTGTTAGATTAATGATGCAAAACAGGTCGGAGTTTAAATAATGATAGTAAGCACCCCGATACACTCCTTGATATGGAAAAGCAGAGACATACACATCTAGTACTAACTCGAACATGTCAGACGTCGCAAGTTGCAAGGAAAGTTTTCTTCCAAGACAATAAGTCCAAAAGTATATGTATGATTATAAGGTACAACACCAGCGAAGATCAGTTGAGAAGAAAAAGCGGTGAACGATGCTAAAGTTAATAGTCGTACACAAAATATGCGATAAAATCATGCACAAAAGAGTAAGTAATTAAACAACGGTCACACAAAGATGATGCGAGATCGTATGCAAGAACATGTTGTTACTCATTGTTTCGGGAAGGAACTACGAACACAGCAGGAAAGGAGCTCCATGAATCTCTAATAAATCTGTGAAGGCTGACAGACATAGTTTTCTTAATAAAAGAAACCTTTTGATGAAATATTTACAAAAATTGCATAAAGCCTATGACGTGTGATTGTTGGGCAACGCAAAGATAAATAAAACATTTTCCCCACACGGTACTCCCAAGATCTAGCTCAGATGATAGGCCACAAGATTTACCACTAGACGTGCATGTGCGAATTATTGATGAAGCGCGTTAGTTGATGCAGCACAGAACGATCCCACGAACATCACCTCTAGATCCCCACGAACTCCTTCGGATCCATCACGAACTCCTTCACCTTCAGCGTCACACGTGCAATGTCTCTACCAGTATCCACACGTATGGGGACGAGCTCCGGGCAAAGGACTGCTAGATCATGTCTGACCGAATGGGAGTGGGGAGAGTGACGGCTAGGTTAGGGAACTATTCCTTGCCACTTCACTTATATCCACTCCTAACTGGTCTCAACGCTTGAGGCCCACCTAGGCCATATCCTAATCTCCACATGGATCTAATCCACATGGGCTTATTTCTCTTAAGTGTGTGACCCTGTAGATTCATGTACACCTGGACATGACATGAGCTACACCTACAAGTATCCTAACATGGCTTTGAGTCTAACTCACTCTCATGAACACTCGGTCTCAAGTTGATAGATGGCAGTGGCCTCTAGTAAGACGTGCCAACTCCCAAGCATCGTAAAGTCAGAAGACGAACCTTTCTTAATGTGACTTTTGTTCAAGTCCATTTGCCACGTGATATACCTTGTCAAGCTATAGTAGAGTAGTTTGCATCTCTTTAATAGCTCGACTCTCTTCTTGTTCAGTGATATATGATTCACTGGACTAACACTTAGTCTAACTCCTCAGCTAAAAATTAACTAAGTAGCGCATGGCCATGCTTCCGAATCATATCACACGGGAGGGCCTAGAGAATATCTCCGGAGGGGAAAATCCCATCTTGGTAATACATGTCACGCAGCTTGATTCACAACCAGCCCGAACTCTACCTTTACAACTACCCATTTATGGTACAACATTTGATAGAATCTAAGCTGGAGATCCACAACTCAGATCATGCGATCACATTAGGTTAAAGGATTCCATTGCTTGAGACTGCAAATAACAATATGCTCGTTGCATATCAACCGTGGCTCAGTCCGACTCGCTAAACTCTTTAGCCGAATCTGTGTAAATTGGAATAGCATCACCATGCCCATAACAAGTGGAACCTAGTCATCAACTGACTTTCACATTGGTCTAAGTTGTGTGTCCAGTACAACCTCAACGATTAAGGATATCTAGTATGAACAACATGAATATATAGTTCCATAACCAAATCACATATTCAATGATATATATCATATGTTCATACTAGGACAACTTAATAATTTTATGAATACATTGGGAATAACAGCATACATGATTGACTCTAGGGCATATTCCCAATAGTGATCTGTGGTTGTAGCTAGTGCATCAAACTTCCCATATTGCATAAATTGAGCTTGTTGGGTAACGTTGTTACTCACCCTTTCCTTTTGATCCCCTTCTTAGACTCTGAAGACCAGGAGGAGATTGCTCTGAATGCTACTGATGATCAAGATGTTGTCTTCTACGAGGAGTTGGATCTCACCGGAGGAGTGGAGGGAATATACTACATTGTTCGCTATGAAACCGGAGAGGAAGATTCAGAGTAGTTGTCGGTATAAGTAGTAGTATTACGGTTGAGTTGAGTAGCGTAAAACATTAATAAATAAGTTATTGATCACCCATTATATGAATTAGTTTGCTTCTTATCGTTCTTAAGTTGTAACCGCGCTAATTCAAGTTGCTCGGGTATCCTCGAGAGAGGAGGACCTCATTGCGAACACCTTTTTTGGTTTGTAAAATAATCTATGTTATGTGGACTTGCAATGTTACTGTGTACCACTCTAAGGAATGTAATATTTGCGGATCAGGGTTTCCGTAAGTCTCAACGACTTGTGTACTACAACATGCAGTGGTATGCTAGGTCACCGCAGCTAGTATCAAATCAATTGCTTTGACCTTATGTTGGAAACTTAGTAATGGGGTGGAACCTATAGGAGTCTAGGAGCAACGATAAAGAGTTCTCTAGAAATATGATGAATATTCACTTGAAAATATCATTGTCATATCTTCAGTGCAAAAATTCTTTATTATGATGCATCATTAATAATTTTGATTTTCTTACCTACAACCAGGATGGCACCTAAGTCTTCGAAGTTTACAGTATGGGGACATAATGAGAGTTTAGATGACTATCATGGGTTGGATGCAGCAGTTACATCAACTTTTGAGAGCGTTTGACTATGATACCAATGTTCTAGTCAAGTTCTACACTTATTTTGATGGTCACGTCGTGGCTAAGTACCGTATTGGGATTGTGCTACCCAAGAAGTTGGGGTTGAGTTTGATAATGCCAGTGGGAGAAGCCAGAAACAAGACTACAACGTATCATATTGCTATAGTGGAGGCGATTGCATCTATTCGAGAGAGGAAGCTATTTTAGCTAGCCACAATGGATCCTGGCTGAAGGCAATGCTGAATCACCTGGTAGGTACTAGTTTTACTTCCATTCCCTATGATTCCATAGACACGGAGTTACCTCTAGATCATCTTGCTTTAATCAAGAACAATCCAGCTCTAGCTACCAAGTGTATGGATCGTTACCAAGCCTTGGTAGGATCTTTATACAACACTCATCAACTTTTATTTGAAGATTGGGGGAGTGCACTTGAGGACCTTACTAATCCTCAAAAGAGAAGATATATAGGATAGAGGTGAGCCTACGAGGCGAGTGTATATAGGATAGAGGTGAGCCTAGGAGGCGAGTGGTTCTCAAACTCCAATTACTATTAATACATATATGGAGACAGGAGAGACCGAGCTAGAGCTATATTCACCTACACCTACACCACCTAATCCATGTCCTACTGCACACATTGGGACTGATTACGAGTCATCACATGGTCCATGGGAGGTGACGGGTTCTGAAATACCCATTGAGAACTCTAATGGATGGAGACATGAGTTATATGCTAGTACTTATTTAGATCCAATTCACTGTGACTATTCCAATGAGGATGAGGGTTATACTATCCATAAGAGGCTAGATCCCTATGTTGTAGATGGTAGAAATGCTGAAGTCATCGATCTAGAGGAGGAGGAGGAGGAGCTAAGAGAGACATCACAGTTTGCGGGGGAGCAAGACATGCCTTTTGTTGGTACTCCTAAGCCACATAGTCTAATGGATCCATATTCTATCTTTGAGAGTTATTTGTGAGTGAAAGGACTAATGGGGTTTATTTCATAGAAAACAAAAAAATCCTATGGTTGCAACCACCAAGATCATATCTAGGAGATACATGTAACGGTTCCAGATGGACTCACCCTCAAAAACCGTAACGTGGGATAACGTTCTTGCAAAAAAACGTGGATGGTGTAGAATGTACTCGACTGTCCTCAAGGACGCGCATATGATCAGCACCACAAGAGGTAGCGCCTCCGTAATTGGTCACACGTACAGTATGCCGACAACTCCTAATCCCTTGCTCCAGTCGGGCAGCGGAAGTAGCGGATCCTCGTGAACTCCAATAGCGCTACGCCATGGTAGAGATGGTGGAGGGGAAGATCTCGAGCAGGGCTTCTCCTAAGCACCTTTTCTAGTGGCAATGGACAAGGCTAGCAAGAGGGACAAGATGCCAACCAAAGAGCATATGAGAGAATGGTCAAGTGAGACTGTGTGAGAGGAGGAGGTCTCCACCTCCTTTTATAGGGGGGCAAGCCCCTCCCTTGGTTGGCGGCCAAGAGGGTGCTCCCTCACCTCCTCTCATTCATGTGGGTGGACTCTCCACTCACATTATTTCAAATTCCACTTTCTCCCATTTATTATCCACTCAAAAATCAAAGGTCTTTCCATTAAAGAACTTTAATTCTCTTGTTTTAATGCAACTCAATTTAATGAACACTTCATTTAATGAGTAATTCATTTAATAAAAATATTAACATTTTGATCCCTTACTTTGTTTTGATACCCTGAAACTATTTCGGCAGATTCGACAGAACAAATTCCTACGATGTCCATTGTCTTCCTCTGTGTTTCCTATCCGCTCAAATGCGGCGTCTAACCTTAAGTGTGTCTCCCTACGGATTTGAGAACTATGTAGACATGATAGAGACTTTCTCCGATCAATAATCATTAGCGGGATCTAGAGATCCATAATGACCTCCCACTAGTTCCACGAAAATCCAATGATTGTCTGAACCTTTTTCACTTTAATCAAATTCCTTTTGTCTCCCGATATATTACTTGTCCGAGATTCAATCACTCGATATCATCTATACCTTATTTAATCTCATTCTCGACAAGTACTATTTTTCTCGTTCTTGTGATATAACATTCTAGTGATCAAATCACTTGCTTGCAAGCTATGTCAATGTGATATCACCGAGAGGGCCCTGAGTATATCTCTCCATCATCTGGATGGACAAATTATTATTTATCCATGAGCCTCAACTAACACTTTCCAAGTACCCGATGAAACCTTTATAATCACCCAGTTATGAAGTGTCATTTTATGTAATCAAAGTACCTTTCCGGTGAAAGTGATTGACGTGATCTCATGGTCTAAGGATATTGATTTACTACGAATGTAATAACAATATACTTGAGAACATGATCATATTGTTACATCTACTTTGGGTGACTGTTCATCATATCATTACCCAATGATATGACCATGTTATTAATAACATCTAATGTTCATGATCCGAAAACTTGTGATCATCAATTAATCAACAAGCTAGTATTAAGAGAGGCTTTACTAGGAAATTTTTATGTTTATAAATCACACATGTATTAATATTTACTATTAACACAATTATATCATGAAAAATAAACATTTGTTATAAAGATGAAATAACATAATAACCACTTTATTATTGCCTCTCGGGCATATTCCTTTCAGCCTCCCACTTGCATAGAGTCAACAATCTACTTTACATATTCATGAATCTAACACCCATAGAGTTATGGTGTTGATCATGTTTTGCCCTTGGGAGAGCTTTATTCAACGGGTCCGCCACATTCAGATCTGCGTCTACTTTGCAAATCTCTACATCGCCATCCTAAACATGTCCCCAAATGGAGTCAAACTAGTGCTTTATATCTTGGAATTCTTGTGAAACCTTGGTTCCCTAGCATTGGCTATGGCACCATTGTTGTCACAATAGATTACCATTGGATCCAAAGCACTTGGAACCACACCCAGTTCAGAAATGAACTCCTTCATCCAAACTTCTTCCGCCACTGCTTCTAAAGTAGAGATATATTCTGCATCCATTGTAGATCTCGCTATTACTGGTTGCTTGGAACTCCTCCAACTCACCGCTACATGATTCGTTAAAAATACATATCCAGATTGTGACTTAGAGTCATCTGGATTGGTGTCGAAGCTAGCATCAACGTAACACCTTGCGACGAGCTCGTCTTCACCGCCATATACGATAAACATGTCTTTAGTTCTTCTTAAGTACTTAAAGACATCCTTTACTACCTTCTAGTGTTCCAAACGTGGATTAGATTGGTACCTGCTAGTCAAACTAATAACATGTGCCACATCTGGTCTTGTACATAGCATAGCATACATAAGAGAACCTATGGAAGAGGCATAGGGGACACAGTTCATCAATTCTCTATCTGTTGCTGTAGCCGGTCTTTGAGTCCTATTCAAAATAGTGTCTTGCAACATAGGTAAGAACCCTTTCTTACTTTCGTCCATTCTAAACTTCTTAAAAATCTAGTCAAGGTATGTACTTTGTGACAATCCTATTAAGAATCTTGATCTATCTCTATAGATCTTGATCCCTAATATGTACGCAGCTTCACCAAGATCTTTCATCGAAACTTACTATTGAAGTAATCATTTACGCTTCTCAAGAGTTCTATATCATTTCCAATCAACAATATGTCATCCACATATAATATTAGAAATGCTACAGAGCTCCCACTCACTTTGTTGTAAATACAAGCTTCTCTGATGGTTTGGACAAATTCAAAACCTTTGATTACTTCATCAAATCGGAGATTCCAACTTTGGGATGCTTACTTCTGTCCATAAATGGATCACTGAAGTTTGCATACCTTGTTAGCACCCTTAGGATCGACAAAACCTTTAGGTTGCATCATCTACAACTCTTCTTCAATGTTTCCATTAATGAACATTGTCTTGACAACCATCTACCAGATTTCATAATCGAAAATTGCAGCAATTCCTAACATAATCCTAACAGATTTTAGCATCGCTACTGGTGAGAAAGTATCATCGTAGTCAATTCCTTGAATTTGTTAGAACCCCTTCGTGACAAGTCGTACCTTATAGACGGTCACCATCAGCGTCCATTTTCCTTTTGAAAATCCATTTATTCTCAACGGCCTTTCGGTCGTGAGGTAAGTCCACCAAAGTCCAAACTTGGTTTTGGTACATGGATTCCATCTCAGATTGCATGGCTTCAAGACATTTGTTGGAATCCGGGATCATCGTCGCTTCATCAGATGTTGCAGGGTCATCGCTTCCATCTAGCATGAAATTTAGGACTGGATTATTGTACAGTTCAGGAGCTGCACGTCCTGCCCGACCTGCAAGTTTCGGTAGCACTCTCTATCGGAGTTTCATGAGGGAGGGGGATGTACCTCATCATCATTTCCTTTTTCCATTGGCGGAGTCAACACTAGAACAAATTCTGGCGCTGTGCTACTCGCTACTTCAGGAAGAGGAGGTTCAATAACCTCGTCAAGTTCTACCTTCCTACTACTCACACCTTTCGAGAGAAACTCTTTTTCTAGAAAGGATCCATTCTTGTCAACAAAAACTTTGCCTTCGGATCGGTGATAGAAGGTGTACCCAATTTTTTCTTTTAGGTATCCTATGAAGACGCATTTTTCTGCTTTGGGTTCGAGCTTATCAGGCTGAAGTTTCTTCACATAAACATCACAGCCCCAAACTTTTAGAAATGACAGCTTAGGTTTGTTTCTAAACCATAGTTCATACAATGTCATTTCAACGGATTTTGATGGTCCCCTATTTAAAGTGAATGCCGATGTCTCTAATACATGACCCCAAAATGATAGTGGAAAATCAGTAAGGCACATCATAGATCGTACCATATCTAATAAAGTTCGATTATGATGTTCGGATACACCATTACGTTGTGGTGTTCCGACGGGAGTGAGTTGTGAAACTATTCCATATTTCTCATGTGCATGCCAAACTCGTTGATGTCTACGCACTTCTATTCTTGTAGATAGTTGTTGGGCCTCCAAGTGCAGAGGTTTGTAGAACAGCAACAAGTTTCCCTTTAGTGGATTACCCAAGTTTATCGAACTCAGGGAGGAAGTGGACAACGGTATTCCCTCTCAAGCAACCCTGCAATCAAGATACAAGAAGTCTCTTGTGTCCCCAACACACCCAATACACTTGTCAGGTGTATAGGTGCACTAGTTCGATGAAGAGATAGTGAAATACAAGTGGTATAGATATAAGACAACGGTGCTAGAAAATAGCTTGATGGCGTGGAAGAGACTAAAGGCAAACTGAAATAAAGATGGAAGCAAGCAAACATGTAACAGATCTAGTTGCAAACGAAGTTTCAATGCTTAGAAACAAGGCCTAGAGATCATACTTTCGCTAGTGAACACTCTCATATAAATATCTTCTCTTTATGATACTACTATAAACTACTCTCCGGTTGGACACTCTAATCCATGGTAGGGCTATAACAGCACACCTCAAGGTAAGCCTTTCCCATCTAGTCAAGGTATGCACTTGAGTAGTAAGGTAGATCTACTTGATTACAAAGCTCATGATCACAATATGATCATGCATAGAGAGAGATGAACGCATAGCTACCGGTAGAACCCTTAGCCTCGAGGAAGAACTACTCCCTCATCATCATGGGAATCAGCAACGGCGATGGAGATTGTGGTGGAGATTGATGGAGATGGCTCCGGGGGCACTTCCCCGTCCCGGTAGGGTGCCGAAATAGAGACTTTCTGTCCCTCGAATCTCCCCTTCAGTGGCGGCGGCCTGTGGAACTTTTCATGGCTAGAGGCTGGATGATTTACGATTTTTGCATCGGGAGGCATCTTATAGGAGAAAAGGCAAGGTCAGTGGGCGGCCAAGGGGCCCACACCACCTGGTGGCACGGCCAGGGCTAGCCCGTGCCACCACATGGTGTGGCTAGCCCCTGGCCCCTCTCCGTCTCGTCTTCTGGCTCCATGTCTCCCTCGGTGAAAAACTGACTTTGACTTTTGTCCCGTCCAATTCCGAGAATATTCATTTTCTGACTTTCCTGGAACCAAAAACAACAGAAAACAAGCAGTTGGCACTGTGGCATCTTGTTAATAGGTTAGTCCAAGAAAGTGTATAAAAATACTCCAAAGTGTGGGCAAAACATAAGAAAGTAGATAAAAACCAAGCATGGAACATCAAAAATTATAGGTACGTTTCCAATGTATCAACATCCGCAAGCTTAACTCTTGCTCGTCCTCGAGTAGGTAAGTGATAAAAAGAAAGAATAATTTTTGAGGTGACATGCACCATCATAAAATTTATCAAAGTATTTGTAAAACATTGATAGCTGGGATCATAGTACTTCAACATAGCATGAAAGATAAAGTTCTAACAATAAGACATAGCAACTACGTTGCAACATGAAAGGATACAAACAAAGATCATGAATAACAATGCATTGAAAGACGTTTGTTTGTTTCACATATAGAAAACATAGCATAGTGACATTCAACTTGTCCCTCATGGAGTAGCAAAACATAAATGCATAGGACACCTTCAAAGTTCATAAGGGTGACTAGATACAAATAGTTTAAGAACAAGCAATATCAAAGTTATGCATCAATCAACAAGTCTTGAGACAATGCACATTAAACTAAGAATGACCACTATGCTCTCTCAATAGGTTCATAAAGATAGAAGGTGGGGACTCAATATAAAAGTGGAAGAAAGGCCTTCATAGAAGGAAGCAGGGATTCAAGTTTCATAAAGAGCTTCCAAAAATTATGGTACTTATTAGCTTTCAGCTCTCATTGCCCCTATCATAAGCATCTTGAAGTGATTAAGGTTAAAGTGAACAAACTATGGAGTATATGCTTGACAAAGTATAAGTTGGAAATCTCATGTCCCTTGAATACGAGGGTCGCTCCTCATGCTAGTCAAGTTTAGTTACCGGTAAGTTCTTGTCATAGTAAGTACATGTGTATCATAGAGAACCGCCAACGGGGTACCCCTTGCCCGATGATACGGAAGAATCCCCATATCAAAATGACAAGGCAAGCAGACAACAAGCATCTCATCAATCTTCTTATTTACCATGGGAAAATGGTGCCTTTTTATCTCTTTCCTCTTTTCTCATATTTTTTTCTCCTTTTCTCAATCTCTATCTCCTTTTTTTATACGACGAATGCTTCATAGACAGCTCATTATGGTTACGATGCAGGTTTCCACCATGACAACATGGATTAGGCCGGCGGCCCAGGCATTTCTCTAACACACATACATAACTCCATGGACTTACAAGCTCCCCTTTCATTTCACACCGACGACATCCATAGACAAAAGAGCATGATATCAACTAGGTACAAAGTACAAGTGCAATGTTGAAAGCGTTCCCCATGATACATGGTTCTGCTAATTTCAACTTATAAAGCACAAGCATATATGCAACAAAGATGGACACAATGGTTCAAGTTTATCAAGTGCAAGAAAGTAAAGTGTGCCATCAAGTTCGTGAGAGCTTTAATCACTAATTTTCACATAACAAGTTTAATTCGGAAGGTAGATAAAAGCATGAATATACTTGGAATAGCAAATGCTAATAGGTAGGTATGGTGGAATCTTTGGAATAACTTGGTTTAATGGAGTTGGATGCATGAGTGGGACTCATACTTGGTTATGGAGGCTGGCAAAAGACTCGGAGCGACCAACTAAGAGAGCAATAATGGCCATAATCATGCAAAGCGACAAAACATCATTAATTAAAGCATAAAGTGGTATTACAAGTAGAAAACTAAATGATCATAAAGGCTATGGTGACTTGGGATACTCATAACATGGTGTGAGCATGTGCCAAGTCAACCCAAACAAAGCATCAAAGGAGAATACCACAATAGTGTGCTTTAATATGCTAAAACAACGCATGATTCTTAAAAGGCACATTAAGCAATCTGAGTTGTTTATAACAAGTCATGCTACAACAAAGATCACTAAGCATAAAGCCAAAACAATACCAAGCATGACATGGCAAAGCATAGGCCACAGTCAAAAACAAGCTCCTTTTTACGACTTAAGCATGAACTTTCCTACTCTTGTGCAATCCAAACCCAACTATTTAAAAACTAATTTATGAATGAGGGCAACCAATTTATTCAAGCAAACTAAGAAAACCAAGAAAACGAAAAACCAAAAACAAAAACGAAAAAGAAGACGCTCCAAGAACAACACAACTGTGCATGAAACAATAAAAATGAAGTGTTTGGAAGAAACCTGGGATTTTATTGATAAAGAAGGGGATGCCTTGGGCAGCCCCAAGCTTTGACGCTTGTACTTCTTGGATATTTTTGGGGTGACACGCGTGGCATCCCTAAGCTTGAGCTTTAGTCCATTCTTCATCTCATTACATCATTCTCTCCATACACCTGAATTTTTTTTCTTCATACAAAACTTCACACAATCTTCATTAGCAACATTAGTGCACTCAAGATAATAAGTCTTTGGGTTCAGTTTCAACACCAATAAAACTTCCATTAAAACACAAGATACTGTAGCACTTCCCTCAAAAAGCTCAATTCCCTAAAAGAACTCAAAAAGGAACCAACAAGAAGCAAATGCAAATAATGGCAGAAATCTGTCAAAACAGACTAGCAGGTAAAAACCAAATTTTTCGAAGACCTTCTGTTGCTCAAATCGAAAAGTGTTGAACTGACGAAAGTTAGATAACAACCTGGGGCAGAAGCAAAAAAAATTCACGCCTCAAAATGACGTACAGAGATTTTACATGAATTTTTATGGTGAAGAACAAAAATCTGTTTTGGGACAGCAACTTTCCCAATCATTACTTCTTTCTCATTAGAGGTTACTCTTGGCACAAAAAGAAAATAAAAAGGATAAGGAGCGGTTATTAAAGACGTAATAACTTCCAATACTCATCTAAAACTTTTGGGTTATCTTCCAATAAGTACTTTTCTTTAACGCCTTTAAGTTAGGCATGATAGTTTGAGAAAATGCTCACATAAGAAATATGAATTGAAGTAAAAGAGAGCATCAAGAAGCAAATTCAAAACACATTTAAGTCTAACCCGCTTCCTATGCATAGGAATATTGTAAAGAAACAAGTCATGAAAGTATAAAGCAAAAAGCATAGTAAAGCAAAACAAGTGTAACTTCAAGACTTTCAACATAAAGAGGGGAAACTTAATATTATCAAGATGCATAAAACCATGTTCCCCTCTATCATAATAACTTTCAGTAGAATCATGAATAAAATTAACAATATAACTATCACATAAAACATTCTTATCATGAGCCACATGCATAAGATAATTAATACTCCCAAATATACATAGTCATTTTTATTAATTATAGTGGGAGTAAATTCAACAAAATAGCTATCATTATTATTCTCATCACCATAATCATCAAATATAGGAGGCATATTGTAATCATAATTAATTTTCTCCTCAATAGTAGGTGGACTGAAAATGTCATATTGATTATTGTAATCATCATATATTGGAGGTGTAGTATCATCATAAGCAATAGAATAATTATCTTCCAAAGTGTGTTCATTTGTAAACATATCATCATTGGAAGGAACATGGATGGCACTAATAGTACAACAATTATTAATATCATCATTTTCAGAATTGGTACCGAAGAGATTTTCAATATCAAAAGTAGTGTGCTTTTCCCAATTATGATCACTATTATAGGTAATAAGCATAGGAACATCATCGAGTTCAGACTCATCAAAAACTATAATAGGAGCAACATGCTTAGGGGAAAATACCGTTTCCTCTCTCCTTTTACTCCTCCTCTTCTTCTTTTTCTTCTTCTCTTTAGGAGGGAGAGGCTTGAAAGGAAGCTACTCCATATACCCTGGTTTATTTTTAGATACAATAGAAGAAACTTTGGAGGATTCCTTCTTTTCATTAATAAGATCAAAACACATATTAGTCCTATCATATTTTGGTAAAATCTCATCTTTTATAATATTTTGTATGTAAGTATTTGTGTGGCAATTATCAACACAATAAAGATGACAACCATGTAGGACGCTATTCATATCAAAAGCGCTCATATCTACCAAAGAGGTTTTTTCTTGATAACTCTTCACACCCCAAAAATAATGTAAGTTCATCATGCTGATTAGGAGTGATCATGTTATCACAATACAAACTTGCAGTACTAATTGGATTAGAAGGGCTATTATTATGGCATGAGCATTGAAAATTGAAATGACCCACTTCAAAGCAAAGTTCACAAATAAAAGGATAGAGGGGACAAACTTTTTTACCAAGATCATTTAGAGCCCTAAACCATGTTCTAGTTTTTTCATTCCCGTGGGTGATACAATATTCTTCTTCAATTTGATTATTTTCACAAGGTCTATGTATTGCACACAAATTAACATGCTTATAAGAAATAGTACTTTCAGAGGTTTGAGCATGTTTATTGCTATCATTAATAATAATTTCATTTTCCATGCAAGTGTCTTTAAAAGGCTCATAATACATGTCCCATTTTTCTTTAGGAGCATTAATATGAGAAGCAAAGGCTCTACAACAATCAACAAGAATTTGAGGATCAAGACCATATTTAACACGAAGCTCTTGAAAATCAGCAGTTTCAGCAAAAGACTTAATGCAATCATACTTATAGTTTATACCTGGTTCTTTACCTTTGTTGTTATCCCAATCTTCGGTATTGCTTTGAATTGTTTCAAGATGATCCCACTTAGCTTTGACCTCCTTACTTGTGAAGGATCCCTCTAAACAAGTATCTAGGTAGTCCTTGTAATGTCCTGAAAGCCTTGCATAGAAGTTATTAATAACGATATTACTGGGGAGCTCATGAATGGGACATTTGAGCATTAGTGACTTCAATCTCCCCTATGCTTGGGTAATACTTTCTCCATCACGTGGATGGAAATTATAAATGTAATTCCTATATTTATGAATTTCATGAGTAGGATAAAATTTAGAGTAAAAGAGAGATTCAAGTTCATTCCACTCCAAATGACTAGGATCATCTAGTAGCTCATACCACTCCCTTGCTTTGCCCTTAAGTGAAAAAGGGAATAGCTTCCTCTTAACTTGGTTCATTGAAATACCAGCACACTTGAAAAACTCGCATAATTCATGTATAAAGAGTAAATGATCACCAGGATGGACAGTTCCATCTCCAAAATAGCAGTTATTCATAACACGTTCAACAATTTTTATAGGTATTTTAAAAGGGATGCTTCCAGTATGTGGATTTAAAATATCACAAGTATCATTAGAATTACCACATATGGGAGATAAGGTATCATCAGAGCAAATTTTCTTCTTTAAAGCTGGGGAACTAAAAAGATCATTTTCATAAAAACCAACTTCCCCAAGCTTAGACGTTTCCATTAGTAACAAATGTGTTCAAAAGATTCATACTAATAACATTGTTATTAGCATGCAAAAAAAGTTCCATGGTTTTTTTAATTTTCTTTTCAGACAATTCATGTTCTACCTTAGGAAAAATACTACAAAGCACTCTAATTTTTTTGTTGTTTTCCATTAAGCCTAACTAGTGAAAATAAAAACAAGAAACAAAAAGACAAAATTGCGGAATCTAAAGGAAATAACTTCGAGCACTCGCACCGGAGGATGTGAGTACCTTTTACCTTACCTCCCCAACAACGGCGCCAGAAAAGAGCTTGATGTCTACGCACTTCTATTCTTGTAGACAATTGTTGGGCCTCCAAGTGCAGAGGTTTGTAGAACAGTAGCAAGTTTCCCTTTAGTGGATTACCCAAGGTTTATCGAACTTAGGGAGGAAGTGGTCAAAGGTATTCCTCTCAAGCAACCCTACAATCAAGATACAAGAAGTCTCTTGTGTCCCCAACACACCCAATACACTTTTCAGGTGTATAGGTGCACTAGTTCGGTGAAGAGATAGTGAAATACAAGTGGTATAGATATAAGACAATGGTGCTAGAAAATAGCTTGATGGCATGGAAGAGACTAAAAGCAAACTGAAATAAAGATGGAAGCAAACAAACATGTAACAAATCTAGTTCCAAATGAAGTTTCAATGCTTAGAAACAAGGCCTAGGGATCATACTTTCGCTAGTGAGCATTCTCATATAAATATCTTCTCTTTATGATACTACTCTAAACTACTCTCCTGTTGGACAGTCTAATCCATGGTAGGGCTATAACAGCACACCTCAAAGTAAGCCTTTCCCATCTAGATAACCCCACATTGTCACCTTGAGCAATAGATGGTTCCAACAAACACCACAATTTCATAGAAACATCCAACTCCAAATATAACTCATAACAAGTATTTGTAATATCTAGCCTAAGTGCCACCATGGTGTGCACGATGTCACTTTCACACACATGGGGAGAGCAGAGATCTATTAAAGCACTTGAGTAGTAAGGTAGATCTACTTTATTAAAAAGCTCATGATCACAATATGATCATGCATAGAGAGAGAGATGAACACATAGCTATCGGTAGAACCCTTAGCCTCGAGGAAGAACTACTCCCTCCCCATCATGGGAATCAGCAACGGCGATGGAGATCGATGGAGATGGCTCCGGGGGCACTTCCCCGTCCTGGCAGGGTGCCGGTACAGTGACTTTCTGTCCCCCAAATCTCCCCTTCGGTGGCGGCGGCGCTGCAGAACTTTTTGTGGCTAGAGGCTGGACGATTTAGGGTTTTTGCATCAGGAGGCATCTTACAGGCGAAGAGGCAAGGTCGGTGGGCGGCCGAGGGGCCCACACCACCTAGTGGCGCGGCCAGCCCCTGGCCCCTCTCTGTCTCGTCTTTTGGCTCCATGTCCCCCTCGGTGAAAAACTGACTTTGGCTTTTGTCCTGTCCAATTCCGAGAATATTCATTTTCTTACTTTCTTGGAACCAAAAACAACAGAAAACAGGCAGCTGGCACTGTGGCATCTTGTTAATAGGTTAGTCCAAGAAAGTGTATAAAAGTACTCCAAAGTGTGGGCAAAACATAAGAAAGTAGATAAAAACCAAGCATGGAACATCAAAAATTATAGATACGTTTGCAACGTATCACTCGTAACTAAGATACTCTCCTCCATGATTGGATCGTAGAAACTTGATCTTTGTGTTACGATGATTTTCTACTTCACTCTGAAATTCTTTGAACTTTTCAAATGTTTCAGACTTGTGTTTTACTAAGTAAATATACCCGTATCTACTTAAATCATCCATGAAGGTTACAAAATAACGATATCCACCACATGCGGACACACTCATTGGACCACATACATTGGTATGTATTATTTCCAATAAGCGGTCACTCGTTCCATTGTTCCAGAGAATAGAGTTCTAGTCATCTTGCCGATAAGGCATGGCTCACATGTCTCAAATGATTCGTAATCAAGTGATTCCAGTAGTCCATCAGAATGGAGCTTCTTCATGCGGTTAACACCAATATGACCTAAACAACAATGCCACATATATGCAGCAATATCATCATTCAACTTGATTGTTTTGGCATTCATGTTATGAATATGTGTATCACTAATATCAAGATTCAAAAAAAATAAACCATTCAACATAGGTGCATGACCATAAAATATATTATTCATATGAAAGTAACAACCGTTGTTCTTGGATACAAATGAATAACTCTCTTGCATTAAACATGATCCAGACATGATGTTCATGCTCAACACAGGCACATAATAACAATTATTTAGGTTTATTGTCAATCTCGATGTCAGATGAAGTGGCATCGTTCCGACATCGATCACATCAACCTTCGATGTGCATCATCACTTCATCCTTCGTTAGTGGTCGACTATTCCTTAGCTCCTATTTCGAGTTACATATATTAGCAACCGAACCGGTATCAAATACCTAGGTACTACTTTGACTACTAGTTAGGTACACATCAATAACATGTATATCACATATACCTTTGTTCACTTTCTGGGCCTTCTTATCTGCCAAGTACTTCGGGCAATTCCGCTTCCAATGACTAGCCCCTTTGCAGTAATAGCACTCAGTATCGGGCTTAGGGCCTCCTTTAGTCTTCTTTTCAGGCACATAAATAGATTTCCTGTCCTTCTTGAAGTTACCTTTAGGCTTTCCTTTCTTGCCTCTTTTCTTGAAACTATTTTTTATTGACCATCAACACTTGATGTTCCTTTTTGATGTCTACCTCGGTAGTTTTAAGCATAGCTGCGAGTTCAGTGAGCGACTTGTCTGCACCATTCATCTTGTAATTAATTACAAACCCTTTGTGACTTGGTGGGAGTGATTGCAGAACCATGTCTATCGCGAGATTAGCTAGAATCTCACATCCCAGTGTCTCAAGACATTGAGAGTAACCCGTCATCTTAATGACTCCATCTTAGCGCTAAAGAACTTATTGGAGATCTCATATCTCTCAGCATGGATTTGCTCCCCAAAAATAGTTTTGAGTTCCTCCACCATGACATCAGCATCGGTAAGTTCAAAGTGCTTTTGGAGTTCAGGCTACAACGATTGAAGGATCGTACACCGCACAAGAGTGTTGTCATCAAATTTCATGTCATACGTGTCGCGCTCTTCTTGAGTCGTGCTAGCTGCAGGGGCGTCACCTAACGGACCGTCCAGCTCATAGGACTTTTTCATGCCCGTGAGGATAATCCTCATGTTGCGATGCTAGTTGGTGAAGTTAGACCCATTGTCTAATAATTTTTCTTTCTCAAGGAATGCATTAAAATTGAATGCAGGGTTGCCATGATCTACAATGTATTTGCAAAGACTATTTAGACTAGGTTTAAAATAGATAGAGTTCAAGTAAATTCTAAAATTGCTTATAAGAACTCCCACTCGAAATGACATCCCTCTAGTCATTTTAGTGATTACAGGAACCAAATTCACTACGTCATGACCGATCATCACGAGTGGTGGCGTAGCTCCAATGGCGAGCATCGTATGGGCATCATATCTTCCATATGACTCATGCTTTACCTTTTGGTTCATGTTCCGAGGCCATGTTTGTACATGCTAGGCTCGTCAAGTAAGAACCTTAGTACTCGCGTGTGGAAAGTTGTCTTACACCCATTGTACGTGAACATAGAATCTATCACACCCGATCATCACGTGGTGCTTCGAGACAATGAACATTCTTAATGGTGCATACTAAGGAAGAACATATTATTATCTTGATATTTAATGAGAGGGATGATCTTATAATGCTACCGAGGCAATCAAATACTACCGAGACGATCAAATCAATGCAAAATAAGATGCATCAAATGATAAACATCACATGCATATATACTGTTATATGATATGGTCCATCTCGCATTCGATCTCCATCTTGTGCGTCTTGGTATGATCTCCATCATTCTAGCCGCATGCCACCAAGGTCCATGGCACCACCACCATGGTTGTTCTCCACTAATCTAATTACATGGATTTCCGTTTTTTGGCACACATGCCATAAAATAAAATAACAACCATATGGCTCCTGCTGGTTGTTTTACAATAAAACACATTGCATACAACAATCTTTGTATCATAGACCGTGTTACATCACATGCCTTGCAAAACCAAGTTAGACACCTCTAAATTATTTTTGCATAATTTTACGCGGCTTTGGGCTTTCTAGGAGAGAAGCACTCTACCTACGAATTTTAGCCACAACATTGATAGTAAAGTTATTTGCAAACCTTTGTAAATTAGATCACGATTATGTTGGGAGAGACAGACACCCGATGAGCCACTTATACAATACGAGTTGCATGTCAAGCGTGGGACATGTCTCATGTGCGAGGACATGTAAAGTTAGTCCAGGCCTCTTCATACCAACATGCCACCATGATCAAAATTTACGCAAGTATGAAACAACAAGACTATCAACACCCACATCTCTTTGTGTTCTAACCGTACAAAGAATCTACGCATAGACACATCTCTGATACCACTGGTGGGGTTCATGGCATACAAAACAAAAAATTCCTATGGTTGCAACCACCAAGATCATATCTAGGAGATACATGTAACGGTTTCAGATAGACTCACCCTCGAAGACCGTAACACGAGATAACATTCCTGCAAATAAACGTGGATGGTGTAAAATGTACTCGAACGTCCTCAAGGACGTGCAGACGATCAACACGACAAGAGGCAGCGCCTCCTTAATCGGCCAAACGTACGGTGTGCCGATGACTCCCGATCCCTTGCCCTAGCCGAGCAGTGGAAGTAGCAGATCCCCGGGAACTCCAACAGCGCTATGCCATGGTATATATGGGGGAGGGGAAGATCTTAAGTAGGGCTTCGCCTAAGCACCTTTTCTAGTGGAAATGGACAAGGCTAGCAAGAGGGAGAATATGCCAATCAAAGGGCATATGAGAGAATGGGCAAGTGAGAGTGTGTGAGAGGAGGAGGTCTCCACCTCCTTTTATAGGGGAGGAGGGCAAGCCCCTCCCTTGGCCGGCATCCAAGAGGGTGCCTCCTCACCTCCTCTCATTCATGTGGGTGAACTCTCCATTCACATTATTTCAAATTCCACTTTCTCCCATTTATTCTCCACTCAAAAACCAAAGGTCTTTCCATTAAAGCACTTTAATTATCTTGTTTTACTGCAACTCAATTTAATGAACACTTCATTTAATGAGTACTTCATTTAATGAACACTTCATTTAATGAACACATTAACATTTTGATCCCTTGTTTTGTTTCGATACCCCAAAACAATTTTGGCAGATTCGACAGAACAAATTCCTACGATGTCCATTGTCTTCCCCTATGTTCCCTATCCGCTCAAATGCGTCGACTAACCTTAAGTGTGTCTTCCTATGGGTTCGAGAACTATGTAGACATGGTAGAGAGTTTCTCCGATCAATAACCATTAGCGGGAATCTGGAGATCCATAATGACTCACACTAGTTCCACGAAAATCCAATGATCGTCTAAACCTTTTTCGCTGTAATCAAATTCCTTTTGTCTCGCGATATATTACTTGTCTGAGATTCGATCAGTCGGTATCATCTATACCTTGTTTAATCTCGATCCCAACAAGTACTCTTTTTCTCGTTCATGTGATATAACATTCTAGTGATCAAATCACTTGCTTGCAAGCTATGTCAGTGTGATATCACCGAGAGGGCCCTGAGTATATCTCTCCGTCATCTGGATGGACAAATCATTCTCTATCCATGAGCCTCAACTAACACTTTCCAAGTACCCGACGACACCTTTATAAGCACCCAGTTACGAAGTGATGTTTGATGTAATGAAAGTACCTTTCAAGTGAAAGTGATTGACGTGATCTCATGGTCTAAGGACATTGATTTACTACGAATGTAATAACAATATAAACTTGAGGACATGATTGTATTGTTACATCTACTTTGGGTGACTGTTCATCATATCATTCTCCAATGATATGACCCTGTTATTAACAACATCTAATGTTTATGATCAGGAAACCTGTGACCATCAGTTAATTAACAAGCTAGTATTAAGAGAGGCTTTACTAGGAACCTTTTCTGTTTATAAATCACGCACGTATTAATATGTTTCCTATTAACCGAATTATAGCGTGAAAAATAAACATTTGTTATAAACCTGGAATAGCATAATAACCACTTTATTATTGCCTCTTGGGCATATTCCTCGGCTATTGATACTTCAGACTCATATAACATACCATCTGGGAAGCCATATGTTCCAGATATTGTATGTCAGACTACATGCCACCATGGGTGGACTCTGGGCATGCATTACGAGTATGCCGGGTACTAAAAGTTGGAACACCGGAGGCTGAAGACTTGTTGATGTAGTAATATGGTAAGGCATATTGTAGATCCTGAGGTTTTGTATTTTCAATAAGGGAACAAGTGTTCACAAGAACTAGTAGTGCTTTGTACTATATCAGGATTGCATTGTAACCCACTTTATATGAGATGTATGATGTATCAAACTACGTTGGTTTTATTTGCCACATACAATAGATGATGTATGTTTGCTTATTATTTGCATTTGGTTTTTGATTTCCTTGTGTGACTAGCATTGTGCATGAAGTGAGCTTAGAAATCATGGGCATGGTGTAATTATGAGTTACCGTTTTATGTAATAGTACCAGATGTGATGGAACAGGAGTAGAAAACAAGTCCGAACAACAACACATGGAGCATGAAGCCAAGGACAAGGAAGATCAAGATGCAGCGACACATGTAGCAGTACCATTGCTGCCAGTGAGACTGTAGACCGAGCAGAATTTCATGCAGTTCATGCAGAATATGAAGGAGAATCAAAATAAATTCCTATAAGAAATGCAAGGGAGCATGAAGGTAGAGGAGTAAGTCTATCAGAATTTTAGAATACTAGACCACTTCCATTTTGCATCGACACTAGAACCCATGGATGCCGAGGACTGGCTTATGGACACTGAAAGGAAGCTGGAGATAGTAGGATGCAATGATGAGGAAAGTTGTGCTATGCAATACATCTTTTGACTGGACCAGAAACATCATGGTGGGATAATCATATGGCGATGCAACCACCAGAAACTATATTTATGTGGGAGGAGTTCAAGCAGCGATTTCATGAGTGCCATGTTCTTGAAACCATTATGGAGCTAAAAAGGAGGGAGTTTGAAACTCTACAGTACAACAACTCATTTGTGATGAAGTACATTTGAGAGTTTAGTCAGTTGACTTGTTATGTTGTTGAAGAGGTAAACACGGAGGAGAAGAGCAACAAAAGGTTTTTCAGGGGATTACATCCATATGTGAAGATGCAACTGAGGTTGAAAAGAGCACAAAGTTCCAAGAGTTAATTGATGCAGCCATAACTTTTAAAGATGACTATAGGAAAGTCTAGGAGGACATAAATAAGAAGGCGAAACTAGAACCCAAGAAGTTCCAATCCAACAAATCCACTCCAAACCTGAGTTTTAAACCCATACCCAGACCTTCTAATAACAGTCTAAGCTGCTAGAACCATCTACTAGGAGCAATATTATTTGTCATAACTATGGTTTACCCGGACATATGAAGAGTGAATCCAGGAAGCCCGTGATCATATGTTTTGGATGTGGGCAGACCGGGCACATGAAGCCCGATTGTCCGAACAAGCCACCAGGTGATTGGCCAGTGAAGGGAGGAGGTACACCTAGCGAAGGTGGAGGATAACAGTCTACAGGCGGAGATTATGGAAGAAACAATAATGGAAAGAGAGGAAGGAAATCTAGAAAGTTGAATTGCACTACTCTGGAGGAGGTCGACAACTATGATACAACCGTTATAGGTACTCTTAGCATTCTTAATCATTGAGA